>CM038485.1:372474-1074715 GCA_021464305.1 Kandelia obovata | reverse complement strand
CACATCTAGATGTGTATAAGAGCCAGGCTTTAGACGTGCTAACCCGCGCGGCACTTAGACAATCTTGCGAGAGAAGATGCTAAGTACTGTCTCTTATACACATCTAGATGTGTATAAGAGACAGGTGTAGAGGTGTAGAGGTGTGTTTACAAATGGGAGGAATGAGAGTATTTATAGTTGCTTCCCCTCGGCTACAATTATTGATTCTAGAGAATTCTAAGGATAAGTATCTAGATATTTACAATAGAGTATTCTAAAGAGGGACACCTAAGTATTCTTCTAAAATTCTCCTTGGCTTGGGTTGGGGCACCAATTGGGCTAGCATGCAACAAGCGGGCTGACAGCATACTTGAATCAGCCCGTGATATTAGGCTTTGATCCTATATGTGGGCTTCAAAGATATTTCACCAAGCCCAGTTCATTTCAGCCCGTCCATTCAGGAATTTTTTTTTTTTAAAAAAAATACATATCATGCATCTTAGCCAATAATATAGAAGGTTTAAATATACTTAAACCCCAATGTGGTTTATCCCTTTTTGTTATACTTTCTCTGTACTTTTAATTTACACAGAAATTCCTGCATTTTTTACTTTTGGCAATTGAAAACTCTCTTGTGCTTGTATTAATTTTAAAATTTTTTTTGAATTCTAAAAAGTATTATGAAAAATTTCAAAAACATCATTATGAGTCAAAATGATTGAATCTTAAAATATTAGGATTTCACAATACTTTTTTAGAATTAGAAAGAATTTTTTTAAATTAATGAAATTATAAAAGAGGGTCTTAATTTTTAAAATTAGAAATTACAAGAGACTTATAGTATAAATTAAAACGCAAAAGAAGTAAAACTCATGAGGCCTAAGTGTACTTAAACTTAAAAATAACTATAACAAAGAAGAAAACATTTTAACAACCCTAGCCAAAAAAAAAAAAAAAAAAAAAAAAGAGGAACGTTTTAGAAGAAATGCAGGGTAGTTCAGATCCGTAACATTTTTTCTTAGCAGCAGCTTAGGGCAAGCTTTACTCAAGAATATTGAGTTGGACTAAAATGGAGTCCAACTCAATTGATCGAAGCCTATCTTCTCCGAGCAATGCTTCTGGAAGCTTATGAAGATTCAGCGCCCCACTATTTCCCTTTTTTTCTTTCTTTGTTTTTTTTTTTGTTTTTCACACCATTGATTAGTCCTGCTATTATTTATCCATTTATTCAGTACATATTTTCTGGTCATTAGACAGTTTATTTAATGCATGTATTCTCATGATATATTATATCTGCTTGAAATTAGAATATAACAACTTGAGTTCTAGAATCTTGAAATAAAAAGTGTGAAAAAGCCTTTCCATCCAAGGCCCAAAACTCTTAACATGTTTGTTGAGGTCAAAAAATTTTTATCACACGTTAAAAAACTCTAATACACGCCTCATGCACAAAGGTCACATACAAGGACGGATGCATGTGGGGTTGAGAGGAACAATTGCTTGAACATCCCAACTTTGTTCTTATAAATATACTTGGTTATATTTATTAAATTTAAATTTATTATTTGGTCTAGTGGTATGTGTTATTTTTATCTTTTATCTAATTTTGAGATGGATCCCAATATTAAGTACGTAGTACTTATTAAACTCTAAACATTTTTCACATTCCAAAGCAGGAAAAGTGAAAGTTGGAGGAAAAGATAAAAAAAAAAAAAAAAAAAAAAAAAAAGAAAAGAAAAACGTCAGCTATCATGGGCAATGAGATCATTGTCTTTCTTATTTGTCAATGTAGGACTGGGTCACTAACCAGACGAGGAATTATTTTGTAGCCAATAAAAAGGACAGGCCCCCTTTCCACCGCCGTGCTCTACACAATTTGACCAAAAGCTTCTCCCCAGAGTAAGAGTAAGGGAACAAAATAATAATAATAATAATAATAATAATAATAATAATAATAATAATAATAATAAAAATAATAATAATAATAATAATAATAATAATAATAAAAATAATAATAATAATAATAATAATAATAATAATAATAATAATAATAATAAAAGAGATGAGATGGAGAGGGAGAGAGGGAAAGCGACTGGGAACAAAGATTTTATCCGAATAAAGCATGAAATCTTTACAATAATAATAATAATAATAATAATGAATTTGATTGAATCACCATTGTTAATTTAGCAAATAAGTATGAACTTACAATTGCATAGGTTAAATGCACAAACATCAAGTTCACATCGCCTTGAGTGTATTTTATACTTTAAGTTAAAATGTAACATAAAATTTGCTTGAGAGAGACTCTTGTCATTAGAAAAAGAATAAGAAGGAAAAAAAAAAAAACATAAAAGTGTTTGATTCATCTTAGTCAATGTTATCTAGAGAGACCTGGGCCAGGTACAGGGTGTGAGCACGCACAAATTTTCCAAGATTCCTGTGCTGACAATGTCACATTGTGCTAGGAATGACACTGGCATCTTCAACCAGGTCAACATCACCATTTGTAGCCACAATATCGTATCATAAACATTTCGACTGGCAAACAAAATTTGATGAAAAGAATTCATGCCACCATGCCTGAACAGTCAAAGCCAATTAACTAACCTGGGATAACACACCATCATCAAGTCCAATCAAGTTTATCCATCCACAATCTAAATTCTTGAAAGCAAAGTGTTCTAGGATTCGAGATGGGTAATAGTATCTTGGCAACCATATGGAATGAATATTTGAAGATAACCTGATCACACCTAGCATAAACACAGACTAGGAAAATTGCAGAACACACTTAACAAGTTTCAAATAACAGTGTTGTTCAAGAAGTTTAGGGGGATAAAATTATCTACAATGTCCAAAATGTGATCAATAAATGTCAGGCAACACACCAATTCAACCATCCATAGCCAACCTCAAATTTTGTTCCTACTTTTTTTATCATCCTTGCAATCAAGGTAGAACAGATTGCTCCTCAAACAGCACAGTCAATGCTAAATCTCATCCAATTTCTTCCCACGTTGTGCACAGCTGACTACTGCCATTACTTCTCACCATGCTACCAACTTGCAATTAGATTGCCTCTATCTATGCTGTGACATTCTGAATGATATGAATTCCAGTGGTAGACGAAATGGTACCAGAAACTTCATTGAGAATAAGAACTTGCACAAAATAACGATCCATTTGTTGTTTCTGCAATCAAAGTTATCAACTACTGTATCTACATGTTGCTTTACCAAGCAAAGATGGAATATCGGACTGACAGCTTCACTAAATTACTGAATGGTCCAAACTAACAAACAAACTTATCTGCTGAAAAAAGGAATATAAACAGTGTATACACCAAAACATAAATGATATGTACACCAAAATGAGCAACACACAATCGTTCAAGTGGCTCGACCCAAAATTTCAAGTCCAAACTTTGACTGCACAAAGCCACTACAATGTAAGTTGTAAGAAGTGAGGACTGCAAACTAAAAATTGGTTAAGAAACTCAACCAGACATTGCAAAATTATGAATCGGAAACTTTCTCATCTTTATGAGTAGATGGCTTATTTTCTTCCAAAGCTTATTCTTACTTGCTCTGATTAGATAACAAAAAGTGCAAATTTCTCTGACCTAATCTGCAATAACCGGTAAACAATAAAATACCTGAAATCAGGAACAATGGGCATAATCAGCAAAAAGGGATCACAAAGTGGTAAAAAAAAAAACAAAACTGTATTCTATTGCCCTTTATCACATAAACAAAGCATACCTAGATTTATTATACATGAGGCTCTGCAGCAACAAAAATCAGAAAAATCAATTACATTATATCAGGTTCTCTCTGCAGAAGTAAGATGTCCCATCTGTTCTGCAAGATTATTTACATTCTTTATATTCCACCAAAATCTCCCATGATCACCATGTTTGATTTCATTTTTGCTTCCATTATCGTCCTTTCTTTCAGATTGAACTTCCTGATTTTCAGTCGATCCAGGATTTTCAGTTAAAAACTGTTCCCAGAAAACATCATTGACCCCAGTAGCCGCAATAGGGGCAGGCCCAGCTGGTTGCTCCTTTGCAGGAAGAGGCTCTGTAGGAACAGGTGCAGCAGGCTCAGAATTCATATCAATACCTGGGGATTTGGGGCAAACATCAATGTTGAGTTGTACACAGGATATAGCTGGGGTTTCTGCACAACTTGTAGATTCATCCAGCTCCATGGCAGAATCATGTTGAATGTGTGTCTCACCAGCATCATGCAAGGTATTCTCCCAAAATGTCAGTGATGAGTTGAACTGCTCAAAAAGCTCCATAGTTGATGCCACAGCAGAATTACTCTCTATATTTTCTGTAGCTAGAGGTTGGGATGTCCCCATTTGATTATCCTCCCGGCTAGCATCATCATAGGCAATTCTGGACAGTCTTCTCTTCCTATCATGGCCTTCCAGTTGTGGCACAAGATTTGATGCAAGCCCTGGTTTTTGCAAGACTTGTGATACAAAAGACACCATATTTTGCTGCCGTAGCTCCATTTCTTGCAATTTTTCCTTTAATAACTGCATTTGAACCTCAAATCCCTGTCGTTCCTGTTCATGTCTCTGTAACTCTGAAATAAGCACTTCTTTTTCATGTTTAAGCATCTCGATGTCATTCTTATATCTCTGCCTTTCAGAATCAGTTAATAGATTAGACCCTTGCCCGTGGAGATTCTGCATAGAATGGCTGTGAACTGGCTTTCGCCTGTGTATGTTCTTCAATAAGTGTGGTTCGTCTCTTATAAAATCCTCATTTGCAAATTCCCATTGTTCTGGATCAACCTTTCTAAAGCCCTATTGAATATCAAAACATCCAGTTCCAACTATCCAATTAAATGGCAAAGAAGGGCACACGAAAGAAAATAACCATACAAAACACACTACAAAATGCATAAAGAGAAAGCAATATGCTTACATAGGTATTGAGCTGCCTGATGAAGCTTGAGAAGTTGTTGTGTTTAAAGTATCTTGGGAGCAAATCCCTTGCAAAATCTGGTGGATTCCACACAATAAAGCTCTTGTTGCTAGGACTCCATGAAACTATAGAATCCGTGGAAGGATCATCCACCATCTCATACGTTTTTGTGAGGAAAGGAGGCAACGAATTCGAAATGCCCTGAGATTCATCCATCCTACCTTTTCAATATCTAATCAGAAAAACACAATCAACTGGTCCTTCAAATCTAATGCCAGACTTGTATAAATACCAAAAGTCAACTATATATGGTAAAGACTTGTATCCCAGGTAACCAATCAAGATGAAAAAACTTTTCTAACCTTCAGGAGAATTCCAAGAATCTATGACTTCCCCCCCCCCCTCGCCCCAAAAAAATAACCCCAATTCATGTCCGTTGAAACATACTCGAAACTTCAATAATTTCAATCTATTGGAAAAACCCCAACAGAACCCTTTTGCACTTTAGCAATTACTAGCAAAACCAGCAGTTCTATTGGGATCTTCCAGAACCCAATTCCAAAGGATCAATCAACCCTCCATCCAAAACCCAATTCTAAACCACCACCCCCCGCCTCCAGAAAAAGAAAAAACTCCCATAAAACTTCACAAATATGCACTAAAAGAAAACCCTTTTATCCCTTATCACGCGTAAATACGACTACCCAGAAATCAAATTACGCTCCAAATCCCAAATGGATAGGAATCGACCAAAAAAAAAAATTTAAAAAATGAAAAAAATCATATAGTTTTTAAAGCAACAGGTTCAATTGCAGTGTTGTATTTATATTTGAAAAAACAAAAGAAACAAATAATTGCGTTTCTTGTTTTAGTCAACGATCGTAAAATTCACAATTTTGATCAAAAATAAAAAGGACTAAACTTTGGACGGAATCAATAATAAATGTGAAAATTTGTACCCAATTCTGACAAAAGTTTTAACAGACTTATTTGTAATAAAAATATTTATTTTTTTACTACTGTAGTATGATTGATATTATACAAATAATTATAACTGCTTACATACATATATATAATTAGTTTAATTCTTAATTTTAAATTTTAAATTCAATTCTTAATTCTTGCAATAAAAAAATTATATTGCATAATATTTATTGTCCTTTTTAGCATGAAATATTAGCAATATAGTATAAATTCTTAATTTCATTAATTTAAAATTAATTACAGCACCATAATATATGATTGATACTAAAAAAATTATCTGAGTAATAAAAGTGCTTAATATCTTTTATATCATCCGTATTTTATGATATCAATAAATCTCAATTTATATTTTTAATATTAATAAATTATTGCTACTTATAAATGAGCATAAATTTAAGCTCTAATAAAATTGGTAAAAATTGATATCCTAATAACCACCTGTTAAAAAAATTGAAAACACAAAAAAAAAAAATTAATATATGAAAATGAGTAATTTAGTTAATAGAAAATAATAAAATAATAATATAAGTAAAATATACTTAACTTTATAGTGTGAAAAAGAGAATTAGATGTATGTTAGAATTTTAATTTTATTAAAATAAGAAAAGACTTTTCTCACAAAAAAAAGGAAAAAAAATTATAAAATAACAATTAAGTTAATGTTAAATATAACAAAACATAGAAGTCTAATAAAAAAAATTAAATAAACATCATCACATATGCATTTTTTGTTAAAAAAAATACTTAAAATTATGGATTTTCTTTCCATTTCAATTATATATATATATATATTTATTTATTTATTTATTTTTTGAGTCCTAAGAGGCTGGGTTATTCATAATAATTAAAATTTTAGTTTGAATTTATTATCATAAGACAGTAGTAAAGAAAAAAAGACCGATACTATTGATAACATAACTTAAAATATATTATTATCACAAGCTCTACAAGACTGAGACAATAAAATGATGAATAATACGAAAAAAAGAGGTCAAATTCACTTGCGCTGGTCTCTCATTGTGAATAAAATGTAATTAAATTTTGTGTGAGTTTTCCGTCAAAACACACATAAATAGAACTTATGATGAGATTTTGATTCTAAATATTTTTTTTAAAAAAAAAAAAATGTTATGAAGGAATGTGTGATTTATTAAAAACAGAGAATTATTTTATTGTGACACTCATAGACTGCCAAGAGTTTTCAATGGACTTTAATTATTATTATATTTATCATCTTAGTCCACATTCCTATTTATTTCTTGTGCCAAAAGTCACTTACTATGAATGAATAAAAGCCAAATTTGCGTCTGCCTCTGACCTGGGACTGACGTGTGCGCTTTCGTGGCTGAGGCTATTGTGTAAGCAATTATGTATTTGCAAATTATTTAAGTCATTATTTTATTCTAACTTTTTTATTAATCATTATTAAGCTTAAGTTAATTCAGGGAAACAGAAGACATAACGCTTCACAACAATGAGGATACTCTGCAATGCTGATGCAAATAAAATGAGATGATGGCCTTTTTTTTTTTTTTTTGTTGATGCACTTATGATATTTCTTAGCTAATTTAAGTGATTTGGTTTCTTGAACTTAAAAATTGATTCATTTTAAGATTGAGTATGCTTGTGTGTGTACGCGGATGTTTGACGTTGTGCATTAATGAATGCTCGCTTAACCAGATGGGTTCTGCCTCCCTCTCTCTCTCTCTCTGTCTTTCTCTCTCTGATGACTTTGATGGTTGCATTCTATGTGTATTCACACTCGTTTTAATTTATCTGACCTTTGAAGATTAGGTGTGTGTATGTGTGTGTGTGTGTATATATATATATATATATATACACACGCACACACATACACACACCTAATCTTCACAGGTCAGATAAATTAAAACGAGCGTGAATACACATAGAATGCAACAATCAAAGTCATCAGAGAGAGAAAGACAGAGAGCGAGAGAGAGAGGGAGGCAGAACCCATCTGGATAAGCGAGCGTTCATTAATGCACAACGTCAAACATCCGCGTACACACACAAGCATGCACAATCTTAAAATGAATCAATTTTTAAGTTCAAGAAACCAAATCACTTAAATTAGCTAAGAAATATCATAAGCTGTCTCTTATACACATCTAGATGTGTATAAGAGACAGATATATATATATTACTTCTTTTTTGTTAAGGATGCCTACAACCCACTTGTAATTGAGATAAGGAAAATGATTGACGACTTGTAAAACGTGGCTGGCCTTGTGTGCTTGAATACCAAAAGAAAAAAAAAAAACGAAAAAAAGAAGAAGAAGCAATACGTGACAAATGGAAATTCTAGAAAGTAATTAACGAAAAAAAATAAAAAAGGAAAAATCAAAACAAATTACTCTTTTATTGATTTATTAGAAAATTTATTAAATTGTTAGTTATATAATAGAAATAAATATTTATTTTTATAAATTTTATATCTCTTATTAGAATTAAAATCCAGATATAAATAATAAAAATTTAGAATTTTAATTATTGAAGTGTCTTTTAAAAATATAAATCACTTTCTGAGATAATTGTACCAAATAGATTAAACATAATTAAATTTTAAATCCCTACCCTCAAACGAGAGAGAGAAAAAAATGTATTGGTTATGAGAAAATGATATAATATATTATCTATTTATTATGGTTCAAATAATAAAATAAGAGATATTAAAAGTTAGTGAAATTTTCTACAAATGCAATTTTATAGACATAAATAAATATTAAATATTTTTATATTACATATTAAAGATGTATAGAAAAATAATATAAAATTATAAAGCATTTTTCTTATTTTGTATAAAAGATTATAGAATTATTTAACCTTTATTTATGTTTTTAAAATTATGCTTCCATTTAGTTGTTATCTAAAAGTTATTAATCCAAGAATTTAACCACACGTGTAACTAATGTATAAGATTTATTGAATTGTCAGGGTGTCTAGCATAAAAGATATATTATATTTAATTTTTGGTGGCATAAGTAACATACATTTGATCATTGGTGTTGAGAAACTGCTTCATTAGTGCATCGGCCATGATCTTAAGCGACGACGTCCTGTATCCCGCCGCCACAGAGGAGCCGTGAGCCCGAGAGTGCATTTCGTTTTATGTCAAAATCGGAAGCATATTGTCGTCATTTTACGACCCTTTTCTCCGTATTTTATTCTCCTTATTTGACATGTTATATATTTCACTAAGTTAGTTCGATAAAGATAAAACGAAACATCAGACAAAAAAAAAACAAACAAACAAACAAAAATAGGATGCCAACAGTTGAGCGGTTGATTAAAGAATATCTTATTAAATTTAGAAAGAATCTTAACTTAGTTTGTCAATAATATAAAAATTGATATAAACGAGAAATTTGCACTTACTATAACATAGATGCATTGCTATAGGCTTTTAAATAATACAACAATAATGTTAACAAGATTTATAAAAAAACACTACTACAAATTTAGATTTTATGAAGTATAGTTTAACTTAAAAAATACAAACAATTTTTTCAAAGAAAAGATAGACGACACAAAAATTAACTTTAAATATATTTTTTTATAAGTTTTATATTAGTTTTGAAACATTAAAATAAAGTTTCAAAGGTGCTTGGAAGCCAATAATAAAACTTAATGATTATTTCTTCAAAATATGATTACGAGTAGTCTTATTGAGTGTTACAGGCGAAGATGAGAACAACTAAATGTATTTCATCACTTGAGCAATAATGACAAAGGAAAACATTGCTAATTAGAATTTTTTTTTCAAACTATTTGTGGAAGATCTTGGTTCTTAACTACTTTTGGATAGATAATCATACTTTTCATACTCAATTAATATAACGTTTATTTTTTTTTTTCTGTAGTTATCTAAAAAAGATGATTACCACAAAAATTTGTTGTATTGTTATTGATACAAGTAATTTTAATTCAGTCAAAGAACTATCATCACCTGCCAAGCATAAGAATTATGTAAGATATGTCTATATGAATTAACACAAAAAGTTTAAGGGTCATATACTTAAACAATACTTTGAGAGAACATTTAAAAGTACAATTGAAATTTAGTTCAAAGAAGCTATTAAAGAGATAAAGAAATTAAGACTAGAAGCATATGCTACTTTCATTGATAAAGATTTCATAAAGTTTGTTAAAACATTCATCAATACTGGACTCAAATGTGACATGATGGATAACAATATATTTGAGTGCGTTAATGGACACATTGTTTCAGCTAAGAAATGTTAGAGGATATGAGGGTTGTTTTGATGGAAAAAAAAAGGTTGATGAAGCAAAGTCTTGATAATATCTATCCTCAAATCTAAATGAAGCTTAAAGACATTGAGCTATAGTCCAAAATGTGCATTGTTTGGGCAATTAAGGATTTGAAGTTTAAAGTATCATACTATGATGATAGGTTTATTGTAAATCTTGATTCTAAAACTTGTGGTTGTAGATAAAAAAGAATTTCATGTAAACATGTTATCACATATATTATTCATCAAAGCCATAATTTATATGACTTTTTTGGTGATTGTTATAAAAGGAGAACATATATGACAACATATAGTAAGTCAATATAGTTATTGAATAAGTTTAAAATGTGGCTTAAGTTTAGAATTATACAATGTTACTTCCTTCAGCCAAAACTATGCTCAATAGATGAAAATGTACAAGGAGAAGACACACAGATGAATTTCCTAAAAGAGATGAGCATATGTTAATGGTAAGAATTCCATAGATTTTCTACTTTAATTATAATTCCATAATGTAACATTATGTTAAAAACATTAAATTTTTATCCATATTATTCATTTAACAGAGAAAAAATAAAGTACAACATAATAAAATTACTCTAGTTAAAGGCCTTATGTTGCATTTCAAATGAGCATTCTTTTTCAACAAGAATACATTCACCATTTTTAGTTTATATATTCAATTTTCAATTGAGACAATTCCTCAAGTTATTTTTTTATTTTTTTATGAAATCAATTTTTTTTTTTACCAACTTAATCCAACTCGAATATAGATTAATACTTTTAACTTTGGTTTTTAATTATTATTTTTTTACTTTGAAGAAATTTAGTCATTTTATTAGAAATTTTATCAATTTTTTGATCAAACCATCCAAAGAATTTACATCTAGAATTGTTTTGGCTCTACAAAGTATCTACTCTATAGTTGTATTAAATATGAAATGTTACCATACTTATAATAGATAACACTTCAATTATAGTGTTTGGGCTTATACTTTTATTCAATTTTGTAATCTTCATGCAATCAATGTATCAATGTTTTGGTGCAACTTACAATCTTATTTTCTCTCAAAAACAAAATTTCATCTTATACTCTTAATTTGCATTTTTAACAAGATATTTTTTATTTCCACAATTATTTATTTTGGGTAAAATGAGTTACAAGGTTAATTTTTTTTTTTTTTTTCGTTTGAGTTCAATTTTTTTAAAATAATGAAATTTAGTTGAACTTATTTTAACTGAAAAATGAAAAAATTGTAACTTTTTTAGTTATTAATAAAAAAGGTATAAATTTACTTTAGTATGTAGACCAGGAAAGACTGGCTTTGTATTTTTGCCATTCCCCACTGCCCTTTATGTTTTCCATCCAAGCTTTTTCTGAAAATTTATTCTGATCCTTCGCTGGGAGTGAGTGCAGTCTTACTTTTTCTTTTACAACCTCGAGAATCTTTTTTTTTTTTTTTAAATAAAAAAATTAAGATATAAGGAATATAAAATGGGATTACAAGATATAAGCATATGCCTTCGGTAATTGTTTGATGTATATGTTAAATTAATTTATTGTCAAAATCAATATACAGTGAATGGCGTATAGTTATTTTTTCAAGAATGTGAAAATAATATTAAAATTGTACCCCGGAGCCCCAAGTGTCCGTAGCAGCAAATATTAAAGCAAAGCTAGAAGAAGAGATAAATGATATTTTTATTTTTATTTTTTTGTAAATTAAATAGAAATATATAAGCCAAAAATTTCATGGCAATTATTATAAAAGTCTTTATTATTTTGATTATTCGAAAAAATGGATACAATTTTTTTATTATATATTTTTTAACTGCTACTCAGTATGGGTAATAGGTCTAATAATTTGTCTTCAATTATGACGGCTAAACATATTTATAATCTTAATCAAGTGGTCAAGTAAGCGAAGAAACTTCCATTAATAAGACAAATATAAACTTCCATTAATAAGACAAACAGAAACTTCCATTAATAAGACAAATAGTTGCACTTGCGCTGCCCTGCTTAACAAGGCAAACAATAAAGATATATTTTTTGAAGAAGGCAGGTGACTCTATCATGTCTAAGTAATTGTTACCATTATCTTGAAATATTATTATTATTATTATTTGTTTGTCTAGAAATGCATTTTAGTCATAAATTACATCACAAGAATGATTCTACCTTTTCCATAAATTACGCATACTTTCTATCGGAATTTGAGTAGAAATTTTTAATATAAATGTCTCGCTTCGTTGTAAAGCATGGAAATAGATTTAATAACAATTTCTAAGTATTTAAACCTAGAATGTTCTGGCTGTAACACACGATTGACCCAAAAATGTCACTCACAAGTGACAACTTTCCTAAATTCCCGTCAAAAAGATTTGGATCTTGCTGTGACGACCACGACTTTCTTTTGTTTTTGTTCTTTTTTGTTTTTTGTTTTTTCTTTCTTTCTTTTTCTTTTTTGAGCAAGACCAAAACGACTTTGCTATAAGACACTTTGGTCCGATTGCCATGCACATGGCCACGGAGAAAACATTGGCAGAGGTCGCTTGACAATATGGACTTGGGGAGAATTTTTTGGCCTTGCACTTCCGCCTCCCAATTTTAACATGTCAGCCTACTCATTTGTTGTTGTTTTTTCTTTTTTTAAAATAATCTACAAAATAAAAATAATTCTTTTTGTTCATTTCAATTTCATTTTTTTTCTCTTTATGATCAAAAATCGATGCAAAAAATTTAAATTTAAAATTTTAACTATAAAAATATCTCGCAAAATTTTATTTTCTTAAATTTAAAGTGTAAATACATCTCACATATTTTCTATGATCTCAACTTATCATGGATATGTGATTATGACTAAATGAAAATATTAACTTCTATTTATGACAATTTCACCTCTTAAATATGTTTATTTTAATGTTACACATCAATACAATACATTATTTCTAAAAAGTCAATAATCTATTTTATTTTTTGGCTTTCACACTAGACTCAATACCATCAGATTCCAATATTCATTGCAAATAACTGTAATCTGAGGTTTGGACACAAATCCCTAAAACTAAGGAGCATCAAACCTCTCGTGTTCCTATCGGCCAGTAAATTGGGATTGTAGTGGTTTCATTCTGACTTCCGCGTGCAATGTATTTCTAATTTGGAAAAGCCCAGGACGAGGGAGGTCGGCCTCCTTTAGACTTGTTTGTGGCATTGACGCCCCCTTGCCTGGTACAGCTGTCAGCCGTCTGTAAAATATGTGAGCCCATTGATATGGTGCCCCAGTTTACAAGACTTATTCGAACTCTTAATTTCAAGGTTTATGGTCACCAATTCTTACAAAATTGGCCTAAAAAATTTTAAAGACTTAACTTTACTTCGAGATTGGTTTCTTAAATTTTCCAAAAATTTCAACTCAGCATGGGCTAACCCATATTTTCGTATTGCATGGATTTTAGATTCAGTTGTTATATGGGCTTGAACATGCCCTCCCTCGCCCATGTTCAAGCCCTGCAGTTTATTTTTTTTTTTTTCATCCAAAAAAAGAAAAAGAAAAAGAAAGGGTTATTCATATTGTACAGTTCACTGTATTTTACCATTAACAGACTTAAAATTCTCGAGGCATTGTTACAAAAGTTTGGGTTGTCAATTATTAGAATATCAACCTTGGAGCCGTCTCTTGAGATTTATTTTCCTTTTTATAAGAACCTTAAATCTAATTGCCCTTCAGACAACTTATATGGACTATGCTTACTACTCCCGCAGTTCAATTTGAAGCATGTGTCTGGCAGGCAATAGACATCCAACCTCCCCAGCTTCCTCTAATTCTCGCATATTGTGAAATTTAATTAACGTGACAATAAATAAAAGCCGAGCCATTAAATCTAAAGACGCTTAAAAATCGGTTGCCATTTCATAGACATTGATTTATATCAATCAATAGACATTTCCCATTAGGAATTAGCCGATGTGCAGTAACCAAAAAAGCTAACATGTACACCACATAATCAATTGGGGTGGCGGAGAGGGAGAGGATTGGATTAGTGCAATGCAATGCAAATGCTAAGGGCAGTGCCTCGTGGGTGGAGAGCATATCAGGGTTCCAAGTGACCCCACCATTTTAACGGATATGATTAGACTTCCACGTCGAAGTTGTGGTCCCCATGGTCCCCTCGGCCCCACCATCCCCCAACAAACCACCTCAATCTCCTCTTTGTCCCAACCAAAAGAAAAAAAAAAAAAAAAAAAAGAAAAAAAAAAAGAGAAAAGGTCCACGACATTACCCGTAATTCTTGCCATGCTCATTGGGACAAGAGAGATAAGGACTATAACAGGGAAAGAGGGACGCACAAAAAGAAAAGGCAAAAAGAGAAAGCGATCAAAATTAATATAAGCTCGACTCAAAATTATATATTTTAAAAAATTATAGTCAAATTTAAAATATTTTCAAAAAAGGTAATTTAAATTTACATCAAATGTATTATTATTATTTTTGACTCCTATAACATTAAGATTCATGTTATTTAACTTTTAGATTTGAATTTAAAGTATTTTAATTTTTGAATAAATGTGAGTTGGGTCAATGAATATATATGTGCATTATTTTAATACGAGATTTCGTATTTCACAAAGTTGATACATAGTTTTAAGAAATAACATATTTGACAATAATAATAAATAAATAAATAAAACAATAGACAACAGCGTTGATTTTTTAATCTTACTTTGGAATCGTGGAATGGAGGAAGAAAGGTGGCGGCTTCAACACATCTCAGTTCATTTTTTTGTTTTTTCTGAACAAGCGTCTTAATTCACATTTATTTCCAATGGATTGGCCACTATCGATGTGAGTTTGATGTTGACCATGATGATGAT
Source organism: Kandelia obovata (assembly GCA_021464305.1). NCBI lineage: Eukaryota > Viridiplantae > Streptophyta > Magnoliopsida > Malpighiales > Rhizophoraceae > Kandelia > Kandelia obovata. Next base: position 1,059,660 of record CM038485.1, on the reverse strand, counting down.
AAAAAAAAATGAAAGTGAAGATCAAGCTCAACCACCTACACTGGAGGGTGGCGCAAACCAGAAGGTGGGGGGGCCAGTTACATTATAAGCCATCATTGCCCCAAGTTATTGACTTTGTAGAGCCACCTGCTGCGTGCCTTTGTCTAACCAACGCAGAGTCTCCTGTTTTTCACCCTGCAAAGGTAGTGTATGGGGCTTGGGGAGGCTCCAGGGGGCCACGTCGACGGGGAAGAAGGAGGGCCGCCAACACAACCATGAGGACAATAATAAGGCTATGCCCGGTTTAGTTAGATCGGATCAAAAATTTTAGTTATTTTAAATTAAAATATGCTCTTAAATTAAAAATAACTTAGTTAATCAAAAATTTAGATTCACTCAGTTGACCGAATTTAAGAAAGAAAGAAAAAATAAACCGTTTATCATGTTATTGACATATGACCACTTAGGAGCTGGCGTAGATAACCAAAACACAAGTCAACTATTTTGTTGGTTACGATATTTTATTCTGTATATATATATATATATATATATATTAATTTTTTTATTTATTAAAAAACTCATTGAAATGTGAAATATATAATAAAAGTATATTTTTTTATTTTTATAAATCTTATATTTCTTTTGAATTAAAACACGAGACATTAAACATAAAATTTTAAGTTCTTAATTACTATAAGGTGTCCTTTAAAGGGTTTATATTTTTTTAATTAAGCTATAAAAGATTATGTAACATATTATTTTTAAAATAAAAAATAATTTAGATGAAAAAAATCACAAAACTAACTTGGTACTATTTTTGTTTTAAATATATCAATATTTTTATACTTCTTTTACACACAATTGCCTCACATTATTTTTACATTTTCATCTTTTTTTCACTTTCTTTGCATCACTTTTTATATATTTTTTTCTACTTTTTTTGTTCTTTCTTTTTTCACTTTTTTTTTTCCCTATACTCTCCTTTAACTATTTTTCTCTACTTTTTTTTTTATCTTTTCACACTATCTTTGTACTCTATCTAGTCTCTCCAATCTTTTCTCTTTTTAAACTTTTCATACTTTGTCTCTTCATTTTCTTTATACTTTCTTTGACTATCTTTATATTTATTTTATGTAATTTTTTGTTTACACATTCTCTGTTATTTTTATTTACTTTATTGCATTACACTTTTATCTTATCTCTTTTTTTAAAAAAATATTTTTTCTTTTTACCTTTTCTTTTTTTTTTCCTCTACACACTATCTCTTTTTTTTGTTCTTTGTACTTTTTACTTATATACTTTGTTCTCTTTTCACTTACCCTTTCCTCTTTGTTAAACACAAACACAAACACACACTCACATATACATGTGCTTTTTTTTTTTTAATCTTTTTCTCTCTCTCACACTCATACTCACATCATTACACTTACACTCTTATCTCTTTATGCTATTTCTTGTTTCACTTTTCATATATAATCCTCTCACTACATTCCCTCTCTTGACTCTCACACTCTCTCCTCCTTTTTATTACCATCTCTCAAGATCATTTTTATATATTTATTATTTTATATTTTTTCTTATTTCTTCTTAACAGAAATTATTAAAACAATATCATTGAAAACAATTTTTTACCATATATAACAAATATATACAACAAAAACAAAATTAAAACAATCAAAAGTAAAAAATAAGAAAAAAAATTAATAACTAAAGAAAAAATACCAATGTTAACCAACTACACTAATTTAAGGCATGTTTGGTAATATTGTGATTTTTTTATTTTTTATAGTTGAAAAACAAAAAGCATGTTTGCATGAAATTTAACATTTTTCTTTTTATATGAAAAAAATTAAGCACTTTTTGGATTAATTTTTTTTAAAACTTTCTTTTTAGGTTTTTCCAAAATCATTAATATTCTCAAATCATTAGTCTTTTTGTATCAAATCTTCATTTAAGTCACTTATTCCTTTCTTTCTTTTGTTGCCCTTACCATTTTATACTTATCATTCTCTTTCTTTGTCTTTTTGTTTCTTTGTCATTCTATTTCTCTTTATTTTCTCTTTAGTGTGTTTTTATCCAAGTATCCTTTTACTTTCTCTTTTCTGTCAATCCCTCTCTTTAGAAATTAAGGTTTGATTTGGACGTAACCTTACTTAATGCAAGGTAACTCATAAAATACCTTTATTAATTTCACTTTCTTTTAACTACAATTTCAATTTTTATTCATAAGTTTTTCCAAATCTTAACATGTTTTCCATTATTGCTCTATCTCTGACAATGTGTTTTTTCTCTTCTAATGAAATCTCTTTTTTCTCTCTTATATTCTTTATGACATGCTCTCTTTACTTCAACCAAATTTCTTAAAAATAGGCTTAGTTTCTTGATCTTTATACATAAATCATACTATGACTTATTTTGAAAAATCATTCTACAACTTGTTTGAGATGACATTTTAAATGTTGTGTTCATAAATTATTATCTAATTTGAGATAACATGTTAAATGACACTTTGGTAAATTATTGCCTTAGGCATTTTAATACTCCTTGGTTGTTCTTTTTATCTGAGATGACATTTTAAATGAAACTTGGCTAAATTATTGTATTGGGCATCAAGATATTTACCTACTCTCTTTTTTTATAAGTCATTGCATGATTTTTATTATTTACTTTATAGAATTTTTGTTGATATTGGGACAAAATTCCAAGGCATTGCATAATACTTTTTTTAAAGTTTATTTCCATTTTTATTTTCTTTGAATTTTACAATCTTTGTTTGAAAAACATTGCTCAAGTTTTAAAATGGAGCTTTTATGATTTAGCAATTTTTTTCTTTTGAAAGAGGTCTTTAAATCTTAATGGTTGTTTAGTATAATATTTTCCTATCCAATTTTCTTAAAACTTTCCTATAAAATATATGTTGTCATAAATTTTTACTATGCTTGAAAATTAAGATTTAAATAGTTTTAATGCTATATGTTCCTAAATTTCTTCATTAGTAAATTGAAAGTTTATGTGTGACATATTTAATGACTCACATAAGTCAATAATGAGACATTATTGTTAAAAATATAATTTTAATTTGCAGGATCTCAATTCAATTAAATATAGTTGTTATAGTGAATATCTAGATGGTGAGTTTAAGTTTACTTATTCATGTATATGAAGATGAAGTTATTGTGGTTGAATCAAATGGTTTATGATTAAAGAAATTTAAAGATATTTTATTCCTTTGATGGAAGAAAAGGTAAAAAAAAAAGAATAGAAAAATTATTATCTTTACCTCAAATGCTTTGAAGAATATTTGAAATGAATTAAACAAAAGAATTGGAAACAATTATAGTTAATTCTAATTGAAGAATGAATTTAATGGGCTTAAAAGTCATTGAAAGGATTTTACAAAAATTATAAATCAAATAGGAGTTAACTATTATCTTTTATACTGTTTGATCCTAAATTGTATTATAATTTGTAATTAAACACCATTTATTATTATTATTATTATTATTATTATTATTATTTTAGTGATTAAACATGTAAACCGATTTAAAAAAAATGATCATAACTATTCTTGGAAATACAACATCAATTGGGGAACAAGCCCACACTTTAACCCAAATTTATTTTATTAATGAAGAGAAAGATAACAATAAGAATGATGAGCATAAAAATGGTGAAGATGATCTTTATAAAGCCAACCAAGATAAAAGGGTTAAGATTGACATTAGTTTATGAATAACTTGGCAAAAAGAAAGTGATTTAATTTAACTGTAGTAACAAATGCTTTAACCATGATTAGAGAAAGTTTAAAGAAAAAATTTGAGTTGTTAAGAAAAAGATGAGTGAAAATTTGCAAGCCTTTATTGTTAACAACATAATGCCAACAAATTTTCATGTTTAATCTGTTAAATCATGCATTGAGGCAAATTAATGTCATGGATGAGATAGATATATTTGCATATGTAAAGACAATTAAATTGTTTAATATAGTAGAATGATATAAAATTATGTTCTTGAAGATGACAGATACAAGGAAGAATGATTAGGTTTTAAATAATATTTAAGTGATGGATTGTCTTTGAGTTATATCATTGTTATGCTTTGAACTTTATTTATTTGTTTAAATGCTATTATGGATATAATTATGAAAGTAGTTTGTATTTTGTTATCTATTGTTAAGTTTGGTTCTAATATTTTACGATTACTTATAATAATAAATTAATATATGTATTTTTATGTGATAATAAGAATTATGTCGAGGGATCTTGAGATGAATGTAATGAAACAAGATATTGAAGATATGTTTTTCGATTAAAAAAAGAATGTTTTAAAATATAGAGGTTTATGTTATACCTCAAAGTTAACATGTCATAAATGGGTGGCAAAAAACTTAAATGGTCATTGAAATATGTTTATGAATTATTTAAAATGAAAAAAAAAGAAGCATTTATCAATTTGTGTGAATAACTAAAAAGGTAAATATTATTACTTGATTCAAGGAATTTTTCTGTGCAAAAATAATTGACAATATTTCTCATTTTTGTGAGTCGAAATAAACAATAATATATTGTTGGTGATTAGTTTCAACATTCAATTGACACCACTTTTAAGCACCTTAAAAAGGTTTTAAAAGTATTTATTCACTTGTCAAAATTATTATTACTCCCTTAAATTTTAATGCAATTCCATTTAAGATTATGACTTACTTGAAATATTATGTTTTTTCTTTTCAAGTTATAGTCTCCACATTATTTTTTTCATTTGTAACTAATATTACTAATAAGTAGGATTTTCATCTTAATTTTTAGCAAGATTGTGTTGGAGCAATAAATGACACTTATCTTTCTACGTGTATTATACTTGTTGAATAAATCTCGTGAAAAAAGATTACAATGTTTACATTTTTGAGATGAGATTTACATTTATTATAACACTTTTGTTATCAGATTTACATTTATTATAATAAGTTATGAAAGAATATAATTACTTATGAAAATTATGTCTCAAATATGCTTTTTTAGTGCCTAAAAGTAAAAAATCTTATTTGGCTGATTTTAGCTATACTAACATGTCTGTGTTTCTTAGATATTATTATGAGGAGTTTTTTTACTTGTGTAATTGTAGACAAAGGTAAAGGCCTTAAGATTAAGAAGAATTGTTTAATTACATACATTTATTGTTACATAATATAATTAAAAGATACTTTGAGGTATTAAAAGTAAAATTTTTAATTTTTTTTCAAATGACTTCGTATGAGTTTAAAAAGTAAAAATATTTAATATGAATTTATATAAACTTTTCTTCCAATACAATATGTTAATGAAAATATTTGTTTTGAAGATAATGATAGAAAAAATACTTCAAATTCATGTAAAATAATTAATATTAGTTCAAATCAATTGCTTCAAATGAGTTATGTTTGAGATGACATTACCCAACTATTATGATAACCACGTAATAATTAGTTTTAACATTATTGTTGATCATTTTGAGATGAGAACTTGGAGTGAAAATTACAAAGTTTGTAATTTTCTAACTTTAATATATTGAAATATAATATGATTTATCATTTTATTATTAATAAATTTCATGTTGATAATATATTTTTTTAAAAAAATTCTTGTTAAAAATAATAAAATAATTATTTGTCATTAAAAAAAAACAGCAAACAACACTAAATAGACAATAAACAACAAAATGTGAGTAGTAAATAATAGGAAATACAACGAAAAACTAATAGGCTAATTCTTATGATGCTAAGAGTTTAACTATCAATTCTTTCAAATTCCCACCAAACATCAATCTTAATTTTTGATTAGCAAAATAAGTGTTTATTAACATAAAATTTTGATTTATGTACCCACTTAGCACTTTGAAACATGCAATTCCAGTCATTGAATTGGATGATTGTAGTAGGCATTGAAATTCAATTAAAAATATAAAGCCTCTGTAATTGTGTTGAGCTTCGGGCTGGAGGCCTCTTACGTGATGCTTATAAATAAAAACGAAAAGTACGATTATATGTATAATTTTTTTTTTCTTTACCATAATTGTGATTATATGTAGAGCAGTAGATAACAGCTGGTGTAGACTTCTTGTATACACAACTGGCAAACAAAAGTGGAGAATGAGAGAGTGCAGACACTTGAAGTGGGTGGCATTGGCGAGAAGTCGACCTCATGAACTGTTGATGTCAACTTGCCCAGAAAAAGTTTCTCAGTTTTTGGTTTCATATATATTGTTTTGGACTAATTATTAAAAAATTAATAATTAATTTAATAGTATTATATAGTAAAACATAAAATATAATATAAAAATAATAAAATAATAATTCAATTCTTTCAAACCTTTCCTCGCCCCTTTCATACTCATAATGTCAAAATAAATACTTACATTCCCGTGGACTTATTATTCGTTAAATACAGATAAATGTAGAATAATTTATATTATACATAATAATATTTAATATTATATAAATTTTATATAGTAGTAAATATTATTTATGACATATAATTATATTGTATTTACAAAATAGTATATTTAGTTGGCATTTTCTTAAATACTATAACATGAGGTAGTATAATATAATGATTTATCTTATTTAACCAAAAAAAGGAAGGGGGGGGGAGCAGAGATAATATGGGCATATTCTATATTTGATCTCCTTAACTTTGGATATAAATAATAATTTTTGGGCATTACCTTTTTTGATTTTTGAGGTGGCTTTATCGAATAATCATAACTGAATTTAATTCAAATCAATTATTGATTATGAATTAATCAATATTTTATTAAACTAAAAAAACCTTAAATTCAAATAAGTTCATTTTCTTTTTCCCTTGATCACACTTTGATCGTCTATTTGAATTCCATTTATTAGTATTAGCATTCAATTCATGCGGACAACAATCTGTGTAATTTACTCAGAAGATCAATGCAATTGCTGGGTATGTTCCATTATGTGAAAATCTAAAGCAAAAAACAATAAATACGGTGGAGCCATACATGATTTAACGAAAGAATATTCATTGTTGATCACAAATTTATTGGTGAAAAGATAAAATTCTACATTGAAACAATCCAAAGATTTTCAAGTCATTCATCAGATATGCAGACCCATTTGCCTTATATTTATATACATAATTTTTTTTTAATAAAAAGTTTTTAACTCAGCTACAAAGAAGCACAAGTACAAACACATTTTACCAACTTTAGATTTATAACTTGTTAGGAATGATTAATATATTTATGATTCAATTCAAATTCAATATAATTTAATTATTATAATTTATTCTTTTGGTATCTCAAGTTTTAAAATATAAAAATTCAATTAAATTTCACATTTTGAAGAATAAAATAATATAGAATAATTGGTATTTCTCACTAAAATATCTGAGAATTTAAGAGACTGTAATTTAATTAACTCAAGAGCACAATTATATAGTGAAATTCAAGGAAAATACACGAAGAAGACATTAAAAAAAAAAAGTAGACAATATAATTTTTCTATTTTTCTCCTCAAAAAAGAATATTTTTTTTACCAAGAAATTATCTACCATGTGCTACAATAAATATTACTAACTAATATTTTTGTCAAAATATTTTTAGCAAATAAAAAATTCAATTAATTCTTTTATTTTAAATTTACTTTGGAAAAAGATGTTAAAACCATAATAGAACAGTTAAATTAATTGAATTAAAAATTATGAAAAACAAAACTATTAGAATATGATAATTCAATACATGTTCTCATTATGTTATTGTTTATTTGATGGTAAAATGGAAAAAAACAGATGAAGTACTTTATAATCTTGTAAAAAAAAAAAAATATCTTACCAAAAAGTTTATTTTTTTATCCCTAGATTAAAACGATTGGTGGCAGTTCAATGGGTCCCATCTCCTAAATTACTGGATTAGTTTCATTTTCTCTTATCCTCCTAAATACTCCACACACCCATATCCATTTGGTCAAAGTCAAAACTAAAAACCAAACGATCCTATCCCCAATCAGTACAATTGTTTTTTTTTTAAAAATAAATTTTCTTCTAGAATACGATTGGTTCAATTTCCATATTAGCCCCCTCAAGATCTACACGACACGTCGCTGCTCCCAAGAGGGCCCCACCCGTTTTATAAAAAGCCTAAACACGTGCTATCACCGCGATCCAGGAAGAAAGCTTTTCCCTTTAGTGGCATCCTGGTAATTGTTGTCAACTCCAAGGCCAATTGCTTTCTCTTTCTGTATTTAGCTCGCCTTTCCCAACCCATCCCTCCCTCCCTCTTCATTTAAGTTAACCACTTCCCCCCCGCCGGGTCCAATCTGTTTGTTTCGCGAGAAAATTCTTGCAAGAAAATTTCTCTCTCTCTCTCTCTCGCACATTCCTGTACTGCAACCGCTGATAAGAGAGAGAGAGAGAGAAAGAAAGAGAGGAAGGATGACGTCGGGGACGAGAATGCCGACGTGGAAGGAGCGGGAGAACAACAAGCGGCGAGAGAGGCGGCGGAGAGCCATCGCCGCGAAGATCTACGCCGGGCTGAGAATGTACGGAAACTACAAGCTCCCCAAGCACTGCGACAATAACGAAGTCCTCAAAGCTCTCTGCAACGAGGCCGGTTGGACCGTGGAAGAAGACGGCACTACTTACAGAAAGGTAAATAAATAAATAAAAAAGCTAATCTTAATTTATAAATTAATCAACCAGTCAAAACAAATAAACTCCAAAGGAAATTGATCGAGTCTCAATTTTCGGCTGCTGCTTGATCGATTATCCAAGCATGCATGCATGCGGACCTTAGCTTTTTTAGTTGTTAATTGCGATGAACTTCTCCGGTAGAGTTAGTCGGTCGGCGGCGAGGATTAGGATTCGGGATCAGCGGAGCTGAGCTATAATATCAGTGTTCGGCTTTCCTCCGGTGCCAAACGTGCGCCGAACGGAATGAGGCGTATGATAGCGAGAGAGGGAATCATTACGACGAAAGCAAAGCTTCTTTTTACTTTATTGATGGACGGTTGTGATTGTTTTTACAGGTATAATCGTAACCGTACTTTTGTTTTCTCTCTCTCTCTCTCTGTTTTTCTTTTCGGTGCTTAAAATTTGGGAATGCACAGAGCACAAGGTCTTAAGATTCGGGGTCTGCTTTCGATTTCTATGTCTGATGCGAACCAACATGGTAGACAGCGATCTCACAGATGCACAGCATCGAGATAACCATGTTTCGGACGGAAATGTCCTTGTCTGATGTCAGCAGTCTCTTAGAATTGCACAAGCAATTTCAAAGGCCAGTTTGGTCATTTCACTACTGCTACGACTACAACATTGATGCTCTCTCTCTCTTCCTCTGCACTTTCTAGGTCTTTTCCTTGGAGAAGCCCGCACTCCAAGCAGTCGTTCACATTTTGTCCTCAAAGTCTCCTTTTCCCTGTTTTCGGTGCTTTTGCTTTACACCCGTGCTGCTTATTTTGGTGACTTCATATTTAAATAGTTTCTGGGACTTATTTCCATTTTCCCGAGTGGGTTCCGGTCTTCCGGGGATGAAAAAGTTGGGAAATGTCCTTGGATTCCGTTGCAGGAAATGTGTAATTAAGGAATATTTTAAGAAATATTAAACTGTAAAGCACCTGGGGGTGGGTGCTTGATTGCTCGTAGGAACATGTTTTGGGGAAGGTGGGTGGGTGGGGCAGATGGCGTGTTGTGGGAACAGTCTATTGATAACGCCGTCTTGTTGACATTTAATTATTTTCTGTCGGCCCGCAATTACCTTAATGCCCTACCTTGTCTTCCACTTGTTTTTGGCTGTTTGGGTGATTCGGGAACACAGAGGTAATGAGCAAATTCTTTCTTAATCTAGGGTAGATGGTAATTATGTGCGATTTAATTGCATGGTCAGTGATACCAATATTCCAGCGGACCCCTCCTCTGCTGAAAAAGAAAAATTATATTTGGATGATACGGAGAACCATTGCTGATGCTGGACATTGCAGCACTGGGCTAGTGGCATTTGAACGAATAATAGCCACCCCCTGTATGTAGGAGAAAACCTCCCATATATGCATCCACTTTCTAATTAGCTGTCCTAGTAATCTGGCGAGCATGAGTGAGTAAACCCATTGAATAAGCTATTTTTGCATACAATTAGCATTTTTGATCTTAGATACTGTATGACCTTCTTAAACTTGAACCCCGTTCCATCATTTTATCTTTTCGAATTAACTTGCTTAATTAAAAAATATTTGCTCAGATTGGTGCCAAAGGGTGAGATGAAATGAATGTAGTCGAAGAGAGAAAATGTAAGGTTAAAGGCCTTTTCTTGTGCTGAAGGCCTGACTAGCAAAGGAGGGATTTTGTTTGTGAATTTGATGCTTTGCACATTGAGGGAACATCATTTTGCTTCCTTTTTCAATGAATTGATGAATTTAGGATATGCGATCATGAAACATTTTTATGTCATTCTATTCTATCATTCATGCTTAACTTCTTTTGAATGGCCTGATATTTTAAGAAGCTTATTCTATTTTATTATCATGGATTATTCGTTTCTCTTCAATTTTAAGAGAGTTATGCACAAAGCTGAAATCACATTAAATATATCAGGCAGCTTAGAAGCGGTGGCCTGATGAGGCTTTTGCTATTATTTCTTCTTTTTCTTCTTCTTCTCTTCTAGATTAACTGAAGATTTAAACTTTCGGGTGCTTATGGGATTTTGCATGAATAATTAAAGGTGCCATTAAGGTTTGTAGCACTCCATTTTATCAATGTTTACTTGAGGACTATGAAGTAATTAGAGTGCTGCAATTAAACTTGTAACGTGTTAGTTGGGTGGCAAAATTTTGCCTTGGTGTTTGAGGTAGCCATTTCATTAATTTAATCCCAGGACACTTAAGGAATAAAATTTTGTTTTCACTCAGTGCTAATAATTTGTTTGTGTAGGGGTGCAAACCTGTGGAACGGATGGACATTGTGGGAGGGTCGACGTCAGCTAGCCCTTGCTCATCATACCAACCTAGTCCATGTGCATCCTATAATCCAAGTCCTGCCTCGTCTTCTTTTCCAAGTCCTGTTTCATCCCATTATGCTGCCAATGCTAATTGCAATGCCGATGCAAATTTCCTCATCCCCTGGCTCAAAAACCTTTCTTCTGGCTCATCATCAATCTCATCTAAGCATCCTCAGCATCTCTACATTCACACTGGCTCCATAAGTGCTCCAGTCACCCCTCCACTGAGTTCCCCAACTTCTCGTACTCCTCGCACCAGAAATGACTGGGATGAACCAGCTGCTGGCCCATCTTGGATGGGGCAGAACTATTCTTTCTTACCTTCATCTATGCCTTCATCTACCCCTCCTAGTCCTAGCCGTCAGGCGCTGCCAGATTCAGGATGGCTTGCTCATCTCCAGATTCCTCAAAGTGGACCGTCATCGCCGACATTTAGCCTGGTCTCACGAAACCCATTTGGCTTTAGAGAGGAGGCTTTGTCGGGTGCAGGGTCACGTATGTGGACTCCAGGTCAAAGCGGTACATGCTCTCCGGTAGTTCCTGCTGGTGTTGATCAAACATCAGATGTTCCAATGACAGATAGTATTGCAGCTGAGTTTGCATTTGGAAGTAACGGAACAGGTTTGGTGAAACCTTGGGAAGGAGAGAGGATTCATGAAGAGTGTGTCTCTGATGATCTTGAGCTCACACTTGGTAATTCTAAAACCAGGTGAATTGGAATTGGTTTATGGCTGCAGGGGACAGAGCATGGCTTCTGTCTCCTTTCTCCCTAGAGTCTTGTTTGTACTGATCTTTTTCAGCACAGGTAAAGTGGATTGAAAAAAGAGGCTGAGAGTGGGTTCTTCATGGTTATTTTAGTGTTCTTCAATCGCACAATGACTTTATCTTGTGCATGTCTTGGTTGCAAGGCACAGCTGAGTTTAGAAGTACAGTTAGTAGGAGTGCACCTGCTATTTCATTCTGTTTTTCTTTTTGTCTTTTCATTTCCACTTATTGTTTCTGAAAAAAGACCGTCAAAAACTAATTTATAAATAGTTATTGGAGGATTTCATTTGTCCCCTTATTTGTGAACTTTTGAAAAACGTTTCATTTTAAAGAGGAGTTAAGCTGCGCTGTGATACGTGATGTGATGTTGGAAATGCTATGGAAACATTATCTGTGTTTGTCTGGAAATAAGTTGGTGGAGTTAATTTACTAATATATTGTCTAGTTTTCAGATATGAGTCTTGTTTCGCTACACTATTGTCTCATTTCTATGATTATTGACCAGAAGAATCAAAGAGACCAAAACTATCCAAAGAGTATGCTTATATCTGATCATACCTTAGGCCAGAGAATTGATTAGCCGGACCCTTTTTTATTTTTTCAAACCCAGAAAGAACTGCTTAATGTTTCACTTGACGGGTAAAGTTTATTTGTCGGTTATGTTTGCATTTAACGTTTTTTCTGGGGTACAAAGTGGTTTGACTCAAATAATGCTGTTGGCAAACGATAGCCAGAACACCATGATGGATGTCACCAATTAAGGCCGCAAATTTCTTGCGCAATTAAAGCGAATTAGTCATTCTTTCTATTGGGACATGATTAAAGTGATCTCAAAAGTTTTTTCATATTCAATGCCTTTCAAAGACCAATCAGACTGTTACTTCTGCTGATAAACAAGAACGAATGTGAAGGGGAGGAAATCAGATCGACCTTTGTACCTTGACATTAAATTTTACCAACATCGTCGACGATTATCAGCAAAAGCTGCTCAAAGAAAAACATATGGAAAGAAAATGGTTTTCTTCTTTCTATTGCCCTTGAATAAATTGAATGTAATGTTATGTACCAAGTGCAATATGCAACACACACACATGTTCCTCCAAATATATGTACATTTATGTACAAATGAAACCATACTTCAAGTTTATTTGAGAATGCAACAAATGTCTCTTATCTTCTTTAATGCCCTTCACCTCTTTAAGAAGCAGCAGATGGCAGAAGTTCTCTTGTAGAGCATGATGCACTCGGCTTCAGTATCCAATTCAAGTAGGTGGGCAATGGTAAATTGGCACTTAAGGATTCTAGCATAAATTGATTGATTTGTTCCAAGTGTACAAAGTTGACTGGCGCATTTCATTTTCGTGGTTTTTCAAGCACTTATTCACTTCTCCAACTTCTGATATATTTCTGCCAATGCGCGATAAAGAATTGCTGCGGCAGGTGGTCTGGGCATTGAGCCAAAGAGTATATCTGCTGCAGTTATTGACTGTCTCCCATAAAATCTGGAATTCTCCTTCCATCTCGTAGTGACAACACTTCCTTCTAGTGAGCATCCAGCAAATGCTCCTGACCATTAAAAAATTATAAGTGACCAGCATGCTCACATAAAGAACGATGCAATTGAAAAGAAGGAAAGGGGAAACCGGGATTATCTTAATTACTAGGGAAACAAGTCCTTTAGAGCATTTGAGGAAAATAAAAGAAACCATGGAACAAATAGATTGACATGCAAATCTACAAGCATATAAATATTTGCGCCCTTTCCTAAAATGTCATGGCTATTTGACAGCCATAAAACTGTTACTATGATGGTCTACGTTGCTTAGTGATTCTTGAGCTCTAAGTGTAATGCATGATGACCTTTTGTACTGGTTTTAATAATTTCACGTACTGAGTATCTTTCAGGTTTGAGTTTCAATCCAACAAGTTCTGTTTGGATCAATAAAATTTTTCCATTCAGAAAGAAAGGAGAAAAAGGTCAACAGCAATAGAAACATCATGGTGTGACTTGACTCTGAAAAAATATACATTTATTCACGTAGAATCGTCATTTATTATAGCAACAAAACAAAGTTAGCCATGAAAAACTACATACCTTTACTGCAGCTGTATGTATAACAAGCAGCATAACCACCATCACCTGCTCGTAGACAAGCCTCAGCTGCTCGCCCAATGGTGCCAACTGCAGCACTCACACCAGTGCCCAATGAAACATGTGCATTGCTACAAAATGTCCTTATAGCATCATCTGACCTCAATACTATTATAAAATCTGTCAATTCACCTCCAGCCTGCAACCAACAGACTTTTATAGAGAATGACAAGGAAGTCCTAGGTTGAATACCAAAGACCAAAAAAATAAAAAATAAAAAATAAAAAATAAAAAAGAAACTTGACAAAAAATATTCTCGGCAATACATCTATGAGAATACTTAACAACAGAATAAATCGTTTGGTTTGAAAACTTAAGTACACATATATGTTAAACTAGTTGCAAACAACATTTTGCCTAGTAATTGTTGTCAACCACAGGGTAGAATCTGGAAATTAACAATACCCATAACTTTTATCACCAAAAAGATCCTTTTAAGTGCATTTACAAACAAAGCTATGCAGGACATTAAAGAGAAAACTGATCACCCACCTGAGCTCCCCATCCTACACCAAATGAAGATACAGCTGAGGGTGGAGACCATGACCCATCTTCTCTACGTGCAATTACCAGTCCTGTTCCAACATTATAGGTAACCACAACCCCAACTTTAACAACTGTAATTATCGCAAGGCCTTTTGCTTGCTGTAGAATGACACGTGGAATTGACTTTTCAGGCTTCAAAGAACCTACCTAAAATAAGAGTGCAATGAATTAGAAGCCCAGGATGGAACAAGAGACCACGACACATTTGGTTTCATATTTGTACAGAATTTGTCAAACATCAGCTAGGACAGAAAACAATAGCACAAGATTGTATGTCTTACTTTATTATATCCATGAATAGTGTTTGCAGCCTTGTAAATCTCATACTCCAAAGTTTGACCCCATGGAAAATTAACCCAGGATCTTAAGGTGCTGAGGTCTGTAAGGTCATGGGTTGGTAACTGGGCTGCATTGCTTACTTGGTCCATTAAATATGGCTGGACAGATTCAAGCCGCACACAACATACATCACAGACTCGTTGAGGATCTGCAACCCGAAACTTTACTGGCAATAAGCTCCTTCCTTTAGAGCACTCGCCACAAAATATTCCTCCACAAAATCTGCAGTGATGCCTGGAGCACATAATTGGGTGAAATCGCATGCCACACAACATGCAAGCAGAGGCAGCACTGTCAGCCAACCACATTGGAGGGTCTGCATCAAGAATTCCCATTACATTACCAAAATTGGCCTCTGTGAGGGTTTGAGCCATCTCCTGCCAAGCTTGCTCTAATAGTTGGGTTGACATCCAAGAAACATTATGCCAATGAACATCGCACGATGTAATAGCTCTCACTTTTCCACGAGCTGCAAGTAACATCTCCACCATTATGTCCCACATTGTCAACTCCTTCTCTTCACCAAAGAACTGGTTCCATCCCATGTCACCTTCAGGGAAATAGCCACCATTAGAGTGAAAACCACTGGCCCACTCTTCATGGTCACTTTCCAATATAGGAGGAACAGAAACAGGTATCCAGACCCCAGTCTCTTCAGAAAGTGGTGAGTCATAGAAAAAATATTTCCCTTGCTTTTGCTGGGCAGCACTCGTTACACTCTTCTCATCACGACCCTCCCTAGATAATTGGGGTAAATCAGCATCACATTCCCCAGGTGTTGTCATTCCTTGGCACCTAAGTCCAATAGTGGACTCAGAATGACAGTCTTCTCTGTGTTTTTCAGCTTCCACAACATCCTGTGATCAGGATACAAACAATGCAACAGATCAACAAAATATGTGACAAAAAAAATATCAAGAGAGGACAAGACACACTAAGTAAAAAACAAAAAGAAAAAGAATTGGGCCATGTATTCTCTAGCAATTTGTCCCAACAGGACACTGGCGAAATCCGGCCCTTCCCCAAATACATAAGAATTAGAAAAAGTTGTCCCCAAATTGGACCAGTCCCATCCCAATGGCTAACACAGCAATTCAAGCAGCTTGCACACAAACAAGCATCCTGTGCATGGTAAATTCACTACAAAAATGAAAAAAAAAATCCTCAAAAAAAATATCTTCCATGATCCAATAGAGCAGTACCGATTAACAAACCATATCATATCCCCAACAAAGAAAACAAAAAAAAAATTAAAAAAAAGAGAAAAATTTCATATTCACTGATGAAACCTAAACATCAAGCACTGAAACTAATAAAGAATTAACAGCGCAAATTAATATTCTAGAAAACAATTCAATTCAATGAAAAAGACCGTAAGTGAATCGTACCCGAACAGAATCGGAAGCCCTAGACCCGATTCTTCGTACATGTTGGGGAAATTCCATATTTACGCGCCTCCTGCTGCTGCTGCCCTCCATATATCCGCAAGCTCAAACACGCAACGATTAGCATACACTTACAAATATATTCAATCAATCAATCAATCAATTAATTAGATCCTAATTGGATAATACAGTGGCTGAGGTTTCGATTAGGAAAAGAAAGAGAAACGTGTGTTGCTGTTGTTTACGGTTGCTCGACATCCAACCCTTTGTCCCTCTTTTTTTTTTTTTTTCTTAATTCGTAAAAAGATATTGCCAATAAAAAAAATATCAAAATTAATTTATTATTTAATAATATTAAAATATTTATGGTTTTTATAATATTTAATAAAATTAATATTTTAACATACACTTAATTTACTCAATTATTATTTAATATATTTTATAATTTATATTAATAATTATATATATCTTAAATTAGTATAATATAAATGTTTATGGTTAATAAAAATAAAAAAAATTAAAAATTTTTCTTTTTATTCTTAAAGAGGTCAAAAAATTATTTATAATTAAAATTTTTTCATAATAAAATAAAATTTTAATTCATAATTTACTGATTTTTTTTAGTATATATGTCAAAAAATTATTTGTTATAGTGTAATTTTTATTATAAGATGTGAATTATTATAAAAAATATAAAAATATAATATGTTAAATGTAATTTATTTTTTTTCTTTTTTATTGCGCTACTTTTCGCTTACAAGCAATTGGTAAAGGAACCTTTCATTTTTCTTGTTCGTGTTAAACTTTCCAAGAGGGAGGGGGGGGGGGACTCTCCTGGCTACGCTTCTTTCCTGAATCTATAGCCAGATGAATACGGCGTCGTTTTCGGTGACGAGATGGCATTATAAGCAGCCCGTGCTGGGAATTCTAATAAATCTACACTGAAGGTACACAACTAGTTTATTTTTATTTTATTTTTTAAAATTTAAAAATATGTAAAGTGTATGGCTCATTCAAATGCAATTAGAATCATTTAGCTCACTTCTTCTGACATAATTTGCAATTGCTCTTAACAACTGCACAATGAGGAAATAATAAAAAAAAAAAACATCTTCTTTCACCATAAGGAAAAAAGAAAAGAGAGTATTGAATTAATATGTTAAGAAAGATTCTCCAATACCATTAAATAGCCCCTTATTGAAATTCCATTAATTCCACCTATTGAAACGGTCCAAAATGATGTAGTTTTATCAGCCAAAATTATTTAATCCATTATTTTCTCACATCAATATTCTTTAAAATCCTTAATTAAAATTCTAAAATTAAAAGTCCTAGCAATTATTTATAGTGACATTTTAATTAGGAATTTTAGCTCAATATTTTACTTGGGGGGGTTTTATATTTTTGGATGACCAAAAAAAAAAAAAAAAGGCATATACGAAATGAGATCATGTATTCCTTCTGAAATCAACGAAATGTTGACAAAGGAACTTGATTACTGAAATTGAAAAACACAGGGACATTATAAACATAAAATTTAAAACTCTTCGAAGATAAAACGCAAAAGAGAATTTAACCAAAAAAATAAAATATATTAAATGGGAATAAATGTCCAGTTTTTTTTTTTTTTTTCCCCTTTACCTCCTTCTTGTGCATTAATTGCTTTCTTTGTTTTAAACGTGCATTAATTGAAAAAAATTCAATTGTGTTAAATGATATTTGTATAATTTGTTATTTAATATCATACTTTTGAGATTAAATCCGACTTAAACAAGTCATTCTGATTGATGAACCGGTTTAGTAAGCTAAAAACCCAATTTGACATTTGACCTAGATTAACATGGTCGATGATGTGATTACTAGACTTGGATTTTTTGTAATCACTTTTTTTTTTCAAATTATTTTTTTAATTTTTTTTTTTGAAATTTTATAATAAAATATTTGATTACTAAAGACACATAAATTTGAAGTTAATACATTTATAATATCGAATTAAATTTTTAATTCAATTAAAAACTCTCTTTTGTTGTAACATCTCAAGTTTCCTTTTCTGTATCATTTCTCAGACCCGTTCCTACCATATGCTTTTAAGCAATTGATCATATAATATAGGTATCCCTTCAAAAGTAAATGGATCGTCCAAAAACATTTAAAAGACCAAAAAAATAAAAAATGTTAGGATCTTTGTGAAAATAAATTTCTATTTGAAGAGTGCATAACTGCATCGATAAGCTCACATTAATCTTTCAATTTGGGTTTTTTCCTCAAGAGGCATTATAAGGAGTTAGAATGTAATAATATTGATTCATGCCGATATAGAAAAAAAGTTCTTTATTGATTCAAATATCTATGGCATTAGGATAAGGAAAAAGGAAAATATTCTCACAATGCTTCTAGTGGAAAAATTAATCTGATTTATTTTATAACTTTCTCTTAATGAGAAAATGGATTATATTTTGCATGATCAAATCATATATATTTTACGTTGAAATGACAAATTTAAGTAATGTAAAATGTGTTGTAGATCAATTATTTTTAATATATATATATATGTTTACTATTACATGTGTTGTAAATCAATATTTTTTTAACTTCTTACAATCTATCTAAATTTAATACAAGATTTTAGTTAGAAATGTGAATGATACAAACCGTACTTTGAAAATTGAATTAAAGCAAAATAGTTATAAAAATTGAAATCAAACTAAATATTTGATTAGCTAGAAGTTTTGGTTTGGTTTTTCAAAATGGCTAATTAGTTAAAATCCAATTTAAATAAAAAATAAAACAATTTTAATTTAAATATGAAAAATAATTTTGATGTATCTATATATATATATATATATATATATAATTATTTTTAATTTTAAGCATATGATGTTGATGATGATTATTATTATTATATATAAAACTTTATTTTGGATAATTGCATTTTTCTAGAACTAAAATCCGTAATCTAAGTGAAAAGAAATAGTTTATATTGATTTGGTTAACCATTATAACTTTAGTTTGGTGACTAAAATTTTTATTTAATTTGGTTCAGTTTGATTGGTTAACCAATTTTTATTTTTTATTTTTTATTTTTTAACACCCCTATTGTTGATATAATTAATGATGGTTGTAAAATAAAAACTAGTCCAGCTAAACCATAGAAGACACTTTGTAAAATTCAATGCTAGCTTTATGCAATTAAATGGCTCCAGATTCTCTTCCATAACAGTCTTCTTTTTTTAATATTTCCCATTTAATCACCTCCTATGACTCTCTACCATATAAACTCCGCTATGGTAAGAGTTTAGAGCACAAAAGACGAACCTGACAAGAGAGGGAAAGGCATTTTTTTTGTTTTTTTTTCATTTTGTTATCTTGCCATCATGACGAGAAAAAGGTTGAATCTTGCTTTGATTCCCAATAATGTTGCCAGAAAGATTTGTTTCAAAAAGAGAAAATCTAGCCTATTGAAGAAAGTGCATGAGCTCTCCACGCTCTGTGATGTTGAGGCCTTCATGATCATTTGCAGTCCTTATGAATCAGAGCCAACGGTGTGGCCGTCGCACCAGGAGGTCCAACAACGCCTAGGCAAGCATAGAAACAGATTAGGAACTCTGCACACCAAGAATATGGTAAATCATGAAGGCTACTTGAGATGGGGGATTAACAAAATGAACGACCATTCTGAGAAGCAAGCGGCCTTCAACAGGCTTATGGAGACTCAATACATCATGTATCAAGTCAACCAAGGGAGTGATGAAATTGAGGGTCTAGAATTGTCTGACAAGTATACTGCTCTCAGGGTACTATTGGATAAAATGAAAGCAATTAGGATAAGAATGAATCATTTGCATGGAGCTCCGCAATCCCTTCTTCCTTCAAAATCTGGCCTTCCCATCGAGGTGGAGACAAGCCAGCCTAGTGGAAATGCCATTGGAGCTGTGAACAATATTGCCAATAACTTGCTGGGAAGACAATGGGCGACAGATATGATGAACAACGATTCTGATAAGAATGGAATGGGGCTTCCCTGGGCATCTATCACTAGCCATGACCCTGAAAGTGATGTACGACACCAAAACAACGATGTTAACCCTAGTACTAGTATTGTCGGTCCACAATTGTCCAATCAAGCTTTAGTTAGAGACAATAGAGATGAGAATGTTTATAAGCCAATCTGGGACCCATATGGAAGTATAATCGGGACTTCTACTGGGTTAGGGTTGCCTAGCTATTGCGATGTAGCAGGAGGCTACGATGACTTTTACACCATTGGATCGTTCGAGTTGCCTCAAAAGGGCAACCTTGGCGAAGGTAGTGCTTCTGGAGCTAATATGGAGCAGCAGCTTGGATTCCTCGGAAATGAAAGAAGTGCTGAGTAGCAATTTGGTGCTACCCCCAACCATAGGCTGATTAATCACCCATCAAATTGTATTGGATGGTTTATCCATGTCTTAATTATTCGGCTAAATAAGAGAAACTCTTTTAAATATGTCATATTTTGGTAGCTATAATTTGGAATGAAATCGAAAAGAAGATTTAGATATTTTACTTGTTGAATTATAAACAGACAAATAATCATATCTTACAATATTTTTCAGTATGTATTATGTTTTTTTTTTAGAATTTTTTTTCTCTTAAAACATTGCATTGTTCCTTTTTTTTTTTAAAAAAAAAAGTCTTATTACCCAACGCTGTGTCTCATCTCTATCCAGAAATAACTACAAAATTAATGTAGATATCATTATCATTGATTATACAGATTTTATCTAATACACATGATTTATTTGTAATGTAATAATATTTTTTAAAAAAAT
This sequence comes from Kandelia obovata, assembly GCA_021464305.1. Classification (NCBI taxonomy): domain Eukaryota; kingdom Viridiplantae; phylum Streptophyta; class Magnoliopsida; order Malpighiales; family Rhizophoraceae; genus Kandelia; species Kandelia obovata. The sequence continues at coordinate 1,038,694 of CM038485.1, read as the reverse complement.
AATATCATTATAGTTAATTACATATTTTTATTTAATATTAATAAATTATTTGAAATAAATACTTGTTAAATTGCATTAATTTCATGTTAATCTCTATATATTGGTAAGAATCATCAATGAAATTTTGAGAATCTTAGGTACACTACTTTCCGCATAAAAAATAAATAAATTCTTTAAGCAAAATGACTTGGCATTGTAATTTTCGTCATGTTTGTTATAGAATAAATTTAAACCATTTAACATTTTTACTCAAACCAATAAAAATTATCATGTGCCAAACCAATTTATTTATTCATGCTTTTTGATACATTTGGAGACTTATTGATTGTGAGTTATGAAGATATATTACGTCTCTTTAAAACATCACATGTGAATCAAATATCTTGCCATTTTACTGGAAACCATTTGCCACATTTACAATTGGTTTTTAGGTATATTTTTATACGGTATTTTAAAACTATTTATTTGGGGCATTTTAATTCAAGTTGATTTACAATGCTTAAAACTTTTCAAATGTTTGTGGGTAAGTGACTAGTTTTGTTTTCACTTTTGACATTTTTATTAAGGTCATTCTTAGCGTGTGAAACTCACATACCGCAAGGTTTTAAAAAAATGTCAAATTTACACAATTTTACTTTTTTTCTCATAAAGAATATGGTTTTGCTGAAATTTTTATCATTATAAATATAAAATTTTGCTAGAAAAGAACAAGCCAATTAAGGTAGGCAATAATGATATTAATGAAGATGTTCTCAAAGTATGATCATTCTTGTTACTGAGTAGATTTGAATACTGAACAATTTTGTGAAATATGATAAGATTGATATATCCCAAATGTTCCAATATTTGAGAAAATAAAAAACGAAGATGAAAGTTAAGGGTAGAGAGTACGAAGATAACAAAAACTAAAAAATTACTTAAAATACCTCAATTAATTACTTTATGATGCCCCTTTCTTGACCATGTCAAAAATTATAAATGCCCTTTCTCCTCTTATATGTCTGTTATATAATAGCTACACAACAAGTTTATATCACAAAACTCTTTTTATATGTTAAAAAATGATATCTTTCTTGGTAATTAATTATTCATTATTACGTGCTCCAATTTTATTAAAATTTCAACCATATCACAAAACATATATATTTATCACGACAATGAACAATTTGGACTTACATCTAAGATGCACATGAAATTTGGAATTATGGTTTAATCAAAAAAATTATAAATAAGAAATTTAACATGTGCAATAAATAAATAAGAAATGTCAAATTCTTTCTATTAAAAACAAAATCTCGAATCTATAAATATGAACAAATTTCAAGTTTTTATAAACATTAGCAAGGAAAATTTATGCACGAATGAGTAATGTTGCATGAAAACATTTGCATATCTTATGGTATTTTATATTTTTGGTCACTAAAATTATTATTTATTTTTATTTTCATCACTTAATTTTAATTTATTCTAATTAAATCATTGAATTTCAATTTAATTAATATCTTAGTATATTTGATAAAATTTGATAAAATTCATCATTTAAAAAAATATATTTTTATACAATTAAATCTATTAATCAATTTATTAGTAGGAATTAAGTTAAACTTTCTAAAACATTGGTGAGTGCCTTAGAAAGAGTTTTCTATTTAATAATTCATCCACCTTAGAAATAATTGTTTTAGGTATGTTAATAGCTAAAAAAGCATAGTTTGTCATGTACTGTTCAATGCATCACAAAAGGAAAAAAAATAAAAAGCTTCTCTTTATTTTTTAATATTTATGTAAACTTCTAAAAATGATTTAAATTTTATTGAAAAGCTTATTTCTTTAAAAATTGAAAAAAAAGAGAGAGAATCATTTCCTTATTTTTTTAATTGTGCGGTACACCAAATATTGTGTAACATGCAGCGCTTTTTTATCCGTTAGACTAAGTTTTAAATTAAGTTATTTCTAAGTGGGTACGTTGTTAATTAGAAAAAATAACTCTTCACAAGATACTTACTAATGTTTCTATATTTATAAACCTTATTGTTAACCATAACATTTCAAATTGTGAAATTTAATCTAATTCCCATAAATATATTGATTTGTGGAATTAATAACATAAAAAATGTAAAATATCCACATCTCTTATGTGTGAATGAGCAATATTGCATGAAATTACACTATAAAATATGCATGAAGACATAGTATAAGACTTAAATTATTCAACTATATCTATACATTAATGGCTTTATGTCTAATCTAATTACCTTAATCTTGAATTATTGGAGGAAACTAAGGAATAAAATAAGATATAATTATGTAGTGACATATGACTCATCTTGCTAATAGGCCATAAAAAAGTAGATCTATAAAGTTTGTAGCAAAACAGATCTAGTCTATAATGTTATTTCCTTATGAATAACACTTGTGAGAATGCAAACAATCTTTTAAAACATAAGCCAAAATATTATAGATTTTGTACATTTGGTCTTTAATATTTTCATTAGTTTTTTACTTTTAACAAAAGCTTTTCTTACATTTAATTAGATAATAAATATGCCAATGAACTCTTTACTAGTGATTTGAATCAAAAAGAGTTTTATCTTGTTTTGATTCAATGATCCATTACTGCTGCTTATGCTTTTCTTCTTCATATAATATCATAAGTGAAAGTAATATTTCTATTATTTTATTCTTCTTTAAGTAGTTATTTTGGTAGTGGTCTTGCTTTATAATGCTAACATTCTTATCTTTATTACGTTTTTCTCCCAAGTCATAATGGTCCTAAGTATAAATGTCAAATCTCATCTTAACTAAGAAATGAAATAGATGAGATATTCATTCAAAACAAATTTAAGTCAAATCTAGAAAGAAAAATAAAAGGTATATAAAGAATGTTATATCTAACAATTAGTGACATATTTGATAATTGTTAAAGAAATTACTAAACTAATAAGAGACAAGAAAAGAAATAATGGTTATGTGATGAGCTAGTATAATAAAGGGAAAATAGTTAGAAATGTAATCTAATGTGTTGTACCCATTATAATTACGATAGTTAATAATAATGTAAGATATGTGTAATTAGTCATATCTTAAATTGAAGAGAAACTCATTATATTGAAAATGAATTATGATTAATAAAGTTTTTAATTTTACATTCTTTATTTTTTTTTCTCATCATTTTTTTCTTATAAATTTTCTTAATTGATTGCCCCTCCTTATAAATATATATAGACTTTGTGCTTATGTAAATTTTTAATCTATATAGATAATTATTAATATAATTTAAGTAAAGTGAAATATGTATTAAATTCTAACTAATGTTGTTTTTTATTAGTAAATAATTTTCATGAAGAAAAACTAACCATGATGAAAATTATATATAAAAAAAGAAAACTCACTTTTGTTATAAGTTATTATGTCATTAATGGATAAGATAATGCAAGTAAGTATATAAAAAGTATTTGTTACAAAATAAATGAAAAATTAAAAAAACAAATATTTTAGTTTTAATTTAAAATTAATAATATTGTGAAATACTTAATTAGCTAGAGAAATAATTAAAAGCATATAAGCATAAAATAATTATTAGATTCTCATGTTAGTTCTTTACTTATTGAATTGATCCTTTTTGTTATTTTCTTTCAAATGAGTGTAAATAATGGTGCAGGCTTAATATACTTGTTTTTATATAATCAATAAAAAGATTGAATGCATATTAAAGTTTTGATTTCATCAAACTTTTAAATTAATATGAAGTAATATGGAACTAAATTGAATAATTAAAAATAATAAAATATATAATGTTAATTTTTTATATTCTATTTTTTTTTATTTCATTATGCAAAATTCATGATAATGATTAATTAGCTAGATAAAATTAAGGCTTTTCTTTTCCAATTTTAGTGATTGAATAAAATTAAAATTAAATAGTTGATTAAATTTATATTTTTATGAAAAATTATTATGAGAGCTTTATAATATTTCTAAAATTAAGGAAAAATTACCCAAGTTAATATGTGAATCTTTCAATATTTTTAAAATGAAATAAATTTTTTCACATAAAAATTTTCACCTTAAAGAATGATTGAAATTAACTAAATTTTCTCTCAATTTTAATAAAATAAATAAATAAATAAATTATATATATATATATATATATATATTACCAAATTTAAAAGAAAACTCAAATATTCTCTATAATTCTTTAAGCGAAAAATTCTTATATAGTGGTGTTTACTTAATTCTAAGAATATTAAAAGACTCATAATAATTATAATTAAAATCTCATTTTCAATTAACTACTAAATTTTTATTTCATTTAATCATTATAATTCCAATATATATATTTAGCTAAATAGAATTTTATTTAATCAATAAAGCATTATCAAAAAATTTTCCTAATAAAATAAAAACATAAATCGTAAAAGAATTTACATATTAAGTTATTGTTATTCCTAATTATTCATTTTAGTTTATTAAGATTTCACATTTATTTATAAGTTCACTTAAATTAGATATTTATCATACATCCAATTTTTCCTTTTCGTAATATAAAATTAAACATGGCTGGTATACATCATTATTTGTACTCTTTTGTAAAAAAAAAAATAAAATAAAATAAAAATCAATACTACACGTGAAAATTTAGTATGATAACTAAACAATTATTTTATAACCAATTTTTAAATTATTCTTTTACTATTTTAATATTTAATAGTAAATCACAAATCATAATTATCAATTTTTAAGCAACACCAAAATATAATTTTTTTTAGTGTATTTTTATTTCCTTATTTATTTTTTATGTAATGCTTTTTAGATACTTGTTTGCATCATTTCAATTATTAATAAGAATTAAAATATATTAATTAGGATCAAACACATATTATATTTTCTTGTCTCAATTTTTAAAGGCCCACAACAACATTAACAAGGATTACTCTCCCTCCGCATTTAGGCCCCCCGCCTAGACCCACCCCTACTTCTGTAGTAAAAAAATCGATGGCCAGTTCTTGGACCTAGAGGCCTGCGATTTGATCCGTTCCGCGAGTTGCCAGGGCCTCAGAGCAGCGATGGGCAATGGGAGAGAAGCTACTGTTGAGGTTTTAACGGTGCTGTTTGGCAGGCTGACATTCAGGCAGCCACAAAATGCTCTTCTTCAGCCACGCCCTTGTCATTAATCTTTCGCTGGTACGAGGGAGAAGCAGAGGAAAAAGGGAGGTGAGAGAAGGAGGAAGGCAAGTGAAGCAATAGAAAGATATTGAAGATTACATTGCAAAAATAAAAAAAAATAAAAAAAAGAGAGTCTAGGATCAATTTTTAATTATATAATTCAAAATTCTAATAAATTAAGAATCAGAGACGCGAAGAGAGAAGTTAATTAAGTAACAAATGTACCCACTTGGTGTGCAGTGCCTGATGGGGCAAAAGCTACATCCGATGAGAAGCATGCAAGACCTTGCGTTTCATTTTCACTGTTAGGATGAGTGAGCCTTGCTTTAATCTACCTTTCAAGTATGATTATGGATCATCATATATATATATATATATATATATGTACAGAAGATATGCATATAATGTTTGTGAGATTTCTAATTTTGTTAATGTTATGGGTCTCGGACCATTCTGCCGTCAACTAGTGCCAATATCCATCATAATAGGATAGGATTTGTGCAATCATAGAGTCCTGGCCGAGAATCAAATTAACATACAGTCAATGGATGCAATTACTACTTTATTCAATGTTTTTACCCCGCTTGAGATGACAACAGAGAATTGGCAAAATTAGATTTAAAAGACACATATACTTAAACGTAATATGTATTTCTTAACATCTTTTTTTCTTTTTAATTCATAATGTCTCTCCACTTCAATACAAGATAACAACCTTTAAGAAGATCGTGGATAAACTCTTCCGTGAAGAAAACGCAGCAAATGCCAATCCCAAAAACGCTACCGTGCAAGCCTCACAAAGCAACGATTTTAGGCAGTGGTTTTCCTTCTCTTTGACCAATGAGTCCATATGCTTCTTTCTATTTGCAAATATGGCCTCAGCCCTATGCACCCTGCCAAGTCAGATCTTTCTGATCCCTTTCTTGCATGTACTTTTATTAATTGTTAATAAAAAAATTGTACAAGCTTAGACGCTTTCAAGTATTGTGTTCAAAGTATCCCGACATTATTTACCATTTGGAAAATAGAAGCAGTCGTCATGAACTCTTCAATATTGTATAACTTAAGTTATATTTTGTCATAACATTTGTTATATTCTCATTCAAATCTAATAGATGCAATAAACTAAGTAGCAGGAGATCAACAACTCCAACAAACCATATGCTACGCGATGACAACTGGGATACAGTACATAGCATCATAATGTAAAGAAATCAAGCTGTTCGCTGGTTGACTTCCAAGAGGGCAAGGACTGGGGTTGGCTGGTCCTCAGCAAAATGGCATAGGCATTTTAACTGCTCCAATCACCCACATGAAGGACGCAAACAACTAGGACCATGCGGAGATCTGTGTGCATATAGCCCCACTGGTTGGCTACGCCTGTAACCTTCAACAACAACATGCATAATATTACTAAAACTTTTTAATCTCACTGAAATAGTTAAAAAGAATTGCATGATTGTAGATTTTCAAATGATCGATATCCTGCTCTTTTTAGTATAGAAACTCATTAAAAAAAAAGGGGCAGAAAAAAAAGAACAGAGAGAAAAAATTCACTAGATATCTAGCTTAATGAATACAGGTGTGAGATCAAAGAATGTTTCTGGGTTCGAAATATCATCTTTCACTTGAAGAAAAGGAAGTGAGACTACATAATAAGAAAACTCACTGGTTGGTGCAGTTGCCCCTCGAGTAAACTTTGTTACGGGTGCTTGGGCAAAAACAATCTCCGACGTGAAAGAAAGAATCAAAAGCGAGAGAACGATGAAAACAAGCAAAGATACCTTGTAGTCCATTTTCACCATTGCCTCTGATATAAAAGTAACTTTATGTTGGTTGCCTCTTTGGAATGGCAGTCAGTCGGCAGATATATAGGACCTTGCCATGGAGTGGAAAGATTATTCATAGTCTTATGAATGGGACGCGTGTAACCCAAGACATAATAAAAAATGACTAGTCTAAAATGGGGTACTTCCTGAGGAAGTTGCGGAGATGGAGTCCGGAAATTTAAAAGAAAAAGTCAAATGATTCATGAATGTTTGAATATATATATATATATATAATTCACGACGTTTGACAATTGTGCAGCGTTTAGGAAATAATTTTTCATAAAATTTCTCAAGTTATAGTCTTTGGTTTTATCAGACCAAGAACATTGACTTAATAGGAGGCCTTTCGATGGTTAAGTGTTAATTTTATCAACTTGTTGGCACCGACTTTATCAACGTGCTATGTACTAATCCGACCTCAGATGTATAAGAAAAAGTGTGTTGTAAAATATAAAAATAAAGATCTTACATGATTTATATTGCATATGAATTTATCTACTTATAAATTAAATTTTTTAAATAAATGTATGTTTCTAAAAAAATTTATTTAATACAATCGAGCTGCTAATGCTAAGTAAGTTCATTTTTCTTAGCCTGTGGGCCAATTCCTCTTTAATTTAAAGGTTAAAACTGAATGATCAATTATTTTTGTGCTGGTACATAAATTTTTATAATTTGACAAATTTAATAAAATATCTTACAATAATTAAAAAGTAAATCTAATAATATAAATATATTATTGTAATCCTAACCAATACACACAAATTAAAGTAATTATAAAGAATGAGTTTTATCCGATAGTTTGGTTCGTGTGGTTAATGAGAAACGAACTGATATTCCAAGATAAGTTATTCGTTATGGAAAAGATTTGTAATTTGATTTAGATCAGAATGAATGTTATAGTGGTCTATAGCCGGTTGGTCTCACGGTGATTCTACTATTAATGATTTTGTGCTGAGTATGGCAGAAATTGTTCTACTGAGAAAAAGAACTAAGTGCAAGTAAGGAAAGGGATGGCAAACGCCTCAAGAGGGCTATTCTAAGTTCAACATGGATGCTCCATGATTGGCAACATACAATTGGTTGGCATAAGTGGAGTTGTGAGAGGCCATGATGAGAAAGTTAAAAGTATTTTCTCTAACCTCATTAATGCACAAACTATCGATGAAGCTGAACTTCTTTAGATCCGAGAGACAATTGAATTGTGGGGAGAATGGTATGATGCGAAAAGACCAAACTTGACAGTGGAAAGTGACTCCCTCACAGCCCTTTCTTGGGTAAAATAAAAATGAGGGCAAACCATGGTTCCTGATTATAATCTTTTGGGAAATCAGATTACTGGCAGAGAGCAATGTTCGGTTTACGCATAAACCATGTGAATGCAAATTCTTTGCTAATGCTATGACAAAACTAGCAACATCTAGGTCGGTACTTTTTGTAGTTTGGTTATAAGTATTGTATCTTAAAGCAGATTTTTTTTTTTTAAATTTTTTGTGACATAATAAACCAATCATTATATTATTGCGTTTTCGGTAAAAGATATGGTGGTGGGTGGCTATATCAAGTGTGAGTGCGTGTCGTTTGTATAGAAAGATATTGTTGGTTCGTGGGATTAATAACATGGTGTTTTTTTTTTTTTTTTTTTTTTTTTGTTATGAGCCAAGGTAAGTATTAATTGAGTTTATTATTTTTAAAGTTAATAAAACTGTAAAATTATGTTTTTTTAACTGTAATTTATATTCATTAATTGTTGATTAATATTATTAAACATACGACTTTTTTTTTAATTTATTTTTAAAATTATTCTTATAATTAGTATTAAATTTTATTTTTAATTATATTGATTATAATTAGAATGTATTTTTTTTTACCAACATAATGAAAACTTTTTATGGAATATATATATATAGTTGCCACGAGAGAGAATAATCAAGCTAAGCCTTTTGGCTATTTTATTCCCTCGGTTCACCGATTTTGTGGACAGCACCGACAAAAGTTGTCATTTTGGTAATTATATTTTTACTTTTCGACTAACAACATGATACTACAGTAAATTGAAAGATTTAAAATTATTTAATTTTAATTATTATATATTAAGTGTGATTAGTCGTTAAAATTATATACTTTGATAATCTACAATTTTTTGTTTAATTATAGTAATTAAAGAAAAGAAATATGACGTTGTTCCTTGAAAAAGAAAAACAAGGTGAATGCCAGGCCTTTTTTGTTGTTGTTGTGTTATGCATGTAATGTTTAACATATAATTTTACTTAGATGATATACTAAATATTTATGCATGAATTTGATACAAATGGTTTATTTATATATTATTTTGAAATTTAATAATTGTAAATTATATTTCAACTTATGCCTTTAAGGAATATTATAGTAATTTGAAAATAGTCATAGTATTTTAAATTATTGTGATATTAGTAATTTGCAAAGATATTACATAAAAATATAATCATTGAACTAAGAGTTGCAATTAATTATTTAAAATAAATTATTTAATCTCACAGGACAGTATTTATTTTAATGAATTAATTGAAATAAAATATTAAATTAGATATTAAAATTAGATTTTCTTATACCTATAAGTATAAAAATTTTATGTTTTAATCTTTGATTCATTAGTCTTATTATAAACTATATGCATATGAATTCAATGCACACAACAATCTAATTTTATGATGGTTCATTATTCTTATGATATTAATTTATACATATTTATTGGTTAATATAGTTATTCCTATTACTTATTACAATGATTCTGCTCGTATTCAAATGTTGCCTGGTGACAATTTTATGAATTAGAAAGAAAAAATCATTTTGACTTTATGGTTTATGGATATTGATTTGACTTTCTATGAAGATGAATCACCTATTATTATAGAATCAAGTATGTCAACTCAAAAAGTTGTTTATAATAAGTGAGAGCAATCCAATTATATAAATTTAATAATTATTAAGTCTCATATCAATAAAAGTATCAAGAGCTCTATTTCTAATACGAATAAAGTTAAGGACTTCATGAAAGTCATTGAGGAATAATTCATGAAATTAGATAAGGCATTGCTTAGTACCCTAATGAAGAAACTTTTAAGAAAGCATTTTAATAGTTCTAAAAGTATGTATGAGCACATTATGGAAATAAGAGACATTGCTTTTCAACTTAAGTCCTTAGAAGTTGACATATCTGAGACTTTTCTAGTATATTTTATCTTGAATTCTCTTCCTCCTAAATATATGTCTTTCAAGATATCATATAATGCACATAAGGAAAATTGGTCAATTAATGAACTTGTGACCATGTGTGTTCAAGAGGAGGAAAAATGAAGTATGAGGGTATGAAAAGTATACATCTTGTAACTAAAGAAAAGACAAAAGACAAATAGAATAAGGATATTTCATATTGGAAGAAAAATGCAAATGTGCCAATGGAAAAAAATTGGCAATAAACATACATATTTTTTCTAGCAAAAAATATAAACACATGAAAAGGGTCTACATTAAATACAAAATGAAGATCTTGTGGTATTTGAACCACATAATAAAAATCTATAAAATGAAGGACTAAGGAGATCCTTGAGACTTAAGAAATCTACAATTCTTGATAACTATCTTGTACACCTACACAAGGTTGATATCAATCGTAAATATGATTCTTGCACCTTTTCAAAAACTATGAAAAGTGAAAATTTTGACTTATAGTATAATGTCATGAAAGAAAAAATGAAATCTATGGCTAATAATCAACTATGAGACCTTATTGAATTACTTTAAAAAGTTATAGCTATTAGTTACTTTTGACTATCTTGTACACCTACAAAAGATTAATGTCAATTGTAAATATGATTCTTGCACCTTTTCATAAGCTATGAAAAGTGAAAAGTTTGAATTATAGTATAATGTCATGAAAGAAGAAATAAAATTTATGGCTAATAATCAAGTGTGAGACCTTATTAAATTACCTTAAAAAGCTGTAACTATTGGCTACAAATGAGTTTATAAAACTAAAAGGGACTCTTTTGGTAATCTTAAGAGATACAATGGTAAAATTATGGCCAAGGGTTTCACTCAAAAAGACGCTATTGATTACCATGAAACCTTTTCTCCAGCTTAAAAAAAGGATTCATTTAAAGTCATTATGGTTTTAGTGGCTCATTTTAATTTAGAATTACATTAGATTGACGTGAAAACTGACTTTTTAAATAAGGATCTTGAGAAAGAGGTATACATAAGTCAATATGAAGGTTTCAATGTTAATAAAGAAAGTCACCTTGTATTTAGACTTAATAAATTCATACATGGACTTAATCAACCCTTTCGACAATGGTATATAAAATTTCATAATATCATAGTGTCATGTGGTTTTATAGAAAATATTGTGGATCAGTGTATATGCTTCAAGGTTAACGAGAGTAAATACATTATTTTAATTCTATATGTGGATGATATTAGGACTATATCTCAGAAGGCCTACATTGAAAAAGTTTTAGAGAAATTTAGGATGAAAATATGTTCTTCCACCGTAGCACCTATAATTAAGGGAAAAATTCAATTTTATACAATTTCCTCATAATGACTTAAAGCAAGATGAAATTAAGTGTATATCATATGTATCAGCAGTTGGTAGCCTTATTTGTGCATAAGTCTGTACTAGACTTGACATTGCATTTATAGTAAGAATGTTGGGAAGATATCAGAGTAATTACGGGTAAGAACATTTGATAGCTGCTAAAAAGGTTTTGAGTTATGTACAAGGAATTAAGAATTATAAGTTTACATATAAATATATTGACTGTTTGAAGGTGCTCGGATATTTAGATGTTGATTTTGCTAATTGTGTAAATAGTAAAAAGTCTACTACTGGATAAATTTTTTATGTTTGCTAAAGGTGTTGTATCATGGAGAAGTATTAAGTAAATTGTTATTATCTTTTATACTATAGAAGCATAATTTATTGAATATCATGAAACTACATTACAAGCTTTATAATTAAGGAATTTTATCACAAGATTGCAAATTGTGGATTCTATTTTTGGAACATTAAAAATATACTATAATAATTCAGCTATAAAAGTGGAAACAAAAATAAGTATATCAATATAAAATATTTAGTTGTCAGAATTTGTGTTAAAGACCAAACAATTGTAATAGAGTATATCAATACTTAGCATATGATTGTTAATCCTATAAATAAAGGATTATTAGATAAATCATATAGGGATGATGTTGAGTATATAGGATTTATTAGCTTTTCTTGAGTTTTATTTTATAATATATTTTTTGATATTTTGGCATTTAGAGATATTTTAATTATTTGTAAATAAAATTTTATTTTGTGCACATAAAAATTATTTACACAAAGTTTACTTGAAATTTAAATGAATTGAGATATAAAGCTTTTAGTTCGATAAATTTTATCTTGATAAAGTGTATAATTAGAAATTCATTATCATTGTGATACATGGTAGAAAATGTTTCTAAGAATACTACATAATGGTCATGATTTACGTATAGAAATTTCTAGTTATATAAGATAAAATTTCAAACTATTTGGTATGAATAATATATGTAATGTTCATTATTAAGAGTATCACCTAGTTGTAATCATGTAAGTCAAGTGAGAGAATATTAAAATTAACCTTAAGGTATATGATTAAAAATAAATAAATATTTTTTAAGGTGATAATTAAAGAAATAATAGCTATTTTGAGTTTAAATTAGTTACAAATACTTCTCTTGATGGGAGGAAGTTAAATAAAAATAAATAGCTAACATGATCTAGTTTAACCTATAAAAGGAAATGTCTATAAATTATCAATGTACGTTTTTGCAAGAAATAGGCTAGAAGACTTAATCAGTACTACAAAATTTATATCTTTGCAGTTACAATTTATATTCATTGATTGTCGATTATTCAAATTTATTTTCATATAATTATCTTATATATTATATCAAATTGAAGCAATTATAAATAACACACTTGTGTTAAAAAAAATGTCAAGTTATGCAAAAAAAAAAAAAAATTATCCTACGATCATTAAAAAATTATTTAAATTAGGAATGCAATACTTCTTTTATTTCAAATAAAAAAATTAATTTTTTATATACATATAACATAAATTATATTTAATTATAAAAATTATTATATATTCATTTAAATCTAATAGATGTAATAAACTAAGTAGCCGGAGAGTTTATGAAAAAACCATTGACTCGAACAATTCATTAATACTTGAAATCTTTTTGGCAAGTTAATATGACAATTTCAAATTTCGAGCAGGGGCAAGGAAAAATTCCGAGTGGAGACAAACATTTTATTCTCATGTATTCATTATTGCTATAATAAACCAAACGATATCCCCCCCCTCCTTTTTTTTTAAGCCAGAAGAAGGTGCTATCCGCATAATTTATTTATTAAACAAAGGTGTTGACGGGATGACGACTGGGATACAATGCATAGCATCATAATGCATAGAAATCGAGCTACAAATCTTTTTGTCTGTTGGTTTGACTTCCAAGAGGGCAACTGCAGGGGTTGGCTGGTCCTCAGCAAAATGGCCCAAGCATTTTGACTACTCCAATCACCCACATGTGGTACTCCTGCATTCAGGACCAGGCGGAGATTTGTGTTCATTTACCCCCTTCGGTTTTCTACTCCGGTAACCTTCAGCCACAACACGCATAATATTACTAAAACTTTTCAATCTCATTGAAATAGTTAAAAGGAATTGCATGATTGTAGATTTTCAAATGATCGATATCCTACTCTTTTTAGTATAGAAACTCATTAATTCATGAAAAAAAAGGGCAGAAAATAAAAGAGAGAGAGAAGAGAGAAAATTCACTAGATATCTAGCTTAATGAATACATGTGTGAGATCAAAGAATATTTCTGGGTCCGAAATATCATCTTTCACTTGAAGAAAAGGAAGTGAGACTGCATAATAAGAAAACTCACTGGTTGGTGCAGTTGCCCCTCGAGTAACCTTTGTCAGGGGTGCTCGGGCAAAAACAATCTCCGACGTGAAAGGAAGAATCAAAAGCGAGAGAACGATGAAAACAAGCAAAGATACCTTGTAGTCCATTTTCACCATTGCCTCTAATATAAAAGTAACCTTTGGTTTATGTTGGTTGCCTCTTTGGAATACCCACGTTTATGGCAGTCAGTCGGTAGATATAGAGGACCTTGCCATGGAGTGGAAAGATTATTCAAAGTCTTATGAATGGGACGCGTGTAACCCAAGAAATAATAAAAAATGACAGCTCTAAAATGGGGTCCTTCGTGAGGAAGTTGCGGAGATGGAGTCCCGAAATTTTAAAAAAATAATAAAATAAGTCAAATGATTCATGAATGTGTGGAAATATATATATATATATATCACGAGGTTTGACTTTTCTGTAGCGTTTGGGAAATAATTTTTCATAAAATTTCTTAAATTAGAGTCTTTGGTTTTATAAGAGCAAGAACATTGACTTAATCTATATAAGGCCTTTCGTTAGTTATGTGTTAATTTTATCAACTTGTTTGCATCGCTATATACCAATCCGAGCTAATATGTATATATATATATAAACATGTTAAAAGATATAAAATTTTACATTGTAAGAAAATAAAGATTTCACATGTTTTTAATCCAATCAAGCTGCTAATGCTGGTAAGCTCATTTTTCTTAGCCGGTGGACCAATTCCACTTTAATTTAAAAGCTAAAAGCAATTGATTAATGATTTTCATTCTAGTATATGAATTTTTGTAATTTCATAAAATGTCATATAATAATTAAAAAATACATATAATAATATAAATATCATGCATTTATATAGTAATAGATATTTAAATTTACTTAAATAATAAAATTATATTAAATTGAACTTAACTAATATAATATCAACTAAAATTTTAATTAAATTCTAATTTAGATTAAATCCAATATTCCTTTATTGGTTATACCTTTAATTTCAATATCTACTTTAACTTGAAAATTGCTTCATAATTCAATAATTTTGTAAAAATGTCAATTACTTGATTTTTAGATTTATAATAAATAAATTCAATCTTCATTTTATCAACTTAATTTTTTAAAAAATAATAATAAGTATCAATTTACTTTTTTCATGTATCATTAAATTTTTTGTCAAATTGATTGTAGAAATATTATTAACAAGTATTTTTGTAAAACTTTTAATTAGAACAGAGATCTTAATCAACAAATTATGCAACCAAATAATTTGATAAACATTTAAAATTGCAACTACATACTATATACTATATTGCAAAAATTGAAAGTGCAACAATAGATTATTCTTAAATGACTACGAACAACCAATAATCTTAAAATTGAAAACAATAACCAAGAGTATTTTTATGATTATGTATATCATCACCTTAATTACTATCAAAATTATTTATAAAAGTGAAAATTTTATATGAAGAAAAAAGTATGTAATGATCATAGGTCTCTTTTCTAGATTATATAATTTGTTTAGTGACTTGCATATGAGATAGGAGGAGACTCCAAAAAATTACTAATCAAACCAACTTCATAAAATATATCATGTCTCATACATGTTAGATATCTCCAATTGTTAACAATTTGCTTGAAATGTGAAAAATCAAAAAAAAAAAAAAAAAAAAAGAATTCATTGCCTTTTCTAGACAAATCCTCACAAAATTGCAATCATATAGTTGGAATTTTTTTAAAAACTAAATAGCATACCATTTTTAATAGATAAATATTTCATCATTTTCTTAAATGATTTTAATACCAAGAAAATAAAATTTTAAGTCCAAATCTCTTATTTCAAATTCATGTATCAAAAACTTCTTAAAATTTGTAATCATTTTAAGAAATTTATTTTTAAAGATCAAGTGATCAGCATAGGCACACCAATAAGATATCAGAATCATTAACTTTCATATATATAATTGAAATAAATAGAAAAATCAAGTATTTTTTAAAATTCTTTGAGCAAAAAAAATTCTTATATAGTGACATTTACTTAATTCTAAAAGTATTAAAAAAAATTTACTTAATTTCAATTAACGACTAAATTCTTATTTCATTTAATCTTTATAATTAAAAAAAAACTCTAACCATGTAGAATTATATTTAACCAATAAATTATTATTATAAAATTTTATAATAAAATAAAAATATAAAATGCAAAAGAATTTACATGATATGTTATGGTTATTTTTAATTATTAAGCTTAGTTTATCAATATTTTACATTATATTAAAAGTTCACTAGAATTAAAACTTTTAAATATATTTAATTTTCCATTTTATAGTATAAAATTGAGCATATTTGGCATTCATCATTATTTACACTCTTTTGAAAAAAAAAATAATACAGCTAAAAAAATCAAAATGAGAATGGAACAATTATTTATCCTCATTTTTTAAATTATTTTTTTATTATTTCACTATTTAATAATAAATCACAAATTATAATTATTAATGTTAAGCAACACCAAAATATCTTTTTTTTTCTTTTTTTGTGTGCATGTAATGCTTTTCTTATACTTGTTTACATCTTATAATATCATTATTCTCCTAATCATGAATATTTTCGATTCAGTAATACTTGATGTTGCTACCCATTTGAAAAATAAACAAATCATGTTTCTTACATCTTCCCATAATACTCCCCTTATACCAATTGCTCCCATCAGACTTATCTTTGTCACATTTATATTGAATTTGAATAAGCCATTTGGTGGTGCCTTACATGTAAGACCATTAAGGTGAATCCTTTTATTTCTCATGGGCCAAATTTTATGGAAATTTAACAAGAAGTCATCATATAAGAAATTGCTCATTAGTCATTTAAATTTAGCCCATCACCATATTTTAGTGTGCACTAAGTCACATATTTTCTCCATCGAAAAGGATTTACCAGTAAAGTATCCCTTATTCCTTGCTAATCAGATAGACCATGTAATCACGTAGAATCTAATTAACCAAATCTTTCTCAACTTGCACCTATGACCTAAA
Source organism: Kandelia obovata (assembly GCA_021464305.1). NCBI lineage: Eukaryota > Viridiplantae > Streptophyta > Magnoliopsida > Malpighiales > Rhizophoraceae > Kandelia > Kandelia obovata. The sequence goes on along the minus strand of CM038485.1, from coordinate 1,021,699 downwards.
TCATGCCATGAAGTTCATGCCTACTCCATTGAATTAGGGACCACCCATGATAGACTTCACCATCCCAAATATTTGCACCACATAACCCAAATAGGATTACAATAAAGAAAGAGGTGATTAATTGATTCTTACGTTGTCTTACATATCATGCAGCTTATATCTTGAATTTTCCCTTTACCTATCAATTTAAGATGCTCCTTTATCTATATTCTCCTCACTAATTGTTAAACAAAAATCTCTACCTTTAGTAGAGATAGTCATTGTCATATATGGGATAATGTTATGTCATATGACCCCCTTTGACAATCCATTACTTAATAAAATGACTTCCTAGTTAATGCACTACCCCTTTTTGCTTCCCAAATTAGGTTGTCTACCTCTGTTCTTAAGAAAAGTTGGTTATTTAACACCCTATCGAACTCTTTGGATAACTCTTTCTTCCAATCAAATAACCTTTAATGTCATGAAATATTTTATACTTACTTATCACCCATCTACTATCTGAAGCTATGCAATAGACCTTTTTCTAGCCTTGACAAGGCAAACAAATAGGGATATCATTGAGCCAATGTCAAATCTCTTATCTATACTTAATTCCAAAATTTCACCTTCCCATAATCTCCAATCAAATATCTAAAATGGAATTTTAAATAACATATATGACAAATTCCTCTTTGTCATTTGAAGCACACTATCATGGTGTTAGGCTTTAATCATGCTAACTCATGTGGGACTTAGCCACCTTGTGTATAGAGATGAACTAAGTAAGATTTGAAGAATTTGAAAGAACTCAAGAGAGCAAGAAGAAGGCTCAAAAACAAAAGAAGAGTAGTAGGCACAAGTGTTTAGCAATAAAGAGAGACTTTTGCTATTGAGAGGTGTTGTTACAAATGAGAGGATTGATGTATTTATAGTTGTTTCCCTTCCTCAATGTGTGGCTATAATTATTTGTTTTAGAGAATTCCATAAGATACTCTAAACTATGACTAATCTAGAATATCTAAATATTTATAATGGAACATTATAAATAGATAACACTTAAGCATACTTCTAAAATTCTCTTTGCCTTGGATTAAGATATCAATTGGACTAGCATTGGGTTAACATTCAACAAGCTAGCTAGCAGCACACTTGGGTAGCCTATGACACCCTTCCTCACTCATTCTTGTCACGTCCTCATCATGCCTTCATCCTTATATTGCTGGATGTAATCCATAAATTGCTAAAGCAGATCCTCTCATTCCCAAATAACCTTTTTATCCGACAAATATTTCCATTTCACCAAGTACTTAGTATAGTTAGAAACTCTCATTCTCTGAATCACTTTATCAATAAAGATGTGGTTCACCTCCTTGTCGAATTTGGTGACCACAAAAGTTGGTGTGTGCTTGGACTCACTTCAATTTGGATCTTCATTGTCCCTATAAAAAGGCTTTAGAAGACTTATATAGAAGACATTATGGATCTTAAGTTTTGGTGGGAGTTGGACTTGATCAAGAACCTTTCCCACACGCTAGATAATAGGAAATGACCTTTTGTACTTCCATACCAAGCCTTTATGTACTTTACGCGGGGAATTGAATTAGTTTGACAATAACTTCACTATCCTCATGTCTTCGTCCGCGTACTCCTTTATACATCGCTTTCTGTCAACCCATTTTTTCATCCACTTGGCCTCTTTGTCAAGGCAAGTCCTAGTGATGTATGTAGAAGGATTGTTCCCTATGTAGGTAAAGATTGTAAGAGAATTAGACAATATCAAGTAACTTTGCCTAATCTCGCTAATGGGCACTAAGATAGTGCCTTAAATATTACTCCAGTAAGGCATTCACTCACTCTATTTGCTTGTCACTCTATGGATGGAAGTTTGTAGAGAAGTTTAGATGGGTTTCTAGTAGTTTAAATAGCTTGTGCCAAAATTTTCCAGTAAAGTGAGAGTTACTATTGCTGATTATGTTTTTCAAAATACCCCATAACTCGACCACATTCTTGAAGAATAGGTAAGCAGCTCCATTTACCTTGCAGTTAGCAAGGGCTAGAATGAAAGTACTATACTTGCTGAGGCAATCGACTATGACCATGATGCTTCCAAATTCGTCTGACTTAGGTAAAGCCACAATAATATCCATCGAAACACTTTCCCATAGTTTTTTGGCAATAGGCAATGACTCAAGTAGACCAGTCTGGTAATGTTGTTCTACCTTATTTTGCTGGCAAAATAGGCAAGTTTGAACATAAATCTCGACAATGACATGCATTTACGACCTATAGCAGTGTTGCTAGACAAGTGTAAGGATTCATGTCATACCTAAGTGACTAGCCGATAGGGAATTATGACATTTCTTGAGGATTTTCTTCCGTAAGTTTCCTTACTTCGACATGAAAACTTAGTTTCCAACGGTTGTTAGGACTTTTTCGTCCAACCAAAATCGACAAGTCTTCCCTTTACTAGCTAACTTTAATAGGCTCTTGGCCAAAGTGTCCTGTGTTGTGTCCTCCTTGATTCACTTAAGAAAGTTACTCTTTGGTGTATTAATGGACATGACAGCTAGTCCTACCTTTTGGCTCAGCACATCAGTAACAACATTGGCTTGACTTGGCTTATAACGTAGTGTGTAGTCAAATTTTGTCAGGAAGTCTTGCCAATAAGCTTACTTGAGGCTGAGTTTCTTCTGCGTTTGGAAGTAGCTTATAGCAATGTTGTCAGTCATAATCACAAACTTACTTCCAAGGATTGTCTCTAAACATGCAAGTAGTGGATGATGACAGTCATCTCCTTGTCTTGGATGGTATATCGTCTCTGTGCATTGTTTATCTTATGATTTTCGTAGGTAATGAGGTATTTATCTTGCATCAAAACTCCCCTGATGGCAAAGTTAAATGTATCAATATGGACTGTAAAAGGTTTTTCGTAATCTGGTAACATCATAACGGGTTCTTTGGAGGTCGCTTACTTCAATCCCTTAAAGGAACTTGGCATTCCCTCAACAAGTTGATTAAGGGTACAGATATGATAAAATATCTTTTAATAAATTGACGATAATAATTGGCAAGTCTCAAGAAAGATCATAGTTCTGGGACTTTAGTTGGTGGCTTTCATACTTGGATGACTTGCATTTTTGTTGGATCCATCATCAGCCTACTATTCTTGATCTTATGGCCAAGGAAGTTTACCTCTTGCTCAGTAAATGAGTACTTCTTCCTCTTAACCTATAACTCATTTTCTTAGAAAATTTGAAAGACTTGTTTGAGATGATCAATATGCTCCTTAAAAGTGTTAATTATTCATAAGGGTATAAAAGGTAACAAACACATTGGTGAGACCAAATGACATAACTAGAAATTCAAAAACTTTGTAGCATGTCACGCAAGTTGTCTTTGGTTTATCTCTTTGGGCAATACGGACTTGGTAGTAGTCTGATCGCAAGTCTAGTTTGGTGAAGTACCTCACCTTCCCTAGTTAGTCAAAGAGATCAGCTATCAAAGGTGTTAGAAACTTGTTCTTAATAGTGACCTTGTTTAAGGTTTAACAGTCGACACACATGTGAAGCGAACCATTCTTCTTCTTATAAAAGAGGATTAAAGGATGAAAAGGGGCTTTCAACGGTTAAATATAGTCCAAGTTGATCAAGTCTTAGAGGTTTGACATGCGATAAGGGGTCATGGTAGGAGGTTTGACACAAGGTTTCAGCTCGATGCGGTGATCCATATCTCATATCGGTGGTAGCTTCTTCAACAATTTAAGAGGCATTACATTCTAGAACTTGGCAAGAACATCCTAGATGGACTGTGGCAATGTAGCAATAGGGGTTGCTACATAGGAACAATAGTGAAATCTAACTTATTGGTCCAATCTCCAATTTGAACAATTACTCCTTGCACTACACCTTAGACAAGTTTTACCTCTAAATTAACAGTATTGATGGTACCATTTCCCTTTGCAAGTTTAAAGTTTAGACTTTTGGCCTCTTGTATGTCCATGAAGTTGTGCATTACTATCATGTCTAGCATTGCACATGCAGCTTTGCCTTCAATGGCAACATTTGTGTATAATATTCCCTTCTCCTTAGGGACTATTGGAGAGAAAAGTTTGGACATGTTAACCAATTATTAGATAGCTCTCATGTCGTTCTGAGACTCTTCCTTGGGTTTCTCCTTGTTAAGTTCTATCATCATGACATTCATTGCCCTATGGTTGAGATAGTCCTTCATCTAGTGCAGTTTATCACAAATGAAGCAGGACCTTGAGGGGTTACCTGTGTTACTTTTACACGAAAAATTATAGTCATATTTAAGATTGCCACTTGAGGATTTTCTCTTCCCCACTCTTTGGCTTTTTACTGTTGGTGTTAGAAGAGTAGTCAATGAATGTCTCAGTAGTAACAATGACAGAATCCAAAGTTTGCACATCGTGTCAGTCCAACTCTACTCTCGCTCAATCCTTCAAATCATCCTTAAAGTGGAAAAGAAGTTCTCTATTGAATATATCAATTTTAAGCATGATGGTAGTAAATTCTTTAATGTAATCGGAAGTACTACATGTTTGACTTAGGCGATGTAATTTTCCCTTAACTTCGTTATCTGCATTATGAGGCACAAAGTGTTTGTGCAATTTAACCTTAAATTACTCCTAGGTGTTGAGAACACACAAGTCTTTCTCCCTTTCATAATATTTTTACCTCCACCATAGTTGGGTAACATCCCTCAAGAAGATTGAGGTGTTGTATTACCTTAGCAAGGTCATCAATAACCCCCATGACCTTAAAGTATTGTTCGAGACCGAAGAAAAAATTCTTCACAATAATGGTGTTACAGGTGTCATTATACATGACAAGTTTAGGAACCTTCAAACCATGGACACCAGTAGCACTAATGATAGTAGTCATACCACTCGAATGTGTGCTACTTTGATGGAATGACTTCATCTTCTTAGAAAGGTTGTGAATCTCTCTTTCAATAAACTTACGTAAGTTAGACAAGTTTTGGTTAGCAGCCCTCATAAGTTCAACATTTTTATAAAAATTATCAACTTGATCATTAAAATCACCCATAGCAGAGCTCACATTAGTCACTTTGTGCGACACTTAGTTATTGTGTGCATAGAGATGAACTGAGTAAACCTTAAAGAATTTAAAAGAAATCAAAAAAATAAATAAGAGGCTTGAAAATAAAAGAAAAATAATAGTTATAAGTGTTTAGTACTGTTGAAAGGTGTTGTTACAAATGGAAGGAGTTAAGTATTTATAGTTATTTCCTTCCTCAATATGTAGTTATAATTAGCTATTTTAAAGAATTTTATAAAATAGTCTAAATTATAACTAATTTAAAATATCTAAATATTTATAATAAAATATTTTAAATAAATAATATTTAAGTATACTTGTAGAATCTTTTTACCTTACATTAACATATCAATTAAACTAACATTGAATTAATATTCAACAAACTGAGTAATATTACACTTGGATAACTCGCGACAACAGCGTCTCTGGATTCGTGTTATCTTTGAAATCCTCGTTGACGACTTCCAAAGCCAAGTTTGTCTCTCAATATATCTTGCCTGAGCACTTTTACCCATATCACCCCATCTTCATTTTTCATCCTCCATGATCATTTTGTCAAAAGTTTCAAATTACTTTCTCTTAATTACCTCCCTCCTCCTCGTATATATTTCATGCACATAAGGCTAAATCCGACCTGGTGCTTACGTCTACGCCCCTCCTGCCACTAATATAAAAGTAACCTTTGGTTTATATTGGTTGCCTAGTTTGGAATACCCACGGTTATGGTAGTGAGTAGGTACATACACGGGACCTTGCCATGGAGTGGAAAGATTATTCAAAGTCTTATGAATGGGATGCGTGTAACCCAGGACGCAAGAAAAAATGACTTCTGAATTATATGAATCCGGAGGTTTGATTTTTTGTGCAGCGTTAGGAAATAATTTCTCATAAAATTTCTTACATTTATATTCTTTGGTCTTATCATACCAAGAACATTGATTTAATATATATATATATATAAGGCCTTTCGGTAGGTAAGTGTTAATTTTATCAACTTGTTTGCACCGATTTATCAGTGAGTCATGTACCAATTCGACCTAATAACCATCAAGAGTGTGTACTGAGAGATATAAAATTTCAGTGTAAAAAATAGAAATCTCACGTTATTTATAATGCATATAAATTTATCTACTTATAAACTTGAATTTTCAGATAGAGATGTGTTCCAAAGAATTGTTTGGCACAATCGAGCCGCTTAGTGCTTGCAAGTTCATCCAATCCTAATTAACAGTGAAAATGGAACGCAAGGGCTTGCTCTCCTTGTCTGCTTGATTTGCTTGCTTTCGAAGTCCGCTTAGTGGCTTTTGCCCGACCAGGCACTGCCCGAATTACTGAGCCACCAAAGTGAGCACATTTGTTACTTTATTAATTACTTTATATGCATCTTCATGTACATTTTCCTGTTCCCTTTTATCTTTATTTTAAGGAGATCAAACTTCCTAACTTTTACAGGACAAATGACACACACACATAAATAGACTATGAATTGTATGAATCACGAGGTTTGACCTTTGTGCAGCGTTTAGGAAATAATTTCTCATGAAATTTCTTAATCTATACTCTTTGGTTTTATCACACAAAGACCTTTGATTAGTCAACTTGTCTGCATCGATTTATCATTGTACCATGTGTTAATACGGTCTAACAAGTGTCAAGAGCATATATTAAGAAATACAAAATTATTCATAATAATAAAAATAAATAAAAATTTCACATAATTTATAATATCTATAAATTCATCAATATATAAATTTAAATTTTAAAATAAATATATAATTTTAAGAATTATTTAATACAATCGAGTTGTCAGAACTAACAAATTCAATTTTTTTTTTATTATTTTTTATATTTAGCCTGTGGGCCAATTCCTCTTTAATTTAAAGGTTGAAATTGAATTTTCTTGAGCAAGACAGTACGTTTCAAAGTTGTCCTCTACGGCGCAAACCGCAAAAGTCTTTCAACGCGTTCATAGTTCCCATGTATCCCATTGCGATGGACATCCGTAGCGTTAATGCACAAGCTTAAGTCCGAAAACCCACGAGATTGAAAATGAAAAGAAAATATAAAAATAAATAAATAAATATAAGCCCTATAGAATTGCTAGTTAACCGAGCTTACCATAGACTTTCCCACATTAAAATTCTGGAGTCTAACTATGTTTTATTGGTGCCCAATTAATGACCAGTCACGCTAGTTACTTGGTTCTATCAAACAATGGTACATACAGTAAAGCTAGTCACTTGGTGGTCAATTAATTGCGCAACTCAGAGGCCAATTAAGTCTATCATCCATGGTTGGTAACTATTCGAGTCATAGACTTTGGGACCTGGTAAAACACTTACAGCAAAGGGAGCAAGTCTCCTTTGGTGTGAGAGATAGAAAGATGAAAAACATAAATTTTCTTTAATATAAGTGAGATTAAATAAAAACTTTAATAGATGATTCTTTTCTGATCTCACATCTTTATAATGTTTTTTTTTTTTTTTTTGTTGTTGAAAAAAAAAATAATATATCTATAATTGGACCTTGTGGACATTTCCATAATTGAAACCAAAATTATTTTGGTTGATTTTGCTCCTCCCCAACATCAGACATTTCTATTAATCCTCATCTGCCAAAATTCAATGTTGAGAGTACTGGTGAAAGCTTTTGTGGAATGCAAGCAAATAAGTATGCCCTCACTCTGTCCTACATTCCTCATATGCAATATTTCTTTTCCAAGGAGAGCAATATCTTATTAAATACCATGTGCAAAGAAAGGGAGCATTTAGTCAGATTATAAAACTTTTTTTTTTCCCCTATTATCTAATAAAATATTATCCATCATAAATTGGTGGGGGACAATGTTGGAGGCATGTGCTAATCATTTTTTTTTATGGGTTACAAACATGGCCCTTTTACTAATGGGCTAGGGAGACTTAAGTTGAACTAACTTGAAAACCCACAAGGACTTGCAAAAAAGAAAGCATTAGATAAAAATGAAGATTCTCAAAAATCAAAATTACCATAAAGTGAACCTATACACTCAAGCATGAGCTCCTGTGGTGCTTTTAATCTTGCTTATCAGACTTGATTGATATAAACTAGCTAGGTGTGTCCAAGTTCATAAACCAAGATGCTGACAGCAAACTCTACATAAGGATTGCATATCCAATTTAATATTGCTCGAAGAATTTATACCAAAAACAATAACACACACAAGCAAATTGAGAAACGAAAAACATTGGTGTTACAGATCTGATTGTAGTACCAAATTCCCCTCATTAACAAACTGCTTGACAGCATCCCTCATATCATCAAAACAATCACATTGCTCAAAAAATTTTCCCAGCTTCACCAACTCCACATCCCTAAGATCATCAATGAAAGGCCTCACCGGAACTGCGTTGTCAGGCTGGAAAATATAGCAATTGGGGTTATCGTCAACAATCACAACCCTCTGCAAGTCCCTCCCCATCTGAGACAAATCCTTCACAAACTTCCCATCAACCTCCCTACAGGAGTCCCGGTAAAAGCGGTGCGATATCACCCCTTTAACGTCCAGCTTATCCAGCACCAGCGTGGCATATTCCTTCAACCCGGCGGTGAACACCACCACCTCAAATTTCTCCCCCAATGCCTCCAAGAAGGTATCCACTCCGGGCCGCTTCAATACGTAGAAATTCAAGTATTTACCATCAATCTTCGGCTTCACTATGAAATCAAACGTATGGGGAGGTGGGTCTGTCTTGGAATGCACCAAAGTTTCATCAAGATCAAGAAAGACGGTCCTTTTCTTCGGCGGAACCAACGGCGGCAAGCCATCATCAAACGCGAGCACTCTGCAAATGCTATCCTTTTCAAGCTCTTGTTCTTGCGGGGTTTCTGGGCTTGGAAATTTCAATCCTTTCTTCAGGACTTTGTAGCCTTTGTAGCGGGTGTTGGGGGTGCCAATGCGGGCCAGTTTGGAGAATAGCCTGGCGAGGCGGCGCTTGCACGTGTAGATGGTCTTGTTGATGGATGTGATGATGGCGGAGGAGGCTCCGGCAACTGATTTCTGTGGAGACTTCTTCCGGTGGCGGCGCCGGCGGTCCTTTATGGACTTTATTGGGGTCTTCTTGGCACTCTTGGACACCATTTTTGGTGTGCTCTTAATAGACGGAGGAAGGACAGAGAGAGAAAGAAACAGAGAGAGAGAGAGATAGATAGTCGGTGTGGGTGTGCGGCAGAGATTTAAAATATTGGGTTCGGTGTAACGGTCATGTAGGTAGGTTCGGATCCGAAGCTAAAGAAGAGTTGATATTGGATGGATTTTTACTGGAGTGAGTTCATTTTTATGGGTTTAACAGTGGTTAGTTTGTTTAGGTATTTTACCTCTCGCTTTTAGTTTAAATTTAGAAGGCAGGTAATCACACTCAATCAATTCTCTTGTGTCTTTAGTAACAAATAACGAGTAACAACCAACCGTTTCCATCCACACAAAAACACAAAAAAAAAAAAACAACAACAACAACAATCCAAAGTGGTTTAGATTTATGGGATTTTATTTGTTTTCTTCTACAAGAAAATGGGTCATTCTTACAATTCTCTAAAGTGGGCAACATTATTAGTAGTATTATTATTATTTAAAAAAAAAAACAAAGTAGATGCTATTCTCAGCCAAGTTGTAAATAGTGGGCTTTGTTCATAAAAGTGACTGTTAATTAGTGTACGAGTTGTGACAACAGGAGTATATACCAATGTTATAAGCTTTGTTTTAATTTGAAATTAGAAGTAGGAAAGAGCTTTTAGTAAGTATCTCGGAGAGGCACAGAAGAAAGCATAATTCTAACATTTAAATCTTACAATTTTTTTTTCAACAATTAAAAAAGAAACATCTTAAAAATATTAATCATCGTTCATACAAATTGAAATTCAAATTCACCTATTCAAATTTTCTTATAATAAAAAAACAAAAACTCATCACTTAAATAAAAATGACTTTGTCAATTGGAAAAAAAAAATCCGAATTCATACCAATTGAAAAAGAAACATTAAATTACTATCACACTTTTGTACCTAAGAGGATTCACAAATTGAGAGTATAGTTGTCCCAACTTCAATATGGGCTGAGCCCGGAAAGATTGTCAAATTGAGAATCAAGTTTTGTTGGATACACATGAGCAGGCTGTCTAACAATCAAAGGCCATCCACCTCTAGCCTCACACAAAATAGTTTTTTTTTTTCTATTATTTTTTTTTAACTTTAAAGTACAATCCAATAATTAAGGATTTAGAATATGGAGTTTTAACTGTAAGAAGAAAAAAGAATATTTATGAAAATAAAGAACATTACCTCTATGTAGCTCTCAATGGACCTCATATTGGATATAAAAATAAAAAAAACCAAAATATATATTTATTTTATTTTATTGAGTTATAAGTTATATATAAAGAATGAACTATGTGGGGAAAAAAAAAACAAGAAGAAGAAGTGAACTATGCCTATTCTGCCCATTTGTGTCTGCTCATCTAGTAGTTTGAGCTTCAAATCTATTTTTAAGTTTTTAACTATTAAAAAAATTTCTACAAGAAAACCCTAAAATCCCTTTATAACTTCCTTATCACGTAAAGGAATGAAATAGCTACATTTGTAGGCTGTTTATGTAAATGGGAAGTGAATTCTGGAAAAAAAGAAAAATTCATGTTTCTCATTTGATGTCTCTTTTGGCATTCAATTTTTAAAAATAAAGTTTTAAAAAGAAAAACAAAATTGCTTGTGGGAATTGTCAGCTGCACCAATGATCATGCTGTTAGTTAATGTTTTCTGGGAGAATTTGTAGAAAGCAAGCAATGTTGATACCGTGGGGCAAGAGTCTCAAATGTGTGTCTTTCTGTAGGTGAAAAGACAACATGATAAAAATAAAAAATAAAAGGTTTTTCAGATGCGGAACATTTTGACACCATTATATTGCATCAGTATATCTGCAATTGCATTTTCAGCTGTCCATAATTTAGAAACTAAAATTGGGTTTCATGACATGAAAGTTGGCAAGAAATTGGAGTGAGAATGCAAATACAAAAGAGGAATTCAACTAATACTAGAATTACTGACTGACGTTTTTACACATTTGTTTTGTTTTTTGTTTCCTTTTTCTTCCCTACGAGGCCCATTTCTTTTGCACATTTCATTTATTAATTGGAGCAGCGCACCACCTTGCGATCACCACACACAATCAAAATGTAAATTAGTGTAAGATTTTTATGTTATTTTTTACAAAATGGTAAAGCTGGAGTAATATTCTATAGTCCTATTAGAAAAATTGCACGGAAGAACAAATTTTAGATGTGTAATTTAGTTTTTTTTTTTTTTGAACATTTTGACATAAATTTAAATTTACAATTATTAGTATGGCGATAAATAATTATTTAACCATTAAATTATAATGTTTTGTGATTATAAGATGGTTAATAACCTATTAGTGATTTTTAGTTATTAAATAACGAGACAAGAACTACCAACTTGGCAGCCAAGCCACGCCACGCCATCAATGACAGAATAGTGAGATCACATGAGGTTGGTCCCATGCTTATTTAAAGGATCATCACTTGTCATGTACTTTTTTAATAAACAGCCCAAAAGTCTAGGTAGATGTCCACATAAACCGGCTAGATGACTTCCCTTCTTCTTTTTTTTCTTATTGGTTGTAAAGGAGAGGTCAGGCTATCATAGTGGGCTAGACAACGCTTCCCTGATTGGAGGGCACAAATCTTCAACCATGGCGACAAGTCGCGTCCTCAGTTGGATGATCTCTATCAGTCCTGTCGTCGACAAGCTTCGGTCCTCGCAGGAGAGCTCTTTTTTCAACCGTGGGCCTGCTCTTGTTGACCGCGTTGCCCGCTCAGTTCATTGCCATTTTATGTACTTAAAATAAAGCAAATGCGCGACTTATTGAGGCATTGACGTACCATTTCATGTAATAAAATAAAGCATATGCACGACCAACGGGGCATTGACGCAAAAAAAAAAAAAAAAAAAAGAAAAAAAAAAGGGGGAGAGAAAGAAAAGCAAATGTAAATGTAAAGGAGAGCTGATTTTCTAAAACTAAAAGGGTCTCGAGTTGGTGTGAATATCTGCTTGTATTATGGACATTGCTTAACAATACGAGGAAAGTTTAAACACAAATCTTGCCAACGAGATTAAGTGATTGTATAACCCGTAGAGTTCACGATCCTTGCCGAGCTGAAGCTTAAGCATATGCTTATCGTCAACTACTCATTAAGCTTGGTGGGTATCATTTAGTCAATAACAACTCAAGTCTGTTCTTGTTTAAACAGGACTCATACCTACTAGAAGAGTATTAACAAAGTCCGAGATTTTACCAAATTCTTAACAAAATTAATCAATCAAATTGCACAAATATTTGGCTCTAATACATAGTGGGGGAGAACGGAAATAAAAATACTTTGCAGTGGTCATTGTAGAGGAAGAAGTGTTGTTCCAAGGATCAGGGAGGACTTGATTTCTCAGACCCTCGTGGTTTTAATTTAGAGCTATGCTAGCTAAGCAGACTTGGAGAATAAACCATCCATGGGTCATCTTTGGTGGCGCAAGTTCTTGCTGCTATTCTCGTGAGAATATTCTGACTTCTTTCGTTGACTATAATCCTAGTTACACGTGGCGAAGTACCTTCGATTCCCGTTCCTATCAGCTTCTCTTCAACTACCATTACCATCCGAAAAAAGAAAAAACAGAAAACAGACAGAGATGTGATTAGCTATGAAGTGTATTATCATGGCCCCAATTATTGGTGACTTAAGGAGCAATATTTCAGTCTTACAGTCAAGTCGTTCTGTCTTTTCCCATACCAGGCCTCCCTTTTTCCATGTGGGGGGGGAGGTAGGTGAAAATTGTGAGGCCTCTATTCAAACGGAAATACGACGGCATTTGTGGGCATAAGAAAGTAATTAAAATTCTTGAAATGCTGACAAAAAACAAAGAATTTTTTTATTTTCAACTGCTCCTGAGTCTTGTCCAGGCAGACCCGTCTGCCTTCCTATGTGCACAGAACCTAACTTTCAAACGTGTTGAGAATCATGAGGCTAAATTGAAATGAGATCTTTTATTTATTTATTTATTTGTAGATTTTCTAAGCACAATGTGGGCATATACTTTATTGATCAAGATGAACTTAGTAGAATATTTACAATGTTGCTTATGACATAACAATCTAATGAAATTCCTTTTTCAACCAAAACCTTGTAACTTCTAGTTTTCCTTTCCATTCTTACATCAGGGTGTGTGAATCCAGTTACTTCTTACTATTTTTTAACCCCAAATGGTATGTTTTACAATATGTATATGTATGTATATATATATATATATATATATATATATATATATATTATACAAGTTTTGGGATATTGATTTTTTATTTAAAAAATTTTTATTCATCAAAATTATTAATATCCTTTTCATGATAAACTTGTTTGATCAAATAATTAACAATGATAGAATCTAATAGATCTGAAATTAGAAAACTGAATATATATTTTTTTTATACATTTATCGAATTTAAAGTATAAATATATTATAACTCAATTGTTTCTACAATAAAAAAAATTAAATAAACCAAAAAAAATTAGAAATATGGGTGGAGTTTCAACACAAATTGTTCTGATGCACTAAACAAGAATCACATTTTTATATATCTTTACTAATTTATTATAATATTTAAATGTAAAATTTATTTTTTGAGGTAAAATAAAAAATTATTCTAGTACAATTAAATTATAGTTTAAAATTATACAATTTGTTATATAAAAATCATACAAAGTTTGGTACACGAATCACATTTTTTGATATTTGTGCAATTCATTTTGACTTTTGAAGAACAAAATGATCTCTAGAATCACCCTATCTATCTCTCTCTCTCTCTCTCTCTCTCTCTCTCTCTCTATATATATATATATATATATATATATATATATTTTATGCCTATGACATTGGTGTAGCAAGTGGCACACTTCTTTATTCTTTTCTTGTATTTCTTTTTTATTCTTAAATCATATCCACTTCAAGCATTGGTTATTTAATTTAAAATAAATTGTGAATTATTAATTATTATTTAATTTACATAACGCTAAAATCATTTTTTTTAAAAAAAAAAAAAGTGCTAGCTATTAGTTAGAAAGCATAAACTTATCAGTTATGACTCTGCCAATTTCTCAAACTCTTCTTTCTGCTCCGTTATTCTTCAACAAGATCTATATTCATTGAACATAATCAATCGCAAGTTGTAACAATTGCATTGCAGAGGAAGAGTTGTGGTGAAACATTGAGACCAGGGAGGAGAAAAGGCACGGACGTTTAATATACTCAATAACTCTTTACAGTACTCAAGAATGAACCAACCCTTATATTTTCTAAAATTGAAATTCATTATTCAAATTCTTTCCTCTTTCTATTCATTTAGCCCTTCTACTTAAATTGAATCAAAGCTATGGCAGAAGAGGTGTCTAGCTATTATATGTTGTCTGTTTTTGTGGATAAAAAAAATAAAAAATGAAAAAAAAAAGATTTCCACTTGTTGGATATGTAGGGAACAACAGGGGCCTCTAGTATCGTTTCTATTTGCATGATGATGGTATATTTAATTTGTGCAATGGAAGGGTTGCATTCATCGACGACAAGCAAGAAATCCTTGTACTTGGTGACGTTATGTACAACCATCGTCCACTTTTGTTCATGTGAATTTATAACCCAAACCCATATTCTTTCTCCATCTTCCTCGTCATCCCTGGCTCTTTGTAACCTAAGCTCTCGTTTGCAGAGAGACTATAAGCAATTTCTACAAAGGTTTACACAAAATCATCCCAAAGGTAGTTTTCTTTTCTATTTGTGATTTTTGGCATATCAGTTTAACATGTCATGCTTTCATTTTGATTCACCAAAGTTTAATTGTGACTTTTATCTTATTCTATGCATGCGTCATCATAAATTGTTTGCTCTTTAATGGAATATTTTGGACATTTGATTTCTTATGAGTATACATATTATGTCACACCTTGGCTAAACATTTAAAGGAATTTGTGCACATGTTGTAACAATTACTTGCTTCAATTTTCCTTTAAATTTATGCCCATGATAATGGACAGGGATCACAAGACTTCAATGATTACAAAATGAAATTCAACGATGAGATTTTTCACTTTTATCAATTGAATAAAAAAAAATATTATGGATAATTATTATGATTACTTTTAATTCCGTAACTTTCATTATAAATATATTGAGTGATTTATAAAATTTTATGATAATCTTCAGTTAAATTAAAAAATTTAAAATAAAATACTCGCTTAGTGCAAGTAAGTATCTAATTTTTATGATACTTGAATAAAGATTAACAAATGCAGTAAATTATAATTTAAGATTCAAAAAAAAAATTATTTTTTTTTTGTAAAATGATCACTTTTTATTTAAAAATAAAATTAGTTAAAAAAAATTCCGTGCATTTGTGACATGCTTTTCACTGTTTTCCATAAGACGTCGTTGACTAAATCAAAATCAATCGAAAACTTCAAAAAAAAAAAAATTATGAATTTGGACCATAATAAAATTCTTAGTAATTACTCCACGAAACAGAAGAAATCCCCACAGTAAATTGGTAAATATACTGCGGGAATTGTGCTTACACGCGAGGGACTAAGATGGGGTAATTTCTAGAAGGAAGTTGGCACATGCACCTCAGACTTTGAATGCCAAGAGGTCAAGTCGTTGTTCCAAGTTCTCCTTCATTTGGTAAGTAGAACGAAGTATCAAAAGTGATATGTTATAATTTTATTGACAAAATTATATTATTAAAAAATAAATTTTATGAAAATAAGTTTAAATTATATTAAATATTAAGTGTATTCTATAAACACATTTGAAGAATACATGCCAATAATATGGCCAACTAACAAGTAACTGGTAAGGTGATTATACACCTTTAACCGTCAGTCATTTTTAATATAACATAAGGTTACGAAATTGACATTTTATTGGCACGAATAAGAAGGGTGCACGTACTGAACATGGAATTTAAATACATTCTCACACGTCACTGTATCAAAAAGCAAAAATGATTTTCTTATCAAATGGGTATAACAATTTTTTCTTTTGTTTTGACTTTATAGTTATGTTAATGTGAATAAATTTAAAGAGATAAATAAAATAAATAAATATTAAAATATTATTTAATGAAAATAATAATTTTATTGATCTATGTAATTTATTTTATAATTTTATAAAATTTTGTTGTGAAGAATAGCATTACTCATAAAAAATGTATATATATATATATTTCTAATTATAAAATTTCGTTTTTAAGTAAAGAAAGACCCCTTGAATATTGGAGACGGACACAAAAGACCTACCAAATTTCAACAATCTGTCTTAAATAAAATATATATATATTTCTAAAGTAATAAGGTTTTAGCCCATAGTTACAGGACGTTATCATTACTGTTAGATTTCTTTTTCTGTATAAGCGTGTCCCAGAAAAAAATAAGAAAGAAAGAAAGAAAGATACCTTGAATATTGGAGGGTTTTTTTCTAGTCCCACTATATATGTGGACCAAAAAAAAAGGAAAAAAACATATAAAACAAACACATGAGTCATACTTCTTAAAAATTAATTATTATTTTTTTACTTTTTAAATTTCAAGTCTTCTGCTTGAAAACATGTCGGTGTATAAAAAAATAATAATTTATGTAACAAATAAAAATACTTGTAATGAATATGAAATTTATATTTTGATAATTATATTATATTTATTTTATAATAAAAACCCCACTTTTTTTTTTCCACCCACATCTTTTTTTTTTATGCATTTTTGAACTGGTTTTTTTTTTAATATACGAAAAGTGTATATTGGAGTTTCGCATTTTTAAGAGTTTCGTCCTAGTTTTTGAAACCTAGCTGGGTATGCAGAACATACCCCCAAGCAACTTAAAACTAAATCCTGGAATTTCAGTTTCGATTCTTTAATTCGGAAAACGCTCAAAACATTGATTTGTTGCTAATATTGCGAGTACTAGAAGTGACGAGGTGTTTGATTTTGTTGCTGAGTAGGTGTTGTTGCTGTTCATTTAAAAAGGGTAGAATGTTAGGTATTTATTAAAAAAAATTTAAATCTTGTTGTTTGATGATAGATTTTCCAAAAAAAAAAAGAAAAAATAACTGATGAAAAAGCTTCATCAATTATTTAAAAATTTTCAAATAAATAAAATTTATTAAAAAAAAATACTCTAATTCAAATTGAAAAAAACAAAAAAAAAAGTTGATTTTATTGTACTTATAAATCCTAACGATGGTTCAAATATGAATATGATGACTTAATTAATTATTTTAATATTTAATAATAATAAATAATATCAATTTAATTAAATATTATAAATTTATTTGATCCAATCAACAATAGCAATTGTCAACATCAAAACGACAATCACCAATAAATAAATCAAACTAGACTTAGAAAAAAAGGATGATAATTGCGTGGCATGTACATACAAGGGTAAATGATGCAAAATTTTAATAATAAAATAATATATATATATATATATATATATATATATATATACACACACATATACACGTAACAATTGAATTTATCTTCAACAGAAGGCATTAAGTCAATGTACCACATACAGCAAATTGAGTGCGAAATTGGCAATGCGTACTGTTTAAAAACATAATAACAGGTTAATATACTAAAAAAAAAAGGAAATATGACGGGTTTATTCCATAATTCACCATGCATTAATAGTAAGGAACTAACTAATATTGGATAGCATTGCCATAAAGGCCCCCATGCCTCTCTGTATAATCGGTGGGTTGTTCAACCAGACTTCAATGCATTTATTTAATATTGTAGACAAACCCACCTGTAAAAAAGGATCCTCAAATATCAAAAAGGATATGCACGTCGCATAAAAATAGGATAAGGGAAAAATAAAGACAAAGGAACAGAATTGAAGGATACGTACATATTGTCAATTTCTATTTGTTAACAAAATCTCTCTCTCTCTCTCTCTCTCTATGCTCTCGCATTGTGCAGTCCCTCTATATAAACTGGTCACGTCTTTCAGGTTCCAGCAAGCTAAGAAATTGAACGAGGACATAAAGTGCACAGCTTTCGTTATCCTCTGAGAAATCAACTATCAGATATGGCTGAGATATCAGGGGATAATGATAATGGAGTCTGTTTGGATGTTAAAGATGATGCTCCCCCACCCTTGAAATCCAAAGATTCAATCTTGGACTTCTCTGTACCTTTCTTGCAAAAGGTGACTGACCCTTCTCATTTCTCTATCTTAATATTGTCTATATGCATGCTTTCTCTTCCTTTTTCTCAGAAATTTTGGGCTTCTCTTACAGAGTCATCAATCTGCCTTCTAACTTAGCTCTGCTTAATTGCTTTACGAATAACTGTGGTTTGATTGGTACATAAGAGAAAATGAATTAACATCTATTGGGGGGGGTGGGTGGGGGATTAGATAATTGTGTAGAAATTTTTGATTGAAATAATGGACATGTTTGGCCTTGAATTTGACATGGGAAATTAGCACTGATGTTTGAGAGATTGATCTTGATGAATTGTTATGATGTGCAGTTGATAGCCGAGCTGTTTGGGACCTACTTCCTGATATATGCCGGCTGCTCATCGGTGGCGGTGAACCTGAACTTTGACAAGGTGGTATCACTTCCAGGAATAGCAATGGTCTGGGGATTGGCTGTGATGGTCTTGGTTTACTCCCTTGGCCACATCTCTGGTGCCCATTTCAACCCTGCCGTTACCCTTGCCTTTGCTACCTGCAAAAGATTCCCATGGAAACAGGTGACAAACACTTGACTTCGCCCCCGTTTAAAAAATTGGTTAAGTTTACATATCAGATGTCGATGTACAAGAAATGCTCCCATTGCAGATATCGGTTCTTTTTTTTTCCCCCAATTTGCTGTGATATTTCTTCCTGGAATACTTTTCCAACTTAGAAAAGGGTTGCTTTAAGCCTTTGCAAATTGTCAACTACAACTGGTTGTCTAATGATATCAGATACAAATGATGTGAAATATTAAATAGCTTACAACAGCACAATGGTAAGCAACCGTGAGGCTAGAATTTTTGTACTGATTAGACCAAATTTAACATGTTTGTAGGCCCTTGCTAGATAATTGCAATGAAAAAAAAAAAATTGAACTTTTCAAGTTTTGGTCCAGTTTAGATATATTAGACGAAGTCTCACCAAGAATGTTTGAAAATTAGTTTATAAGATTACAAAAATGCCAATTCACCAGATTTCATTAGTGGTTGAACCAAGCTAGAATTAAGACTAAGCCGTGTAAGGTAATTTTTCTGATATTTTTCTTTTCTCCCTTGTTTTTGTCACGTATGTAGGTGCCAGCTTATATCATATGCCAAGTCCTTGGATCAACAATGGCTGCTGGAACCATTAGATTAGTATTCAATGGCGAGCAAGATAGGTTCACAGGAACGTTGCCATCAGGGTCAGAGTGGCAATCTTTCGCGATTGAGTTCATCATCACATTCTACCTCATGTTTGTCATATCCGGCGTCGCCACGGATACCAGAGCCGTAAGTTCCTGTCAATTTCGTACTCTGTCATATTGGCTAACAATAACTATTGCTGACATGAAAAATTAGACAATTGAGGGTGAATAATTAAGTTGCCAACTAACGAATTGAAAGTATAAATTTATTTGATGTATTGACGTTTGATTCTGATGTGAAACCTTTTGAATCATTCCTTTAAAAGCTTTTCTACTATTGTTTATGCAGATTGGTGAACTCGCTGGTTTGGCTATTGGTGCAACCATTCTATTAAATGTGCTGATTGCAGGGTAATTAAGATATTCTTTATTTTAACGTTTTCCTAGGATTATCAAATAGATTACTACTTGGTATAAATCGATTGTTTTAAGATAATTCAAAATGCTCCGCCTCGAAATGGCATCATTTGGCCGGCTAATGGTCAATATTTTACCCAAATCATTGGACGGTGATGTAACACTGACATATTGTGTCCTTGTTTATTTGCAAAAGTTCCCTTCTAAAAAGCAGGAAATCACACTGCAATGGAAGATAAAAAAAAAAAAAAAAAAGTAAATATATACAATCTTATTCCGTTTTTACAGAGAGATTGTTTACGCTACTTTGTAACCATTTACTATTACACCAAGACATGATCAAGCGGTTTGAAAATAATTTATGCTAATATAGTGCTTGTACGATTTTTTTTTTTTTATGTTAGTCTGAAATTTCCTTCAGAGCAGATACCCAAGTAATCCCATTATAATTTTCCAGCATGGATATATATTTGTTGATTTATTTATTCCCCGTGCTGCTTTGCAGGCCAATTTCAGGAGCATCGATGAACCCAGCAAGAAGCTTGGGGCCAGCAATGGTCTCGAACAAGTACAAAGGGATATGGATATACATTGCGTCCCCAATCCTTGGAGCTCAAGCAGGGGCATGGGTGTACAATACGATAAGGCACACAGACAAGCCACTGAGGGAGATCACCAAGAGTGCATCTTTCCTGGGGAGGAAATAACGCGGTTGACAATAAGAAAGAAAAACTGATTCGCAATCCACTTTCATCTTTACCTGCTATGCTAGCTACGCAAAATATGCACAATACTTAGCAGTATAGACAACAAGGGAGTTTTGTAACTCCTTTTTTTTATTATTTTTTATTTTTTTAGGTTTTACTTGTTTGACATTGAAAGAAGTCACTTTCTTCTAATTTTCTATTATGGCTTGCTTTTTACATTTACACATATCTATGTGTTTAATTGAATGACATAAGCAGGGAAATTAAATTTAATCCCATCCATTAGGGACCCTAACTCCCATTTGTCATGCGGAGTTTGACTCTCGAGAATTTTCCAACAAAGGGTTTAATTATTTCTATAATTTTACAATTGCATATACTATATCCAATTTTCATACATGGTTACTTTTATACTTTTGACTTAAATCTTAATCAATCTCTTAATTTTCAAATGCGTATGGTTACATTAGTGCTTTTGGATTAGAAGAAATCATGAAACTCATATGTATACACGCAAATTATCATATCAAATATAAGGTAAAAAAAATGTTTTTATTCAACATAATGAACTTAATAAATTAAAATAATAATAATAATAATAAAATCTAGCTGTTTTTGGATGAATTCAATATTTTTCTCAAAAGAAAGTTTCATCTCCATGTAAATCATTCTAAATTAATTTTTTATTGACTAAAAATAAAAGATCTATCGGCATCCATATCCAAATAAAATATGAATTATGGTCATTTTTATATTTGTCAAAAAAAAAACATGTTAAAAGTAAAAGCAAAAAAAAAAAAAAAAAAGGGTCACAGGAGAGAAGTTCTGTTGTATTTGAATCGACAAAGTTTGAGCAGCTGCGAGACATGAACTTAACAGTGTCGGGTTACATAAAAGTCCAGTGGTGTAAAAGTTGGGTCAGAAAGCGTTGCAGTTCAAATCTGCTCGGGTTTGCTTTTAGAGATAACCAAGTTCCAATCGCAAAATGCAGACGAGCCCTTTGCACATAAGCTATTACATTTTATCTTCAGTCAATAATTTTTATCTGCTTGTTCGCTTCTACAAATTTCATTGTAGAACACCTTTCACCTTAAAAAAAAAAAAAATGAATTCCAAACTTCAGTACCCTGAAAATGCTGTATAAAAATCCATCGAACGAAACAAACCCGTGACTTCATTGTCTCGTAACCAAGCAAGAAAAACGCTTTACACAGCATTTCTGGCATGAAAAATCTATTATAAGCAGGCCATCAGATTACATTACCTTGATCATAAAACGACAGGCCGGCTTGGCATCTTTGTCATCATAATTCATATGCGAGCAAGCATAAATCATCGAAGCCCTGAAAGAGAGGAGAGAACCTTACCCGCTGAAACGTAAACATACTTTGCTCCTTAAACATAATAACATTGGTTTGGGAATTGTTGGGGGATGAAAATGTCGGACAGAATTCAAAGCAATAAAAGCCCTCAATTGATCTAACCATGTTGCCTACCTAACTAAGAACATTGTTAGTAATATGAAGCAACCAAAGCTGCCTATCATTCCTTATCGGGCAGGAACTTTCTTCCCAAAAAATATAAACAGTCTCTATATGTCAGCAATTGAATCTCTGCACTGATAAGTTACAAACTCCGGAAGACTGGAATATGCTCTGAGTGTTTACGTTAATTTATATTAAAAGATAATTAAAAATATAATATAAAGTAATTTAATTGAATCTAATTTATATTTTACTGTTTAAATAAATTTATACGTGTATTATTATATAAAAATCTATTATGTATATTATTGTTGTGTATATTTTTAAATTATTATGTAATATTTTCATCAATTAATAAAATTAAATATGTATATAATCATTTAACAGTAATATTAAAGCAAATAATTTTAATTAGAACATATATTTTGATTTAATTTGAGAGAAAATATATAAATTTTATTGAACTTGTTAAAATTGTCACAAAAGTCACTGAAGTTACAAATCTTTCAAATGTCACAACTTTTGCTGGAGATTGATCGCCGACCACTATGCGTTTCTACAGTTCATTGTTTTTGCCGTCAAAAGTTATATCCCGCATCATTGAACATCACCCATCCCAAATTCGGCTGCTAAAACAACCTCAAAAGTTGTATATCTATGAAAATTCGATTACCTCTGTCGCCTTCTACCACCAATTATTTGCTGTTACAACATTGGACCACTAGCCTTGTCATCACCAGTCATTGCTCTACTTCCTCAACCCACTAACATACCATTATATCACTAGAGTTCATCTTTTTTGTCGCTAGCAGCCATTGCTCTGCTTCCTCAACCTACTGACATACCATTACATCACTAGAGTTCATCTTTTCTGTCGCTAGCAGCCATACAGAGGAGAAAAAAAGAGTAACAAACATTTTGAGGTTCAATTGTATAACATAACTCAAAAGAGTTAAATTGTAAATAAAAATAATTTAGGACTCACATTGAAAAATCGAAATATATAAGAACCATATTGTAAATAAGCAAAGTTTATGACCAAATTAAAAAAAAAAAACTCAAGAGTTAATTTGAAAAATCTTAAGTTTCAATATGAATGATATAATTTCAATTTCAGTTTCTATTTTGGATGAAAAAAAATTACAATTGATGGTGTGTGTAGATAAAAATTTTGCTTGATTATAATGAATTATTAAGAACTGTAGAGTATGAAATTACAGAATTTTTCACAAATGCAATAAAAGTACAAAAAACTGTTTATCAAGAGTTACAAAAGAAAAATTAAAAAGGCACTGCATTTTATCCATAAATGGGGTGAATGATAAAAATTTTGAAAAAATTACAAGTGCAACTTTGTCAAAACTAGCACGGAATATCCCAACAACATCATTTTAAAGTACAAATAAAGTTAAAAAGGTAAAATTTCAAACCTTATAACATTAATTTGAGTTGTTGTAGGTGAAAGTTTCAAAAATTATTTCAGTTTATATAAGTAAAGTTCTTTCCTTGACAAATCAACAATTGAATGATCAAGTGAAAATTGAAAAAATCTTATGGACGTTTACACCACAGTATGAGCATATCATAGTTGTCGCAAATGTTAGTTGATGTATTAACACATACATTACAAGTTCATGAACAACGCATGAATGAAAAGTACATTAAAAAGATAGTAGAGTAAGTACTTCAAAGTCAAACCTCTACCAAAAGTGATTAAAGTAATTAATTAAAGCAAAATTAAGGTTCTTTTCATGGTTAAAGATAAGGACGTAGTAGTAACTACTACAACAATTGAGGTTGAAAAGTTCACTATAATAATTATGAAGATAGAGGTAATCAATATAATGACCAAAAGATATCAAACCAAACATACGAAGATTAAGGTCAAGCTAAAGAAAGAGGTGGTGGTAGAGACAGGTATAATAAATTTAATGTTAAGTGTTACTCATGTCACAAGTGTGACCAATGTGTCAATCAGTGCAAATCTAATGAGAATTATCATACATTTAATTATGCATAAGAGGGAGGTACGAACGATGAAAATCAAGCTTTTATGATGGTTGTTATAGCTGCTAAAATGTCAAATTATAATGCATGATTCCTTGATACCTAGTGTACCAATCATATATGCAAAAAGAAATAGCTCTTTATTGATCTTGATGAGTCAATCCACTCCACAATTAAGTTTGTTAATGATAATGGTGTACCAGTGATGGAAAAAGAGCAAATTCTCATCAAGTTGATGAATAAAAATCATAACTACATCTTAGATATATTTTATATGCTAGATATGAAGAATAACCTACTCAGTTTAGGTCAATTGTTTGAAAAGAGGTATAATACAATTACGTGATAATTGTCTCTTGATTATTAATAAGAGAGATACTTATTTTTAAAATCTTTTTTAATAAAGAATCAAATTTTTTGAGTTGATATTACTACTGATGTTTAAACTTGTCTTAATATTGTTGTAAAAGATGAATTTTAGTTATAACATCTTCGTTTTGGTCATTTAAATTTTTATAGTTTGAAACTACTTACATAAGAAAATATGGTCAAAGGCTTATCTGAGATACAACATTCTAATCAAATTTGTGAAACTTATATACTTTCAAAACATAAAAAATGACCTTTTCTGACAAGGAATTGATGTGTAAAACAACCACTCTTACTAATACATTCTTATGTTTGTGGTTTAATAAATGTTTCATCGAATGAAAATAATAAGTATTTTCTTACCTTTATTGATGATTTTAGAAGGAATATATAAGTTTACTGCATTTAAAGAAAGTCAAAAGTATTTGATTACTTTAAGAAATTTAAAGAAAATGTTGAAAAATAAAGTATGTATTATATTAAAATTTTGAGAACTGATAAAAGTTGTGAGTGTATTTCTAATGAATTTAAAGAGTATTATGAAGTATAAAAAATAGAGTATAAAGTAAAAATTCCCTACACCCCAAAGTATAATGGAGTTTCTAAAAGAAAAAACATATCAATTATGAATATGACAAAAAGTTTATTGAAGGTCAAAGGAGCTCCCAATTTATTTTAGGTATAAGTTGTTTTGTGTTATGTTTACTAATTGATAAATTTTTAACAAGTAATCAAAATGTTATTCTTAAAAAAGCATGAAGCAGTTTCAAGTTTAGTGTAAAGCATTTCAAAGTCTTTGGTTTTATTACCTATGCTCACATTCCAATAAAAACAAGGTAATAATGAGCAGAAGATAATATAAGTTGTTTAATACTATGACAAAAAAAAGTAATAATAAGTAGAAGAAGATATGAGTTGTTTAATAATATGAGAAAAAAGATAATAGTGAGCAGAAAAAGATATAAGTTGTTCAATACTATGACAAAAAAGGTAATAATGACCAGAAGAAGATATAAGTTGTTTAATTTTATGACAAAAAAAATGTAATAATGAACAGAGATATGATTTTTGCTGAATATAAAGTTTGAAATTTTGATATTGAGGAGCAGAATAAATCTCAGTTGTTATTTTGGGAGAAGAGAAAACTCAAGTTATTGTCCCTAATGCAAATGAGGATGGTTCATTAGTTACTCCACAGAATCCTACACTACAAATGGAAAACTAAGAAGAAATCGCTAATAATTAGTCAGATTACAAAATTATGAGGTAATTTCAAACAATACTATTAATGATAATAGGAATTTGGTGTATTTTTCCATGTTTGCAAACTGTGAACCTGTGTTATTTGGTCAGGCTATTCAAGATACAAGGTGCGTAAATGTCATGAAAGAAGACATCAAAGCAATTAAAAAAAAAATAATACATGAAAACTTACAACTATTCCATAAGGTCAGAAAGTTATTGATATAAAATGAGTCTTTAAGACTAAAAAAAAAGTCAAATTAAGAAGTAGAAAGGTATTAAGTAAGATTGGTCGCAAAAGGAATTGAATAATGACTTAGACATGACTATAACAAAGTGTTCCCCTTACTACTCAAATGAAGACTATCAAACTTATAATTGCTTTGCCTATATAAAATCATTGGAAAATCCATCAAATCAATGTGAAGTTAAGTTTTCTTAATAATCCTTTTAAAGTGGAAGTGTTTATAAAGCAGCTATTAGGTTTTATGAAGAAAGGAAGTGATGATAAGATGTATAAACTAAAGAAAGCACTGTATAGCCTAAAACAAATGTCTAAAGCATGAAACAAGCATCTTGATTCTTTCTTCCATGAGACCAATTTTCAAAAGTTTCCTTCTGAGTATGTTTTATATGTAAAAATCAATGATTTTGGCAATATTTTATTGGTGTGTTTATATGTTGATAACTTGATCTTTACATGTAACAATTTCATAATGATTGAAGATTTTAAAAAGTCTATAAGGCATGAATTTAAGATGACAAATTAGAGCATCATGCTTTATTTTCTTTACATTAAAGTGATTCAAGGAGATGATGAAATTTTATTTGTCAAAAAAGTATATTACTGAACTATTAAAGAAGTTTTGAATGCATAATTAAAATTATATATGAACTCCTATAAAAGTTATCATTAGATTATCTAAGGAAGGAAATGAAGAATTTGTTGATTTTACACTCTTCAAGCAAATTGTTGGGAGTTTGAAATATTTTACATGTATAAGACCTTATATATGTTATGAAATTGGTTTGATCAACAAATTTTTTAAATCTCATTGTCAATGTCAAATGTAAGTTTCTAAAAGAATTATGCGGTATATAAAAAGAACTTATGATTATGGTTTATTCTATTTTTTATTTAAAAATTATGTTCTTATAGGCTATTATAACAGTGATCGGGGAGGAGATGCAAATGATCGTAAAAGCACTTATGGATATTATTTCAATTTTAAAAATACTACTTGTTCATGGTAATATAAAAATAGTTTATTGTTGTACTTTTAACTTGTGAAACAAAATATATAGTTGTAATTTCAAGTGTTGTCAAGTTATTTAGTTGCAAAATTTGTTAAATGAGATTCATGTTTTAGTTAAAGATCCTACAAAAATATTTGTTGATAATCTTTTTGCAATTAATTTGATTAAAAATCTAGCAAAACATGAGAGTAAACATATTAATGTTCATTTTCATTCTTTAAGAGATCAAGTTGATAAAAGAAAAATTAAATTGATATATTATAAGTTTGAAGATCAAGTGACTGACATACTCACAAATATGAAATTTTTATTAAATTAAAATAGATATTAAAATTAAAAATATTATCAAATTAGAATAAAGACATAATGTTGATATTAATTTAAATTAAAATTATAGTAAAAATTAATTTATTTAAATTTTACTATTTGAATTAATTTAATTGTGTGTTATTATATAAAAATATATATTTTATATTTTATTTGTATATATTTTTAAATTATTATATAATTTTTTATGCTGTTAATAAAATAAAATATTTATATAACACTGAGCACATAATGGGTCTACAGTTCCATTTATAAGCAACAGAGGAGAGGAGGTTCACACCTCTCCGTACTAGCAAACGTTCGCAAGCAACACATTAACCATTCCATCAAAAGGTGATTTAAAATAATGCTTGATACTTGACAATTTACATTTCAAGCAGAAGCCACGAGAGTTCTAGTAGCTAGAAAGAAAGCAATCTTAAGAAATTGTTTGGCAGACAAGTTGCATGCCACGAGGCCACGTTGTCTTCTGAGCACAATCTGTTTAGGTTATAGCAGAATATTCTCCAAGGTGGCCTACAGATGCAATGGAAAGTCGTTGATTCATGATTTAATGGCTGAAGCAGCAGGTACATCATAGTAAATATAAACACACGAATGTTCTGCTTGGAGAATCTGCTGCCTTAGGGAGAATACCTTAAGCAAGACATTATTAAACACTTCAACCAAAGTGAGAATGGAAACTGTCATCAACAATATAGTCCTCAGCATTTGGGGGTCGAAGGTGTTAGACCGTGACTCGTAATTTTGTTAAACTAATAAACATCAGCCAATAAAAAAAAAAATACACATAAATAATATAAATATAAATTTTATTTATTTATTATTTATATGTAAACAAAATAATTAATTTTATGTAAATGTTAAAATTACATTAAAGTAAACTCAATTAGTATAACAAAAGGACACAACCCACCTGGATATTTCCTGAATTACGGTGAATTGGTTGATTAGCCCTCTTTCTTCTAAGTTTTAAGTAAGCCGCAAGGAATCCAATTCTTCTTAGCAGTTGAAGCCCTCAAGGTATTCTGGTTTCTAACCTAAATTTCATGTTTCCAGATAATTCATGGAGAGATGTTTCGGTTAATATCTATGTTGCATGAGTACTCAAGTGGCAATATTTCTATTATGTTTACCCTCTCAAACCTCTTTGCCACAAGAATCTATCACTGTTATTATAGCATCTTGGTTGTTCTGGAAGATAAAAAGACAATCTTAGCAGAATTGAAGTGAGAAAATAATTTTATCAAGCATGCACCATTTTGAAAATGGCAAGTTCCTTGCTAGTGAAGGAGTTACCTGAAACATCCTAAAATTTCTGTTCTACTCCGATTCTGGCAACCTCAGTGGAACATTAACTGGCAACTTTCGATTAGATGCTATGAACCGTTTGTCCGGCGTTGGACTCTGCATTTGGGCTAGCAAAGTGACAGTTTGGACCCAATGAAACACTTGGGCCACTTTGAGCCCTACATCGGTGACTCTCTCTCTCTCTCTCTCTCTCTCTGTTTTTTTCTTTTTTTTCCCCCCCCCTTAGTTTTGTAGATTTTCTTCCTTTACATGCAAGACACTAATAGTAAAAAATTAAGAAAAAAAAAATTAGGGTGAAAGTATTCGTATTATAATAGACAAAGTGACTTAAGAGATGTTAGTAACATATAGTCCAGTTAAAAGGAAAATAATAATAATTTTATTAAAAAAAAGAAAGAAAATATATAATTTAAAGCTATATATTCACGTGCATCAAAACAGCCTAGCATTTGTGAACAAAATAAACTTTTCTCAGAGATTTCGTGGCATGCTTTCTACGTAACCAGTGGGAAAGCCTTGCCCTTCCGGGGCCTTTCCTGGCCGATGGCTTTTGAAACCACATTTTGACTGTGTTTTGTCAAACATAATAGATATTTTTGAGTCATGATCAACCTCTGAAACATTGGGAGTTGTAAAATATTTGAAATCAAATCAACATTCAATATGTGGAATTCCGAGGTTCAAAAAGTATTCTTAAGGGAATGTAGTCTATTACGAGTCTTTGAACCCTCTAAAAGGTAACGTGAACAATGAGAATTGAAAAATAATTAAATGATCGTCTTCTTCTTCACACGCGCGCGCGCGCGCACACACACGCACACACACACACACACACACATATATATATATATATATATATATATATATTTTTTTATTTTATTTTTTTTTTACTTTTTATTAGGTGTGTAAAACTTTTATATTGTAGAGTATAAAAAGATGACATATATTATAATATTTATGAATTTTTTAATCTATTAACTTAATTTTTTTAAATAGATATAATATTTTAAATTATTATTTAATATAATATTAAATTTTAATTTATTTTTTTATCTGTATTTATTATTTAACGTTCAAAATTAAGTGGACAAAATGCATGATATTAGTTTGCTTAGTTTAATTTTGTTGGATAAAATATGAATCAAATTTAGTACGGTTCAAGAAGATACATTAAAAAAAATATAAAAATCTCATTTTATTAAAGTATAAA
Organism: Kandelia obovata; assembly: GCA_021464305.1. Taxonomy (NCBI): domain Eukaryota; kingdom Viridiplantae; phylum Streptophyta; class Magnoliopsida; order Malpighiales; family Rhizophoraceae; genus Kandelia; species Kandelia obovata. The sequence goes on along the minus strand of CM038485.1, from coordinate 991,856 downwards.
GACTTAATAAGAATTATAATGTTTATAATTTTATTTTATTTTTTTGTGTATCAATTTGATTTTTTTTTCTTCTAAATTTGTAAAGCCCTATTTCAAAAGAAAACTAAAGCATCTAATTAAATATTAATTATTATTTTTTTATTCAATTGCCATATTTTACAATTGTTTATATGTTCGGCAATGGAATTTTTTTCTGGTTACCATACCAACAGCTATTCCTCCTCATTACATCAAACTCCAAATGCATACCTACCAGGCCCGCCGTGCATTCTAGTTATCAACTTTGCCTCTGCTCCTTCTTGACATTTTTGTCTTTCTTTAAATAGTGGGCCAAGCTTAACTAAGTGCAACTCAGACTTTGCGCCGTGGAGGGAGCAGAGGTTCAAAAGTTCGTGTCCTTAAAGAACCCCACAAAAGCAAAGCAAGATTTCCCTTTCCCAAACTTTTTAGTAATTATAAAAAGAAAAAGAAAAAAAAAAGAAAATATTATTTTGGTAGATAAATGTGAATTTTTAATCTGAAACGAACAAGAAGCCAAAAAAAAAAAGTTTGATCCTAATTATTGAGTTTTATATTTATAATCTTATATTTATATAATTAATAATTTTAATCATATATATATATATATATTTATTTATTTATTTAATAAATTCAGCATCGAAAATACAAATCCATGTAATAAAATCATTAAAAAGTAGTAGGCTAAACTTGAATAAGCGAACGCCAGCTTGTTTACACCAACTTTTGAGATAGTTTTAGTCAAAAATGCAAGCTGGAGGGCAAAGAATAAGTGAATTAATAAAATCAATTTTGTTAATCAAAACACAATTAACTTCTAATTTACATTTAAGTCTCCAAAAATATATTTACCACTTTATTTTTTAGTCAAACAATGCAGACTATTCTGCCATTTTCATTTTAAGCTATAAATCTGTGGGCATCGAACCTTGAGCTCTGCACATGATTATACCTAATACAATATCTGCACATGATTAAACATGCTATTTATTTATTTCTCTCTCTCTCTCTCTCTCTCTCTCTCTCTCTCTCTCTCCCCTCCCCCCACTTCCCTCCACCAAAATAAACAAATAACATGACTCTGGCTCTTGTTGCTTATTCAATAAATTTACATGTTGTTAATATGTTCTTTCAACCCCACTTCCAACAAATCTGTAAAATCTATCTTATGAGCCTCATTTGCCTGCAAAAGAAAAATAATAGAAATGGAAGGATAGTCCTATAAGTGAACATTGAAAGTCAATAAATCACTCATTTGTTATGGTCAGTACACATTAAGTAGCTTTGTTATTGCTAAAGTTAAAAAGGAAAACAACATGTAATGAAGTTAAGGGCAAGGAACAAATGTTGAATTGTACATTTGTGAAATCAATTGGGGGGGGGGCATTATTTTCCAATGCATAGAACAAAAAATAATAAAAAAAAAAATCAATTGGGGCATTCCATAAGCCTTTGATTATGACTTTGACATAAAATGGGTTGGTTGACCATTCGATTACAGACGTGAAGATCTTATGTATATTTTCCTTTCGACTTGTAAATTTTATAACCAAAATTTATGATAGGTACAAGTATACATACAAATAATTATACTCTCTCCTGCATCTAATTAAGGTTTACCTAATATTTAATGATACAATAAGCTATAGAATACATCCGAGAAGAAACAAAAACGTTTTGTCCTCTCCTCCTCACAACTTTCTGGCTAGCAACCTTTTCTATAGCAACTTGCTTCCGATATTTCGAGTCCTTGAAAGGTAACCTTATCACGCAACCTTATTGTGCCCTTGTGTCACACAAAATCTTCTTCTTATTTTCTTTTGCACCACATGTAAATTGACGTAAAAAATAATAAAAAATAAAATTCATTCAATATGATAACCTTCATATCTTCAACAGTTAGATACGCAATACATAATAAATTATAATAACAAGATGGCAGTTGTTAACCGATAAGTCTCTTAGTATAAAATTGCAAATATTTAGTGTCACACAAGTCAGGGCCCGAGCCAAGGACATGCACAAAAGAGTCGAAGGGATGAACAACGCAAGGCTTGTAGTGCAAAACCAAGCTAACAGGTATATCAAGCATCGCGAAAATAGACAAAAATATGGGTTGTAGTTCTCAAGAACGTGGGACATGTCGCTGCTGGCTAAATGGATAGTCAAAAGCGAAGTGGGGTCAAAGGCAATTAATGGCAAAAGCTCTTTAAAAAAAAAAATAAGAGAAAATATGTGGATTAACCAATTCTTGATAAGATAGTAAATTTTTCTCATAAAGTAATAAGATATAGAAGAGTTAAAAAAGTGCTAGGTGTAATAATTGTAAGAGGAAATTTAATATAATATTATATATATATATTGTTAAAAAAAAATTGTTCTTATATGTAAGTGTCTCTCAACAACTATACAATTATGAATATTTGAGTGTAAAATTTACTTGTATTAGTTTAGATAAGATTATAAGGGTAGTGGTATTATTATAAATAAAAATGATTTCCATAACACTAAATTTTTTTGAAAAAAATGGTCCGCCTCCATTAAAAATCAATTTTTTTTTTTAACTTTAGTAAATAAAATCGAAAGATTTTGGAAAGAACACAAATAATGCACACAATACCAATGGTTATATGGGCATATTCATTCTCTTGTGATCCACATTCATTTGGAAGAGAATTGTTACAAAAATTCTAGCGTTATCAGGTTAAAAGAGACTTGGTGCTTATGGGACAGTTTCATTTCTTAGTTACTTGAAGAAGATTGTATTGGGGCTCCTCATCTGTGTTTAAATAAATGCTTAGTCTCGGGCTAATGAAGCCAAGGAAGTAGGCATAAGCAGGAGTTTTCCTCATTTTGTGGAGCTCAAAGTTCAGGATTAAAAAAGGAATATTTTTTTTTTATATGAATCCCCTAATTATATTATTGATGGGACCACAAAGTTTACAGTTGAAATAGCATGTAAACTTGATACTAAGTAATAATAACATATTAATAAAAGAAAATTTTTATAAAAAAATAAAAAATCTGCACTTTGAAACCTTTCTTCGGTTGGACCAATTCACATTTTGGTTCGTTCTGTTCCGATTATAGTTTTAAACTGAAACTAAGTAAGGCCTACTTGTAATAAATGGAGAAGAATCAATGAACTCAACTTAATAATATTGAAGTTATTTTCAGAATTGATGACCTGAAATTCAAATTTTAGTAACACATCAATTAAATTATATATATATAAATGGTGAAGAAAGAATGGGAGAAGAGATAATAATTGGAAATGGGAAGCCTCCAACTAGATATTCTGACCCTCATGCTCGTTGCAATCAATCGATCAGATAGTTGTCGTAGTGTGTATATATGTATAGGAATGCATTGACCAAAACGAAAAATAGTATATACAATAATGTACGTAACGCTCAAGATGATCTGTTATTGACTTGTTAAAGCAAGACAATTCCCCATTTTCCCATCTTCTACATTTTTCAATTTGATTTGTCAACCGCAGCCTCCCGGAGATTTTTATTATTACTGAACTGTTAAGCCACTTGCTCTTTGGCTGAGCTCCAAAACCTCTTATGTCAACTTCACAAAAACCAACAAAAATTCACCAGTTTTAGCTGAATCGGCTCTCGCTCTCTAGTTGCTTAACAGATTCAAACATCTCTGTAAAGTTCAGATCTTGGCCATGCATGCTGGGAAGCTCTTTGCTTTCTTGATTATTTCTCTGAGTTGCTTCAGGTTGCTGAGGTATGCTGAGGGAAGGCTGGTCCAAGATGAAGGTAATGGCTTTTCTCTCAGGGTATTTGTAGTGTTCTCTTCTTTTTTTTGCTTAGAAAAATGATGAGGAAATGTAATTGTTGTGGGAAATTTTTGGAAATTTGGATCCTGGGTTTTGTGTTGTTTTAGGTTCAATGAAGGAACACACCTACTTGATTCCAAGAATTTGGAAAAATGAGACTTTCAATCCTTTTCTGTTAATCTGTTGGGTTTTTTTGAAAACGTGGGAAACTGAAGGAAATCTTGAGCTCTGAATACTGGGACTTGGTTCTTGTCTTCCACGGAATCTTGAATGGTTCGGATTTTATCTCTCAAAGCAGATTCACTTGTGTTGGTTAAATTAGTTGGCGAAAACTTAAATCATCTTCTTGCCCATAGTTTGTTTGATTTTTCTCAGCGATTGGCAGGGAATGGCAATTTAGTTTTTACCTTTTTTTTTTTTTTTTTTGTTTTGGTATGTCTTTGAATTTTGAAAGAACCAATTGAAATTACCTTGTCCTTTTTTTTGTTTTTTCTCGGCGATTGGCAGGGAATGGCCATTTAGTTTTTACCTTTTTTTTTTTTTCCTTTTTCTTGAACAAAGAAAAACTTACCTGCATCATTTTGTTTTGTTCTGAAGGGCCTTAAATTGTGAAAGAACCAATGGAAATTTCCTTTTCCTTTTTTTTTTTTTTTTCTTTATCAAAGAAGAACATCACCGCATCATTTTGTTTTGTTCTTAATGGCCTTAAATTGTGAAAGAACCAATGGAAATTTCCTTTTCCTTTTTTTTTTTTTTTTTTTCCTTTTTCCTGAACAAAGAAGAACATCACTGCATCATTTTGTTGTGTTCTGAATGGCCTTAAATTGTGAAAGAACCAATGGAAATTACCTTGTCCTTCTTCTTGTTGTGTCTGTTTGATGATGACGGTTAAGAGATGGACCTGACAGCTTAAGAATAGAAAGGAATACAAAGTCCAGTTGCCAACACTAGACATAAAGAACCATATGATACTGAATAAATGGAAAGAGAAATAATAAGAAAGTAATCGCCTTTATAAAACAAAAATAAGTTTTAACAAGAGCATAGGAGTGAAAACTACACCTTACCAACTTGTGAAGCCATCAAATAAGATCAGTGATAAATTTTGGTAACAACATGTTGTATCTGGATGTATGCTTGCTTTGATGGAGCTTTTTCACTTTTGAGAAAATTAATATGTTGTGGTTTTTTACTCATTGTTTGCATTTCAGAATGTTAATTGTTTTTTTTTTGGTGCTTATTTGCTTATGACAGTTGATGCTCTTGAAGAAATTGTAAAGACAATGGGCTCAACAAACTGGAAGTTCAATGCTGATTCTTGTGAAGTTGAAATTGTTGGGGTAACACCTGTGGCACCAAGTGATGCAAAGCACAAAATAGATTGCCAATGCAATGGTGGGAACAATAGTGATTGTCACGTCATAAGCATGTACAGTTCTCTTGTCATTGCACTGAATGATTATTCTTGCAATTTTCTTTGAGTTTGAGTATGATTCCATTTTCTTTTCTTGGATTTATATATTTGATTTTAGATATTTTGCAGGTGTTTATGTTTGATTTTTCTTAGGAGTGTAGATATATATGTGTGTGTTTGTGTATTGAGGTATTGCTATGTATTTTTGTAACCTGTAGCACCTCTTGTTTTTAATGCCAAGCTCTTCCTGTGTCTTTTAGAATGCTCAAGCGTCATAGCCTTCCTGGAGTACTTCCTCCTCAACTTGTTAAGCTTCCTTACCTTCAAGAAATGTAAGAACCTTTTGAGTGTTTCTGCATCATTTTGATAGCAATTGTCAGACACAATATAGTAACTACTTACCATGGTTTTTGCTGATGTTCCTCTCGAGAGCAGTGATTTTTCTTACAACTATCTGAATGGCACTATACCAGTCGAGTGGGCTTCAATGCAATTGACTAAAATGTGAGCCCTTGTCATTTGTCAACTTAAGGAATCAAGTTTGCACTCCTTCATGAATTAATTAGCTAGCATATTCCATGCAGCTCTCTTCTTGTCAACCGCTTGTCAGGGGAAATTCCCAAGGAATTGGGAAATATTACAACCCTTCAGAAGTTGTAGGTTCAGAGTTCCTGTTGCTTTTGCTAATTATCAATTTTTATATATTATTATTGTAATTGAAGGTACTATACTCCTTAGCATAACCTCAAATTAATGGAATGTTTCTCTGATATCATAGGAATTAGAGAATGAATGTAAGAATTGCATTTACTTTTATTTCTGCTTAACAAAAATTACAATCATTGTCTCTTAGTAGTCTATATAACTTCTATAACTTTTTCCTCAGTTTTAATTCTTTTTCCTTCTTTGCTGCACTTCTTTTCCTTTTATTCAGGACCCTTGAAGCAAATGAATTTTCTGGTGTGATTCCTCCGGAACTTGGGAAATTAATCAATTTGAACACATTGTATATCCCCATTTCTCCTATTTTTATGTTTCTAATTTTTTCATTTGACATCATGAAATGCTGTCAACTGTTTAATGATGAAAGGGCATGTTTTCTGATGCTTTGTTGCTGTGATATTATATTTTCAGGATTTTGTCATCCAACCAGTTGACTGGGAACTTGCCAGCATCCTTTGCAGGACTAATGAACCTGACAGATCTGTAGGCTTTTGTGATATTCTCCAGTAGTTCACATACTTACAGTGTTATCTGTATTAAACTAACATTTTGGTGTTCAATGCAGAAGGATAAATGATAACAACTTCAGTGGAAGCATTCCCAATTTCATACAGAATTGGGGAAATCTTGAAAGATTGTAGGTCCCTATTTTATTCACAACCTTCAATGTGTTTGATATTACTTTTTAGTCTATACTAGTTTTGTACTGATTATGCTTTTCTGAATTTAAAAATGAAGAGAAATGCATGCAAGTGGACTAGAGGGGCCTATTCCGTCAAACATTTCTCTTCTGAGTAATTTGGTTCAGCTGTAAGAGAAAGCCAGAAATTTCTTTCTTACCCTTATCTGGCCTGTCATATTTCTTGTTGGTCTTCATCAAACATTCTGCTGATGATGGTTCATCTTATTCAGGAGAATTAGTGATATAATTGGACCAACCCAAGCTTTCCCTTTGCTGAGTGACATGACAGCCATAATAAAACTGTATGTAGGAATCAAATGCTTTGAAGGTGTGAACATTGCTATATTTTCTCACGTGTGTGCTTGACCTTGATCATTTATGCTCCAGGGTATTGAGAAACTGTAACATTTCTGGGGAGCTCCCTGCCTACCTCTGGACAATGCCGAATATGGACATGCTGTAAGTAAAGTATTAAATTTCACAAACATTTTTGGAGTCAGAGGTTTCTGTGTTCTTCTCCATCTATAATGTTGGTAATTTAGATTTATGTTACATCCCCTGATTGTCCTGTCTACCTATCTGAACCACCTTGGATATTAGTGAGTCGCATTTCTCAAGTTGGGTTTGTGATTTACAGGGAATCTAGAAAGCTTATGAGTTTGTCTTCCATGGTGTTGTAATGTTCGTACTTTGTACTGGATACTGGTTGTAACTCCACTGCCTTGAAAGGCATGCATTTGCTAAACTTAATTTTTCCTTTGGGTAATGATATGAACTTTAGGAGAATCCCACCCCAAAAGCTGGCTATTAAGGTAGGAGAGCCCAAGTCTGTATAAGCCTCACATTGAATCCAATGCTTCCCATACTTCTAATGCGAAACTTAAGTCTCATACCTTGCAATTAGGATCCTACCTTTCCACCACGCTTCCACAATTAGGATCCACTTGCAGGTCACATGGGTAACTGAGAGAGTAGTGGAAGACTCTAATACCAATTGATATGAACCTTAGAAGAACTACACCCCAAAAGCTAGTAGCTATTGAGGTGGGAGAGCCCATGTCTATATAAATCTCACATTTAGTCCAAGTCCATATATGTTTCACGTTGGAATCTCATACTTCTAATGTGGGACTCAAGTTCCCTACCTTGCAATTAGGATCTCAACAGATAATTTATTTTATCAAAGTTTGTTAGCTGCCCTGAATTCCCTTTATTCATTTTTTCTTCTTATTGCATCATATTTAGTTTGTATTAATTTCATAGATTTTAACAAATTGCTTTAAGATGTTGCACTAATTGTTATCTTAACAGCAAACTTTCTTTTCTTCTTGTCACTGTTTTCCTTCAGAGGAAGTGGAAGTACCTTAAGAATGATGAAAAAAATAAAAATAAATAAATAACCAAAATGGATGTGCATATGTTGGCTGGGAAAACTTGTTTGCAAATGAACATTTATGCAATTTATTGTAATCATTTCAGGGATGTCAGTTACAACAAGTTAGTTGGGAATATTCCAGCCACCATAACTGCAGAACGTCTGCGATTCATGTATGTATGTGGTTAAATATTTTGGTTTCATTTGTTCAATGGCCTGTTAGTCTATCATTGTAAAAGCACATGATTTAAGATCTGGGTAAGCAGGTGAGTTTGTTCATTTATAGGACTGAGCTGTCAGCACTTACTGACATTGACACATACATGAAATCATTCATACTGATGGCTTTTTCTTCTCTACAGATATCCTATAATCCTATCAACTAAAACTGAACCTTTTTTATTCCTTTATGTTCTAGTGCTGAAGTACCATGTTTATTCTTTGATGATGCATTTTCAGCTACTTAACTGGAAACATGCTAAGTGGAGATGTACCAGAATCAATCCTGATGCCAGGAATTACTGTGTACGTATCTTGTCTGGAATCATGTATACCATATGCATTCATGAGTGCTCTTCTAATACTAATAAAAGATCTATTACCCCACTAGGCAAGTATTGATAACAGCTTTAGAGGCAAATTACATTGTGGATAGTTAGCAGTTGTACAAAAGAATAAAAGTATTGCATGCAATTATGGACACAGTAACTTATCTTTCTTGAGTACTTTTCAGTAGGAAGGATCGTGTACACTTAGAGCTTTAAACTTCAGCTGCATGGAGGTTCCCATTTTGTGATTGCTCTAGGAACAGGCCCACTATAATGAAGATAAAAGTGTTGATCAAAGATACATGCATAGGGAAATAACAATCTTGGATTTTTTGAAACACATATGTAATGCTGGTGAAGGTTTGAATAGGTGTTAGGGCACTGGAAAGCACAAGTGACAGCTGAACAATTAAGCAGCTTGTATCAAAATGAATCGTGATAGCAAACCATAGAAATTTTGGGGATAGCATGCTGCTGCTAGTACAAATTTTTGGAGAGATATTCTATGATTAAGTATATATGCATCAAATTCAGTTGATGCCAGGGATAAGTATCTTGAAGCCCAAATTTTCAGAAGAATATGCTTCTTGAATGCACACCAGCTAATCCAATTCATGTACACTGTTTATATACTTGAGATATGAAAGATGCATTAAAGACTGTTACACATTTTGTACACTTGAGTTGAGATGGTGGAAGCTGCAATAATGCACACAATTGCAAATCATCTTTTTAGCTGTCCTACAGAGCTCTGCTCTCTGTATTTTAGCATAAAAGAAGTTCCCATGGTAAGAATGTATCTGTTATGAATTTTTGGTGACAGTATTGTCACCAGTTTATGTGGTCTTTTAAATATGAATCAGGCAAGATCAGAAATGTTCAACAACAGTTCTTCAAATCCAGTTATATGATATGGTGGAAAAACAAAACACAAGAAAATAAGGCTTGGATAGTGACAGGAGTTTCTTTGAAATTACAAGACATACTTTAGCCGAAATCTTGGAGAGTTAACTTTAGACAAAGCTACACATGAAATTTTTTGTCATTGCACAAGGAACAGTTGAGAAATTATGGAATTGCATTCATAATATGGTGACTAATCATTCTAACATGAAATGGGACACATACAGTAAATACACACTTTGCAGAGATACGGTAAAGACTAGTGGACAGAATTTTCCTTGGCCAAGGCAAAGCTATCATATGTTCATGTAACACCAAGGTCTCTTGCATGTGACATGAGCAATCTACTTGGGTATCTTTACCATTTTCATGTTGCTTCCATCAAAGATGGCCTAAGTGTTAGACCATTTTCGAATGTAACATTCATTTTTAATGCTTCTGTGCAGCGATCTGTCATATAATAACTTTACATTTCAAGGGCCTGAGCAACCTACTTGCCGAGAAAACATGTAAGGATGGTTTTGCAGTAATTGGGCGTCATGCTTCCAGTTTAATGTAGTTTTGGTGCTGAAAGTTCTATTTCTTGCTATATACTTTCAATAGGAATCTGAACCTGAACTTGTTCCGAAGCTCTTCAGTAATCAACAACTCGTAAGACAATACTGCATTCTGTATTTACTTCTGTCTCTCTATTTGGAAAGCAAAGAAGAGAAAACAAAAACACTCACACACACACACAACCTTTGAAGGTGATTTTAAATTAATTTACATTGACTTGGTGACAGTATGCGAATTCTTCCCTGCATGAAGGCTCTTAGCTGTCCCCAATGTAAGTATTCATTTGCAGAAGTTTGCAGAATATGTTTTCTTGGCTAAACTTTTCTTAGAAGAAAGAAATTATATTCTCTGGTATATTTCCACTATTTCTGTTAGTTGATCTCCGTCATATTCAATTGTGCACTGACTTATTTCCTTTATCTTCAATTCCTTTATGTCTCTTATGGCAGATTCAAATTGTTTACAAGTTAACAGTGGTGGAGGGGATATAACCGTCAATGAAAATAGCATGAACTTGCTATATGTAGGCGATGAAGGAGTTTTAGGTGGTGCAGCAAAATATTTTGTCGATGACCAGAGCTACTGGGGACTTAGTAGCACTGGAGACTACATGGATGATTACGATTACCAAAATGTTCGCTATACCACATCTTTGCAATCATCCAATATCCCTGACCTGTACTTAACGGCACGCAGAGCTCCAATCTCTCTAACATATTTCCATTATTGTTTACAAAATGGAATATACACAGTAAATCTTCACTTTGCTGAGATACTGTTCACTAATACCAAAACTTACAGTAGCCTAGGAAGGCGTGTGTTTGATGTTTATGTTCAGGCAAGTTCTCATATTTTCGTGACTGCACATATCTTAAGCTGTAAAATGGGTTGTTAACCACCCCATTTGGTTGCAGGAAAGGTTAGTGCTGGAGGATTTCAACATTGAAGCTGAGGTTGGTGGTGCTCAAAAGCCTCTGGTAAAACCAATATCCAATGTGAATGTGACAAATAATATCCTGGAGATCCGGTTCTATTTTGCTGGTAGAGGGACAACAAGGATTCCTAATAGAGGTGTTTATGGCCCCCTTGTATCAGCCATCTCTGTGGCATCTGGTGAGCCATTCCCTGTTGCATCTTGTTATAGTACTAGTAACATGCATCTAAACTTTAAGGCTGTTGATAGAGTGAATTTTATTGGGCAATTCCCTAGTCTGTTATGAGAATACTCTAGAGAGTTATATTAGAGGTTTAGAAGCCAGAGTATGGTCAAGTAGTGGAGGAAAATTCAGAGCTTCCAGTACCATATGATTGTACAAGTAACTTACACACCCATTTATTATCTCTGGGACCCCATCTATTCAGGCAATTGTAGATGACCGTCCCTCTCTTGGGACCGTTTATAGAATGGCAGCTTTTGTTAGGCATAGACCAATAATTGTTCTTTCCTAGCATAGGTGTATACAAATATGACTGAACTTTGGTTCCAACCCTATAATTGATCTAAAGAAGAAATATTATTTCATATCATTTCATACTAGGCTTCTGTTTAAATGGTATTTTTTTTCATTCATGTGCAAATATTATTGTAAGTTGCAACTAGTTTCTCCATTTTTACAGAAATGTGTCTCTCTGTTCCTCTCTCTCTATCTCTCTCTTACTCACTCACAAGACAATTCTGATGTTTGATTGGACAGACCTGAAACTTTGTGCAGTCAAAGAAAAGAAAGGAACTGTTTCCATAATTGTCGGAGTTGTTGGAGCATTATGCTTTATTTTTGTTCTCCTGAGCATTCTTTGGTGGAAAGGTTGTTTGCCAGGAAAATGGTACAGAAAAAAAGGTAGCCACCATGTCAAACTTGTTTCTTGCAAACTAGTCAATTTCACTTACTGGCTCTGCTGTTCTTTTCCTTCTATTTTTCTGGAAAATGAACAAGAAAAGTGGACTTATTTTGTTACTTGATGTCCATTGTCACAGCAAAAGGATTGTTTACAAATATGATCTAGATAAACTAAGTATTCATTTTTGGGCTCTCTATTGCTTATGTGCAGTTGGGTGCCTCTCTAGAAAATGGATGTGAGTTGGTGATTGTTGAAAGTAATGTATGCATGCTTAACCCATGAAGAGAAAAAAAAAATAAAAATAAAAACAATAAGTGTAAAGGGATCAAGCATCATGGCTTGTGTCATACTCTGGTTCAATTGGTTGCCGTATTCCACCTTAGAGATTATGGGTAGGTTACATCATAATGAAATTTTGGGGAAGAATTGGGCGAAATTCAATTGCATGTCGTGTGAAAGGTGTTCTCTTTAATGTGCTTGATTTACTATATTAATGAGCATCTCCTGTTACATCCAACTGAGTGTGACATCTGTATCCACTAATAGGTTCACTTTGGTAATACATTCAAAATGAAAATTCACTGTACTCAGCATCCTTGGTTTTTCTTGGAACAGGTACTGAAGGACTTAGTATTTCTATTAGGGGAGCCTTTTCCATGAAACAAATTAGAGCTGCTACAAATGACTTTGATTCTGCCAACAAAATTGGAGAGGGTGGCTTTGGTCCTGTATACAAGGTGCTGTGTAGCAAAAAATTTCCACTTGTAACATGTTCAGAATATATATATTTCTTCTCTTCTTGCAACTATATAAAATTCTGAATAAGGGAAAGATGCAGGGTCTATTACCTGATGGTACTGTGATAGCAGTGAAGCAACTGTCCTCTAAATCAAGACAAGGAAATAGAGAATTTCTGAATGAGATAGGCATGATTTCTTGTTTGCAGCACCCAAATCTTGTCCAGATGCATGGGTGTTGTATTGAAGGGGACCAATTATTGCTGGTATATGAGTACATGGAGAACAATAGTCTTGCTCGTGCTTTATTCGGTGAGTCCTTTGTTTATAATGTGCAGAGACTGATCTGCAGTCAACTATGGATGAAAATTTAGCTTGTGATCCATACTTTTCTCGTGGTGGTTGATTTGTAGGCCATGAGGACACTAAGCTTAAACTGGATTGGCCCACGAGACATAAGATCTGTATTGGGATAGCTAAAGGCCTTGTTTTTCTTCATGAAGATTCAAGACTAAAGATTGTTCATAGGGACATCAAAGCTGCTAATGTGTTACTTGATAAGGACTTGAACCCTAAAATATCTGACTTTGGATTGGCCAGGCTCCATGAAGATGACAAAAGCCATGTCAGCACTCGAATTGCTGGAACCATGTTAGTAAATTCCTCTTCTTGTTTTGTATAATGGAATAGTTATATTTAGGGTCAGATTTTGTGCATGTTTTGAACATTACATCACTAGAGATATTATCTTGACTTGCAGAGGATATATGGCACCAGAGTATGCACTGTGGGGCTACCTGACCTACAAAGCAGATGTTTACAGTTTTGGAGTTCTGGCATTGGAAACTGTTTGCGGCAAGAGCAATAATGATTACATGCCAAATAACCATTGCGTTTGTCTCCTAGATTGGGTACTTTACTTTCTTCTGTTTTACCATTGCACTTACATTGGCATTGCCTACATAATTGAATTGATAATGAAGCAGCCATTAGCAGTAGTTTTAATATTTGATGATACAAGCAGGCATCCTTACAGTCTTGAAATGCTGAAACCATTCCATATTGCAGGCTTGCTACATGCAACAAAGTGGAAATTTGACAGAGCTTGTAGATGAGACATTAGGGTCCGAGTTCAACAAGGAGGAAGCAGCAATCATGATTAAAGTAGCTCTATTGTGCACAAATGCATCCCCAACAGTTAGACCTACTATGTCCGAGGTGGTGAGCATGCTTGAAGGGCGAATGGACATTCCTGACATGGTTCCAGAACCAAGTACATATTCGAACGATTTGAGGTTCAAGGCCATGAGAGATCTTCGTAAACATGGGCCAAATCAAACTTCAAGTACAAGCCAAACCCACAACTCTACCAGCGTCAACACATTTTCTTATCCCTCTGCGTCCAGCCAGGACTTCTATGAGATCAAACCAGAATGAAAACTCCAGCAGTTACCGTAGTTGGGTGCCTGAAAAGCCTCCAAGAGGCAAGTTTTTTGAAATTACCACACCACAGTTTTGGCCGTCCAAGTAGTTCAGCAATCAGCAATGCTGGATCATTCACCATCTGAGGACTTTGGTGGGGATCCATTCATACGTTGTAAATATTGTATAGGTGCCTGTCCCCTACTTCTGTTAGGGTGGTGGGAGTGGTTTGTAACCATTTATTCAAGTTTTTAAATTGGTAGCCGCAAATGCAGATGCGTGGGCATTGGCATGGCATGGGTGCCCATTGTGATTGCAAACAAACCGAATGGAGCTCATTTTTGGCAGGCCTAAAATAAACTCTTTTAATAATGAAGCCAAACAATAAGAGTTGATATCACCATTATTTAGTTAGTAAATTGAGTCGAGCAAACTTAATATTGTTCAATTAAAGCTCATTCATCAAACAATTTTTAACGAGTTGAACTTTATTAGGGTGAGTTTTACAACCTCTCCATGACCAACTTAATTTCATTTTATAATATTAGCATAGATCATTTCAAGCAATTGTTATAAATAAATAGAGTGAAAATGATCAAAAAAAAAATCATGCATTTTAATAAAATTAACTAATTAAAAGACAAAAAGGGTATAATTTTAATATATAATTGTAAATATTTGGCATATAATTTGGAAATAAATATTCTCAACTTTCTCTTAACAAAAACTAAACAAGTGTTTTTAATGACTCTTTAACTAATAATTAGTCGAATTCTTCACATGCCTAAATCGTTCAAGTTTGTCCTAGTAAGAGAAAATACTCTCCTTCAACTATTTGTTCAAGAGTACAAAAAATTAATATGTTATCCTAACAAAAGCTAAACAATTTTTTTTTTTTAAAAAAAAAACCCTTTAAACAAGCTTTAATCGAATTCTTCATGAGCCTAAATCATTTAAATTTTCCCTTGTAAGAGAAAATATTCTTATTCAACTATTTATTTAATAGTACAAAAGCTTAATATATTCAAGTAGAAAATCAATTTAAATCTTAGATGCATGCCCTATAATTAAGTGAATATATTTGCCCACTATATTTGCAATAATATATTTATTTATTATATTTACAGTACTTCCCCTCGACTTGGAGTAAAGATATCGATTATTTCAAATGTATTATAAATATAATCATTTTTAGGACTATTTAAATATTTTGTAAAACTATTATCTAATTGCTCTTTAGTCTTAACATGATTGGTGGAGATTGTTTCTTTTTATCTCTCTTGAAAGACTTCTCTCTGTATACAAAAAAAAAAAAAAAAAAAAAAAAAAAAAAAAAAAAAAAAACCCTCATTCAACTACTTGTTCAAGAACAAAATATGTCAACATATTAATCTAAATCATAAAATTAATGTAGAAGCAATCTAAATGTTAGAATGAATAAATAAAAAATCAATCTAAATATTATAATTAATTACTATATTTATAACAATATATTTGCTTGCTATATTTGCAATAACTTTATTCATGTTTGAATTGTTTATTTAAGGAACTTTGAATTTAGACTTTAGTATCTGCTGATTATGTAACTGAACAAGTTCAGCCGAACTCTGATTTCAGCACAACTGAAGTGCACTTTGTCTCTTAAATAAAAGATTTGTTAGTTAGAATCTCATCATCAGGGCATTCTTTTGACATGAAAGTAACATATTTAAACATTATTCTTGATTCTACAGCACAGCGGCCATTGAATCCATGTCATAATCCTCAAAAATTTAAACTAATTATACCTCCTGATATTTTAGGATAGTTTTTCTACTTCCAGATTTCTATTTACAATCCATAGAGGAGCAAGTGGTAATTCAATATTTAAATTAGCTGTTTTTTTTTTCTTGCCCATTTATATGTAATCAAGGTAAAAATTAATTAATAAAAATGATGAAAAATCTAGCCTAAAAGTAGCTACTTCCATGAAAAAGTCAAATATGAGTTTACTCTTGACAATTATATTAATTTAATCTTATGGACTTTGCCTCAAATTTTTTATGCTCTTGTGTTTGCTAGTGAAACTTCAATTAGCTAGCAAAGCTTTCATTTTATCATCTCAATTAGCGCATTCATCTCAGGATTACTCGCTAGGTTATTATATCCACATCTAATCTAGAAACCTTAGTCCATCTCTTCCTCCTAATTAATGGGAAAAGCCATTTAATACCACTCTTTATTAAATTATATTAAATGAAATGGAATGCTCTTTTCCATTTATTACATTAAGAAGTTTCTCAAGTATGACGATTTTCAAATGAACAACATAAATACCCTATTCTTTTAAAATATTACATTGAATATCTTTACAGTTCAACTTTATTCATTAAATTAGTAAAATCGATTAGAAACAGTAATCATCAATAAGTAAATTGGATAGATATTTGTCTTCCAATCAAATGATATGGTGATTCAAAAAATAAAAAAAAGTCTCACTTTGTAGTGCAATATAGTCAATACACTTTGTTGGGAGCTACATAGCAAAATGATAAATGAAGTGACTTTGTAGATGAACAAGTTTATTATAAAAGATATCAATATCATGCCTTCATAAACATTATATTAAATACCTTTAAAAGAATGCATTTAAGACACCCAACATTATCATATTAAAGCATTAAATTCTTTAGTAATATGGGATGATCATGAAAGCTTTGGATTACCATGTAAGATTGTTTTATACAAATTCAAGAGACAGATATTGTAATTCATGAATTTTGATAACTGCAATATACCCCACCATTGGCTAGACACATTCTATATGAGCAGGCAAATTGTCCAGTGGTTGGTTGCATCCATTCCATACACAAGCAAAGAGTAAGGTAGAAAACAAGGAGAAAGTTATAAAAAAAGATGGGTTCCAGCAACATCACTCCTCATGCCACAAAATCTATGTTGTTTGTGCTTTTATGCACAGCAGTTCTCCTGAATGCAGGTGAAAGAGAAGAATTAATGTTTTCAAAAAAAAAAACAAAAAAAACAAAAAGAAGCTTTGTTTCATTGATGTCTTCTTCTAATATAATTTAGACTTTTTCAATTAAAAAAAAATTAAAAAAAAAAAATGATGTTGATTTGTCTGATTAAATTAATCTTGATTTTGGCTATAGGACCCACTAGTGCAGAAGTGGCCCTTAGCATTATACATCGGGGCCCATCAAAATAAAATAAAAAATAATAATAACAAATATATAATTTAAAGCTATTAATCAACGTGCATCAAAACAGCCTGGCTTTTGTGAGCAAAAGCAGCTTCTTAGAGTTTTCGGCAAAGCCTTGCCTTTTTGGGGGCTTTCTTGGCTGATAGTTTTTGAAACCACAATTTGACTGCATCAAAACAACCAATTGTACTACCAAACACATTAAATATATTTGAGTATACGTCGACATGCTTGCAAAGTGCAAGAAATCCTTAGCCGAACGTAGTCTATTATGAGTCGGTGAACTCTCGAAATAAAATTACGATAAATATATAAATTCTTCTAAGTCTTTAGCAGCCAAGGCGCACCAAAGAAGCTTTCGTGGAGACTCTCCTGGTTGCTTCACCCGAAACAGAGGAGTTGGTGTGATTAAATTTCAGAAAAATAAAATAAAAAAAAAAATTAACGCTGCAATGATACTGTCAATTTAATTGATAAAATATAAAAATTTATGTACATCTAATATCAATATTATATATTAAAAAAAAAACTGAGAAAAAACTTTAATATTATTGTTCAAAAATTTCATCTTAAAACAATTATTTACTATATTTCAGACAATTAACATATGCTAATATATCAATATTTTTTTTTCCCCCTTAAATTAGTAACAGATTATTCACATTGCTTGTGTGCACTCCCACAGGCCATTCTCATCCTTGATCAGTCTACACCATCACCAAGTACAAAGTCAACATTCTCATCACGGTGAGCTATATAACACTTCCAAGTCCTTGCCCCACACCTCCAGGCTTCTTCCTGGCTCTTTCGTTTTATGCCCCTTTTTCTCGGTTTTCATTAATTGTAATTTCAGTCATAAAATCATACAATTGAATTCCCTTTTCTTTGTCTTGTATTAATGGGTTTCCTTTTCTTTCTTTTCCCATTATTTCTTCCCCTTTTAGCTTAGACTTTTTATTGTCCATTTCAATTAACCTCTTAGTTCCAATGGAGGAGAGACTTTTTCGAAATTTCATGAGATTTGTACGAGTACATACAATGTGGGTGGAGAAAGTGCTGTTAAGGTTGATCAAGTCTATGTTCAAAAATTTTGCCTTTTTGCACATATTCTTTTTATTATCTCTCCTGTCATATAAAATCATCTCTGACCTACCTTTTTTTTTAAAAATTATTTTTTAAATTATTATATAGCCTTCAACATCATTTTTTCAAACCATGGGGGAGTATGTTAAAGAAGCTCCACGGACATGTCCACAAGAATCAGGTGCATATTGCTTCCCTTCCAACATTTTTTTCTTTCTTTTCCAAGGAGAGATGGAGAACCAGAGCCAGAGAATAATTCAGAAGTAAAATATACCTAATATATATATATGTATATATATATATATATAATCATAATTATTGAATTGTATATTTATAAGTTTATTTTTATACCATTAATTATTTTAATTATATATATTATTTATTTATTTTTGCTTTAAAAGTCAAAGTCCATTAAAAAATAGTGGGCTAAACTTGAATTACGTTATTTGCGAGTCTAATTTGGCCCGGCTATTAAAAAAAAAAAACAACAGACCACTTAGAAATTTAAAAAGAAAAAGAAAAAAGATAAGAGAGAGAGAGAGAGAGAGAGAGAGGAGAGAGAGAGCTTTCTTTATAAGGTGCCGACAAAAGTTTTAATTGGAGATAATAATATTGTTTAAACTTTGGTTACATTGCAATGCATACGTAAGCATGTTCATGTGAACGCGAGCTTGTTCTTTTTCAGATACACCTACTTCTCAGATAGTTTTAGTCAAACATGCAATGCTTTTTCTTTGAGCAAAGATGAAAATCTTTACTCAAAATATCTAATGATTGTACGCATCATTGTCGCATAAGAGAAAAAAAAGGCAAGTCTCCCCATCATGCTTCAATACTTCTTTTGTCAGTGAATGAACTACTACGTTACATTCTCTCTGCGTACATGGAAAGCTGCTTACAAAAAAAAAAAAAACTGTATTGTACCATCGTCGTGAAATCAATTGTGACATTATTTTCCGACGTACAAAAGACAAATAAAATCAATTGGGGCATTACAAAAGCCTTTTTTTTTATTATGACTTTGGCATAAAAAGAGTTCAAAAAAGGAAAAAAAAAAAAAAAGACATAAAATGAGTTGGATGACCATTTGGATACAGATGTGCAGATTATATATATTATTTTTTACTTTCAACTTGTTAATTTTATAACCAAAATATATAATAGCAACATGCAGTCAATGAGATAGTTGTACGTAACAGTGGTCAACAGGATAAGGCTATTGACTTTTCTAAAGCAAGTGAATACCCCCTTTTCACGTCTTCAATTTTTTTTTTAATAGATATATTAGATTAAATAGGCTTTGAAATAATAAATTTAAATAAATATAATTAATTTTTAATATTATATATAAAATAAATGAATTATATATATTATTTTGTCCACTTAGATTTTGCTTTTTAATTAAATTTGTCAACTGCAGCTTGTTAAAGCTTTTAGGATTCAATTAAATGAATTAAAAAAAATACTACATTAAAATAGACATAATTTAATTTTATATTATATATAAATTATTAATATAACATAAAATAATAAATATATAATATAAAAATATATATATATTTTTAAATAATAATTTTTAAGTATATATATATTCATTATTATTATTATTATTATTATTATTATTACTAAACTGTTAAACTATTAGCTCTTTTGTTAGGCTCAAAAAAACCTTTTATGCCAACTTTATAAAATTGAACAAAAATTCACCATTTTTAGCTGAATCTGCTCTCGCTCTCCAGTTGCTTAACAGAATCAAACATCTCTGTAAAGTTCAGTTCTTGGCCATGCGTGCTGGGAAGCTCTTTGCTTTCTTGATTATTTCTCTGAGTTGCTTCAGATTGCTGAGGTATGCTGAGGGAAGGCTGGTCCAAGATGAAGGTAAAGGCTTTTCTTTCAGGTTATTTGTAGTGTTCTCTTCTTTTCTTGCTTAGAAAAATGATGAGGAAATGTAATTGTTGTGGGAAAAGTTTGGAAATATGGATCCTGGGTTTTGTGATGTTGTAGGTTCAATGAAAGAACACACCTACTTGGTTCCAAGAATTTAGAAAAATGAGACTTTCAATCCTTTTCTGTTAATCTGTTGGGTTGCTTTGAAAATGTGGGAAACTGAAGGAAATCTTGAGCTCTGAATATTGGGACTTGGTTCTTGTCTTCCCTGGAATCTTGGATGGTTCAGATTTTATCTTTCAAAACAGATTGGTTTTTGTTGGTTAAGTTAGTTGGCGAGAACTTAAAATCATTCTCTTGCCCTTAGTTTGTTTGATTTTTCTCAGCGATTAGCAGGGAATGGAAATTTAGTTTTTACCCTTTGTTTTTTTTTTTCTTTTCTTGAACAAAGAAGAACATCACTGCATGATTTTGTGGTGTTCTGAATGGCCTTAAATAGTGAAAGAACCAATGGAAATTAATTTTCCCTTCTTCTTGTTGTGTCTGTTTGATGATGATGGTTAAGAGATGGTCCTGACAGATTAAGAATAGAAAGGAATACGAAGTCCAAGAGCCAACACTAGAGATAAAGAACTATATGATGCTGAAGAGGATAGGAGTGAAAACTACACCTTGCCAACTCGTGAGGTCATTGAATAAAATCAGTGATAAATTTTGGGAGCAACACCTTGCATCTGGATGTATTTTTGCTTTGATGGAGCTTTTTCACTTTTGAGACAATTAATATGTTGCTCTTATTTTATCATTGTTTACATTTCAGAGTATTAATTGGTTTTTTGGTGCTTATATGCCAATGGCAGTTGATGCTCTTAAAGAAATCGTAAAGACAATGGGCTCAACAAACTGGAAGTTCAATGCTGATTCTTGTGAAGTTGAAATTGTTGGGTTAACACCCGTGGCACCAAGTGATGCAGAGGACAAAATAGCTTGCCAATGCAATGGTGGGAACAATAGTGATTGTCACGTCGTAAGCATGTACAGTTCTCTCATTGTTGCCCTGAATGATTATTCTTGCATTTTTATTTGAGTTTGAGAATGATTACATTTGCTTTTCTTGGATTTATATATTTGATTTTAGATATTTTTTCAGGTTTTTGTGTTTAATTTTTCTTAGGAGTGTAGATATATGTGTGTGTGTGTGTATTGAGGTATTGCTATGTAATTTTTGTAAACTGTAGCACCTCTTGTTTTTAATGCCAAGCTCTTCCTATGTCTTTTAGAATGCTCAAGCGTCATAGCCTTCCTGGAGTACTTCCTCCTCAACTTGTTAAGCTTCCTTACCTTCAAGAAATGTAAGAACCTTTTGAGTGTTTCTGCATCATTTTGATAGCAATTGTCAGACACAATATAGTAACTACTTACCATGGTTTTTGCTGATGTTCCTCTCGAGAGCAGTGATTTTTCTTACAACTATCTGAATGGCACTATACCAGTCGAGTGGGCTTCAATGCAATTGACTAAAATGTGAGCCCTTGTCATTTGTCAACTTAAGGAATCAAGTTTGCACTCCTTCATGAATTAATTAGCTAGCATATTCCATGCAGCTCTCTTCTTGTCAACCGCTTGTCAGGGGAAATTCCCAAGGAATTGGGAAATATTACAACCCTTCAGAAGTTGTAGGTTCAGAGTTCCTGTTGCTTTTGCTAATTATCAATTTTTATATATTATTATTGTAATTGAAGGTACTATACTCCTTAGCATAACCTCAAATTAATGGAATGTTTCTCTGATATCATAGGAATTAGAGAATGAATGTAAGAATTGCATTTACTTTTATTTCTGCTTAACAAAAATTACAATCATTGTCTCTTAGTAGTCTATATAACTTCTATAACTTTTTCCTCAGTTTTAATTCTTTTTCCTTCTTTGCTGCACTTCTTTTCCTTTTATTCAGGACCCTTGAAGCAAATGAATTTTCTGGTGTGATTCCTCCGGAACTTGGGAAATTAATCAATTTGAACACATTGTATATCCCCATTTCTCCTATTTTTATGTTTCTAATTTTTTCATTTGACATCATGAAATGCTGTCAACTGTTTAATGATGAAAGGGCATGTTTTCTGATGCTTTGTTGCTGTGATATTATATTTTCAGGATTTTGTCATCCAACCAGTTGACTGGGAACTTGCCAGCATCCTTTGCAGGACTAATGAACCTGACAGATCTGTAGGCTTTTGTGATATTCTCCAGTAGTTCACATACTTACAGTGTTATCTGTATTAAACTAACATTTTGGTGTTCAATGCAGAAGGATAAATGATAACAACTTCAGTGGAAGCATTCCCAATTTCATACAGAATTGGGGAAATCTTGAAAGATTGTAGGTCCCTATTTTATTCACAACCTTCAATGTGTTTGATATTACTTTTTAGTCTATACTAGTTTTGTACTGATTATGCTTTTCTGAATTTAAAAATGAAGAGAAATGCATGCAAGTGGACTAGAGGGGCCTATTCCGTCAAACATTTCTCTTCTGAGTAATTTGGTTCAGCTGTAAGAGAAAGCCAGAAATTTCTTTCTTACCCTTATCTGGCCTGTCATATTTCTTGTTGGTCTTCATCAAACATTCTGCTGATGATGGTTCATCTTATTCAGGAGAATTAGTGATATAATTGGACCAACCCAAGCTTTCCCTTTGCTGAGTGACATGACAGCCATAATAAAACTGTATGTAGGAATCAAATGCTTTGAAGGTGTGAACATTGCTATATTTTCTCACGTGTGTGCTTGACCTTGATCATTTATGCTCCAGGGTATTGAGAAACTGTAACATTTCTGGGGAGCTCCCTGCCTACCTCTGGACAATGCCGAATATGGACATGCTGTAAGTAAAGTATTAAATTTCACAAACATTTTTGGAGTCAGAGGTTTCTGTGTTCTTCTCCATCTATAATGTTGGTAATTTAGATTTATGTTACATCCCCTGATTGTCCTGTCTACCTATCTGAACCACCTTGGATATTAGTGAGTCGCATTTCTCAAGTTGGGTTTGTGATTTACAGGGAATCTAGAAAGCTTATGAGTTTGTCTTCCATGGTGTTGTAATGTTCGTACTTTGTACTGGATACTGGTTGTAACTCCACTGCCTTGAAAGGCATGCATTTGCTAAACTTAATTTTTCCTTTGGGTAATGATATGAACTTTAGGAGAATCCCACCCCAAAAGCTGGCTATTAAGGTAGGAGAGCCCAAGTCTGTATAAGCCTCACATTGAATCCAATGCTTCCCATACTTCTAATGCGAAACTTAAGTCTCATACCTTGCAATTAGGATCCTACCTTTCCACCACGCTTCCACAATTAGGATCCACTTGCAGGTCACATGGGTAACTGAGAGAGTAGTGGAAGACTCTAATACCAATTGATATGAACCTTAGAAGAACTACACCCCAAAAGCTAGTAGCTATTGAGGTGGGAGAGCCCATGTCTATATAAATCTCACATTTAGTCCAAGTCCATATATGTTTCACGTTGGAATCTCATACTTCTAATGTGGGACTCAAGTTCCCTACCTTGCAATTAGGATCTCAACAGATAATTTATTTTATCAAAGTTTGTTAGCTGCCCTGAATTCCCTTTATTCATTTTTTCTTCTTATTGCATCATATTTAGTTTGTATTAATTTCATAGATTTTAACAAATTGCTTTAAGATGTTGCACTAATTGTTATCTTAACAGCAAACTTTCTTTTCTTCTTGTCACTGTTTTCCTTCAGAGGAAGTGGAAGTACCTTAAGAATGATGAAAAAAATAAAAATAAATAAATAACCAAAATGGATGTGCATATGTTGGCTGGGAAAACTTGTTTGCAAATGAACATTTATGCAATTTATTGTAATCATTTCAGGGATGTCAGTTACAACAAGTTAGTTGGGAATATTCCAGCCACCATAACTGCAGAACGTCTGCGATTCATGTATGTATGTGGTTAAATATTTTGGTTTCATTTGTTCAATGGCCTGTTAGTCTATCATTGTAAAAGCACATGATTTAAGATCTGGGTAAGCAGGTGAGTTTGTTCATTTATAGGACTGAGCTGTCAGCACTTACTGACATTGACACATACATGAAATCATTCATACTGATGGCTTTTTCTTCTCTACAGATATCCTATAATCCTATCAACTAAAACTGAACCTTTTTTATTCCTTTATGTTCTAGTGCTGAAGTACCATGTTTATTCTTTGATGATGCATTTTCAGCTACTTAACTGGAAACATGCTAAGTGGAGATGTACCAGAATCAATCCTGATGCCAGGAATTACTGTGTACGTATCTTGTCTGGAATCATGTATACCATATGCATTCATGAGTGCTCTTCTAATACTAATAAAAGATCTATTACCCCACTAGGCAAGTATTGATAACAGCTTTAGAGGCAAATTACATTGTGGATAGTTAGCAGTTGTACAAAAGAATAAAAGTATTGCATGCAATTATGGACACAGTAACTTATCTTTCTTGAGTACTTTTCAGTAGGAAGGATCGTGTACACTTAGAGCTTTAAACTTCAGCTGCATGGAGGTTCCCATTTTGTGATTGCTCTAGGAACAGGCCCACTATAATGAAGATAAAAGTGTTGATCAAAGATACATGCATAGGGAAATAACAATCTTGGATTTTTTGAAACACATATGTAATGCTGGTGAAGGTTTGAATAGGTGTTAGGGCACTGGAAAGCACAAGTGACAGCTGAACAATTAAGCAGCTTGTATCAAAATGAATCGTGATAGCAAACCATAGAAATTTTGGGGATAGCATGCTGCTGCTAGTACAAATTTTTGGAGAGATATTCTATGATTAAGTATATATGCATCAAATTCAGTTGATGCCAGGGATAAGTATCTTGAAGCCCAAATTTTCAGAAGAATATGCTTCTTGAATGCACACCAGCTAATCCAATTCATGTACACTGTTTATATACTTGAGATATGAAAGATGCATTAAAGACTGTTACACATTTTGTACACTTGAGTTGAGATGGTGGAAGCTGCAATAATGCACACAATTGCAAATCATCTTTTTAGCTGTCCTACAGAGCTCTGCTCTCTGTATTTTAGCATAAAAGAAGTTCCCATGGTAAGAATGTATCTGTTATGAATTTTTGGTGACAGTATTGTCACCAGTTTATGTGGTCTTTTAAATATGAATCAGGCAAGATCAGAAATGTTCAACAACAGTTCTTCAAATCCAGTTATATGATATGGTGGAAAAACAAAACACAAGAAAATAAGGCTTGGATAGTGACAGGAGTTTCTTTGAAATTACAAGACATACTTTAGCCGAAATCTTGGAGAGTTAACTTTAGACAAAGCTACACATGAAATTTTTTGTCATTGCACAAGGAACAGTTGAGAAATTATGGAATTGCATTCATAATATGGTGACTAATCATTCTAACATGAAATGGGACACATACAGTAAATACACACTTTGCAGAGATACGGTAAAGACTAGTGGACAGAATTTTCCTTGGCCAAGGCAAAGCTATCATATGTTCATGTAACACCAAGGTCTCTTGCATGTGACATGAGCAATCTACTTGGGTATCTTTACCATTTTCATGTTGCTTCCATCAAAGATGGCCTAAGTGTTAGACCATTTTCGAATGTAACATTCATTTTTAATGCTTCTGTGCAGCGATCTGTCATATAATAACTTTACATTTCAAGGGCCTGAGCAACCTACTTGCCGAGAAAACATGTAAGGATGGTTTTGCAGTAATTGGGCGTCATGCTTCCAGTTTAATGTAGTTTTGGTGCTGAAAGTTCTATTTCTTGCTATATACTTTCAATAGGAATCTGAACCTGAACTTGTTCCGAAGCTCTTCAGTAATCAACAACTCGTAAGACAATACTGCATTCTGTATTTACTTCTGTCTCTCTATTTGGAAAGCAAAGAAGAGAAAACAAAAACACTCACACACACACACAACCTTTGAAGGTGATTTTAAATTAATTTACATTGACTTGGTGACAGTATGCGAATTCTTCCCTGCATGAAGGCTCTTAGCTGTCCCCAATGTAAGTATTCATTTGCAGAAGTTTGCAGAATATGTTTTCTTGGCTAAACTTTTCTTAGAAGAAAGAAATTATATTCTCTGGTATATTTCCACTATTTCTGTTAGTTGATCTCCGTCATATTCAATTGTGCACTGACTTATTTCCTTTATCTTCAATTCCTTTATGTCTCTTATGGCAGATTCAAATTGTTTACAAGTTAACAGTGGTGGAGGGGATATAACCGTCAATGAAAATAGCATGAACTTGCTATATGTAGGCGATGAAGGAGTTTTAGGTGGTGCAGCAAAATATTTTGTCGATGACCAGAGCTACTGGGGACTTAGTAGCACTGGAGACTACATGGATGATTACGATCACCAAAATGTTCGCTATACCACATCTTTGCAATCATCCGACATCCCTGACCTGTATTTAACGGCACGCAGAGCTCCAATCTCTCTAACATATTTCCATTATTGTTTACAAAATGGAATATATACAGTAAATCTTCACTTTGCTGAGATACTGTTCACTAATACCAAAACTTACAGTAGCCTAGGAAGGCGTGTGTTTGATGTTTATGTTCAGGCAAGTTCTCATATTTTCGTGACTATGCACATCTTAAGCTGTAAAACAGGTTGTTAACCACCCCGTTTGGTTGCAGGAAAGGTTAGTGCTGGAGGATTTCAACATTGAGGTTGAGGCTGGTGGTGCTCGAAAGCCTCTGGTAAAACCAATATCCAATGTGAACGTGACAAATAATATCCTGGAGATCCGGTTCTATTTTGCTGGTAAAGGGACAACAAGGATTCCTAATAGAGGTGTCTATGGCCCCCTTGTATCAGCCATCTCTGTGGCATCTGGTGAGCCATTCCCTGTTGCATCTTGTTATAGTACTAGTAACATGCATCTAAACTTTAAGGTTGTTGATAGAGTGAATTTTATTGGGCAATTCCCTATTCTGTTATGAGAATACTCTAGAGAGTTATATTAGAGGTTTAGAAGCCAGAGTATGGTCAAGTAGTGGAGGAAAATTCATAGCTTCCGGTACCATATGATTGTACAAGTAACTTACACACCCATATATTATCTCTAGGACCCCATCTATTCAGGCAATTGTAGATGACCGCCCCTCTCTTGGGACCGTTTATAGAATGGCAGCTTTTGTTAGGCATGGACCAATAATTGTTCTTTCCTATCATAGGTGTATACAACCCTTTGTTTAGTTCTTATGCCCAAATTTTTCGTTGTTAAGACAGCTACATCGACAAGACTGAACTTTGTTTTCAACCCTATAATTTATCTAAAGAAGAAATATTATTTCATATCATTTCATACTAGGCTTTTGTTTAAATGGTTTTTTTTTTCATTCATGCACCAATATTAAATGTAAGTTACAACTAGTTTCTCCATTTTTACAGAAGTGTGTCTCTCTGTCCCTCTCTCTCTCTCTCTCTCTCTTTCTCTTACTGACTCACAAGACAATTCTGATGTTCAATTGGACAGACCTGAAACTTTGTGCAGTCAAAGAAAAGAAAGGAACTGTTTCCATAATCGTCGGAGTTGTTGGAGCATTATGCTTTATTTTTGTTCTCCTGAGCATTCTTTGGTGGAAAGGCTGTTTCCCCGGAAAATGGTACAAAAAAAAAGGTAGCCACCTTTTCAAACTTGTTTCTTGCAAACTAGTCGATTTTACTTACTGGCTCTGCTATTCTTTTCCATCTATTTTTCAGGAAAATGAGAAAAAAGTTGGACTTTTTTTGTTTCTCGATGTCCATTTTCACTGAAAAAGGATTATTTCTTGAGATCAAATCTGTACAAATATGATCTAGATAAACTAAGTTTTCTTTTTTAGGTGCTCTACTGCTTATGGGCAGTTGGGTGGCTCTCAAGAAAATGGATGAGTTGGTGATTTGTTTAAAGTAATATATGCAATCTTAATCCACAAAAAAAAAAAAAAAAAAAAACAAAAACAAAAACAAAAACACAAAAGAAATAAGAATAATAATTATAAAGGGATGATCAAGCACCATGGCTTGTGTCATACTCTGGTTCGATTGGCTGCCATATTCCACCTCAGAGATTATGGGTAGAGTTTATCATAATGAAATGTTGGAAAAGAGTTGGGCAAAATTCAATTGCATGTTGTGTGAATAGTTTCCTCTTTAATATGCTTGATTTACTCTGTTTATTAATGAACATCTCCTGTTACATTCAACAGAGGGGGACTTCTGCGTCCACTAATAGATTCACTTTGGTAATAAATTTGAAAATGAAAATTCACTGCACTAAGCGTCCTTGGCTTCTCTTGGAACAGGTACTGAAGGACTCAATCTGCCTATTAAGGGAACCTTTTCCTTGAAACAAATTAGAGCTGCCACAAATGACTTTGATTCTGCCAACAAAATTGGAGAGGGTGGCTTTGGTCCTGTGTACAAGGTGCTGTATGGCAAACAATTTCCACTTGTAACATGTTCAGAATATATATATTTCTTCTCTTCTTGCAACTATATAAAATTCTGAGTAAGGGAAGGATGCAGGGTCTATTACCAGATGGTACTGTGATAGCAGTGAAGCAACTGTCCTCTAAATCAAGGCAAGGAAATCGAGAATTCCTGAACGAGATAGGCATGATTTCTTGTTTGCAGCACCCAAATCTTGTCCAGATGCATGGGTGTTGTATCGAAGGGGACCAACTATTGCTGGTATATGAGTACATGGAGAACAATAGTCTTGCTCGTGCTTTATTTGGTGAGTCCTTTGTTATTACATGCAGAGACTGATCTGCAGTCAACTATGGATGAAAATTTAGCTTGTGTTCCATACTTTTCTCGTGGTGGTTGATTTGTAGGCCATGAGGACACTAAACTTAAACTGGATTGGCCCACGAGACATAAGATCTGTATTGGGATAGCTAAAGGCCTTGTTTTTCTTCATGAAGATTCAAGACTAAAGATTGTTCATAGGGACATCAAAGCCACTAACGTGTTACTTGATATGGACTTGAACCCTAAAATATCTGACTTTGGATTGGCCAGGCTCCATGAAGATGACAAAAGCCACATCAGCACTCGAATTGCTGGAACCATGTTAGTAAATTCCTCTTCTTGTTTTGTATAATGGAATAGTTATATGTAGGATCAGATTTTGTGCATGTTTTGAACATTACATCACTAGAGATATTATCTTGACGTGCAGAGGATATATGGCACCAGAGTATGCACTGTGGGGCTACCTGACTTACAAAGCAGATGTTTACAGTTTTGGAGTTCTGGCTTTGGAAGTTGTCTGCGGCAAGAACAATAATGATTACATGCCGAATAACCATTGCATTTGTCTCCTAGATTGGGTACTTTACTTTCTTCTGTTTTACCTTTGCACTTACATTGGCATTGTCTACATAATTCAATTGATATTGAAGCAGCCATTAGCAGTAGTGTTAATATTTGGTGATACAGACAGGCAGCCTAGTCTTGAAATTCTGAAACCATTCCACATTGCAGGCTTGCTACATGCAACAAAGTGGAAATTTGACGGAGCTTGTAGATGAGACATTAGGGTCTGAGTTCAACAAGGAAGAAGCAGAGATCATGGTTAAAGTGGCTCTGTTGTGCACAAATGCATCCACAACACTTAGACCTACTATGTCGGAGGTGGTGAGCATGCTTGAAGGGCGAATGGACATTCCTGACACGGTTCCAGATCCAAGTACATATTCAGACGATTTGAGGTTCAAAGCCATGAGAGATCTTCGTCAACATGGGCCAAATCAAACTTCAAGTACAGGCCAAACCCACAACCCTACCACCATCAACACATTTTATTCTTCTTCTGCATCCAGCCAGGACTTCTATGAGATCAAACCAGAATGAAAGCTCTGGCAGTTACCATAGTCGGGTGCCTTAAAAGCATTTGAGAGGGAGATTTTTTGAAATGACCACACTACAGTTTTGGCCATCCAAGTAAGTTCAGCAGTCGGCAATGCTACATCTTTCACGATATGAAGATTTGGTGGGGATGCATTCATGCGTTGTTGTAAGCAGTGCTGTACATATATTTTCTCATGCTCTTGTAGGGGCCTGTCCCCCTTTTTTTATTGGGGTGGTGGGAGTGGTTTGTACCATTTATTAAATTGGGACAGTAAAGTATGCACATGCAAGCCAATGCCCGCCTTCTTTCCACATTCTATTGTTCCTTGCTGGACAAGCTAATGTGAAAAAACACAACTAGCTTTAACCCAAAACCGAAAAAGAAAAACAAATACACAACTAGCAGTTTCGATTTCAATAGATGAAACATTTGGGTGTCATGCCTTGGGCCAAGGCTTTTTGTTGGCATTTTGATGTTTCAGCAACGCTCTTGACAGTTGCAAATGCAGATGCATTGGCATTGGTGGCCATTGTGACTGCAAACGAGCTTAATCAAGCAAATGTTTGGTATTCAAAATCAACTCGTGTAATAAAAAAAGTTTTAAAATAAAACTTGATATCATTGTTATTTAGTTAATGAGCTGAAATGGGCAAACTTAATATTGTTCAACTAAAGCTCATTCAACGAACAAATTTGTTAAGGCGAGTTCACAATTTCTTAATATCTTAATTTGATTTTATAATATTAGTGTGGAAGGTTTCAAACAATTGTTATAAGTAAAATGAAAATGAAAAAAAAAAACATATATTTGAATAAAACAAACTAATTCAAAGATAAAAGTGCATAATTTTAATATATAATTGTAAATAAAGACATATAATTTGGAAACAAGACAACCAAACTTTCTCTAACAAAAACTAAACAAGTTTTTTTTTTTTTTATGGCTCTTCAAACAAAGTTTAAATGAATTTTTCATAGCTTAAATCATTCTAGGTTACTCTTTAAAAGAAAATACTGTAATTTAATTATTTATTTGAAAATACAAAAAGTCAACACAGAGAATTAACTTACATTTTAAAATTAATATAGAATTAACTTCCCGATCAAGTGAATATATTTACTTACTATATTTATAACAATATATTTACTTGTTATATTTACAAGACTCCTCTAAAAGTTGAGTATAAATCTGAATCATGGTTACAAAGATATTCACTTTGAAGACTACTTAAATATTTTGTGATTATATCACTTGATTACTTTTTAATTTTAACATGACTGATGGAGACTATTTATTTTTACTTTTATTGAAAGTCTCCTCTCTCTCTCTCTCTCTTTTTCTCTTTATCTCAATAAAGAGATTAAATCAACTCTGATACTATATAAAAGATAATATTTTCATCTACTGACTTCTTAAAAAAAAAAAGAAATATATATAAAGTAAAAAATCTATCTAAATCCTAAAATTAATAAAGAATCAATCTAAATTTTGTAATAAAGTTTACAAGTAAGTGAATATTTTTGTCTATCATATTTACATTAATATATTCACTTGTTATATTTACAACTCTATTAAGGTTTTACTTATTTACTTCAAATTTAATATATCTCACTTTTACTCATATAGTTAAAGAGAAAGGTTTATGTTTTCTCTCATTTAGTGTCATTTATTTTGGTTCCCTAAATAATTTTATTAATACAATATATATTTTTATTGATTAAAAGTGTAATGTTATTATCAATAATTAAAATTATATACTATTATGATGAGTTTATTATTATTATTATTATTATTATAAGATGTGTGTTTGCAACCAATTACTAAATGATGCATGCATTCAATCGAAGAAAAAAAAACCAATCTAATAAGTCAAATAAGAAAAGCCAAAATAAGGAAGGCTACGTAATATCACTCCTTATTAAATTACATTGAATGCTCTTTTTCATTTATCACATTAAGAAGTTTCTCAACTATGAAATTTTTTTAAATTAATAACATAAATACCATATTCTTCAAAAATATTACATTAAATTACTTTAGAGCTCAAATTTTTCTGCTTTAAATGCCATTAAGATTTTCAATATATTTTGGCATTGTTAAAAACTAAATATATATTATTTTAAGGTTATATGGCTTAATTTTTCAAACCTATTAAATATTGTTTAACTATCAACTACACTATGTGTTTGATAAAAAGTTGTTAATTGATTACTGATTGTTAATAAGTGTCCCTAGATAATAGTTAATTTTTGTGTGAGCCACAATTGATTAGTTGTACATGGACTAATTTACCCTAATATATATGTTAAAAAAAACCTTAATATATACATTATTTCCTTAATAATATTATTCAATGTAATAAAAAGAAACCAAATGTCACAAATAATTATTTTATTATTTAAATAACAATTCACAAAATCAGCCTAACTAAACATTATAATTTAATTTTAACTATAACCAATAATAATTAACAAAAAAAATTTAGCAAAATTGATTAAAAACAATAATCATCAATAGGTAAATCGAATAAATATTTTTTTCTTCTAATCAAATTATATGTAAAAAGAGTTTTGTGGTGCATATGTCTTCATAAATATTATATTGAATGTCTTTAAAAGAAATTAAGACTTTCAACATTGACATATTAGAGGATTTTTTTTCTATTAAGAAAACAATTAGGTTATGAATTATATAATAAATATAATTTTTTTATTTTCATAAATATCATATTCTATTCTTTAAATTAAAACCAAAGACTTCTCTTAAAAACTTAAATTATTTATTGCTGAAATAATATGTAATAATTGTAATAATTTTGGATTATCTGTAAAATTATCTTATACATATCCAAGAGACATATATTGTGATTAATCAATTTTAATAACTTCAATATACCTAACCATTAGTCAAACACATTATATATAAGAGGGCACATTGTCTTATCTATACATCCATTTCATACACAAGGAAAGAGCTAGGGAAAAAAAACATATAAGGTAATAAGATGGGTTTTAGCAACATTACTCATGCTATAAAATCTTTGTTGTTTGTGCTTTTATGCACTATAATTCTCTTAAATGCAAGTGAGAGAAAACTAAATGTTTCAAAAAAGAGAAATTATACTTTGCTTCATTGATATCTTTTACTAATATAATTTAGGCTTTTCATTTTAAAAAAAGGGATATTAATTTGCTTGAATTAATTAATCTTAATTTTGGCTATAGGACACACTAATGTAAAATTGCCCCTTAATATTATACTCCTTAGGCTATGCACAAATTGTGAGCAAAATTTTACTAGTAATGTTTTCATTTTGGTGGATTTTACAGGTTGTATGAGGGGTTTTAGACATGTTTTTTAGCAATAATAGCAGCAATAATGTCCTAATTCTAAGTTGGTATGCTCTTAAGTGTAATCCATGATGGGAGTTAGGCCAGTGGAAGTTATACTAGTAATTTGAGGTTTACTTGGAATTGTCATCATCAAAGGCATATGAACATGACTTCTACAATTCCTAATTAATAATGAGACTTCTATCTTGTTTTTGGCCTAACTAAATTGACCCATTTTATCTCTATGTGTCGGAGAATTGGAATCATAACCTTAAAATTTTCAAACACATAAAGCAAGTATCTTTATACCATTCGACTTTTATCATATGTTAATAGCCTTTACAATTTTTAAGAATAACAATAACTAATTGTGTTGAGTTTAAAATAGATTATTTAGATTGTTGTGATTTATTAAAAGATTATAGTATGATTATGTATTATATTTTATAACTTTATATTTTGATATGTCTCTCATACTCGATTAATATGATTACCTTTTAAATAAATATTATCTTAGATAGTAATTATTTTATTTTAATCATGTTATAAAAATATTTTTAAAATTTCAATATGATTTGAACTAACAATAATATAAAAATCATGTTCTCTATCAAATTTCTATTTATAAAAAGGTTTTAAATGAATTCTTGAGAAATTTCAATGTAAGATGGAAAAAATCATAAAGATTTAAAGTTGAGAAAAATTTAAGATAGGTCGAGTTATGGTATTGATTAATTAAATAACTGACAAGAAAAAAAAAGCAGAAAAGTTATAAGGAATTTAAGTCGATGAATCAAACTTATATTTGTGATCAATTGGATATCAAATAAGTTGCAAAGAAAAAAGGAATAGATAATTTTGGTTAGTCAATTATACCGGTGTCTACGATCGACTAAATACCAAAAAAGTTACAAAGAGAACATAAATATAAAATTTAGGTCTGTTAACTAAATCAATATATGTGGTTAATTAGAAATCGAGAAAGTTGATAAGTGAAAAGTTACAAAAAATTTAAGACTGTTAACCTAACCAATAAGTATGGTTGACTAATGAAACTAAAAAATTTAAAATGTAAAAACTTGAGAAAGTTACAGAGGCATTGGATCAGTAAACTAGTCTAAATGTTACAATTGACCAATACCTTAAAAGAAAGTTTAGTATTTTGGAAATTGATTTTCTTTATAGAAAGAAATCAATGTTCAATGACTAATTTGTTGTGTTTGCCTTTAAAAGGATTGTAGAATTTTTTTTGTAAAGTATAAAACAAATGGGGAAAAGTGGTAAAAGTGTGAAAAAATGTAAAAATATACTAAAAGTTGTGTATTAAGCTTAATAATAAATCAAAAACAAAAAGTAAGAGAAAGAAAAATTTGAAGCAAGAGTTTTAAAAGAGAAAACTTAAAATTGTAAAATAAAAAATATATTTTAGTTGAGATTATAAAAGAATAAAAGTACTTCAGTTAAAATTATGAAAAAATAAGAGTGTTCTAGTTGAGATTGTGAAATAGTAAGATTGTTCTAGTGAAAAGTGATAAAGTGTGAGTTTTTAAATTGTGAAAAAAAAATTATTCTTATAAAAAATTCATAGAAGTTTTGTTGTTATTCAGGTTAAAGTGACTTAGTGTAAAGGGTTACCTTTACCCTGTAAAAGAAAAAAAAGTTAGTTAAGTTAAACTCTTAAAGAACAAACCTTAAGGAATGAACGTAGGTTTCTGATTTAAACTAAACTATTATAAATCATTGTATGTGCTCTCTCTTCCCTTATCTCTTTATTTTTAATTATTTAAATTACTTGGTTTTTTATTTTTATTATTAGTTATCTTATTATTGTACTTTAATGTTGAATAATTAAATTAAATTAACTTAATTCACCTCTCTCTTAAATTGTCCAAAGAACTAACAAATTGCTAATAAATTACCAAAATAACTTTGATAATAATATCCTAGTTAGCTAAATTAGTCCAAAAGAGATGATTTTTTTTTTGTACATATGAGAAGAAATTAAAAATAATTAACCCCTAATATAAACAACACCTTATTTATCCCTATTAAAAAAAACATTGCTCAAGAAGAGTTAAAAAGATTATTATTAAAAGAATTATTAGTCCTCGTCTTTGCAAAGAAATCAATGCGAAACTTTCATTCTCATAACAAATGTTGCATTTCTAAATATCATCAATAAGCATGATTAAGGGATGACATAAGTTTTACTTAATATTACACAAGTGTAAAGCCTTTAATGAATTAAATTTTGGAATGATATTGCAATATCCTAAATCTTAGGTCAATTCTAACCCCTTTTAAATTCTTAATAACTCAATTACCATATTAGTAGTAATATCAGTAGAACCCAAAAAGTCACTTTTTCATATACCATGTTCATTACACACAATGTCACCGAAACACACTAGGCTTAGATTACCAACCCATTGGTGAAGT
Organism: Kandelia obovata; assembly: GCA_021464305.1. Classification (NCBI taxonomy): domain Eukaryota; kingdom Viridiplantae; phylum Streptophyta; class Magnoliopsida; order Malpighiales; family Rhizophoraceae; genus Kandelia; species Kandelia obovata. Next base: position 955,970 of record CM038485.1, on the reverse strand, counting down.
TATCCAACTTACTAACCACACTTGTATTGGAGAATTCTCACTTAGTAACACAAAACTAGCAAAAGTGTCTTACAAGATTGTGTATTTGTTGTACCTGATATTAGTATATGGTTATCTTGTCTTGGAAAACTTGTTCATAATGGGACTTTTAAATCAACTAGTAAGCACACAAGAACAAAATGCCTTGTTTACTTAGATAACCCAAGGTATTATGAGACTCTAAAAATTTCTTCAATTGATTTATTAAAGAGTAATGAAAACAAAAAAAGAAAATTGGGCTATACATGAAAAAATGTCACCACATCCCTCTCTTGCATATAGGAGTAAGTCTTTTAACTTTCCAACATATCTAGTACATTAAAAGAAATCAAATAATCTCTGTCTCATTTGCTCCATATTAGTTAATAATCTGCCTTTCAAAATCAACCATAAAAAGGTCTTAAATTTTTTAAGAATTTAAAGATTTTATATTCTAAACCACTTATAATTAGCATTCTCTAAAGCATTTTTATGAAATAATTATCTATACCTAATAATAACTGAATAAATTTCATTTGAACTTGTAAGTCAGGATACAACATTAATTGCTAAATGTTTAGGGATAAAGGTGTCAGCAAGTTAATGAAGTGCCAATGTCCTCTATTTAATTCACTCACCATAACATGCTTTTCATTAAAATGAATAATAAGTACTTGTAGAGTAAGTGACCTTAGTGATGCCCACCTATCAAACCAAAAGGAGACTTGATTCCCACATCTAACCTACAATCCAAAGTTATTTAAAAGTACATTAAAACTCTTCGGAATAGCTCTCCATGTATATAATGTCATTAGAGGAACATACTAGTCAGTACATTCTAACCTTAAGTATTTATTCTAAAGAATAAAAACTTATACCTTGTCACTCTCACATAATAGCTCCCAACTCAAGTTATCTAGCATTGCAACATCATTAAGTCGACCTTATCAAATTCCTAGTTTACCCTCAAACTTTGGACAAATGACCTCTTCTTAATTAACCCAGTGAACACAACCTTTATTAAAGTTAAACACCTAGATTAACCATCAAGGAATTTTATCAATTTTTTCACAAATAGAACTTAACAACAAAGTTGTTCGTATGACATGCAATAGAATGGAGGAAAGGTAGTTTTATACCTAAATAACTCAGGTTGTCATATTTAAAAGTTTACATTTCCAAGATGATAAGCATTGCTAAACTTTGTCAATGACAAAACAAGACATGACTTTTATAATTTTACCTTCAGTGAGAGGAATCACATCATTTATAAAAATAGCATTATTAAGTGCTCTAATTTGCTGAAGCACCCTTTTAGGCACCCTTAAGGGAGCAATGACCCTTGGATTTTATTCATTAACTCTAAAGCTCGATGCTTGACAAAATTCATTCAAAGAGTTTTTCATCATTTTGACTTGATTAATGCTAGCCTTAAAAAAAAAGAACATAACATTATCAGCAAGCACCATATGCAATAAAAAAGGACTTTTTAGAGTATAATTGATAAACTGTCATTCTTTTCTATTCATCTTCTTTTGAACGAGGAGTGATATTTCATCATTAGGCAACAATCAATAACAAAAAAAGCAATAATATCTAACAAAAAAAAAAACAACAACAACTAGTAATAACAATTGACAATTAGTAAACCAAACAAATTTTTAGTAATCTTGAGTTTAATTACTAAATACTATAAGATTTTAAAACTATTGTTTTATATTTCCTATACTGAGAAAGTCAATGACTTATTATTTGAGTGATCTAAAAATAAAACTATCTAAAACTCGAATAATCTAAAATCAAAATGATTTGAAACTTGATTGTCTTATAATCTAATTAATTCAAAATCTAAATAACTTGAATAAATGAAACTTAAGAATTGAATAACTCTAGTCAAAAATTTGGAAGATCTAAAACTTAATATGTTCAAAATTTGAGAAAACTGAAATCCAATTAATGAGAAATTCAATGACTTGAAATTCAAAATTTAGAAAATTTAAAATTCAATAAACTTAAAAATTGATAAATTCGAAATCTAAAATTTAAATAATTCAAGTGTAATCTAAAATGCCTAAAACACAAAGCAATTAGACTCAAATCCAACCTAACTAGACCATTTGTCACCTCTATTTTGATTTAGTGGCAATTTAATTGGAGCTTCACCGGTTATTACAGAGTTAGTGGAGCTTTAGCGACTGTGTTCAAATTTTGTCGAGTAGGCATTTAACCACCAAATTTCGTTGCTAAATATTTTAGGTTAAGCGCGAATTTGATTGGTCTTGTATTCTTTTCATGACTGGCTTTTTGCGATGAAGTTGGCGACGAATTTGGATGGTCGCTAAATACTTAAGCAACAATGTTTGCTTAAGCGACGAAATTTTCCATTGCGAAATGTCTTATTTTTTTGCAGTTACCATATAGAAAAATGTTGGGCTTTGATGTTTTGACCTTCATAATAATACCCCAATTTTTTCCCACCTTCAATAATTATTCATTTAGTACATTAGCTAAGCAAGCAATACTTTCCCTTTCATTATGATTCATTTTCTCCCTTTTCCCACACTTAACCAACTAACCTGCACCATACCTACTTTTTCTTTTTTTCTTTTTTTTTTTCTTTTTTCTACATCTAGCCCTGGCCTTGCGCTTGAAGAAAACAAAACAAAACAAATGAAATGCAATGATTTCAGTTTCCATCAAGGTAAAGCTATAATGAGAATGTTAGTGTTGTAGGTTGTTAGAACCTACACCCCTTCCCTCCCATTTCTTTTATACTTACAAACTACTTTTTCGGATGTATAAGTAGAGAAGACGGTGAAATAAATGAAGAACTAAAAGGAGTCTTGTCCTAAACAAATGAGTACAGCTAGGTTTATCAAGTGCGTAACTGTGGGGGATGGTGCTGTAGGAAAGACATGCTTGCTCATTTCCTACACTAGCAATACCTTTCCGACGGTAGGATCGAGCTTTTCTTTTTCCCTTGTATCTTTTCCATCCCTTGCTTCGCCATGGCCATGGAAATTTTAATCAATCAACAGGGAACTTAATGATTCTTGTGAGATTAAATGGTTGAATTAAATGACCTTGCAATTTCCTCTATAAATGACAGGACTATGTTCCCACAGTTTTCGACAATTTCAGTGCTAACGTGGTGGCAGACGGTAGTATTGTGAATCTTGGATTATGGGATACGGCTGGTAATGTCCAGACCATTGCTGCTTGGTTTTAGTTCAACATGTTGCTTTTTTTTCTCTTAATAAATTCGAAGTTAGACAAAGCTTAAACCTTGCAGGGCAGGAAGATTATAATAGGCTAAGGCCGCTAAGTTACAGAGGAGCTGATGTATTTTTGTTGGCATTCTCCCTCATTAGCAAGGCCAGTTATGAGAACATCCACAAAAGGGTGATTTTTCTTCTTTTTCACATTCTCCCATCTTCACATTCAGTAATCACCAAACCCTTTGATGCAATTGCTGTATTTTATTGCTGACAGTGGGTTCCTGAGCTAAGACATTATGCTCCAAATGTGCCAATCATCCTCGTGGGGACCAAGCTAGGTGAGGAAACTAATTGAAAACCATGTTTTTGATTCTTCACTCATCTCCTGTTCCAATTGATTTCGGTTTGTTCATAATCGAGTGCAGACCTGAGAGAAGACAAACAGTACTTGCTTCACCATCCTGGGGCAGCACCCATAAAAGCAGCTCAGGCATGCTATCCAACGTTACACATAACCAAATTACCTTGTAACTTTCCCTTCGGGCTTAACGTTGCAATTGACATACAGGGCGAGGAATTGCGGAAAATGATCGGCGCAGTCACATACATTGAGTGCAGCTCCAAAACTCAGCAGGTAATACTGATTCTAATGGATCGAGAAATTTTTGTTAGTGTCAAATGTGCATCTTTTTCTAGCTAAACAACCATTTAACTGTTCATCTGTCGTCTTATTGTACACGAATGATAATCTGCACTTGCGTCCACGAATGCCCTGTTAGAGGAATAGATTGATGTTTTCACATCAGCATAACTTTTTCAACCGCAAATGTTCATGCAAGATTTTTCATGTTTTGGGTTGGATTACAAGGCCTGGCCTCCAAAAGTCACCCCCACTTGCTGAAAATTGTTCTTGCTGTGGTCAGAATGTAAAGGCCGTATTTGATGCGGCAATAAAGGTTGCTTTGCGGCACCCAAAACGCCAAAAGAAGCCGTGCAAGACCAAAGCATGCTTATTCCTCTAGCCGCCGTTGGTGTTCATCCTCGCAACCTTTTTTTTTTCTCTTTACCAAAGATGCAATATATATATTGCTTCGGACTCCTCGGATGTCTATATGGTATACTGTCAATTGCAAAAATTGTTACAAGTTTTTTCTTTTTTTTAATTTTTTGTCAAAAAGAAGTTTTGTATATTTTTTAAATATGAATTATACAATCAAAGTGCTTTTTTTTTTTTTTGTTTTGTTTTCATAAATTTCACACCTTTCTTTCCGGAATTAGAATTCAAAACGTTGAAATAAAAACCTTAAGTTCTTGTCAATCGTCAATCTCCTCAAGGATACAAGTTTTGTATACTGATGAATGCTATTCTCTATATATTTTTTTTTGCACAAGCGACTGGACCAAAATCATTCGTCCATGAAGAGATTAGTTTGGGCCTGAGCTACCTAATACTTCTTTCTCCTTAGTTCAATAGTTTGGCGACTTTAAGGTATAATTATAGTTGCTTTCACGGTGCTCAGAATTTTGTAGCGACACGTAACTCAAGAAATGCATCAGCCCATAAAGCAAACTGTCTTATGGAAAATCCTTGCCAGTTACAGGGAAATACAAAAAGGGAAAATTTGAATTCAGCGTAATTCCTTTTCTCTCTCTCTCTCTCTCTCTCTCATATTTCTTGCTCTACCTAAGAGAGACTCTCTTCTCACATATAAATTTGACCGTTAATTTTAGGAGGTATTAATAAGCAGAGCTTATGGGGAAGGCATGTGTAATTACCAAAAAAATTAACTGCTACCCACTTTCAAATGTTGAATTTAACGGGTCTGATTGCTTTTGATAATCCATTTTGGACATAGACTTGAACCTGTCAACTTATGTCTCTCACTCAGTACGAGATAAGTTGACACGTATTGACCATTCTAAATGCATTTAATTTTCTCTAAAATCCTCTCATATGAGGAAAAAAAAAAAAGTGATTCGATCATGACGTTTTGATCAAATTAAAAAATATATTATATAAATTTGGTAATTACTAATTTTAGGTATTTTCAGGGAAAAAATTTATTAACGTTGGATTTCTTTAATTTATCATTATTTATTACTCGTCAAAGATTCATTAAATTCTCTCTAGATTCTTTCCGAAATTCAAGTGTGATGTACTGACGTTCTGCATGGTGCCCTTTGTAGTTTTCGGTTGCTTATATCCAATTTTCCTTAACCTTTGATAAAAAAAAAAAATAAATAATAATAATAATAATAATAATAACAAATTCGTGAATAAAACATGCAAGTGCATGTATTCCTGACCTTCGTTTTGAATAATAGGTTGGGATGAATCATTGTGTGGGTTACGATTTTGGGTAATTCTAAATTTTTTACTTGCATTTATCTTTTGTTATTATTATTATTATTATGTCTAAAAAGGTAAAAGGAAGAAATTTTTTTTCATTTTTTATGTTTAGAAAAAGGTAATATAAGAAAGTAAAATTGAAAATTTTCAGTTTGAAAAAGAACAAAAAAAAATGAGGAGAAAAAAAAAATGTTTGTTCTAATTTTAATTTTATTCTTAAAATTAATAAATACTAATAAAAAAACTAGTTAATATACAAGAAAATTAGTCATAAGTCAAATAAGAAAATTAATAAAATTTTTCCATGAAGTAGGAGGAATAAATTTAGTGAGGTAGGGAAGAAATTAAATTAACTAAATTTCATTTGAAACTGAAAACATTTGAAATTAATCCTAAAATGGTGTTTGCTAAATTTATTGTGCCTCTTATTATTTATCATGCAATTTAAAAATTGAGATTACAATATATATATATTGTAATTAATGCACACATATTTAAGTTAATATGATTTATTTGCCTCATTTTTTTTTGTTTTAATTAAACATCTTTAGCATTTCAATGAAATGCTTGGTAGGCGTGGTCGTTTCCTAATTAATACACATATAACAGTGAACCTTTACAATGCCCCCATTAATAAGCTATTAAATACACTTTGTTAGTTAGGTTGAAAATATTATGCAATATGATAACTTTAAAGAAAAATCTTTTTTAGACATTATTATTATTATTATTATCTCTAAAATTACCCGAACACAATAGATGTGATTGGTTTAATTAATTTTTTATCAATAAAATTTTGTAATAAAATATTTAAAAAATATATTCATTTAAATTAAAATAATATTCTACAATAAATCAATAAAATTTCATCATCATATTTAATATTATTTATTTATTATTTAAAAAAAATATAAAAAAAATGACTATCATAAAAAAAAAAAGAGGAAATTTTTGATGGAATGCACTCGTGAAAGAACGAGTGTTATTAAATTCAGTTTGGCAGTCAGGTTGGTAAATTAGTGAACGAGACCCCATATCACATCGACTCTTTGAAATTTTAAATGAACCTCTGGCTTCCTCCGCACCAAACTCAAACGGATCCGCCTGATGAATAAGTGTAAAAGAAAAATCAATTTACGCTTATTTGTAAAATTATGTTAGAAGTAAAAATAATAATAATTAAAAATATATGTATGTACAAGTATTATAAAAAAAAATAAATAATAATAATAATAACATTTATAGTAAATATATATGTAACACTGAAGAAAATAAATTAAAATAATAAGATTTGAATTAATTTAATTATATTTTAACTAGACCGATAAATATTTTAATTAAAAAATAATTAAATATAAATTTATATTAAAAATAAGAAAGATGAAGATTTAAGTTAATTTAAAATAATTAAGTCTTAAATTAAATAATTTTAATTAAATTTTAAATTAATAATTTATTGTTGTAATAAACATAAATATTATACAAATATTGAATGACCCAACTTCCACAATTTTATAGCAACCAAATTCAATTATCAAATATATTATATATAAACAAAACAAAAGAGAAAAAAAAAAAAAAAAGAGACAAAAAGAAAAGAAAAACTCCCCGAATTTATATGAGGCGATATCTTCTGTCGTTTTCCAGTCCATTCAAAAAAACGGCCATTTCAATGCAATTCAAAAACACAAAACAAGAACGACGAGAACGAAAATTAAAAGAAAAAAGAAAAAAATAATTAATAAAAATAACTAGGAAAGAAGAAGAAGAAGAAGAAGAAAACAAAAATATCGAAGCCGGAAGTAGAAAAATGGGAGCGTACAGGGCAGACGACGATTACGATTACTTGTTTAAGGTGGTGTTGATCGGGGACTCCGGAGTAGGGAAATCGAACCTGTTGTCTCGATTTACGAGGAACGAGTTCAGCCTGGAGTCGAAGTCCACCATTGGCGTCGAGTTCGCCACCCGCAGTATCCAGGTCGACGACAAGGTCGTCAAGGCCCAGATTTGGGACACCGCCGGCCAAGAAAGGTACGTCCGTCCGTGTTTTTTTCCTTTTTTTTTTTTTGAAAAAGAAAAATTATTTCTTTCTGAATATGTTTTAATCGTATGATATCGATCTAATATTTATCTGGCTGTGGCATGGCGCCCATTGAATTGGGTTTCCTTTTTCGGTTTGGGTAGTTTTCGTGGCAATGTGAATGAGGGTGTTTGATGATTTTTTCGGTGTTTGGATCGGATATGAGTTTACGGTGCATAATTGTTAGCCACACGTTGTGATACTTGCATATAAAAATGAAGGCAAATTGCTCAATTGTGTGAAATAGATCAACGTGAAAATGTTTTCATTGCGGCCTATGATTCAAGTTGCGAATCATAATAACAGAGGAAATCTGATTAGGTTAACAAGCAATTGAATACTGCAAAAAATGTCCCTTTAGTTGATGCATCCAAGGCCGCCGATTTTCTACTTCAGAATAATAATAATAATTATTATTATTTATTTATTTTATTATGATAAAGTAACTTGTGATGTATAAGTAGCGGATGCAGAGTTCATAGGTTAATGTAATGGTTATAAAGATGGGTTTCGGGGATGCTTATGGTTTGTTTTTTTTCAACTTGGGATATTGAGATTCATTTATTGAGAAATCAGAAATGGGAAAATGAGTGACCCACAAGCGTATTATTTCAATAAATATTCAAACCCGTCAATGCCAAAAAGGTCTTGTAGGCAGACCCAGAACTGTTTGTCATAGATGTCAAACCAGGAAAGTGCCGATATGGTGAATAACATCGAAAATCTGTTAGTCATTCTCCACACCTGGCTCCCTATGCTTTCCCTGCTGAGTCTGGCTTTATGACAAACTACTTGTTTTTAGTTAATTGTGTAGTTCACTGTTCTGTTCTGTTTGTGTACTTTCATAATCCCTGCTGCATGTTTGTTGTTCCCATCTTGATCAATGTTGTTTTCTAGAATTAGATTCTTGGAATGTTGCAGACGTCAGATAGTTGTTTTCTGTTTTTCCTCTGTCAAATAATGTACAAACTTGATCACATTTCAAATTCACCAACTTTATTTAAAATTTTCTTTGGAAAAGATACCGTGCCATCACAAGTGCATACTATCGCGGTGCTGTTGGAGCCCTACTGGTTTACGACGTTACTCGTCACGTAACATTTGAAAATGTTGAGAGATGGCTAAAGGAGCTTCGGGATCACACTGATGCAAACATTGTGATCATGCTTGTGGGAAATAAGGCAGATTTACGCCACCTTCGAGCAGTTTCCACCGAAGATGCAAAGGCTTTTGCAGAACGTGAGAACACTTTTTTCATGGAGACATCTGCTCTTGAGTCTATGAATGTTGAGAACGCATTCACAGAGGTGCTGACCCAGATCTATCGAGTTGTAAGTAAGAAGGCTCTAGACATTGGAGATGACCCAGCGGCTTTGCCTAAAGGACAAACGATCAATGTTGGAAGCAGAGATGATGTATCAGCTGTGAAAAAGGCTGGATGTTGCACTTCTTAAGCACCGATGGCTTGACTAAGGACTGTGACAGTCCAAGGTACTGCTCAGCTCAATTATGGGGATAAAGCACAGAAGATTATTATGTGCAAGATCCTATTCCATTGTTTATATCATAGATATTTGCTTGATTATATGAGATTGCTGTTTCAACAAAATTTTTATATGTTTGTCATTTGAAAACCAGAGACAGCTAGCTAGCCACTATTTTATGACTAAAAAACTCTTTATTATGATTTAGTTTGAATGCTCGCTTTTGTTTTTGGGTGTACCATCTCAATTACTTTGATTGGTGTAAGAATCTGGTTATTCGGGATGTTGCTCTTGAACGGATGCTATATGCTTGCTGTTACACGTTCGAATGAGCATTTCAGCGCGTTGTGGCCAAGCAATAGAAGACGGACCAAACCAGGACGTACCAGCCTTCATTTCATGTCTCAAATCTTGTTTTTATGAGATGCTCTCGTTTTTTGGTCCAGGTAACATTTCATGTTGATCCTATTAGCAAACAATGCGCATCTTATTAACATCTCATTTGCTTGGGAAGGGAACTTTTAATTGAACCATTTCAGAGTCAATTTTGTCGATAAATTGATTTCCATTGATTACTTTATTAACAAAGGAAAACACACTCTAACCATGGGCTTCCTCAAGACCAAAGAGCAGGAAGAATTCTCCTTGGCGAATGTTTCAGAGTTACACACAAGGACAAAGACATCAACACGAGCAAATATAATACAAGGACTTAAGGAACGCAACAACATATCATAGTGCATTCAGACACCTGAAGTCCAAGCATTTACATCCTTCTTTCGAACTTAGATATTTATATGCCCACATAACCATTCCACTAAAATCACACCCTTCGGCTTCAACCTAAAGTACTGAATTTTCCCCAAGAACCAATCATGGAACAGAGGGAAAAGGGAGAAATCCCACCACCCCAATACTCACGAAATGGCTAGGGTCGAGCTTCGTTGGCGTCAGTGGCAGAAGAGGAGGAAGGGTCGGATTGAGAAGAGGAATCATTTCTGTTGAAAGAGGGCAAAGGATTGGAGCCCTTGATTATCCAACCGAGAGCGAAGAAAGATAGACCGGCGAAAATTGCGGTGCCCCACGCGTGGGAGTACCATTTGCTGTACTGCCGGATTGCGAACCTCCACTGCTCCCTCAACGTTGCGGGGTCCGGATTCATCGGGTCGGGAGGGTTCGTGTAATGGAATTTCTGCCCTGAATAGCTGTTACTGTTGGTGGCGGTAGAGGCGGCGCTGCTAGTGTTGCCGTTTCTAATTTCAGATGGAATTTCCGAAGCAGACGGTGGCGGTGGAGGTGGAGAAGGAGGAGGGCTCCGGGAGCTGCTGGGACCTTGGGGCTCGGCCATCGTGAACAAGACAAGACCACTTCGGTCCGCTTGCAATACGCTGTTTATACTCTTAACCTTGTTGTTTTCGTTTTTTCACTTTTTGTCTAAGCCCAATTGTTATGTGACCACGAGTTTACATTTGCATACTGTTGGCGTGGACTCATTTCTGCAGGCCCTTTTGTCTTTATTATTATTATTATTATTTTAAGGTAATACGTAAAAACAATTTTTCAAGAGCCGGCGCCAATTAAATTAGATATGTATAAAAAAAAAAAACCGATTATTCAGAGGAAACGACCTTTTTTTGTTTTGAGAAGAACGATATAAGGTTTTGATAATTGACAAATATATTTTAATAAATTTTACAAATAAAACATATAAAAAACATATATTATAAAAATAATTATTATGTGACTATAATTATCAAATATATTTTACTTTAAAAAATTATTTTTAAATATTTGTAATTAGCATACCTTTAAAATAAAATTATGATAAATATTATTTTTTTAAAATAAGTAGTAATATATAAATGACGATATAGAGATATTTAGATAAATAATTGAATACTTATTAATTAAATAAATTTATTGAATTGACTCATTATAATAATTTTTAAATGAAATATTATTTATTTCTTTTGAAAATCTCATATGTAATAATTATATAAAAAATATTTATATATAAAATTACTTAAAAAAAATTTGAATTGAAATGTTTTTTTGAGTTAAAAAGTATAAAATAAGTTCAAGTTATATTATCAATTTATGTTTTTCTATTAAAAAATTATAAAAAAATCTTTAAAGGAAATCAAATATAAAAAATCACAAAATACAAAATTTAATTTTTTGTTAATTTGAATTATAAATTTGATTACATTACATACATTTCGTTTTCTCTTCTCCTTGTTACTACATCGTTGCCTCTCTCTTTTTACTTTCATTTCTTTCCATGCCCGCCCCTTTCTCCTCACTCTTTTCTTTTTTTATTTTTTTTATTTTTTTTTTCCTTTTAAATCGAGCTACATCGTGACCTCCTTTCTTCAGAATTGTTCTATTTTTGCCTTGAATTTTTTATTTTGTAAATTTATAACCTTAAATTATTTTTTTTCATCAATTTTAAATTTAATCTTTAATTTTAAGATTTTTTTTATCTTGACTTGACTTCTTTAATTTTTTAATAAAATTTTCATTCTTTTTAAATTTTACTCTTAGTGTCTTGTCTTAGAAAATTAATAATTACTTGCTTATATTTTAACATTTTATTAATTTATCTGAATTTTAGACTTATTATTATAAAATTTATTTTTGTATTATATTAATGTGGTCAAAATTATTAGAATATATATTTTTGGTTCTTTTTTTTTTGAAAAAAAATAATAAACAAACAATATCAAATTTAAGGAAAAATATAAAATAAGAAAAATAGATGAAAAAGTAAAAAATTAACAATGTAACTAAATAAAATCCAAAGTATTTCATATAAGAATTAATATATTTTGATAATACATTATAAATTATATAAAAATAATTGAGAGATTAGTAAAAAAAATAATTATAAAATAATTATGAAAAAAATATTTTATTTATTCTCAATCAATATTAATTTAAAAATTCTTGGAGACTTGTTGAAAATAAAATTTTCCTTAAAAAAGAGGCTTGTTGAGAGGGAGAGACTCTTTAGAGATTTCTCATTTTTTATAGCCTTTCTTCCCCTTTTTTTTCTCTTTGCAGGTTTGGGCAGAGTACTTTAAATAATAATAATAATAGAAAAATGAAACATGAAGCCCAATGGGTGGCCCAAACTGAAATTCATATCCAAAGAATGCCGCCGATGTAATGTAAAGCCCAAAATACGAGTCCATGTCCATGGGGTCTTTATTTAGCAAGTCACTTATTGGAGCCTTTTGTCACTCTTTGTGTTTGAATAAGTCGCTGTTGCCTCTCTCTCTCTCTCTCTCTCTCTCTCTCTCGCGAACGATCTATCAAGAAAAGCTAGGGTTTCGACATTCAATTTCTTTGACTGTTCAGATCGTTCTCAGGCAAGTTGATTATCATCCCTTTCTCTTCTTTCTTTCAATTTTCTTCTTCTTTTTTTTTCCCTTTGTTTTGGAAATTGATTCAGTTATTGCGTTTCTCAGTTTCTAAGAATTGAAGATCTGCAATCTCGATTTGGATTTAACCCATATTTGTTAGTCTTCTTTTGGTTTTCTTTTTTTTCCCCTTTTTTTTCATTTAAATTCTATGCTAGTGAGTAATCGAACGGAAGCTTTTTCCCTTTTTATCGAAAACAATGAGATTATAGACAAAAAAAAAAATTATGTTTGGTTCCCGAGAAATTTGGAAAGAAAAAAAAATTCAAAATCACAAGCTTTCTGGGTCTTTCCTTGTTTGCTGCTTTACGATTCTGCAGTATCGGCGAGGCTAGACATTTTGGTTTCCTAGAAACCTAAAACATTGTTAGGAATAATTTGGCTGTATGATTGTGAATATTAATAGCTGATTAGTCTATTTGTTGTGGTCGATTGGTTAGTTTGTCGTAATGGTCCTTTGGCCACTGTTTGTCCTGTAATAGCTAGTTGTGTTCTCTGAGTGTCCTAGTTCTCTGCATTAAACTTGAGCTTTTTGACATAATTTTGTGATCTGGGTGGAGGTCGTTGCCGTTGATCGGAGCTGATCCTGTTTTTCAGCCTTGAGGACAAGAATGTTCTAACAAGGGACTTGTTACAAACCCTTTCTTTGGTCCTCTGCCCTTCCTTCTGTGCCCTCATGGTCAAGCACTCCACTGGTTACAGAAATAGAATAAGAGAAGACTGAAGAAGACATAGAGTTTGACTGAATCCGTTTTGCATAAGCTGTGCACATGGCAATATAGGATTGGTTTTTGTCACTGTCCTGTAGTCTCTGTTAGGTTTGTTAGATCAATTGGCTTTTACAAGGATTACTCTTAGGAATGTTGAGATATCCAATTAGAAAAAGAAAATTTACTTCTCTTTTCAATTCTCTGTTTCAGTTCCACTTTCTTATATTTTCAATCTCTCTATGATATCTTGACCGCTATCCCTAAATTTCTTGTCCTCATCCTTCAAACCCTAACAAGCAGACATATTTGCTTACTTGTGTGTATGTTTATTGAATTTATGCGGCGAGTAAGAAAAATTTTCATATTGTAGGACTTGGGATATGGGGAAGCGGAAGTCTAGAGCAAAGCCCCCACCCAAGAAAAGAATGGACAAGCTTGATACTGTCTTCAGTTGTCCCTTCTGCAACCATGGCACTAGTGTTGAGTGCCGTATGTAAGTATTGGTTCATTTTTGAATGTTTTTTATTCAGTCTGAGTTTTAGTTATGAAGGCTTGTGCATCTCCCACTAAGAATTTGATATAATTATAATCGTCAAAATTGACTTATTGCATGTACTGCCTAAGCAAATCAATTTTTCAGAGGCATGTCAAATGTCCATGTGGGTTTTGGAGCTGGGTTATAACCTTAGTAGCTACATATCTGTGCTAATACCTAGGGAATAATTATCTGGTGAATCTAATTATTGTTTATGAATCTTCTGCTCCTCTTGCTCACCCTTGGTGTGTTTGCTTCTGTGTTATGGTCTTTTTTTTTTTTTTGTTGGGGGGGGGGGGGGGGGGACGGGAGGGGAGGAGGTAGATAGCGGGGGGTGGTGAGTGAACAGGAAATATATTTCTGAGTATCGGCAGATTGGAGTGATTATTTATTTGCATAATATGGACTGTTTTTTCCCTGTCTCTTATACACAGCTAGATGTGTATAAGAGACAGGTGTGTGTGTGTGTGTGGGGGGGGGGGGTTCGGAAGGAGGGGGGGCATTGGGGGGACGAGGTAGATAGCGGGGGGTGGTGAGTGAACAGGAAAAATATTTCTGAGTATCTGCACATTGGACTGTTTATTTATTTGCATAATATGGACTGTTTTTTCCAGTGACATGAAGAACTTGATTGGTGAAGCCACATGCAGGATATGCCAAGAGAGTTTCAGCACTACTGTAACAGGTATTTCCATTAGAGCCTGTGTTTCTTTGCCTATTAAAGTTTTTCTTTTGTTTTGGGAAATCCTGTAGAAATTTGTTTATATGATGCAGGAGCATCTTATCTATTTTGTTTTTTTTTTTCTTTTTTGGTAGTTATTATTATTTTTTATTATTGGTCATGTGATTAGCATGTGACTATTTTTAATTAGTAGGTGATTAGGATTAGTTAAAGTTGTTTGTAATCAAGCAATGGGATTACTTTTCATTGTAACCTTTGTATAAATGGTATGTTTAGGACAATCTCTGCAATTTTGTTACTTTTCTAAAATCAACATTTCACGTTTTAGTGGTTTTTTGGTAAATCTTAACCTTCAGTTTCAACCTTTTCTTCCTAAATTCATCTTTCTATTGAGTGTGTCTACGCCTTTATATTTAGGCTTCTGTACATTTGTTGGTTTTGACTTCATGGTTATGTTTAAAGCTTCAAATGCACTTAGTATTTTATGCATAAACTCATCGTCTTTTTGTTTTTGTTTTTCCTATTTCAGCTTTAACTGAGCCCATAGACATGTAAGTTCCTCTCTCTCTCATTCGCACTCACTCTCTCCCCCTTTCTCTGTTTAACTAAATGTTGTGAATTCAGATACAGCGAATGGATTGATGAGTGTGAGCGGGTCAACACTCTTGACGATGATGGTGCCTGAGTTCAGGGCATGGTAGCTTTGGATGGCAAAGACCATATGTATCTTTAAGCTTCCTCAAGTTTCCATTTGTTGGGGCTTTGGGATTGATCTTTTGGAGCAGGTGCATATGATTTGGCAGTATGAAAAGCTTTTAGTAACTGTTTGTATGCTATTGCGATATTAGCCACATGCACAATAATGGTTCAGCTGTTTGTATTATTACTGTAAAGTTAGTCGAGTATGAAAATAATGTACTTTAATTAGCCTTCCCAAGCCTCATTAAACATTCTGTCAACCCAATGAATTCTCGGAAATTTTCAATCTCTGTCTTATTTATCTCATTTGTTTAAGGGGATAAACATCACAATTCACAATAATTACCTTTTCTGTTATGAAACGTTGAATTAAAGGCGAGTCTTTCTCCGAATAAAATGGATTCATAGAATTGAATATACATAGCAGCTTGGGGGTTGACATGTACAATACTTTAAAGTTCAGGATTTTTAAGCAATTTATCCTAATTTTCTACTGGGGATTAGCTAGCTTGCTTACCAGTTAACAAGGTGATTAAGCTTTTTTTCAACATAATTATCCTTGCTTATTATATGTTCTGAGGGGAATTTGAGTAAGTTGACAAATTATTTTATATTCCAAATTTTTAGTCGGATCATTTTAGGCAACCAGCAGCGAATTTCCTTAGAGTTGAATTTTATTTTTTTTTCATTTTCTTTTACTTTTCTATTTGAATCAGCTGAATCATTTTCTTTTAGTCATATGGATATGGGAAATTTATTAGGAAACATTAGGATGCACTAAGATTAAGAATATTTGTAAATAATAGTTTGATATAATATGTGTGTCATAATTATGGTGCTTTTATTAAAATTAATTTGTAAAATATATTTATTTTATTTTATTAATCTTTAGAGTTATTAATAATCATTTCATTTGATTTGAAAAAACAAAGATAAAAGGACAATTTTTATAAATAATTGTATGTACAATATCAAATAGGTAGATAATTACTAACCCATTTATTCATTACTAGAGAGCATTAGACTATATAACTCGTAATGCTTCAACTGCCACCACATCCACATACAGAAAGCCACGTTCCAAAATTGTAGCCTTCTTGGGTGTGCTTCCAAATTGGAGATTGAGTATTGTATTTTATTTATTATGTAAAAATGAGTATTGTATCTACTTAATAACATTTAACCTTCTTTCTCCATCCGATGCCCTTAAAAGGTTTAGGTGCGCCTGCTTTGGCACTAAATGCCATTATTTGTTTTGCCCCACCTACCAAAATCCACGCATAATTGCCCGGCCACACCCATCATTAGCAACACGTACAAATGTATGTCTATCTTTAATCCAATTTGCACAAATATGATCCCTTTTCACAATAGGAAATGATCCATCTCCAAAGCAGACTTGCTTGCTTGAAGTTACCCTTTCTTATATTCCTAGTTACTTATCCATTTCACACTTTTCTTGAACCCAACCATGGTGGTGATTATCACCTCTCTCGAATTATGCTTTGTCACAATCAAACTCTAAGTGTTCTTTAGAGTTTAATTTTGTGTGTGTGTGTAGGTGTCTGAATATATTTCCTAATTATCCTCAATCTGTTTTGGTTTGCCTTTGAAGAATTAGCAAGGAAAGACCAAGAGATCAATTAGCATGACTATCGGAAGATAATTTAATTGAATTGACCAATGGACTTGGAGATTTAAGCTGGCATAGAATCAAATAATTTCCACAATGGGACCCATAAAGTGCTAAAGTCATTTTAGGGAGAGAAAATAAAAAAGAAAAAACACAGTACTAAAAGAGAACATGCATGATTTAGAGGGTATTTGTTTTTGTGCTTTGCACCCGCTGATGCTGTTTATTTTGAATTGTACTATTAGTATTGGGTAAAATTTTTAGGTCTACTGTTAGGGTTGCTTTTCACCCTAAGCAACAACTGATTAAAAAAAGTAGGTTTGAACTACCTTTTAGAAGAAACACCAATTGATAATCTCTCTTTTATATATATATATATATATATACACACACACACACACACTAAATTATCTCTAATAATATTGACTTTTTAAGATAAAAACATAATATTTAAATGGTTATTTTATTATTTTTAACTGTATCAGACAATATAAATTTAATTAAACGCTGTAATTTTATTTTATTCATCAACAACAACAAATAATCAGTAATTGGACAATAATCAAACCAAAAGGCCTCATCAAGAAACATGAAAGAAAAAGGGATGTGTTAAAGTTTTCTTATGGAGGGACCACAATCATGACCACTTCCCTCCAATTTGCACCTAATGAGTGGAAAAATCTGTGGAAGAGAGAGGAGAGCCTATGTCCTATTTCCCCTAGGTAGGTCTTTCTATAAAATACAGAGATTGCAACCATCAGAGGCACTCACTATAGAGTTCAACCCAAAGGCTTATCTGAGCTCATCTCTCTCTGTTTCCAGCCATGGCTTCCTCTCCCAAAGTTGTTTCCTTTGTCTTTCTGATCTTAACCCTTTTCTTTACCCAAATTCATGCAAGGGAGAGCCGCTTCTTTAGCAAGGTCAGTTCCACCACCACCATCCCCGCAACCATAAACAAGAATGACAAAAATGTCAAAGACACAACACTCCCTACAAAAGAAGAAGATCAACAGCCAGAATTTCTGCTAGAAACCCAAAGCTATGGGCTTTATGATCAAAAGTCCAGCGTGCTTCCCACCACCAGTTACTTCCATAGTTACGAGCCAGAAACCACCCAAAACCAAGATTCCTATTCCAAGTACCCAAACAGAAACGCTAACTACTACTACTACAACAACAACAACAATGCCTACGATGAGCAACAAGAGAAACTGGGCGAAACCAGCCTCCATGAAGCACCCTACACCACAACTTCCACCCACAACAACAACAACAACTACTACTACCACAGTGAGGCCAGTGAATACAGCAACCCTGGAAAACAAGGCATGAGTGACACCAAGTTTCTGGAAAATGGCAAGTACTATTATGACGTGAAGAATGAGAACAATTACTACCCAAATGAACAGTACCCCACCTCAAAGGACAATTACAATCCCGGGAGCTATTACGGAAAAAATTGGGACTCCTACGAGTACAATAGCAACGGGGGGAGGTACCAGAGCCAGAATGATTTCCAGGCTGGGCAGTATGTGCCATGACTGTTGGTTCGTGATCAAGTGCAAGAAACTTACGTGATCTGCTGTGCTATCAGGGATAATGGGTGATGTTATATTTCAATTAAGTTATGCATGCTTAGCCGGACATATGAAGATATATGAATTTGATTTATGCTGGTCTTGTTGTGGTTTTCTTGTGACTCTGTTCTAATGTTTTCTGCTTTAACAAGTTGTCTAGACATCGTAAAGTACTGGCTTTGTCTGGTTTTTGTCATCAGCCATGAATGGAATAAGATACAGCTTAGTAATATATACAAATTGTGCTACTTTACTTTTCTCTTGTTTTTTAGAGACAATGAACGCTTGCTGAAAAGAAGGGGTTCAAATTCCACACAAAAAAAAAAAAAAAAAAAAAACACAAAGAGAAGAAAAAAAACAAAGAACAGCATAGATAAATGTTACAATCAAGTAGTTGAAGACTTTCAGGTTTTAATACTGAAAAAGGGTACATGATTTATAATATTAATAATAAATTATTTCTATTTTCTATTTCATAATTTAATAAATCTTAGTAAATTAAAAAAAAAATTAAACAGTTGAAATTTTGAAATTTGGTCGGCTCCATAATATTTTATTAAAGATTAGACCATGTAGGGTAAAAAAAAAAAAAAAAACAAACAAACAGTTCCTTCTCCTCCACGTGCTTGTCTCACCAATATCAAATGATCTCTTGCAAAATTCAACTGACTCTTTATATTAAATTGTTAAAGTCCATCCTCCATCTTCGTAACATTTAAGCTGTTGGGGGACCCACAGGAAATCCACTTTACCTGCCGGGCTTGACCAAAAGCCAGTCTTAAATATGACAGGGAGCATCTTCTTGGAGGATCATGGGAGTATCCAATGGCGTTACGTGCCCTTTAACGGTACCTTTGCATTCGTTTTTTTATCTATGGCATAGGATGAACCAACTTAAAATCGAACATCTCGTCAAAGAAGAAGAACTGATTTCTGCTAAAACTTGTTGGCACAACCCAGCAAATGCAAAAACTTCTCCATACTGCGGTGATACGGTGGTGGTCCCTTGCAGAATAATGATAAAAGGCTGCTAGCTTGACTCTCTACAATGCGTTATTGCTGGACTTGCTCGTGGGTTAGCAATAAAATATAAAACTAAAAATATATAAAAATTACACACAAAAAAATATATATATTACTTTCCCACACACACACACACAAAAACTCATTCATTTCAAACGTTTATAAATTGTGACACCTAAGTGAAAATGGGAATAAAGTCCATCAAACTATCGACTACACAATTAGAATAATTCTGCACATTTTTATACATTCTATTCCTTTATCTGAGATTAAAATTCGATGGTTTAGAAATAGAAATACTGAAGTCATTTTCAGTATTGGTATCCTCCTGCGAGGAACAAATCCGCAATTTTAGTTAGCCACACTGAAATGTCAAAAAGGATTGGTCACCTGCTCCGTGAATGGCGGTCTGACCGGTCTTGTTTCGACTTTAATTGATGCTCTCGGCCTTCGTTATAACCTATACATTTTGCTTCTTTTTTCCAAGTCAATTTTGTCTTTATCATTTTGAAATCCGAATTTTGGAAGGCAGGGATTCAATGCTAATGTATTTGGTTGATACTGATAAATAACTCAGAATATTGCTTCATATGAACCAAGCAGGCAACCCCAATTGTGGCCTACACGTACATGCCTGTATTGCACTTCTAGTTTCTAGTACTGCATCTTTTCTTCATGGGCATGGAGACCCATTTCAACAAAATTATTAATTCAGTCTTTCAAATTAATAAAAAAAAAAAAAACATAAACTGAAGAAGAACCTACTGTGCTGTTGAGTATGGAATAGTGAAAGTGAAAAGGAAAGAACACAATAATCACGGCCACCCACTTCTGTTGCCACACTCCCCCCCCCTCTCCATCATATTGTTCATCTGCCGACCTCATTTATTTTGCTATTATCTATAGAGGTTATAATATTAAATTCTTAATCTTGAACTGATTTAATTGTTACAAAATAAACCCAAAAAAATGAAAAAAAAAAAAAAAAAAGAGTAGCCCCCCCCCCCCACACACACACACACACACACTCATACTCTTATAATCATGAGACTATACCGGCATTGGATCTGCACAAACCTAAGGATTACCACGTTGTTTACCATGGGAAATGACATTTCTTGTTTGCAACAAAATCCACAATAAATCTAGATTATGTAATCACAGAGAGACCATAATTAATTAATGAAAACAAACTGAAGGGGTGCTTAACATTGTCTCAATTCAAGCGCAGGGCCTTTGAAAACAAGGACTAGTTTGTTGCATTTTTACTTTGACCATTTTGTGATGTTTAGGTGGGCTCCATCTGCCCTTTTTTTTTTAAAAAAAAAAAATTCCTCTTTTTAAAAGACGAGAAGCTACTACTAGATAAAACGAATCCCACTTGGACTAGGATGCGTCTATTTGTGCCATCAAACTCAGCTTAACCCAACTGCTCAGGCAGCAAAAACAAAAATAAAATAATATATATATATATATATATAGATGCAAGGAATTGCCTCTTTCGTTGCTATCAATCAGTTTTCTTCTGGAAATAAACTAATGGGTGTGAAAAATTAGAAGTTAAGAATTGATTTAGATGTATTCAATGGATCTGTAGATACAAAATACGTCAATATATTTCAATTTTTCAATTTAAAAATACTACTAAATTCAGTAGATGAATTATATATATATATATATATATATATAAAGTACTACAAATAACAATTCAATATAAATAAAAATTATGAAAAAGACGATACTATCCTTACATATAAACACAATAGATAGAACCCTATAGAACTCTCTTCCTCGTGACCAACTCTTTCTTCTTCATGAACTTTTTCACGCTCAAATTTCAAAGGGAAATCGTAAATAAAATATTTATTGTCTCTTTCGTGTAGTTATATTTTGATAATTTTTTCTTTTAATAATTTTTTTTTTTTTTTAAAAGGACCCTATTGTTGTTGTTGTTGTTGTTGTTGTTGTTGTTGTTGATTATTATTATTATTATTATCGGGCTTGCAAAAGATCCCCCCGAAGAGACGGGGGGTTATGGATCTGTCATGTTGGTCCAAGTTTGTGGGAAGCCAGTTGGGTTCGACAAAATCTTTGGATCCTCCGCTAAAAGTTCCGAGTGTTTTACTTTTGGTCCCCCGAACATTCGTCCCCTCTAATGGCAGCCCAATTTTATTAACCTATATTTATTCGAATATTTCCACTAACGCGGAGATTCATGCGTCGGTTTATTTAAAATTTAATTCTTCTTCTTCTTTTTTTTTTTGGTAAATTATTTCAATTTTCCTTTTTTTTTTTTTTTTTTTTTTTTTTTTTTTTTTTTTTTTTTTTTTTTTTTTTTTTTTGGGTGTGTTTATCTTGGCAATGGTGTGAGACCTGTTAACTTAAATTCCCACGAACAATTTCAGAGTGGCGTTGAGAGAGAAAATTTAAAATTTAAAATTTAAGATACTAAAAAATATTTAGTTCAATATTATTTAATAAAAAATTTATCAATAAAAAATAATCTTCAAAAAGCTTAGCGTGATGCCTATTGAAACAACAACAACAACAGCAGCAGCAGCAGCAGCAGCAGCAGTCAGCCACCTCCTAAACGTTAAAACCAACACACGTTTAGTCTTGTAACAATTTAGCAGACAATGTTTAAAGTTCTTATAATCCCAATTATGCAAATTTCTCAAATTGGCTTCTTGTTCTTGTTCTTGTTCTTCAAAAGATGACTTCCTAAATAATACTTGAATGTAATCTGATAACCAGTTCATGATGCAAACGCTCTTTAAACCTTTGTGTCTATCGATTCATTTACTACTTTTTTAATAACCATGCAAAATTATCTGAGAATGCACAAAATTGGTATATAATAGTCTATTAATACATGTTTGTTAATGTTTATAGATGTGATGTGTAAAATGTAATTAGCAATTTAATATATCTAAGCAATTTATCCAAGAATAGAACTACCCAAAGTAAATATTTTTGATGAGAAATTAAAGATTGTGAATATGAAATATGGAACGTATCTATAAGTATAAATACATTTGAAATAAGTCATATGTATTCAATAATAACTACACTTTATACAATCTTGTCTTATCGTTGCTGGGTGGCTGCAATCCCTCCTTGATTCAATCGTCACATTACATGTTTTGTCGAAGCTTCTCTCTCGTTAATTAATTAACGCGCAACACATCTCTTGAGAACAATTCAAATTGAGAGAATTGATCCATATATATATATATATATATATATATATATAATAAAATAAAAAATCTTCGATCTTCCTTAAAAATGAACGCTGATTTATGGGTCTCCCGCATCGCCGCCACTAAACGACGGTATGCGTTGCAGCAACACCATCAAAGCTCTCTCGGTAGGCACTGTTTCTCTTTTCGCATGCTTGTGTTCTGTTATTTGTTGAGTTTTGTCTGATCGATCTTAGTGCTTTTATTTTTTATTTTTTATTTTTTTGTTAATTTTCCCTTCCTTGATAAATTGGTAGTTCTGGATTTGTTTGAATGTAAAGTTGGTTTCTAGTTTTTCTCTTTCGATGTTTTTAATGTTTGTTCGTCGGACGTGTAATCAGACAGTCTAAGCATCGATGATTTCGAGGAGGAAGATGAAGTCCGACCCGATTTCCCGTGTCCGTATTGTTATGAGGATTTCGACGCCGCGTCTTTGTGTGCCCATCTCGAAGATGAGCATTCCTGCGAGTCAAAAACCACCGTAAGTACTTTTGTACTTTCGCTGTTTGCTTTTTTTTTTTTTCTTTTTCTTTTGGGTATAAATATGGTAGTTCCTTAATTATATGCTAGGTTTACTATTTTGTGTTTGTGCAGCGTTCTTGTTTCAAAAAGTTGTCTTTTGGTTTTTGTTATATTGTGTACTTATTTTCTGGATTTGACTTGTACAGTGCAAAAGCTGCAATCTTGTTTGTTGGCCAGTCTGATTCCCTTACCTTGTTGGGAATCTCTTCTTTTTCCCCACTTGATTGACTGGAATTTCCCTCTTTGTTTTTCCTTTTTGTTTTTCTTTTGTGTTTATGGCTGGATATAGATTCATGTTAAAAAGAAAAGAATCTTCTATCACCAAAAAGTACATGTCAGGTTTACAAATTAAACATCTAACTTGACTTGGAGATCTTAGGTTCGGTTTGCTGTGGGAGTTTTATGGGAATAGAGATGGACTAGTCACTGTTGTGTTGTTCACCGGCTTCTATCAAGAAAAGGTCCCAAAAACCAAAAGACAATAAAAAGAACAAGAAACTTCTATCAAAAGTTGAAACAAAATAAAGGGAAGAAATTCCGGCTTTCTAACTAATGTTCATATTGCATGGATGAACATTTCATGTTCGGATGAGTTTTTTCAAGGATTGTGATAAATTCATCTGTAAATAGGCACAAGTATGAATATCAATGGAAATACCTTATATTCTCTCATCTCCTAGAGTAATTTCTTGACAGTCCTTTATGACTTTCATCGTTATAGCTCTAGCTTTACATAGTCTTGGACCAACAAGAGTACCCTAAAAGACCAAGCAAGACAAATAAATTGTCAAGGGGATGAGAAGGGAAAGTAAACAGAGGAAGCAGTGGCAGTAATTCAAGGAGTGGAGCCTATAAATAATAATATTCTAGTTTGTTACCATCTCTTTGTCATTAAACAATTCTCGTCAACCTCTTCATCAAGCATATTGTAGAAAACACAGCTCTCTATGTCTTCTCTCCATCATTTTAAGGGTCTGCACATCGGCGTTGAAATCAATGTGGAGCTTGTTTCATGTTATATGAAACATGTACTTTTTCTTTAGGAGAGCAAATGCCAGTATTGCTGGGAATGCTATTTTCTAATTATTTTCCTTTCTTGGTTCCCCCTTCAGTCAATGTGGTGTGATGAGGAAGGAGAACCATTTAGTACACAATTATGTGTAACTCAACCTCCACCCTCCTCCCAAAAACCCACAATTGGAGAATGTAGGTGCTGTGGACTCTAAGCAGTTTGGGTTTGGATCCTGGACTGCCTTATTATTTCAATGTGTTTTGCAAAAGAGGAGCATTTTATGGGGTTCTCTTGCTTAACTTCATTAGATTACTGATCTATAGATAAAATTCTGTTGGTTGGATAAAACAATAATTTTCTTGACATAATGAAAACAAAAGCATAATGTACCAAGTTTCCATGCATTGGGCTAGAAAAAGCATATAAATGTGCCCATTTCTAAAAAGAGAAAGAAATGTTCTCGGTAAGAAACTAATAGCAAACAATTAATTGTTCAATTAATTTCTGATTGTGCTTGGCTAGCAGCGTGTCTGTTTCCAACTGTTTTGTTTAGTGACTATGAGATAAGAAACATTCCACTGCATCTATTTTTTTCAGAAGCATCCAAAGCCAAGTCTCACATATGGCCTTTTATCTATGTTGTTCAGAAGAATGATTAATGGGACATAATTCCTATACCTTGGCTTGATATAGGATGCCTTCTTGGCAACAATTTCATGCTATATTGCCTTTTCCATTACAGGTTTGTCCTGTTTGCTCTGTTAAAGTTGCACGAGACATGCTAAGTCATATCACACTGCAGCATGGACATTTATTCAAGATATCCTTTGAACGGAACTTCCAACACTCAACTATCTAATCCTTGAATGGAACTTCCTATACTCAACATTCTATCTTTTTCAATTCAAATCTTATGGATGTATTGGGGAAAACAAATATTTCCTTTACTGAAACTGAAGATCACTTGCAGAGACATCGCAGGTTACGTAGATTAGCTCTTCCTAACAGTCAGGCATTGTCGTTCCTTGGACGGGACCTTCGTGAGGCTCATCTGCAAGTGCTGCTTGGGGGTGGTGGATATAGGTCAAACAATGCTAATGTGTCCAATGTAGCTACCGATCCGTTCCTTTCATCACTTCTTTTGAATTTCCCTTCGTCTGAAGCAGAAGAAATTTCAAAATCCGTGGTATCAAGTGTGGAGGAAGCCTCTGCAAAGAAAGCAGTGCCAGTGCATATGTGGAAATCGAGGTACTTATCTCTATGTTCTTTTATACCTACTAGTGAAGAGTATGAAACATTTTGTATGTCCTTGTATTGTCCTTTGATTTTTGTTGAACTGATGGGCACAAGTTTTGCCAAATATCCCATTAGTTGTGCTTCCCAAATTTTATTTCACCTCCTGGCCTCCGATCACCTGGGACCTTCCATGGAGACATCAACATCTGAGCATGGGGCCTTGAACATTTTTCCCCTTCTTGTCCTGCTGTCTGTGTTGCGGGACGTTCCTTGTACTGTTCTGTTTCACACATGCAATGTCATCCATTCCCTATGTTCTGCTCCATAGAGCAAGAGATTCATCTAATAGAAACTATGAATTTTAGGTTGTTTCTTGCCCCTTAATGTGTATTTATTTCTCACTATTCAGGGCTGCAACAACTGAAGATTTTATAACATAAAAGTTACCTTTCTGGTTTCATCTCTTAACACAATGTAGAAGCTTGCAAAGTTTAGTGTTTGTTTTGTTGGTTGCATACAAAGTTGAGCAATTGTTTCATTGACTTAATGCAACTGTTGAGGTTCCTGCAGTGCCAGATAAATAAAAATTGTAATCTGTGGACTGCTGGTGGTGGATTAAAAATTGCATCGACCAGTTATCTGATTTTCCTTTTGACATTTTCATTGTTCTTGCAGCTTATGTTTGGACCCTTCTTTGAGTTATGAAGAGCGACAAGAAAGGATTAGGCAAGCTGCAGGGAGAGCTGGTTTTGTCCAGGATCTTCTTCTATCGACCCTACTAAGTGACTGACCGAAGTAAGTTAATTAGACAATAATGGATGGGGGGAACTAGAGCTTTCACTTCGAGTATTTTTCTGGAATTAATCATCCTACTCACTCGTCGATGCCGAAGAATCCGTCATTTAAACGTTGAATCAGCAGAGTCCCTGATCGGTGATCCCTTTATAGCTCCTTCTCATCAAGAGATGTATTACATTATGTTTTAGGAACAATGATGGTAAATTATGAAAGCGTTGAGTTCATTTTGTTGGAGGCTTGCCCAAAGTGACACTTTCTGGCATGGCACGCGCTTTACTCTATGCTTGGTTCAATTATGTGGACATAGTGTGCAATGCTACATTCTAGTTTCTCCTTTTCTACAAAACCATGGTTGAATTTTGTAAATTAGGTGTATGAAAAAAAAAATCATGAAAAATTATTCTATATTAAAGACTAATGTTCTAGATTTTTGAAAATTTTGATTTTTTTATAATATATATATATATATATAGTTTAATTTATATATAATTTATTTAATTTTGATTAATACATGTGAATGAAGTTGTACACATAAGTATAAGTATTTACATTAATATATGCTAAAAATTTAATACAAATATTCATGTTTCATTAAAAAAAAACATTTTAAAATAAATATATTATTTATTAAATATAATTTAAAGAAGATAATAAATATTAAGTTATATACATAGAGAGGTGTTGCATAGTTTTTATTTTATTTTATTTTTTTAATTTTATAATATTTATATAATTTTTTTTATATATTTAAAAATATTTTAATCTATTTATGTTATTTATAATAATATTTTTATTATTATTTCTAACTTCTTTTGAGGTAGACTTGAAATATAAATGTTCTTAGGAAAAGAAAAAAAAAATGTAGCGAACATAATTCTAAAGCCAATTAAACTGAAAGTACCAATTCTTGATTTTCGTCAACAATCAGTTGACTGAAGCTTGCTCGACAAACCCAATAAAATAAAATTCACGTAATACTAAATATTTTAAAAGTGATGACTATTTTAATAATTATGTTGAATATTTTTAATAAATATATTAAATATACATTAAATTAATTTATAATTTTTTTAAAAAATAATATATATAATAATTTTTTTGATAAATAATATAAATAGTTTGAAGGTAAAAGATAATTACTTTTTATTTTAGTAATTACATTGACTATTTTAAAATATAATTTCTTAAATATTATTTTTTTACATATGTGTAATATAATTTTTTAAAAATTATTAATAAAATATTAATTATAAGGTAAAATTACATAATAATTATTATAAATTTTTAAAAATTCATATTATTTCAAATATTAATATACATAATATATATTTTATATAATTTATCTCCATCGTATTTAATTTTTAATTTAATTTTTTTTTTTAAACTAACGTGTCAAACTGCCTGCATTATATATCTTATACGTATTATTACTGTATCGTATCAGTATTTCCGGCCCAAAACCTAAGTCAATTTCTCCTTCTTTTTATTTTTATTTTTTGTCTTTTTCGTTGGTAATTGTCTTATTATGAATGAATGAATGAATAAAAATTGCACCGCACATGTCTAATATATTTATCTTGTCACCGACACACGAAGCCCCCCACTTCGATGCCTCCACCAAACCATCTCAGATCCCACGGCCAAGAAAGTCAATAGCAGCCGTTTTAATTAATTTATTTATTTTTACTTTTTTCCTTTTTCCTTTTCCTTTGTGTTTTGCTGATAAAAATTAGTGGTTGTAGAGAGATGGGTAGGTTCTAATTGGAAGCGCACGCTTAGATCAACATCCCACTCAATAAAATAAACGCTTTTTTTTATTATTATTATTTAATTTTAATTTTATTTATTTGTTTATTTTAAGAATGAGTCGGTTGCAACAAGGCTGCAACTGCTTCTAGTTTGTGGGCTTCTGTCTTTCTTTCTCTTCTTCTCCTCTCTGTTCTTTTTATTTTTTATTTTTTTGGCTCTTTTGTGTTTTTCTGGGTAAAGACTAAAGGGAGAAGAGGATATGATGGTGGAACTATTTGTGCTGGGTTGCACAGGTGTTGTGGTGCTCCTCCACGGAGCTAATTTCCTCTTTCACGTTCTTTCGCAGCACCTGGCTGTTCGTGCTCTCAGGTATCTCTTTGCTTCTCCTTCATATCCATGGCTTTTTCTTTTTTTTTTTTTTTCTTTTCTGGGAAAATCTTATTGAGTTTTGATCTGGGGCCTTGGATTCCTCCTTTTTACCTTTTAATCTTGTTGACCCACTTCTTTTTTTGGTTTGGCGATCCTGCAGTAAAACCTTGTTTTTTTTTTCGTTTCTATGCAAATACAACGTGGGAATCTTCTCTCTCTATATTTATGTAAAATCACAGCTTTATGCCAATTTTCTCGTTTCAAGTTAACATACAAAAAAATAAAAATCGAAACTTTTTTTTTTGGTATCTCTATTTCCAAAATTGAGAAAGTGAATATAATCCCAAGTGTCAGTGACTGCTCTCTTTTTGGTTGATTGATCATTTATGTCTTGTTCGTGTTTCTAGGTTCACGACCTTTCTTAGTTTTCATGTGAAATTTACAGTTATTAGCAGGATGTGGTATCTTTTGGTAATTTAATAATACAAATGGAAATGGTGTATATTATTTCTTTTGTCTCTTCGAAAACGATACTAACATGTTGTCATTACTGGCTGCAGTTTCCTGGGATTCGTTGGGTGGTAGAAAGAGTATGGAATTCTTAACCCAAAGTTAAAATGGGGATTGTCCATTGATGGTAACATCCACCTGCCTGCCATAACTTAATGTGTATGAGTGGGTACGTGTGTGTGTGTGTGTGTGTGTGTGTGTGTGTGTAAATGTATAATTCTCCAGGAAACAATGGTTGGTAGACTGTATGGTACAAGAAAAGGCATATAAAATTTGAAAAATTTGGAGTATTTGTACTTAATTTTAAGATTTAGACCCTAAATATCTTTCTAAATGTAAAATTGCAGTGCAATTCTTGTTAGCTTCAATTGTAGCTTTTTAGATCTCTTACGGTGTACTTGCTTCGTGCGAAATATTAGCAGAAATGGAAGGAATTGACTCATTCTTATTCTTTTGGAACTATTTGGTTAATGTTCTGAAATCAGAATAAGAAATTCTCTTATGCTTGGTTATATTCGGATTTTACTTGCTTAGGTCATCTAATTATCACCATCAAAGTTTTTGTAAATTAACTCCATAATTATTAGGATATTTATACAAAATTAGAGCATTTCTGCTTTATGATAAAAGAAAGATAAACACATATTGCCTTTTAAGGTGGGTCTCTACTTGATAAAGCACACTCATTTTGTTGGCCTCAACTGTAAGAAGATAAGTTGCTTTTAGGTCTTCACCATCAATGGGGGCCATCGATTTGAAGCCACACATTCTCCATAGCGTTGTTGTTATTTAATGTATTAGATTAATAAACCAAATTGAGTTCTCATGTCCTACCTAAATTGACCAAAATTATAGGACTTATTGTGAAGATTAGGTGCAATTTTCACTACTTGTGCACCTAACACATTCTTCGGTTGCTTTTACTTTGATGTCTTTTGCCTTTTTTAAGTTGTTAGAAACAGATTAATTTGAAGAAGTAGACCGAGTCACAGATTGGTTGATCATAATATTTACCATTACCATTTAGATCAATTGCTTCATTTGTGGTCTCTTCATATTCTATATTAAATTAGCATTTCTTTTTTTTTTTTTCTTCTTCTTCTTCATTTTTTGCTAACTCAGTCCTTTCCTACTAATACTCAACAATCATCATCTAAAAGTAATGTTGAACAGTCTCTTGTCATCCTTATGACTTCGTTATTATTAATAAAAAAAAACAAAACAAAACACCCTTTACATGGTAAGATGTAATGCAACAACCTTGTTAACATTCCCATTGTGTTTTTTTCTTTTTGGGTTTTTGGTTACTGTTGAAAGCCAATCTAGAGTCTTTTATATATATATATATATATATATATATATAAAATACTCTAGATTGGCTTTCAACAGTAACCAAAAACACAAAAAGAAAAAAACACAATGGGAATGTTAACAAGGTTGTTGCATTACATCTTACCATGTAAAGTGTGTTTTGTTTTGTTTTTTTTTATTAATAATAACGAAGTCATAAGGCTGTCTCTTATACACATCTAGATGTGTATAAGAGACAGTATATATATATATATAAAGAAGTTTTTAGCCTTTGAATAATATCTGTCTCTTATACACATCTAGATGTGTATAAGAGACAGATATTATTCAAAGGCTAAAAACTTCTTTATATATATATATATATATATATATATAAAGAAGTTTTTAGACTTTGAATAATATACTAAAATAATTTTTTTATTATTTTTATAAATTATAGGTTTTTAAATAAAAATTTAATTTTTTTAACTACTAAAATAAACTCTGTAGTTAATATTTTGGCAGTTGCATGATGCTTCGATTTTAAAGTCTTCCTCCTAAATTCAACAGGTGGATTCTCACGTACCATTTCTTCTACCCGAAGAAGGCACCTATTTATCTATCTACTTACTATCCCCTTTTCATTTATGATCTTATAGCTAGTTTCCATAGACATTCTCAAGATGTGATCTTCACAGCACTCCCTGTTCTTTTGTTTTTGCTTCTACCAGGAATCTAACCTAAGAATTAAATGTCCCAACAAGCCTGAAAATTGTAGTATTTCTAAAGTAATTTATATTCTATACCTAAATGAATAAATAAATGAAAAGAAGAAAGATTCTAATTTTTTCATAGATCATGCAAACAAAAATTATGAAAAACTTAATAGTCTTAGACATGTAATATGCAATTGACATGCAAATGTTTATGACCTAAAAATTATGCATACGTGAAAAAAAATTTTTACCATTTATCAACCCAAAAGAAACACAAAAATTTCAGATCAAAATGCCAAAAAGACAAAAAGAACGAATAATTCTCATACCAGAATCAGAGCCCTTTTAAGTTCTAACACCCATGTAGAAAATTAAAAGAATAATAATTAATAAAATAAAATAAATAAAAAATTATCTCTTTGTAGACTTTCATACCATAATCAGCCTCGAGAATCAATATACCAAATGCATAAGTTTTTAGGGAGGAAGGAGAAGTCCATAGACATTGCCATGGTTATTACCCTGGTGATGTTTATCGTACAGTCACCTGGCCATAATGGAAGGAGAAGTTACCACTTTTTGGGGTTTCTCTCTATTGATTAAATAAGTCTTTAGTGGTAAAGAGTTACAGGCTCCTCCAATTCTTTAAATTACGTTGAGTCATCCTGTTATGGGTGGTTGACCCGTCTATAAACTCCCACTCCCCCTATCTTTTTTCATATTAATTGATGGTTTCCAATCTACTTGAATTTTTGATTCCCTCAATGAATAGCTAAATATCTTCCACTACAAGCAAAGATTTTAGAAGAAAGGAAGTTGCCACGTGTTTTTCCATCCCTCTAATGCCACATTTTCCTTCCTTGGCGTGAGCAAAAAAGACCATGCTAGTTTCTTATGCCAACTTAGGGTTCGTTTTAAGATCTTTATCAAAAGAGAGAAAAGATAGAGAGAGAAACAGTAGAAAAAAATAATAAATAGAGAAATAGTAGAGAATGAAAAAGAGAAAGGATAGGGAGGGAAAAAAGAATAAAGAAAAAGAGTAGAAGAAGAAAGAATAAAAAAGAAAAAAAAGAAAAGAAAAATACAAAGAGAAATAATAGAAAGGAAAAGGATTACTAGAGAAAGAATTGATAGAAAAAGAACTTAAATAGAGAAAATATAAAGAAAATGAATGAATTCATAAAGTGAAAAAAAAAAGATATATTTACTAAAGTGGGCCCTTTGTCCCCTAAGTTTCAAGGTCGGAAATTATGCTTCCTTTGCCACTTCGGAATAAAGCAAAAAAAAAAAAAAACATAAAGAAGAGCATTTACGTGCTTTGAATGATTAATTAATTTACTTTACACGAATATTTTTGGTTATTTTGTTTTATTTTAAAAATTTTATTTGAAAGAAAATTGGATAAAAAATGAAAAAAGAAAAACACATTTTTGTCAAACCTCGTAGCATGACCAAATTTCATTTTAAGAAAAGAGTGTAAATTAGTGCAAATATTTTAGTAAATGCAAGTCCAAGATAAGTGCAAGAAATCATTAATCCAAACAAATAGAATTATAAAAAGCATTAAAAAAAACAAAACAAAACAAAGGTCATAGTTCAATTTGTCCAAAATTTTTTGTCTTTTTATCCAATTCATTTCCTACTCCCTCGTTATGGTCTTTTCTTTAAAGGCATCAAATTTTCAAACCTCATCCTGCAAAAAAAAAAAAATAAATAAATAGTCATATACAATTTTATGTATAACAATAAATTTTTAGTATATTTTATGATAACGGGAGAAGTAGAGCAAAGCATCAGATTGATTACTTTCTATCAACCATAGTCCCTCGTGACAATAGTCTTTCCTTTGTTTTCTCCACAATCTGTCCATTTTGATATCAAAATAATTTATATATTAAAATGTACAATTAAGTGAATTTGAAAATAATAAATTTAAATAAATATAATTATTTTTTTATATAATTATTTAAAATTTTCTTACCTTTGTGGGTTGGTGGGGGGAAATTTTTCATACCTTAAAATCTCCCAAATAACAAAGAAATGGAGAGTGATATACCCTTTTTCTTTTGTTTTTTCTTTTTTTTTTTTTGTTTTTTTGGGGGGGGGGGGGGTTTGACCAAAGTCCCAAAGTGCCCCACCATAGGACAGGCAGAACATTTGTCACCATACCAGAGAAGCTTCTTGAAATTGTAGAGACTAGGAGAAGTTGGGAAGCTCTAGACAAAAAAGCCAAAAACACAAAACCAGACCGATCAATGGAAACCTCAACAGGACGAGATAACCATAACCAACCATCTTTCCTCCCCTCCCCAACCGGCCATGGTAGCAGTAGTAGCACTGCCACTAGCAACTGCAATTGCAGCACCACCGCCGCCGCTACAAACAACAACAACAACCGGCAACCATCACCACCTCTTCCATCCCCCAAACCCATCACCAGATCCGAACAAGCCAACCCTTACCCGACCACCTTCGTCCAAGCTGACACTTCCTCCTTCAAGCAAGTTGTCCAAATGCTGACCGGGTCTCCGAGAACCACAGTCGCCGCTGCCGCCCAACGCCACCATCCGGACCCACCACCCAAATCTTCCCACGCCCACAACATTCCTCCCCTCAAAACCACACCCAAGAAAAACCAATCCGCCGGGTTCAAACTCTACGAACGTAGAAATTCCCTTAAAAACTTCAACATCAACCCCCTCAACCCGATTCTCGCTCCACCCAGTTCGGGGTTCTCGCCCCGGAAACCCGAGATTCTCTCTCCTAGCAACCTGGACTTTCCGGCCCTTGCTCTCAGCCCGGTCACTCCTCTAATACCCGACCCATTTGACCGATCTGGAGCAGCAAATTATGCGAGCTGCCACAGTCCCAGTAACCATCACAACAACAGCAGCAGCAGCAGCAACAACAACAACAGAGACACGGATGCAGAAGATAGAGAGATCAAAGAGAAAGGCTTTTACTTGCACCCATCTCCAGCAACTACGCCGAGAGAGGCGGAGCCACGCCTGCTTTTGCTGTTCCCCATGACCTCGCCGAGTGTTTCAGGTTCTGTCAATAACCCTTAATTAATGTTCTGCTCAGTTTCTTAAGTTCTTCTTTTCTTTTCTTTTTGAGTTTAGGCTTTTGTGTAAGAATTATATGTGTGTGTGTGTGTGTGTGTATAATTGTTGGCATTGATGATTATTTATGTTGGTTGAGGAAGATCAAATCGTGTAATGTTGGATCGTTGAGGATAAAGAGAGAGGATCTCTGCTTTAATTGTATAATTTTGGTGTTTTTTTCTTTTCCTTTTTATTGTCATTTTTAAGCTGTATTTGTGTCTCGAGGTTAATAAATCTATCAATATTTCAATTTCAACCCTATTATTCGATTTGGTGGTGTTAAAAAATAAAAAATAAAAAATTTGTCAAATCTGAGAAGAACATCAAATTTGAGAAAGTTTTGAGATTTTTCAGTGTTATTTTATGAAGTTGGCCATTCATAAGCAAAGTGGCTTTGCCATCTAACTCTGGTTTTACCAAAGTAACAATGACGGCAAATTTGGCACATACCCATGTACAGAAAGTGGATCTTTATTCGGTCAATTAAGGCAATCACTGGTGCAATTCAGTTCCATGACTTCAGGCATTAGATGGGACAAGAAATTATTAAAAGAAGCTTTGGAGAACCAGTGAGGGGATGAAAATCAGTGGAGGGAAAGGTCTGTGATAATGGCAAAAGGAACCAATCTTTGACCCTGTTGTTTGTGGCCTTCGCTTTATTGAGTGGAGTTAAAATGCCAAGAAGATGTGGCCATGTCCTATATCAATTTGTGTGCTTGTTGCACTAAGCACTCTCTTTCTTTTTACTTTTTTCTTTTTGCCTTTTTTTTTTTTAAAAAAAAAAAGAAAATTTCTTATTGTATTACTACGGACTAGACAGAGTTATTTAGTTTCTAAAAGGAGGCTAGTATTACCAGTGTAAAGGAATCCAATAGAAGTTGCCGTTTTGCCTATGATTGTTGCTAATTTTAATTCATGGCCTTCATAGCGGATAATCCCAATTTACGTTTAATAATACTGGCAAATGATGCGATTGTGAGCTGTGCTTAATTAGTCTAGGAAGCATTCAATTTGACGGTCTTGATGAGCTATTTTGTTCACTCAGTTACACTGAGTTTTTCATATTGGGTCCTGAAAATTTTAATACCATTCTAGTTTCCACGTTTGTGGGGGGGGGGGTTCCTCGATGTAAAACCCTTTTTTTTTTTTTAATCCAGAGATCTATTGAATAGAATTAATTTTTTTTTTAATTTTCATAATTCTTCATTTCTATAATTTACCCCTTTTTGAATTAAAATTTTAAATTTTAAAACTAAAAATTTAATTTTTTTAATCTTTAACACAATAACTCTTAATTTTGTTGTAAAGCTATCATGCGAAGGTAGTTTCTCGTTCTTAGTTTCCTACTTCGATTGTAACTCTCCTTTTTTTTTTGACCCGTGGGAGTCCACATTGTAGTCAATGGGAGGATGACAAAGTCAAGGAGGTGGGGGAATTGGGACTTGTGCTGATCAAAAAACCACAAAAAAAAATAAAGGAAAAAACAGAGAGAGAGAGAGAGAGAGAGAGAGAGAGAGAGAGAGAGAGAGAGCAAAAGTGGGGAAAAAACAGGATACAGGATATGGGTTCTTTCTCGTCTTTTTTGTCTCTTTATGTGCACCCCAGCTGTAAGTTGGGTAAACAAAGACACCCCTTTTGGCCTTTCCTTTTCGATCATCATCAAGTTTCGAGTATATCTCCCACAAGTGGCATGCTCGAATTCGTTCAATGATGTGATTTTATTTACTTGTTAAATTACTTGGTGATTGAAATAGCTGAGCAGGAGTAGCCTAATTATATAGAGATAAAATCATGTTGTTGAAAACTTGGAAAGTGGCATGCCACATGAAAAACGAAAAAAGAAAACAAGCATATATATATATTCATGTGTATGGCCTCGCAGAGAAAAGCATATATAATTTTCTCTATCTGCTTGACTAATATTGGAACGTCAGAGTGTATAGTTGCGTGGGAGAGGTCTAATCTACTGTCATTATATATCAAAATTACATAAAACTATATATATATGTGTGTGTGTGTGTGAGTGTGTGTGTGTATGTATATACCGACCCTTTTATTTCCTCCAGAAGAGACACACACACAGAGAGACAAGAAACACGAATAAAGAAGGAAAAGGAGGAGTTTTGCAGTTACAGAAGCAAAGAGAGATGACCCCGTTGCACGTCCAAATGTATGAATATGGGGACAAACGCATAAACCCGAAAAAAATAAAGTAAGACATTTAAAAAAAGGGAAAAGAAAACACAATAGAACCCAAGTTACCGATAATAATTAAAAGCGAAGCATTAGTTGGAGGAGATGAGGCGAAAGATGATGATGATGATGGATAAAATTTATAGCCAATCTCTCTCTTCTGTGACCTTAATGGTATGATCAGTGAGTGTATCTCTTGCAACGAGTGATGGTACTGCATGCTCTGCGGTAAGGATTAGCCCTTTGCCTCCTATTGCAATCGTAGTAGGACTGGCCGCGGCGGCCGCATGGGACGGAGTTTTTTCTGAGGGCATCATAGCTAATGTACCTTGTTCTTTGACGAAGTAGCCGGTTATTGACGTCAGAATCCAGCAACATTTCGGTTTCGAGGTCGAAACACTCGCCGGAATGACATCCGCTCAGTGCTGCTCCCATGCTAGCCACATCATGAAACAAGGTTGCAGACCTAGCCACGACCATGGCCATAGCTAACATGAGGAAAACCAAGCAATACTTAGAACCCATTTTTGAGGTGGTGGGGTGGTTCGGTTCTTTGGGGGTTGGGGGGGGGGGAGGAAGGGGAACGTACGGAGATTTTAGATAATGTTCCTAGGCCCTGCCCTTCCTGATGGAGGAGGGGAAGAGAAAAGATACACCAAAAACAAGGGAAGCGGAGGGGGATGGCTGG
The DNA here is from genome assembly GCA_021464305.1 of Kandelia obovata. NCBI lineage: Eukaryota > Viridiplantae > Streptophyta > Magnoliopsida > Malpighiales > Rhizophoraceae > Kandelia > Kandelia obovata. The sequence goes on along the minus strand of CM038485.1, from coordinate 919,113 downwards.
GAGGTTCTTGGGATAAAAAAGAAGGGAGAGATGGTCTTTGGAATTGAATTTTTGAAGGGTGGGATTCATGGTTGTTAATCCGTTTACATTAAGGTGTGTTTTTTGGGGGGGTGTCCGTATACCTTGCCCCTTGTTTTTCGCTTTAATTCTCGTCCAATTTAGGTTGTGCTATCTTTGAGAGAAAGATGGGGGTTGTGTGTGGGATTTGCTTATTGTTTATGTAACAGCAATTGCCTGTATTTGGAAAACGAAGTCTAAAATGACCATATTCAGAATCTTGGTCTGGTCCTCCAAATATATATATATATATATATATATATATATATATATATTATTATTATTTTTATTTTTTTTGGGCGTATTCATGGGCATTGGCTAATGCATGGGAGGCTTTCCATTTTCCTTGGTTTTGGGCCAAGGTTTAGTAGCCACAGGGCCTCTGCTCTCCAACATGAGTTGAATTAAAGTCGTTGTTTTTGGATTCCTTCATTTGCAGCTCATACCATTGTTCCCCAAGCCAAGTCTGAACAGTCTTTCCAAAAATAATTAATTGTTTTATAAATTAAAAATTTTATAATATGACATGGTGTATATATATAAAATGATTAAATCCTCAACAAAAAAAAAAAAAAAGAAGAAAGAAAAAAGAAAAAGGGTCTTTTTTTTTTTTTCTCTCCATCCAAATGGATTACCTAAATAGGTGTGTGTGGGTAGGGTACTAGATACAAAGGCTATAATGATGTGGACCCCAGATGACTTTTAAGTGCCTGTTCCACTCGTCTTTCATGATTGTGAGTTAGGGAATTTATTTATTTATTTTAATTAATCAATTCTTACAGCATTCAAAGCATGATGGATCAAAAACCTAGACCCCAAACACAAAGAATAAAAAATAAAAATAAAAGATATATGATTGTCTCTGGTGGTTCCACGAATCAAAACCACTATGAACAAGAGAGACTGCTTAAACAGGAATTGTTCTACAAAAACTACTGTTTTGCCTGCCGGTGATAATCAATTTTAGGACTAATGAGGTCACCGGGCTTGCAATTCCGGGCGGCTCAAAGTTCCAAGCGACAACAACTTGAGAGACCCATGTCCACCGTCATGGGTTTGACTTTTACCGCCATCTAGAAAATAACACTTATCTCCATAAAGGTTCAAATAATATATTTTTTTTTTCTGTAAGCATATATTTATAATGTATTTTTAAATTGAATAAATAATATTTTGTATAATAATATAATATTACTAGTAATAAATTTTTGTATCTAGAAAAATAAAATAAAGAGGCAAATGAATATAAATAAAAAGAAAAGATAATAAAGCCTGAGTTGGTAAATATTTTAGCACTGATTAAAAGTACTTCTTTGGTTTCTGTAAAATTTTGTCGACTTTAGTTGGAGGATATTTATTAAAAAGAGGGATTTATTTTTTTTTTTTAAAAAAAAGGGTAAAAACAAGACGCATATATTACAAGAGAAAGGGAGGCATTGAAGAAGAGAAGAACAGAAAGGGAACAGGAGTAAAGACAAGACCCGCAAATGTAAGGGCATTTTTTGTAATTATCTCTCCAATCAATCTTGCTGATTTTTATTTTCCCCAACTTTTTTCGTCAATTCAGCGAGAAAGATCGCTGATGGTCCCCACATGAACATTTCGGTTGATTTTCTCCTGCGACTTTCTTTCTCAGAACCATCCGGATAGACAAAAAGCTCTCTCTCTCTCTCTCTCTCTCTCTCTCTCTCTCTTACACATTTTCCCTTTTAGGGTCTTCTGTCTTTCCTCTTGCCCCCATGAACCAAACAAAGAAAATGCACATGTATGAAATCACATAAATAACTCTTAACATTTGTTGTTGATAATAATAATAAAAAAAAAACTTACTTTTGCTTACTAAAGAACCCTAATTTACAAGAAGGGAAAATGTAATTATGATAAATAATTAAGTGGGACAAAATGAAAACAGTAAGTAAAAAATTTCACGATAAAATTTTTTTATTAGAGGGGTTTGAATAGATGAATACGAAGTTTTAAGTGTGCGAAGAATATATGTATAAAAAGAAAAACAATAAAGGTGAAATTATTTTAAAAAGTGGAAGTAATGGTAACTATGAGAATTTTTTTTTATAAAATTTCTTAAATTGATGTACAAATTTTATAAGAGTGCTACCACCACCATATAAGATCAATCGTAATATGTCAATTCAAGAGTGCAACCACTACTCAACGAAGGCATAGAGAAGAAGAAGAAGAGATGAAGAGTGAGTTGTATGGAAGAAGAGGGGGAGGAGGCGGAGGAGGAGGAGGAGGACACCAACTTTGACGTAGAAGAGGAGTGGTTGGCCTCTAGGAGGAGAATATATATACGTAATTATATTATTATATTAATTTTTTTTATTAGATATAAAATATATAATTAATATTTATTTTATTCTATTTATTTTTAAATAAATTTAAGATATTTGATTTAACGAATGAAATTAAAATTCTTTACGAATATTTAGTTTATTTTGATTAAGAAATTCCTCAAATTTATTTTCACTAAAAATTGTAAAACATTCATTCTCTTATACGATGATTATAATTTTACTGCAATAATTCTACAGAATCGCTGCATGAAAAGTTAGTTCAGCGCTAGGGATACGCGGCGGGAAAAAAAAGCACTGCATTGGAGTACATGAGATGCAATTTTTCTATTTTTAGGCGGTGGCAGCCGCTGGCTATAGCAATTGAATGGTGAGATGCCAGAATTCGTCAATTGGGAGGAGTTAGCTGGTTAGGAACGAGTCAACAAAAAAAAAAAAAAAAAAATGGAGGAACCTTCGATGGCGCCAACCCCACAGCACATCAGGAGCATTCATGGCGCCAACTAACTTCTCACATCTCATTTTAAACCGACTGATTAGGATCTATTTTCATCTTATAAATATCAGAGTCCTCTCTCTTGTTAAAAAAAAAATATATATATTCTCTCTTCATTTACCCTTGTTTCGCTAATTTCTTAATTTGTTTTTTTTTAAAAAATTTAAATATCACAATACTAATATTAAATTTCAATTTGTAGCATTTAAATTATTTTATTTTATTTTTTGTGTGTTGCAGATGTTGAATTCATTAGCTTTCCAATTTGAGATTCCATGACATGGAAAATAAAAAAAAAAGTTACAATTTTTGTATGATAAAATTAAAAATTTACATATAAAAATTATAGTCTCACTTTATTAGGCTCTCTACCTTAATCTTTTGAATTACAAAGTTATACAAATATATATATTATTTTTTTTCCTTTTATGAAGTGTATATTAATGAAGAGATTGGTCTTGCTAGAACTGTTCATGGATTTAAAGATAATCAAATTACCTCACAACAACCAAGAAGCCAAGAACAGAGATGGGGTGAGTAGGAGCAATTGCCCTCACTGGTTGTTAACAAATATAAATTTTTCATGTCAAAATTTAAATCTCTTTTCTAAAAATTATTTTTTCCTTCACTCAAAATTGTTTCTTGCCCTACTCAAAATTTGATATTATTCGATTTATTGACTTATAGTCATCACCTAATATTAATTCTCATAGATATCATCATTTTTTTTTCTTATAATTTCTCTGTGAATAAGTTTATCCTTATTTTTATTTTTTAACATGAATGATTTTGGTGATATTTAGTGTATTCAAAATTTTAATAATAATTTGAATGATTGTTAGATGATAGAATAAATTCCATAAATATAATATTTTTATAAGGTGAATAAATAAAATATGTATATTTAATAACCATGTAAATTTTATTTATGACATGATTATGATGACAATAAAAGCATTCCTCTTTGATTAAAATGTCACAAATTACCATTCTTAAAAGAATATTTTTTAATATATATAAAAGAAAATACAGACAAATATATGTATATTCTCACAAAATAAATACTTATTTGAGATTTTCATAGTTGCTTCACCGATAAAATTCATGTAAAAAAAATGTGAATAATTTATTATTATTATTAAATATTATTTTACTAACTATACGTAACCTTATCTCTATTCACCAGAATTCTTGGATCTGCCACTGTTTGTAATAAACAAGGGATCAAAAGGTCGTAGGCCAAATGATTCTTGAATTGATTTGCCTTGCTTTTGGCTAGCTTTACAAAAAAAAAAAAAAAAGGATCCAAACTGTCTCAGATGCAACAATACCAAATTAATAAAAAGGATAATATATGTTTGAACAAAACATAAAACTATTTTTGAAAATAGATTATATTCCTATAAACAAAGTTTCTATATAATAGATTAAAGCAATTATCTCTTAAAACATGACAAATATTTTTATTAATATGCATTTCATAAAAAGTCACATAAAAATGTGATCATTTGTTTAACCCAACATTATGAATTTTGAAGGTAAAGAGAATTCAACAAAATTCTCTAATCAGATGCCTAGGTTAATAAAATGTTCATAATATGACTAGTTTGATTAAGCTTAAAAAAATGTAATAATTAATTTTCTAAAATATAATATTTTATAATAAATTCTTTCTATTTTAAAAGGTAAATTTTGTTGAATTAATTAACAAAAATATAATACATTATTTTTGGTTTCTTTTGGGCTATACACCAAATATGGGAATATACAAAATTTAATATTTTAAGACATAATGAAATAAAAATTGCAATGAACTATAATTTTATATGAATATCAAAGAATTTGTGGCTATATTATATTATTATGAAAAAATTAGTTTAATGTGGCATAGTTCTATTGAACTTTTTATTCGTGTTCAAAAAATTTTTCTTGAGATTTCATAGAAACAATTACTTATAGATAAATATATTAAGGATATATTTTAGTTGACACAATATCTATAAGTTAGGTATAATTTATTAAAAGTATAACTCAATCTCACTTATTAAAATAATTGTATTATTTATATAACATAAAATAATTTTATAATTTTAATAATACACATATAATGCAAATAATGTCTTTATTTATTTATATTTTACATCAACATGACTTCTCAACCAGCCGCATGCCATTTTGCACGCAAGTGTTTTCTTTTTCGCAGCTATTATGCCTCTATCTAGAAAAAGATTTTTTTGTATATAACGTTGGGACCCCAATAAGGATAACGATACGAATTTTCGCTGTTTGGACTGCGAAACACCAATCATACATTCCAATTTAGACACAAAAAAAACAAAAAGAAATGTGGACTTTAACTGAGTAGTAATATTTAGTTAAGTTATAGATTTAAAGACAAAGACAAAAATATATAATTTTCTTTGCGGTGCAAAGGATGACAAGACAAAAAAAAAGATGGGTTTGGCTTGGATTGCAAGGGATCCTCCTGGTTTAGTCAAAGACTCCACTTTTATTTATTCCCCTCTTCTTTTTTTTTTTTTTAATTTGTTTTTCAAAGAAAGAAAGTAAAAACAGCCCATTAACAATGGGGTCATGTTTCTTTCTTAAGTCTTTCTAAGAAAAAGTTGTAAGGTAGATTGACAAGAAAGCGCATAAAGTTCTCTCTCTCTCTCTCTCTCTCTCTCTCTCTCTCCTGTCTCTTATACACATCTAGATGTGTATAAGAGACAGCTCTCTCTCTCTCTCTCTCTCTCTCTCTCTCTATCTGGGGTATTTTACTATTTGTTGGGTCAAGTAGCAAGTTGGTCTCAGCTTCTGCAGCAAAGGGTCCACCGGAACTCGCTAGCTTTGGGTGAAGCTTTCCTTGTCCTGTTGATGAGTTTTCGCTGTATATGCTTCTAATAGTCTTCTTTCCTTTTCCCTCTTCTGATACAATTCCGTTTCTTTTTATGTTCTTTTTGGCCTTTGGGGTGTTAATTTTCTCTTTGTGATTCTCTAGTATCTCAAACTTCAAGGCTTGGCGCTGTTTAAGTTGTTTGATTTGATGCTGTTCTTCTGTTGCTGTTTGTTGTGGTTGCTCTCACCTTTGATGGTCTGAGTTTGCTTTGTCGTCGAATTTTCTGATTCTAAGATTTTGCTGATTTTTTGTGTGAATTATGCTTAATCCATGGATTAGGAGGCACTTAAGAATATATATATATATATTGGGTTCTAATTCACAATATACTCGAAGCCTAAAAACATGTCGGCATGCTTCAATTACTAATTTTAACTTCTAGGCTTTGCATATTGTAGCCATATATCACTATGATGATTTTCTGTTCTTGGTGGTTTATATGCTTAAATGAGCTCAGTTGCAATTGTATTTTTCATATTTCTCTCCAAATGCTTGTGGGCAGTTTTGCACGATGATTAACTTTAAATATCACTCAATTTCTGACTTCTTTTCTTTTGGTCGAATTATCAATTTAGATCCCAGCTCGATGTGATTTTGAGGATGGCGTGCATCTGTGCAACACTCCTCATGAATTCTTAGAAATTTGAATGTCTTTTGTGAAAAAACCTTTCGTTTGTAAATATAAAATGTTCAAGACTGTAAAAGATTACTTGTTCTTGTCGTGCTTACTCAGTTTGCGATAAGGGTTAGATTGGCATGTTAGGGTGATATATGATACTTTTGGTTGTCATTATTGAATGGACTATATTCCTGAGTTTCATTTACTTGAATCTGTTCAAGACAACAATCTTCTCTGGTGTGTATTGGTAGCCTAGATTTTAGAACAGAAAATGTGGGAGTTTGATTTCCTCCAGCTCTTACATGAGCTCTATCCATGCGAAGCATCATGAACTTCAATACAGAACATCAGGAATATAATTTTTTGATTGCAAATTTCCATTCTCTGCCCTAATTTTTGGATAATTGGCAGGTCAAGAAGCTTTCTCAGTCCGGTCATGGATGCTAATTTGCCTCTTCCCCCCAAGGAACAGAGAGAAAAACCTGATCTTCTTGTTGAGGTGAATCCTTTTAGCTTTTGTTGCTGTTGATTTTTTGCCAGTTGCATAAAGGTTACATATCTTCCATTTTAGCTCCTGACTCTGCAAATGATGATGATTTCAGGTTGCTAGTTTAGAGAAGCAGTTGTGGGCATTGATTCTAAACAAAGGACTTTTGCACTCTGAAGTGAAAGAATGGTACCATAAAATATGCTGTAGTTATGAGAAGATTATTCTTAGTGATCATGAGTTGCCTGAACTTCAAGATGTCGAATATTCCGTGTGGAAGCTTCACTACAGGCATATTGATGAATTTCGTAAGAGAATTAAAGGAAGTTCTGTTCATGAAGAGACCACACAAACTGCAACATCACAGAGTGCTGTTACCTCACAGAGAAGCTGTGAAGACCATGTAGAAAGATTCAAGTCTTTTCTGTCAGAAGCAACTGAATTCTACCAAAATGTTATGGTCAAACTTAGAAAATCTAATGGGCTTTCTGAAGGCTTCTCTTTCTGTAAAAATGGTGGCAATTCTAGTTCTGTTGACACAAAGAAAATGCAGTTTTTATGCCATCGCATTCTTATTTGTCTTGGGGATCTTGCTAGATACAGAAAACAATGTGAAAAAGCAGATACACAGAGCCATAACTGGTCAGTTGCAGGCAAGCATTACTTGGAAGCAACAATGATTTGGCCGGATAGTGGAAATCCTCACAATCAGGTTATTTTTTAAAATTTACTATTATTATTATTATTATTTTGTGTTTCTGATATCTGGTTCACTCTATACTTGAAATGCCTGCTGAATCTTATGAAATTCTTATGGCTTTAAAAGTCCTATTCTATATTTCTAGTTGGCAGTGCTGGCAACATATGTTGGGGATGACTTCCTAGCTTTGTACCATTGCATAAGAAGCTTAGCTGTTAAAGAACCTTTCCCCGATGCTTGGAATAACCTTATTTTGCTGTTTGAAAGAGTAAGACCCAATATCCATTCTGTCATCTTTCTTTTATTTTTTAACAGTATCAATTATGTCATCCACAGATTGATATTGAAGTTGCATTGCTTGTTTGTCTTCTGAGTTGATTGTCATGATCTTGCAGAACAGATCCTCTTACTTTCCTTCCCTTTCTCGTGATGCCCACTTTAATTTCTTGAAACCATCTGAAATTAGTCTCCAGATTCAATCTCAATCAACTAATGATCAGTCATATTGTAAGATGGTGAAATCAGAAAATGAAGGCTGCAGGGAAACCAATCCATGGCCTCTTATTGTTAGGGTGATAAGTTTCTTCATCATAAAATCAAGGTACTCCATATGAGTTTGTGTGGATATTAAAAGTTATCTTTCCTCCTAGCTTTTTTTCTGTGTGCATTTGTTTTCATTATCTAAGGTTCCATTATAAGAGCACACGAGAATGCATTGATCTTACAGTGATCTCTTCTCTGCTCTTTTGGTGTAACACTGCTTACATCAGTTGACACATGCATGCACACACACACACACACACACACTGATGGAGGATTCAATATTGACACTTTCATATTTCCTGTGGTGCGAATACTAGTTGCATCAGTGGGATCGTAATTTCTACTGGGTACAGATAACAAGATCATATACTGGAAAAAATGCCCGCATAAATTCTGCATCACCCTTATTCTATGTTAAGAATCATATTCTGATGCTTTTTTTTTTCCCCATCTTTAAATGTGATACAGTTTCGATGACTTCCCTTATACTTTTGCATCTGCTATGAAGGAGCTAGATGTGTTGATGGAACTAGATGATACAAAGCTAAAAGCTGCAGTAGAGTCTTACCAGCTCATAGGTTCAGCTAGAAGCAGGCCTTTTCGAACCCTTCAATCTGTTTCTGTTTTTATCTTTGTCATTGATAATCTGATAAACAGCCCAGAAGCAAAAGATTCAAACAATAAAAATGATCCACAGCAGATTGCCTTGACTCAAGTGGCACTTGCTTCAACATTCATTTTCATGGGACGCCTTGTTGATAGATGTTTGAATGCATATCTGTTGGAATCTTGCCCTCTTTTACCAGCCTTATTGGTTTTTGTGGAGTGGTTGGTGGGCGTTATTGATGAAGCAGAGATACATGAGACAGATGAAAGATGCACAAGTGCCATGTCTTACTTTTTTGGTGCTTTTCTTGAACTTCTATGGCAGTTAGATAGAAATAGGGTTGACACAAAGGCTCTAAGTAGTTCTGCTCTTTGGGAGGACTATGAGTTGAGGGGCTTTGCACCATTAGCACATTCACATTTGTCACTAGAGTTTTCAAGTAAATGGGGATACAGCAGCAGTCCTGAAAGTGAATTTGAGTGCCGTGCGCTCCGCATGATTAATGCTGCAATAAAGATTGCAGACAGACGAAGCAGCAACTGTAAATGGATATTCTACAATAAATATGAGAAGAAATTTTCCTTATTAGAACCAAAGAGGCCTCTTGATAGGAAAGAATTAGAAAAACTAGAGTCTTGTAGTGCTTTTGTTGATGTGAAAGAGGCCCAACGGCATTGTGACTATACTCGAGAAGAATGTGAAAAACTGATCACTGAGGAGAGACTTATAGACCCTCCTGGTCTGCTTGGTAAGTCTGTAGCTGTGGAGGAGGAAGAAGTCATTCTCTTCAAGCCTCTTACAAGACACAATTCTGCACCCCTTCATGGCTTTGTTACCTGTAATGATCAAATGTCTCCAAAAGAAGCAGGGGATCCGATGGTAGGTGCTGATGAATGCTTGCGTCGTGCTACATCGCTTCTAATAGCACAAGTCCAGGGTGATCCTTCGGAATTCCATTCTGATATGACAAATTTCAAGCGCAGTAAGGTACTAAAGTGGCAGGAGCCTTTAGTAACGGACATGGTATCCCATGCATTTTTAGAGGCCCCTAGCTCTCCTGGGGCTTCCTCTTTGGGCAGCTCCATCTCTGCTGGGCCACCCTCACTCAACGCCTGGGTAATTGAAAAGAGCAATTTGAGCAGTGAAAGAGCCAAGGGTAAAAATTATCTCACCAAACACACCTTGACACCTATTGAGGAGATTGCTTCTGCATCCTTGAATGATCTCTCCTTAAATGGAACTGAGGACTCCCTCAAGTATTCAACCACCAATTCACCTGCTTATTCAGCTCCATTACCTTCTGCCCCGTTTCTCCCTGATGGTGTTGGTTGGTTTAGTGGCACTCAGTCTACTTTTTCTGATCATAACAGGCCAAGCATCAACAGGACAAATCATTTCTACGATGTATCGCAAGGGAGTGGCAATACAAATTGGGCCATTTCTCATCAACCGATTGATCATAATCCTAGCAACCCAGGATTTGTGGATGGATACACATCATTTCATTGTATGACTTCTTCGGAATGGCTTCGTCAATATAGGGAACATCACAATCTTGAGCAACCTATCAGCAATGCATGGCCTGCTCATTCCTATGCTACTGGGAGCACTAGAAACATCAATGGCGATGACATCTCAAGGTCTCATCTTTTGGATCAGTGGGCATCTCCAATGACTCCTGGCCCATCGTTTTATGCGGAGAGCCAGCCATTTCCTCCAAGCTTTCCTCCTATCTACGGCACAGATCAACAGAGAAGGGAGAAGCTCATTCTTGGCTACCAAAGAGCAAGCCCTTATTTATGTGGCGCTGTGAATGAGCCTGCGTCTCTTCTGCAGTATCTTAAGGAGAAAGAATGGCTTCTCCGGCAGGATCCAACCCTGAGAGGTCCTACATATATGGGTAGTTGAAAGTTCCTTTAGAATCTGCAGAAGTTAAACGAACATGTACATGTACATATTTTTACTGCTTGGGACGTACTATGAGAAAACTAGCTGGGTGGAACTGATCATAATAACGGTTTCATGAAACCGTCCATGCCAAATGAAGAACTCGGGTCTGTCTTGGTTATAAGAAGCTCAACATGATAGCTGAATAGATGATACAAAGCCATTGCACTGCTACTTCACTGCTATGACTGCGCTAGTAATGGAAAGCCTTGCATACCAATAAATTTTGCAAATATGAATGTACGTGACATATAAGACATAGCAGCTTCTCCAAATATATGTAAAATAATATAATTTGATTGACATGGGCTTCATTTGTTTATAAAATATGTTATTATTAGCAATATTTTTCATTATAGAATAAGTAGTCGTACAATCCACTACAGTATTGAGAAAAATGATATCTAACTTTCTTGATTTTATCTTAAATAATAATATATGTAAATGATAACATAAAATTATAATTAAATCACTGTTTTACATTTTATTGTATTGCTTAAGTGGAATGGGGATAGAAGTGAAAATAGGCCTATTTAATGTTAAATTTTTTTGATGCTGTTAAACATAATATAGATTGAATCTGGGATATAATGTTAGGTAATAACAAAGACATGTTCTATCTGACTTTGTCTTCTCCCTGGCATTCTCAATTTCTTTTCTCCTCAAATTTCTTCTTCCCCGCCGCCGCCACCATTTTCTTCCTGAAAAGCTAATAAACATTTTGTGTGTGCGTGTGAAATTGAAGCAGCAGAGCAGATCTCAACTTGCGAAGGAAAATGGAGAGAAACAACGGACAATTGGGCGTGTCGCCAGCGAAAGCAGTCTTACTAGGAGCTCTAGCCCCTGGTGTCAACGTCAGTGTGTCCGTATGTGTGTGTTCATCTGATACATGGGGTGACCCCAAAACTCAAAAGTTGTGATCTTTTTGTTGTTTCAATTTTAGGGTCCGACATGGATTACGTTAAAATCGGCGTTTTTGATGCTTGGTGTGTGCCTTTCGATTATGCTTGGCCTTGCACTCTCTTCAAGCGACTCTTATTTGATACTTCATGTTGTGTTTCTTGTTCTAATCACCGCCACCCTATTCACGCTTCTTAGCTGGTAAATTTTTTTCCTTTCTTTTGATTTGTTTTTGGGCCGGGGGGTGGGGGTGGGAATTGAAATAAGTTGGTTGATTGATCAATGAAGAAATTTGTCATTTGATAATATATTGTTTGTGTTAAATCATGCTTTATTTTGATTAATGAACCCGACAATTTTACCGAGATGGATTTCCAAATTGCTACAAAATCATTTCAATGTCAATATTCTATTACTTGTTTGCATCATTATATTCTATTGGTGATCCTTTGCGTATTTTCCAGGTGATTTAAGGAGTGTAAGTCTCAATTTTGGCTGCCTTTTGCTTCCATGCACCTTGATTCTACGCTTACAGCTCCAAATTTATTTTTATTTTTATATTTCTTTTGTTATTGGTTAGGACTATTCCCCTGAGGAATGGTTTTTAGGTGATCAATAGTATGTTTTCTCTCTCTAGTTTTAAAACAGGCATTCTTGCAAGGTTACTATAATGTTTAGACCAGTCAACCTGACTGGTGAAGTGTTCATTTTCCAGTCCACTAATGATTGGGTACCTCTCAATGTAGCAGGGGGTGTTCTATTTTCAGATTTATGGTTGGAGTTAGTCTTGAGCGCATCTGAATCTTAAGCTTTAGAAGTGTAATCTAGGTTGTTCATATGTCTAGCTTCACTGCTCGATATTCTTTAGACATGATCTGAAGTGTTGATCAGTGAACGATATGGCATCAGAAAATGATACTGATTCCTAAACTAGAAGCAATGGCTTTGGCTACTTATGATGAAGTCAATCATTGTGCCAAGGCAAGGTTCTATGAGTAAGTTATTTGTAGTGGGTACTAGATTCAAAATGATATTAACAGAGGACTAAAGAAAGTATGCTATATTGAGGATCCTCAATTCCTCGAATGCAGGTTGTTATTATGAGTCGATAATTCTGGACTTGGGAATACCTAAAGAAAAAAAGGGTAAAAAACGTTTAATATCAGGTTTTAGATCTGCCTGTTGCGTGGATACAACTGGAGCATGCTGTTATGCCTATTGGAAAACTAAATAATGGTATTAATGACCATTGTTCAGAATAAGTGACCTGTCTTTGTCTGATATTGCTTCTGGGTTTCTTAAGTTTTGCTTAAACCAGGATATCATATGCGTGGTTTAAATGTCAAGCATGAATTTACATGTATTCTTTGTTGCTGCTTGGGAGGGGTCAGCAGGCACTGGGGCCTTAAGGCACCATCATGGTTTGGTTGCTCAAAGTAAAAGTTGCAAGTTGATGCAATGATTTTTTTTTTTTTTGGGGTGGGGGGTGGGGGGGTGATTTGGACATTGAGTTTAACTCTTTCTTGCATTATCTAAATGCTAATGGTTTTGAGAATTTTGTGCTTCATTTTAAGAGGCCACTATATTAGGCAGAACCAAATCCCCTGGTGGCACCATGCCAAGTTTTGGGCTTTCTGAAGTGCAGTAAATTTTTCTTCAGGTTTCTCACACAGACTGGCCTGGTTTCAGTGGAACATCAAATGCAAGAACTGGACTTGGTGCCAAATGATCGAAGGAGATAAGCAAAAAGAAAAAAAACCCCCATTTTTTTGTATGTTTTTGCAATTGAAGACATTGTCAACGAAGAAAAGAGAGTGAGACTTTACTTCATGAACGAATTAGATCAATTTAAAATATGTGGCATATCCACGGTAACATATCAGAAGAAAATATTCAAGATTACAAGCCAACTGCAATACGTTGCCTCACACTTTTTTATGGAGAAGTTTGGGTAGACAGAAGTTATGCTTTTTGTCAGTCACCCTTTTCCTCCTTCTCCTTGGGCTTGCTCTTTTTGGTCTTGATGAAGCAGAAGCATGAGCAGCAAGGAAGCTGTAACAGGAATTTCATTTCTTCTGATGTTGCAGTTCAAATGTGTTTGAAACTAAGATGTATATAGGCTTCTTGTCTTTTTCTTCTCTTCCTTTTATTTCGCCACCCTCTCGCTTTTTGTAATCTCTTTAGATGCCATTCCTATTTTCACTGATAAAAAAAGATGCCTAAATTGTTTGATTCATTAATTGAAGGACATCGGACCATTGGTGGCTTGTGCTTCCCTACTTGGATCATGTTCTTTCACGTCGAGAAAAATAAACAAGTACATGATGCATAACCAAGAGAATAACTTGCTGAAAGCTTTCCTTGCATTCCATGAAAAATACCCTTTAGGCTGAATAGAAAAAAGCAAAAGGAGGTGGAGGAATCATATTCCCTGAAGGGGTCTAAAATTGTAGTTAATGACTTAAAACATTGGGTCAAATCTGAGTCTGGGTTCACAAGGAAATTTTCTAAAATATTTGCCATTACACTCTTAGCAGATGCATTGATCTTTCCTGCTCTCTGTTTCACTAATTTGTACTTTTCCCAACTGATACCATTAAAATTTTCTGGCAAATGAAAAATAATAAAAAAAAGGTTCAAAAGCCAAAAACTGGATTTGAAATAGACACCCTGTCAGCTATATACTTTTCTTCATCTGTAACAATTTTAATGGACCAATGTAGACAACCTACAGAGAGATGATGGTCTGGGCCTCTTAACATTTGACAAATTCAAATTTGGTCTTTTGAATTATTACTGGGCATCAAAAGTGTCAAAGTTTAACCTAATTTGAATCTTAAAAAAATTCCAACCCCAAAATGGCTTAAGTTAAAAATAATTTAAACTCAAAATGATTTGTTAATTTTGAGTCAAATAAAATGTTATAGAAAAAGAAAATAGAGAAATATAGAAAAATAGATATTCAAACATAATAGTAGGCCCACCTAACAATAAAATTGTTGTAGTTTTATTATGCATATCATTTCCTCCAACCAAAATTTCACAGAATTCCAACAGCAGAAGCTACTAGGAGTGCACTCGAGTCAATTTGAGTTAATTTAATTCTCATATTCAAACTAAATTATTAATAATAATTCTAAAATTTTTAAAATTATAACCAAATTAATATAAAAGTAAAATCAACCAAATCATTGTTACTGATTCCATGTTGATTTGGACAGTTTGACAATTTGAGTCATACATATTGAGACTAAAATTGTTATTCATACCTTTTATACTATCGATTTATCTAATAACCAGAATTCTTAGTATCCAAACATTGAATTTTTAAGTATAAAAACAAGAAAGTAAAATTTCAAAAATCATAAATTATTTTTATGATACAATAAATAAGTTTTATAATAATTATATAAATAATTTTTTAAATAAACTTTTTGTAAGTTTAAATGAATTGTATTTATTTTTATTCAAATTTAACTCGTTTAAACGAATCTTAAGACTAAGTTTAAGTGGTATTCACTCATGTAAATAAATTAATTCAAGTTTTTATTGAACGAAATAATCAAATTTTTAACAAATGTATGAATTCATATGCAGTCCTAATGTTTAGTTCTTCTGCCTTCACTTTGCTGTGCAGGGAAGATAAAGGCTTCATGATTGCGGCAGCCAGCTGTGGACTCATACTAATTCCAAAGAACCTGTTTGAAGGACCCTCTCTACTTCGTTTACTTGACAACATGAAGACGTAGGTGACATCCATAAAGCAATTCCAAGGCTATTGACATCTTCTTGTTATTTCTCAATTGTAAAGGTATTCTATAAGCAGTGCCAATTCTTCTTCGTCTCTTGCTGGGCATGTATCTGGTGTGTACAAATAATTGTAGCTGTTGTCCTTAGTTGATTCTTGTTGGTACGATGTCTCACCTCCCGATCTTTCTGTCTTTGTTATGGAGAAATACTGATACCTCGTAGGTCAAACAATCAATCAGTAGAAGATGACTGAGTAAGCAATGGGGAAAGGAATAGTTAACTTTATAAAATTTAGCTGCAATAATAGCTATACTTCTATAAGTAAGTGAAGAACAAAGAACAATGCATGATTTTTGCTTCTCATCTAATTTTGCAGACAACAATAGAAATGGAAAATAAAGAGTGCTGATCTATAACTTAAGATTCTAAAAAAAATGTTTAATTTATGCTATACATACATATATATATATATAGAAAATTATAACAAATAAATCCTTTAATAGTGCTATATGATATTAAGGAGCTCGTCCTAACACATGTTCTACACTTCATAGCTATTAGACCTAGCCGAGATATTTGACTGAAAAAGAGGTTAGGTCACCACTTAAAGGGTGGGTCAACTATTGAACTTTTTATGTCTTCATGTTTTAAGTTATTTGTATATCTTGTGTATATTATGCATTTGATTTATTTTTAACACTTTACACAATTTGCTAGTTGGAATTCATATTCTTATATTTATAATTAAATTTCATATCTTATATACATTTAGTTAATTTAATGTTATATGTAAAAGAAAATAAAAATTTTAAGTGAGAATTAATTAAAATAAATAAAAAAATATGTATAATTCAATATGATGAATTTATTATATTTAAAAGAAAAATAAACATAACAAGCATTTAATTAAAAGGGATGACATGCATTAAAATTTTTGAGGAACTATAGAGTAAAAAATCGATTTAGCACCGTATGCTTTGTAAATAGCTTATACTAACACTAAATATTTGATTTTTTTGGGTTGACAAATCAACCATTGGTGTAGATCATTGATCGTATATGGTATAGAAAAATTATTTTTGTATATTTAAACTAAGAAGTTAATAATGGTAACCTTAATAAGAAATTTATATATTTTTTTCCCACAATACATTTGGATTAAGAAGGCAATCATAATATATTAACTATCCAAAATAAAAGCCTTTGTTAAGTTCAAGAACAAGATAGATTCAAGTAACTTAGTGAACAAATTGAGTTAACCCCTCCAAAGTATGAAGTTTATTCTTTCACAAAATTGAATTAATAAGTTAAGATTTCAACTATGCATATATGGTTGAAATTTTATATTAGAAAAGAAATGAAAAAAATAAGTAATTTATAAGTGATAAAAGTTCAAAAACTTAAATTTTTAAAATTATAAAACTCTTGGATTTGTTGTTTATTTAGGCTCGACTTAAGTTTCTCTTCAATTTTATGCTTTTCACTTTTCTTAATAATTAATATCAACGCTATTATTGTGACATAAGATTGTTACATCCATTGCGGAAAGAAGAGACAAGATACATTCTCTAGAAAACACTTCATAAAGACTTGGCTTTAATAAAAGAGTGCTTATAAATTTGGCCTTGGTACGACTGTTAGATAATTGAGAGACGCACAATTCAGATTAGGAAAAGTAAAATTGATAGTCAAACGAATTTAATTAAGTGATAATAAACTCTTAGTACATTTTAAAGAGAGGAGACCTCATGTAAAAATGATTTATATTTAAGGAAACAATTATTAAAATTTTAAATTTGAATGTGATATTAAAAAAGAAAAAAAAATTAAATAACTTATATGTGAAAAAAAAAAAATCTGTAAATTTATATCTTAAAGTTTTAAGTTTCAATATAACATTAAAAACTATTAATTTGTTGTTTAAATGGATACGACTCAGATTTTCTCAACACAAAATAGGCTATGGTTCACTTCTTAAGCATTTGGCTCGATTATCCTAGAATAATTAATTAATTTAATTATTTATTTTGCGAGCCACCACTTCTTAAGCATTTCTGCTTAACTCCAAAGCTGCAACATTGGAATGTACAGCCAGACAAGTATTTGTTGTCTAGTGTTAAGACAGTTCAATTACAAGCACATCATTAGTTATGTGTACATTGCCAATTCAATGTCTAGAATTCTGTCGATTTGCACTTGAACCCATTTTTATTTGCCCGTTAACCTGCTTATCTTTCTAAGAGGTGTGTTGGTACGGATCATAGAAAAAGGCCAGGAGAAACATTGTCATGTAGCTAAACAAACTTGCAGTTTACTTTCTCCTATTGCAAATCCGATATTTAGTTATTTATTTTGAAAAAAAAAAAAAAAAGCATTATTAGTATTTGCTATAAAGTAGATGTACTCACGAGATTCTTGCCATCATCCTCAAACAGATTAAGAGTGTCTCCAATCTCCATCCCATTTTTTTTTACAAATTCTCCTGTAAAGTGGAATGTACAGTGAGAAGTACAAGTGACATGAAAGGGAAAGGAATCATATATAGGGAGAGTTTGGTTAGTGAGTGTTACCTGTTTGTTCTAAAACGTACATCCTACTGTTGTTGTTGGACCAATATCTGGGTTATAATTGAACGAAATTTGTGAGATTTAATACGCAAAATATGCCTCAAAGAAGTTGTTTGATGTTTAGGAGTAAGGATAAGAAAATAAAAGCCAATGAGAGAAAAAATAAATAAATATCACACCAATCACTTACTTAAATTTTAAGCTCCACTTTTGGCTGGAGTATGCATCTCTGACCACAACTTGGATTCCTTCTTTGTTAAGGAGGGTGGGAAGATTTCCCTCAGCCTCCCTCTGGATTGGAATGCAAGAAAGAATGATGAAGGAAGACAAATAGAAAGAGTTCCAAAAGATGTGGACAATGACAGATTCGAAAATTGCTCAAAGGAAACTTCACCTTTGGAAGGATAATCCTCCCAAGAGGCCCAAGGTCACTGGTTTTCAACTCCTTCCTCAGCAATAGTCTCAGTCTCTACACCGAATAGTTTTTTTTTTTGGGGGGGGGGGTATTGAATTAATCTCTTGGTCATGGTACAGATGCAAAAATATAAAGGCAGGCAAACACAGAAAAGTAAGAACCAAAATGCATATTAGATGCAATCCCACCTTGTTATTTATGGTGTGAAAGTTGGCGCTGGCAATGGCAGTGTTGTTGATAATATCACCATTCAAGGACTGTGTCCTTGTATCAACATGACACGAATTAGTGTCAGAAGAAGAGATTTTGTTGAGATACCTTTGACGTAAAAGTTTTCTCTCACTCCTTGCAGCCTTGGTGTTGTGAGCGTCAAAGACCCTCGTTTCTTGCTTTATTATGAACTCGTTCGGCTGCAACTGCAAAGAGGAAGACCTTTGCATTTCATTGCCAGTTTTCCCAAACCAACAAGGATACGAAGGATGGATTAATGGGGGGTGTTGGCTAGCCTGCTCTGGAGGATATGCGCTCGGATGACATTGTATTGGATTATAGTATGATTGAGATGTTGAATTTGAAGATGTTGCAGGGTAATACTGTGGTTCATAGTTTGAAGGGAAGTGAGAATCCTGTGATTCGCCCACGTTTGAGTTTGGGTTTTCACCGTTGTTGGTACTGGTGGGAAAAGTTGGGAAAAGGTCCTCCATTTTTGTGAAGAGAGTAGAGATAATCGGTCTTTGGGGATTGTTGACTGGTGCTGCTCAAAGTGAATAGCGTGCCTTTGATTTCTCAGTGAGTGTAGAAGCTGGAAAAGAAATGGTCATGTGGGCTTGGGAAAGATGTTGCCTGTGGAAAGGAACCGGATATTAATGCAAAAGAAACGCGTCAAAAGGTTTAAAGAGGTTGGCTTTTAGAGAGAGAGAGAGAGAGAGAGAGAGGGAGAGAGAGGATGGAGAGAAGAAGGTCAGTGCATAATGTGAATATATATAGGCTAACGGAGTAAGGGTTATTCTTCTCGATTACATAAATATAACTGGAGGTTCAAATAAAAAATAAATTAAGGAAATTAGGTTTGTGTTAATCACAATTAAAATCAGAATGATTTGTTTTCATCTTGTTATAACTTCAGGGTCGAAGACAGTGTAGCATAAAGGTTTGATATAATACTGAAGACCATTCTTATGAATAAGATATATATTTTTTAATTTATAATAATTTAAATTGGTGTAAGTACTTTAACCGTTTTTTTTTTTTTTTTTGTGTGTGTGTGTTTGTGTGTGTCCAAGAGGCTCTTTATTATTCTTAGCATGTATAGTACATTTGACAATAATAATGAAACGTTTTATCATTTAACTCTTTACAAGGTATAATAAAGCAAATCCTTTTTATTTCTAATATTTATATTTACAACATAAGTTATCTGGTAGAAAAATATTAATTTATGTATATGTCTTTAAAGAAGAAAAATACAAAATAATTTCATTATTGTCGGAACCTTAATTGATTTGAGATTTATTGTTTGACCAAATTGGAATTCCATGACTAAAAGGGATATTTAATATGATTTCATAAATACATTTAATAATTCTTAACAAGGCACATAAAACGTGACAGTGTGAGATGTGAAAGATCTGTCTAAGGTTCTGTCCATGGTATAGGGCTCAAAGAATAAATGTTGATTGTTTGCGGCCCCACGATATGATATGATAAGTAGGTACATTTACTTGTAACATTCCTTGATCAATTTGTTATTGTTTTCATTGATAACATTCTTTGTATACTCTAAAACAAAAGAAGAGCATGACAACATTTGAGGGTGGTATTTCAAACACTAAAGAATGAACATTTATATATAAAATTTAGTAAATTTGAATTTTGATTGGAGAGTATATCCTTCTTAATTCATATAGTGTTTAAGAATAGGATGAAAGTAGATCTTAAAAAGATAGAAGCAATGAACTAATGACCAAAACCAATCATGGTTACCAAGGTTCCTAACTTTTTAGGATTAGCCAGGTACTATAAACAGATTTTTGAGGACTTCTCTAGAATAATGCCATCATTGACTCTAATGGTAAAGTTTGAGTGGATTAATGAGTGAGAATAAAGATTTCAGCAATTAAATGAGTGTTAAACTTCTGCTCTGGTATTATCACATTCATCTGGCTCTGATAGTTTCATTATGTAATATGAGGCTTTAAGGGTTGGTTTAGGCTATCTATTGATGAAAAATGATTGTTTCATTGCTTATAAGTCTAGACAACCTAAGAATCACGGGCAGAATTACGCCTATCTTGACTTAAAAATGGTTATGGTGAAATTACCAGTAAAATGAAATTTGTGAAAAAAGAAAAAAAAACAAATTAGAAGAATCTTAAATATATTCTTTAGCAAAAAAAAAAAAAAAATAAATAAATTGACCATAACAGTAATAAGTACAATTATATTAATTACCATTTAAGTAAAGCTAATATGGCGGTAGAAGCTCTAAGGAGGAAATCCATGAGAAACTTAGTATATATTATTGCGAAAAATGCTAAATAGTGAAGGAGTTGCAAGGATTAATTGATATAGAGTTGAAAATGGTACTAGAAGAATCAAGAGCACTATTGGCCCATTTTTGAGTGAAGCACAGAATCATGGATAGAATTAAGATCCCAAGATAAGGAAAGTGACTTGAAGGATGACAAAGCTAAGGAATTCCCACTTTAGTTTGATGGTGTATTAAGAGTCAAAAGTTGATTGTGCATTTCGGACATAGGTTTTCTAAGAAAAGAAATTATGAGAGGAATATAATTCAACTTACAAAGTACGCCTTGGTGTGAATAAAATGTATCAGAATTTGCTTGAGTTTTATTGGTGGGAGAATACGAAGAAAGACATAACTTATAATATTTTTGTAAGTGCTTTATGCGTCATCATGTTAGGGCCAAGCATTTGAAACTTACGAGGACGCTTCTGCTTTTCTTAATTCTGAATAGAAGTGGGAGAGTATTTGCGATCAAACTTTAAAGCAAGTCTACCACTCATAAGATGACGATAAGATTATGTTTAAATAATTATTGATACATTGGTAGAGGGTGTTCATTTCTTGTCAATTTACATGACTTATCATGATGAGCGTTTGACTCGATTGTACATTAATTATATGTTATGTTTGCACGAAGTGCTAATGTCAATGGTATCAAATTGAGAATCTCAGTTTATCTCTCACATTTAAAAGGAATTTTTTTTTAATAAAAATTAAAAAAAAAAAACTATGGAGATGAGGTTGGACTTTGGTATAGTATTTTAACCTCAGATAGGTAAACAATCCACTATCCAAATTTTAAAAGACATGCTTAAGACTTTTTCAATAGGCTTAAGGGAAAGTTGGAACTAACATTTTCTTGTCATTGAGTTTGCCTGTAACAATAGTTATCATACTGCTATTCAAATGACACCTTACGAAGTTTTGTATTGTTGGAACTATTTGTCACCTTTGTATTAAAAAATAATAATAATAAAGCAGAACGTAGAGAAATAAATATTCTTAGGGCCCGAGACATTGGAGCAAAATTTAGAGAAGCTTCATATCATTACAGATCAGATATTAACTATTTAAAGTTTATGGCTGGAGATATGGTATAGTTAAATTATTGCATGTTTACAATTTAGTAAAAAGAAAATCAGTATGAGTAATGAAATTCCTAGATGACAAATGTTTTTAAAGCCTGTTGGACTCAAATGACAACTAGTGCACTTGGGCTTAAGTCCAGGCATCCCTTTTACGTGCCATTTATAAATTGTAAGGCCGAATTAATTTCTTTTTCATGTGAGTAATTCGATACAAGTTTGTGATCCTTAGATCCAAATTGGGAAATTTTTGTTGGGTCTTTCTTGCAACCATTTGCCTACAAAGACATTGGATCAATTAATTTTTTGAAACTTGTTTTATCAATCACGTATCTTACATCTCCAATTTACCAATTCGCCAGTTTCAAATCACATGGGGGCAGGAGAATCCTAAGTAAATCAATCCTCTTTACACTTTTCAATTTTAAAATTGCATTTTGTGGGAGAACGGTGAGTAAATCCTCTCCAATTTATCAATTCGAAAAATCATAAAAGGGTGGAAGAATCTTAAGCAAATAATTTCCAATCTTCTTTCAATTTGTCCATTTTCAAATTGCAAAGGGTGTGAAACAAGAAAATTCTCTGCAATTTGTGACTTTCAATTTGTATAGGCAAGAAAGAACTCAGCAGATCTTCTTCAATTGGTCAACGTTCATATCGCAAAGGGCGGAATAACCCCTACTAAAATCTTCTCCAATCTTTTCAATTTGAAGTCGTTTTGGGGGCAAGAGCCCTAGGCAACTACGACCCCAAGATGGCAAAGACGTCCTTAGAGTAATCTCGTAGTCCCCATAGAGTAAAGTTACAACATTTAGGTTACCTTTAGACAAAATCCCTTTGATTTATCGAATTTGAATTAATATAAATCAGAAGTGCTCTAGGCCAAAAAGTACTTGGCGAATCCGCACTTATTCTTTAATGTCCAATCACATAGAGACAGAAAAGCTCTAGAAAAGTTCTCCGTGCTCATCTCAATTTAAAATTAGTAGGAGAGGGAGAACTCTCGGCAAGTCGTGTCTGATTGCAAAAGCTTTAATTCCCACAGGGAGGAGAGCTCTTTTACATCATCTCTTTATCAATCACTACAAGCATTCATCGTGGCGGGCGAGAGAGCCCTATTTCATGTTTCCTGCGTCGACGGGGAGGAAAGCCTAGTCATTCATGAGCAGGGGTGTACAACAAAACGATGGTGACCCAAGTCAAGCAGTGGAAAATATAGGCATTTGAAGGGATGGAAAACCAAGAGGATGGTGTCTTTTTCATGATAGGTGTTCTAAGGTACTGAAACATTCGTTAAGCATGGTCGTATTCCTGATCGCATGCAAACAATGTCACGTTAGTTTTAAGACACAGAAGAATTTTCTAAGCTATTGGTTTAATGGTAACTAGTCACACCTTGAAATATTTGTGCAAAACAAGATAGTTGGCATAGGATAGGATGGGAAAGTCCTAAATCTGTACAGCCATCAGCAAGATTTTAGACATAACAAGGCATATGCCGCCACCGTCTATTTCACTCGTATTGCAGTCTAAAGTGTTACCATCGTGCACTTGGCTGTCAGGGAAAACGCGAGATGACTCAATCGTAATTTTACTACAAATTAATATTGGGTCTAAATAAACACTGGAACCAACAAAAATAATAATAAAAAAATAAATTAAATTAATATTATGCACAGGATATTAAACTGAAAATAAATAATAATAATAAAAAAAACTAATATAAAAGAACATCATAGTTCACGTGGTGGATGACAATATGACATGGTATCAGCTTGCATTGTTTTAGTAAACTGCTTTTCCATCGCATTAATTTTTTAGAAAGGAAAGACTTAGATGCGGATGAGTTTCTTACATAGTCCGAATGATCTTTTTATCTAATTGCTACTTAAGGGATAAATTGTAATTTATACAACACTATTTAACTTTTCTTTTACTTTATAACACTAAACGACAAACTGTTATGGGCTAAACGTCCATTATTTTCTTGCAATTAACAAGAAAGAGATTCCCAATATGGCAAGAGGATGCATTTGTCTTAAATTAGTTTATATTTTCTCAAAACCATCTGGCTGTCAATATTTTGGAGTGGTCCCTGACAGTCTTTCCATATACCATGGGCGGTAATTCAGAATCCCGTGGGCGAAAAGCTTCCTGGGCCCAACGAGCTGAGCTCTCTCAATACAAAATATTATACAAACACATTAGATGATGTTTTGGAGGAATGGAATTGATTTCCATATAACAACGACGCCTTTGAATGCCACACGGCTGATGATGACGGGTCATATCCCAAGTCGATTCCCCCAGTCATAAAATTTAATAATAAAATTATTTATCATGAAAAGACCAGCTCTGCGCGGTTGGCCCCTCAGGTGGAATTATAGACGATGAGATGGGGCGCTGCATATTGAACTTAGTCCTGCCCGTGGATTCTAATTCAATATAACGTTTTGGGTCGGCACTTGAATCACTCCTTAACTACGGGTTGTGCAAAAGAGGTCTTCAGCTTAATGCATGGCATTGGCAAGAGAACAAGTCCAAGAATCAAATGTTATGTAACTAATGTCAAATAAAAAAAATAAAAAAAGGGGGGGGGTGTTTGTTTTTAACAATTGACTTGTCACTCTCTCGTGAATTTATATGTGAAATGCATGTAATATTTAATTGATATTTTGATTCCTGTCGTTTGATGTACGCGTTTATCAAATGGGGGTTCTCTATTATTATAATTGTTTGTCATAATTAACTGTAATCAATAAGACTAATCATGTACCAAAACAGATAATAAAGATGGACTTCACCTGGCAAAGAGTTAAGCTTTCGATGTTGTCCGGCAAATCTTAAAAGAGTTCCTATGTCTGAAGCAAGCGTTTGGGAACAGATTCACTCATCATCTACTCCCAAAGCGGAAGAATCCAACGCGTGGAAGCGAGTGGTCGTACGCAAACTCGAATCATTTTACATTATCGTGCATCCACCACGGCCCCTAAAAAGCTAGCTTCCCTAGCTAGTTCGTACAAATGGGGGACCCATATGGATTAAAATAATTGTCCTTTTTGATGTAGAAATAACAACACACTGGCGTTCTATCTTGGCGTAAAAAAAAAAAAAAAAAAAGTTAAAGAGTGGTTAGAAGAAAAGAAAAGAAAAAAAAAAAAACAAGAAGAATTATAAGCAGAGGACATATAATTGTTGATAGACGTGCCCTGCACGTTTAATCATTGTGGGCGGCGACTTGGAATATAATTAGCCGAACCGGGTTTCTAATCTTTTTGCACTTTGCAACCGTAGATTTTGAAAGGATGGGAATCAAAATTGTCTCCAGGAAAAAACCACAGGACTTCCATGGCCCTAAAGAAGGTCGGTCCGCATGATACATATGCTGGAACGATCCACAGCTATTTACTGCACACAACTTTTCAGTCGCTGTAAGATTTATTAACTATTGAAATGCCATTGCCATTGTTTAGACCCATCTCTTTGTCGGATATGTTGATTCCGTGGGATTAAAAACTCACTGGTATATTTGATGTTTCTAACATTTAGATCAAATCAAGTTTGAGTCAAATAACAAATCATGTTTGAGTTATTGAGTCATTTTAGATATGTATATTGTTGGGATTGAGTTTGTGTGGTTTAGATTATACTGTAAACCAATTGAATTTCGAGTAAGTTGCACAAAAGTTACTGCTTCAACACAAAGCACGGGTCATACTTCTTATATTAGTAATATCTATGAAAAACCACAAATTAGAACAAAGTGATAAATGTTTGGCGCACAAACCCATACAAAATGGTGAAAAATGAGACGAATAGTTAACAATAGGATTATTATATTATACATGTAAAAGTGATATGCACGCACACACTCACAATCATATTTACTGGAGTTATGAAATGGAGAATGGTTCATGCTGTTTTCCATCAGAAGAAAAAAAAAAAAAAAAAAGGTGGGAGAGAGAGAGACCTTGATGTGAAGCACGTTTATCATGATGTAACTATAGCCACCATGGGGCTAACAATTAAATTCAATGTATAGGATTCCAACTTATCCTCCACCACCAATCCTTATACGTGATAACAAGGAATAAAATGAAGTCTACGCCTGTGTGGTCCTCGCCAATATAATCCTTTTTTTTTTTTTTTTTTTTGTTGTTGTTGTCCCATTTAGTGGTCACGCTCTGTTTTTCTCCTTCTGTCCATTCCCTCCTCCTCCTCCTCCTCAACTCTTCTTCTTCTTCTTCCTATTAACGTCTTGCTGCCTCCTTAATTGGCTTCTCTTGTTTGCCTTTCTCTAGCTAATTCCTTAGCAATGAGTACAAGCAAAGCTGAGGGAAAGAGGAGCTTGAAGGAGGCGGAGGAGGAAGATGAAGATGAGGAGGATATTAGTGCTGCTGGTATAGGCTTTGGAGAGGATGACAAGAAGATAAAGGGCAAGAAAGGATCTAGCACCGGTACCGGGTCAATGCCGCCGGCAGCTTGTCAAGCAGACGGTTGCGATGTGGACATGTCCATGTCCAAGCGATACCACAGGCGCCATAAGGTGTGCGAGCTCCACGCCAATGCTCCTTTTGTCCTTGTCCATGGGATCCATCAACGCTTTTGCCAGCAATGTAGCAGGTCAAACCCTAATCTTACTTCATTGCATTTTTCTTGCTTTTTCCAATTCTCTCTCTTCAGTTTCAACATACATCTTAATCCCAATTCACAATTTCTCATTTCAATAACTATATATATATATATATATAGATAGATAGATAGATAAATTGTGAAGGTCAATTAAGGCATTTCAAAACACAGTTGCATCTCCGTAAGTAAGTTTAAAGTTTTTGTTATTAAGATTCTTAAAATCATTTTATTAATGACACGCTATTATATTAATAACGAAGACGTACCCTTGTGCCAGTTGGTGAAATTAGACTTGATGTCGAATTGAAATCTTCATAGTTGAGAGGGCAAATTTGAAAATGCGTAGAATGTTTAACCAAATTGTTGTAATTAATCATAGAATTTCGCATTACCATGAGATGTCCGATCAAGAAAACCTCATCCAATAAATCTTTGACAAGCAATTGTGACTTTTTGGTGGATGTTCCATCAAATTTGGGGTTGTTTTTGTTTTACTGTTACTAATTGTTACAATTTTTTTTTGGGGTTAATTGTTGTTGTTAATTATTATTATTGATGAATAAAATTAAATGATAATATTTACTTAAATTAATATTTTCTATTACTATCAAATATTAAAATAACTAATTAAGATATCTTATTTATTTATATCTCAAGTAAAAGTGAAATTTTATTTAAAAAATAAGATTTATAAGCATATTAAAATTAGATTCTTTTTTTTTTTAATTTGAATTGTCTTATCTCTAAATTAATAGGAAACAAAGCTGACAGTCTATTTTGTTTTTAAATAAATTTTACTGATTTCTAAACTCCCGTGATGCACAGTTTATTTTATGTTATAATATAATATTAAAATTTTAATATAAATACAACAATTTAAATGATACTGCTAAAAATAAAAAAGAGATATAAAAAGTATAAAAGTCATATATAAAATGTAATCTTGGTAAGCATGAAAAGAATTGTAGCATGATTGTCATCTAATATCCCAAAAATAAAATAAAATAAAAGGATAATGGAAAGCATAATTTTTAATGGATACTTTCAATATGAGAGGAGTGATTTACTTTTTATGGTTCAAACATAAGTAGTGAAACTAATGACAAAGAAAAGGAAATATATATATATATATATATATATATATATATATATATAAGAGAAAAGAATAATAGAGACCTTAATATATCTTTGTTCATTATAATAATAATGGTAGAGTTAGTGAGATTGATTAAACTAAATATGATGTCCTTACATTCACCAATTCACAACCATGTAACATTTAATTTGATTCATTGAAAATACAAACATAATCAATAACTACAACAATAAGAAAAGTAAGAAGAAAAAGAAGTTTTGCTAAGATGTTATTAGCATAGTTATGAACTACTGAGAAGTGTAATCAATGTTATAAAGATATTTGCTATTAGAAAAGATAAAGAAGAAAAAGAAAAGGTTTATAAAGAGAGAGAGAAGTGATTTATTAAGAGTTTAGTGATTCAAATTCTATTTAGCTCAATTGAAAAAGTTTACTATGCAGCAAAATAAAAGATTTTTCTAAGGATTTGTGGTGGAAGTAGAGGAATCGAGTTGAGTTATATTCAAACTTAACGTTTTTTGTATACTCATATAAATACATATATATTATATTAGGATAAAATAAATTACTAAAAAATTGATCTATTTACACTTATTCTTTAAATTAGTGAATTTCCTCTTCTTTTTTCCCGTTATTTTTCTTCAATTTAGGGTTTTTTCATATAAATTCTATGTATTTTTAATTTTGTACTTTTGGTTATTATTCACATTTTTTCTAGTTACAAAATTCTTTTGGATAAGGTTTGAGGAGTAACAATTGATTAAAATAAAAATTAAATTGTGATTTATAAAGAATTCTTTTATTATCAAAATAAAATAGTTAAATATATAAATATACCTAAACACTGTTTTAGTAAATATAATGCATAATTATTTTTTATTTTTTATTTTTTAATTTTAAAATCAGAAAGTAATGTAAAAGTTTCTCTCAATTTCAAAAATATCATATTGTATATAATTTAATGGAAAAGATTTAGATAATTGATAAAATTGTGCTTTTATAATAATTGGTAATAAAATTCAAATAATTAATGAAATTTTAAGATTTATCTAAAGAATGGTTGATAGATTGCTTAGAGGAGGAATATGATATTTAAGAAATTAAAATATTATTATTAACAATATTTTTATTATATACAATTCATTAGTTGTTGTTATAGTAAAAAAAAATATCATACAACTACTTTTTTCTTTATTTATATTTTAGAAGCTTTACAACCAATATTAGGTTTTTGAAAACTTTACCAAACATATAACATATATTTTTTTAAACTAAATAACAACAACAATCCTTCTATGGAAAAAAAAATAATTTTTAATTATTTAATAGTGAGCTTGCATGTAGTTTCATTTAAAAGGAAATATAGAAAGAAATGGAGAAAAAAAAAAAACAAAGCTCTGTAAGGGTAAAAATTTAATAGAGACAAACTATTTTTAACTTTTTATATATAAAGAAGTATAAGTATATATCTTTCTTGTGGCAACTTATTCCTTATAAAACATTATGAAATGAAATTATTTTTTAATATAAAAAATCTATTAAAGTAGGGAAAACAAGTTTTAAAAGAGAATTTTTTATTCTATAATTCATCTAAATAGTTTAATTATCAAAGAAAAGTTAAAAGTCTTATTTATAATAAATTTTAACCTTAAAAAATGTTAATTGGTATAAAATTTGACAAATATTTATATATCAAAATCCCTAAACTTAACGCTTAAGATACAACTTTACGAATATATTTAAGAATGACAACTATCTCAGTTTTAACATAGGTCAATCTAACCCCTCCTCTATGGGAATAGGGTCAAAGAATTTTGACTTGGGATTAAGGTTGGGAACCGTGATCCCTTTTTTGTGGAGACAGGGACTAGATTAGGATGAGGAAAGGATTAGTAATCCTCATCCTTAGCCTAACATAAGCCTTGTTATTTATTTATTTATTTATTCATTCATAAAGTATAAATATATGTATAATTTTAGAAGGGCAATATCATAATTTTAGTTAAAACATAATTTTTTTCTTTAAGCTACAAATGCACAAACAATAATTATTTAGTGACTACTTTTTTTTTATCGGTGCATAAAAATTAGTTTGTTGCTTGGTAGCTTATTAGGGTTTTAGTGATACATGATACTTGACAATGACTTAAAATCGAGGTGGGAAGTTCGATTCTTATTTTTGGCAATGACATGGACTAGACAAGGGTGGGAAAAAGATTAGTAGTCTTCATCCTTAGCCTTGTACTAACCTTGTTATTTATTTACCATTTTATTCATAAATTAGAAATATAAGTAAAACTTTATTAAGACATTATCATAATTTTAGTTAAAATTTTTTTCCTTGAGCCATAGGAAGATAATAATCACAACAATACTTATTCAATGACTACTTTTTTTTTCTTATTTATGTGTAAAAATTAGTTCATTGTTTGGTGGTTAGTTTCGGTTTTAATGTTGTATAGTACTTGACAATGACAATTATGCATAAAGTTTGTTGGGTAGCATGTCTTTTTTAAGTTAATGGGGATATACCCTTGAGGTTTTAATTCATGGCTATGGTATTAAATTTTACAGTGACAATATTTTAAGGTTTTATTTTGTTTAGGGCTAGTTGTCTACTTGTAATTATTATAATGGTGTTTGATTTTCTTGGTAGTAAGAATCTTTTTAATTATAAGAGTAAAGTGAAAACTTTTTGGAATTAAAGCTTTGATTTGGTGGTTATAGTGCTTTCTAGGTGGGTTATGCTTGTATTTTAAGTTTATTTACGTTTTAAGGATAAAGTAGGCCAAAGATTCCTAATCTTTTGCAAGGACAGAGACATGAATAAAGATAAGGATAAGACAGGGTTAAGAATTAAATAAGGGGATCACAATGACCATCCTCAGCCCCTCTTACCTTGTTCTCTTCTTTAAACTTATTAACCAAATGTCTTAATTAAATTAAAACACTCTGAAATGGATAAATAAATTATAAAATAAGTAATACAATTTTAAAAAATAGATTATCAAATAGTATTCATTAATAAAAAAAAACTCATTTTTTGAATTTTTCGTAAGATGGAAATAATGTCTTTTATGCAATAAGAAAAAATATTTTGAGTATACTAAACTTTTATAAGTTATGGGCTTGCATTTGCATATTTGCACATGAATCTCCATTTATTTATTAATGTTTGTTAATAAAGACACTGAATTATGACTAAATTCTTCTAGCCTACTAAAATCAACAATATTGATTTATAGGAAGTTAATAATTAATGACATTTTAGGGCTATGAGTTTTAAGTTGAAATTCTAAAATATGTTTATCTACAAAAACAATAATGACATTAGTTTTTAACTTTATATCATAACCAATTCATTCTTACAAACAATTTGCATCTTTAATTTATAAGTATGTTTAGAAAATTATTAAGCATTGCATGTGTAACTTTCTGTTCAATTGTTGATTCTTAAACTAATAGAATATAAGTATAAAAAAATAAATTTCTTACATGAGTTCAATTTTCTTGATTTCTTAAATGTATGATTCCATAGTTGGTCAAGGGTTAATATGACATAATTTATGTAACAATTGAATGACTATGACATATTATTATAACTATCATAATAATTTTTAAAATATTGACTTACCACTCAATTTAGTATATATAATTTTTTTTTCATCATAATTAAAGTAAAACTCTAAAATTATCAATTTATGTATGTTTTAACTATGATTGAATTTTGAATTTACCTCACCAAAATTTATATCAATAAATAGTAATTCACGAATTACTTGCATTATAATTAAATTTTCTCTCTTTAAGTCTAACTTTCTTTTTTTCATCAACATTGTGAAACTTAAAATAGATTTCAAGTTTCACTAGTCACTCTATTGTTTTTTTTTTTTTAAGAAAGAAATCTCCATAAGAGAAAAATATACATTTAAATTCAAGTATACATTTATAAATAGATTGATTGCAAGTGAAATCTTCAATATGAGACGTGTTATTCATATAATCCCAACTTGACACTTTAGATAAAGTTTTCCTTTTATGACTAACATTTTTTAAGAGGTTGTTATAATGATATCAATTAAGGTAAATTTAAACTTTAATATCACTTAGATGCACGATGTAATGAAACTAGACAAATTCAAAATATAATATCACATGAAATGACCTAAAAGCATAACAAATAATTAATCAAAGGCCAATGCTAGATTAACCTTTATAAGTTTCTAAAATTCATGAGAGAAGAAATAATAAGTTTTGAATGAAAATTTTCATTAATTTTGTTAATTGATCTAAATAGTTTAATTAAGAAAAGAAAATTGAAACTCTATTTAGAATATTTTTTAATCCTAAAAAAATATTCATTAATAAGGAAACCAATAAATATTAATATCAAAATTCCTAAATTTAAACTTAAAGATGCTATGTTAATAATAGTTTAACTAAATATCTTAATTAGATTAAAATTAATAAATAAATAATAAATAATAAATATTTACATAATATATTATTAAATAATAAAAAATAATTTTTACCACAAATTTTACATCTTGTTTTTACCAATAATTCAAGCTTTCGTGGTTCGTGATTCTGAGATCAAATGCACATGACATTGTGTACTCCGTCGTTAGGAGGGTGAAGGTGGGTGTGTGTGGTCACAGTCCTAACTTTCTTTTGATCAGTCGCCTGCTCAACATTTTGAGGGGACACAACACAATAGTGCACTTGCATCTATTAATGTCCCCCAATTCTTGTAGGTTAACTAGACCTTAAATACTCGAACGAAAGTGTCCAATCCAAGTCCAGGGCTCAGACAGATTGCGAAGTGAGTATATATGCCATTGATGGTAAATTACAGTTTTTGAGACCAAATGGTAACAAAGTAATTTGTTGCAATTTTCTTTTGTCTCGAGGCTGGATGTCAGCTTTCATCAGCCACAAGGGTGAAAGCTAGTAGTGCGCGTACAAACTAGCATATGTAATCTATGTGCAATGCCAAAAGATAGCTGCCCAATGCCTTCCTCAAGCGAGAGGCTAGCCATTCAAGTCAATATACGCATAAGCTCTGTTGGAAAATTGGGCAAGTTGTCCATTGGCAACTACGAAAACAACAAAAACCCTTGCATTAATTGATTGTACCTTTGGAACCTAATAGTCTATAGGATAAGGGGGTTTCACAGGTGTGGTAGGTGACTCTTGGCAACTTTCTTTGCTTCACTTGGTCCTTAAAATCCTTACTGTAACATATGGTGTGCAAAAAGTTACGTGGAATGGTAAGTTATAATGCAAAAAGAGAGAGAGAGAGAGCTTTTAGAGAGAAATTGGTTATTTGTTTGTTTTGCGTTTGTGAGAAATTAGGAGTATGCATTATAAATCTCTTAATATTTTTATAACAAAATTTTTTCTAATCATATCGTATTTAGATATAAATTAAAGGTCAAACTATTTAAAATCTTTTATCCTTAAATTTTATTAAATTTTTTTATTACTATTAATCTATTTCACCAAAATAATTTAACCACCTTGAATTTTATGAGAATTATTATTATTTTATTATTAATCTATTTCACC
Organism: Kandelia obovata; assembly: GCA_021464305.1. NCBI lineage: Eukaryota > Viridiplantae > Streptophyta > Magnoliopsida > Malpighiales > Rhizophoraceae > Kandelia > Kandelia obovata. The sequence continues at coordinate 885,909 of CM038485.1, read as the reverse complement.
TAAATAATTTGACTAGACCCAAGGTATACTAAGTCAATCATAATAAGTTCCCTTATGTTTTCTAAGGTCTAATATATATGCTTTAAGTGTACTAAGTTTATTTTTCCAATTTTCATAAAAACTAAAACTACCTAAGATTTAGAAGAAATTCTTAACCTTAGTTGATATTCTTTGTGAACTAAGAAAAACAAAAGTGTATGCTCTAATCACTAATATGTTAATTACTAATGATGTAAATATTAGATATTTCATGTGGTATTGATTAGTAAAAATTTTTATCTTTAGTAATATTTATATAAATGATATTATTATTAATAAATATTAAAAATAAAGTTCATAAAATTAATATGATTTACAAAAATAATTATAATTTAAACATAATTATTAAATATTTTAAGTTGAAGCACTAATAACGATGATACATTGGTAAATTAATGATACCACCACGTGTTTGTTTCTTTTATATCAAAAAAGTAAGTGATTATATAAATTAAAATATAAAAATATTTAAATAATGGTGCGAGTTCTTGTCAAATGAATAAGATGATTGAATTTTTTTGTTTTCTGATACGCATTTGATTGAATTGAATTGCAATAAAAGTTTGTAAATAAAATGTTACTCTTGCGTTTTTGAAATTACTCATCATGAGATAATGTAAAAAAATCTTAGGCATGAGATTATCAAGATATTTCATATAAGAATTATTAAGTTTTGATATAATTTTGTATTATTTTAATAAAAAATCATTTGGAAGAATTCATGTTGGGTATAATACTAACTATACAATGATAATTGAGTATTAATAAGGAATTCACACCTTAAAGTAAAGCAATCATGAATAATGTTCTATAGTTCTTTATGAATATTGATTAGAAAATTCTTTGATCAAAATAGAAAAAAAAAATCATAATTTATAATCTTATTTATAGAATTAATAATTTATGAATATTTAAAAATAAATATAATTAAGTAAAATAGAATAAATATTAATTTTATACTCTATATTAATACGATAAAATTATTAAGAAAATATGTATGTAGGAGGGATATTTTAAAGAAACTCTTAATAGTTTTAATGTTTAGCTAATCATTATATTAAATAGATGACAATGTTTATCCATTGTAATGAATGAATTAATTAAAAATTTAATAATAAATTAATAGGATTTAATTTGTTTATTTCTTTGAAATTATAATTTAAATTCATTGAAAGTATTTTAGAATTCTAATATGTCACATTTATGAGAATAATTGAGCAGATGTAAATCAAATTAGATTTGATTGAAAGTTTATAAAACTTTTGAGATATAATATAAGTTAAAAAAATTAAAGTTTAATTAAAAAGCAATTTATTTAGAATTACCACATGTCTCCTCTATAGATTTCAAGAATAAGAAAGAATCCCTATAAAATTATCTATTTTGGCCACAAAACACAAGTCTAGCAAAAGGGATTTTTTGGCAGCTTGCTCTCTTTTAAATTGGTTTAGTGATGCTAAGAGTTGTTACCTAGTTGTATGTGTGGACACTTAGAAAATGGTGATTGGTGACAACCCTGCAAAGGTTAAAAGACTACTTTGAGTAATAATTCTCTTATATGATAGATTGAAATTACACCTTAGAAGATCAAGGTTTTAAATCTCTGATCTACTATGCATTAATTCATTCAACAAATACATGTATGTCTATCTTAGAGGATGTCAGATCCTGGTATATGGACTTCGATTATGTAATCTTCTATGTTTTTCTCAAGGCACACACCTTCTTGGCCTTGATAATCAAACATATAATGTCTGTTTTTGTTTTTTCTTTTTTTTTTTAATTAAAAAAAAAAGAAAAAGAAAAGAAAATGAGGAACATAGTGGGGATTAGTTCAAAAGATCAATTCTAATCTTGGTCGCACAAAGTTTTTTTTTTTTTTTTTAAGATTGATATTCTAGTTCAGCTGATGCCTGCTCAAATGATTTCTTCTCTAATTCCTTCCGAGACCAAGACTCAATAATTTGTAAAAATTACTACATTATATCATGACTTGAAGAATTTCAAACTTTGAGGACCAAGGTGAGAAATGTACCGAATTTTCCGGTAAGTCAGGTCTTGGTTTACCCCATAGATCGGTTCTGATTTGGGTCGTTCAGTGACAAAGAATAGCACAGCCTCTGTTTCCTTTTTTTGGTCTGTGTTCGTGTGCTCGTGTGTGTGTGTGTGTGTGTGTGGGCAGAAGTAGTCGTTCACTGTGCACAATTTGATATTTCTTCAGCTTTGTTTGATTTCCCGTAAGTACACAAGTGAATGTTTTTTTTGCAATTTTTCTTAACTATGAGCATGTTCCACTAACATGAAAGCAGATATTATGCGAGAATTAACAAACAGTGATGTTGCCATTTCGTTAAATATCCTCAAAATAAGAGACAAAGCAGTTGTGATTGGCGCTAGGCATACAGCCTTGTTGATTGTCACAGGCGGTGTTATAATTGGATCACTATTTTTTTTTTTTTTCATTTTTTTGTCGACATCAGTTCAAAATAAGAAGCTTCTGCTTCTTATCATTGGTCTCAACCAGTTTGTATTTCATAATGAAAATCTGCCTACAGGTTCCATGAGTTATCGGAATTTGATAGCAATAAAAAGAGTTGTCGCCGGCGTTTAGCTGGGCACAATGAGCGACGCCGGAAAAACTTATCAGACTGCACAGAGAAGGCTTGAATTGACAAGGATAGTCTATGGAGGTAGGCTTACATACTGAATGAGAATGGGCTATTTTCCAATAAGTTTACCCATTCCAGCACCAGCGTGCATGCTTGAACCATCCAAATATCTAGTGTCCCATCTCTATGTGTTCTGCTCTCTATCTTCTGTCAACCCCTAGTTTGGTATCATGCAAAGTCTTGTTTGCTCTTAATGCCATCAATTTGCGGAGCATTGGAATGTCAAAGCTTTATATGTGTGCTTACTGCTTAACAGACACCTTTCAGATGATGCTTCTCTAGTGGCGTTTCTTCCATTAACTTCAAGCACAATGCATGAGTGATGCTGTTCAATTCTCAAATCAAATCATACCAACACTTCAGGCCATTTGCAGAATGTTGTGTATGATTTTAGTTGATGAGATCATTGTACCCTCTTTCTAGTTTCTCTTAGGCTGCTCATCCCACCATATTAGCCTGCGTCAGGCTCATCTCCATCATGACTACATAAACAATTCCGTGACCACCTTACATTCAACCTTGACCTAAAACAATAAAACAACCACAAGCTGATGAAGAGACAGATCACTCTGGTTCAAGCTATATAACGTGAATTTTCAATTTTTATAGGAACCCAGTTAAATTTTACTGGCAAGCTTTGATGCTACTCATTGCAATGAACAGTGAAGAGAATAGTGTATTACCAAAAAAATTGAAGTGTAAAAATAAAACCCATCTTTAAAAAAAAGAAAAGAAAAGAAAATAGCTATCCAAATTGTATGCAATGAAGATATTGATATCCCATGTCAGGTAGCCAAAATTATGATTGATTAGACCCAAAAACAACTTCAATTAGGGTGTTGATCAAAACTATACAGAATTTCTCCTAATACATTTTTAAGTCTACTTATCGATGTATTGTTAGAAATCAATCTTTAAACATTAATTATGTCGCGTGTTTATTTGATAAAAATTTGATTGATTTCTAACTTAATAAACTTTTGATCTTCACCTATTTAAGTTAGGCTTTGGCGAAAGAATAATGAGTTTCGTGTAATACAAAGTAGATGGTGAAAAAAAAAAAACAAGAAGAAAAAAGGAAGAAGTGGAGGTGAGAAATGGAATAGAGGATGAGATGGTGTTGAACATGCTAGTCGGTGATTGCTTATGCTGGTAGCCAACGGTGGTGTTGACCATGCTAGTCGGTGGTTGCTTATGGTGGTAGCCAACGGTGGTGTTGGCCAATCCACACTCATTTACACACTCAATCCACTAAATAAAAGACATGTTATTCATATAATTTTCTGTTTATAATTTTTTTTTATTTATCTCAATTTTTTGAATTATACTTTCTTATTTTATTATTTTTGATATTTGAGAAATCAATATTTTGTTTAAATGCCTTAAAAAAAAAGTGAATGACAATTTTAAAATCATTGAATATGATTCAAATTATTAAACCAACTAAATTTATTTAAAATTGTTAATAACAGTTTAATTAATTTTAAATTTATCGTAATTTTAAAAATTTGTAAACTTTCATTAACTATTTAATTTAAATATAAATATCAAATCAATTCAATCATACATGAAATTCAATGCAATAATTAATCTATTTAATTATTTTTTTCTTTTAAATTTTTATTGATTTTGTTGTTTAAATTTCCTATTACAATTAAACTACAAAATAAAACTTAAGATTTACTATCCTAATTAAATTGTTAATTTTGTATTATATATATATATATAATATTTAAATTTACAAAAAAAATTCAATTTTACATATATTTATTGCGTTCATTCTCATAACTTAGAAAAAAGAAAAACATATAATAGGGAATGACAAAAATAATGAATACAAAATAAAATTTTCTACGTAGTGGTAAAAAAAAAATATTTATTTTTCCTACAAATAAAAATATATACACAAGGTGTTTGAGGCACACCCCTTTTAGTTATAGAGAGACGGCCTCTACCCATCCGCCTTTCTTCATAGCAGGCCTCTCGCCTCTCTCTCTTTCTCTCTCTCTCTCTCTCTCTCTCTCTCTCTGTAAAACACACACAAATATACACTGTTTTTCTCTCTTTCTAATAAAGAGAAACGCAGAATGGTCAAGCGATGCCCGACCACCTCCTCACAAAACCTCTCTCGCTCCTTCTCTGGCTCTCTGTAGAATCAAGAAACCGACGGCGGCCATTGCCGTTTGGAAGCTAAACAGAACAAAACCCACCTAGAGTCCCACCTCCATTGCTCGCTCCTTCTTTTTCTTTTTCCTTTTGCTTGTTTTGTTTTGGTTTTTGTTTTTGGGTGTTTGGATACGGAGAAAGTCAGTGACCCAAAAGAAAAAAAAATGCCAGCCCAGAAACGCTCCTTCGAGAACCAACTAAAGGAAGAGGATCCTCTGGAGCAAGACCCAGAAAACAACCATGAGGAGCGCCGCGAAGAAGAAGAAGAGGAGGAGGAGGAGGAGGAAGAAGAAGAACAGCAGCAGCAGCAGCAAGAAGAGCCTCCCCATGGTCATGATGTTGCTGAGGGTGCGTAATTTACTCGTAGAATAATTGCAAATGTCTTTTTTTGTATATAAATGTAAACGAAAGTAATGTCATTTTCGTTTCTGGGTAATCTTGATTACTCGTTTTGTCTCTAATGGTGGGGTTTACTTTTTTTTCTTTTTCCTTTTAATGTTTTCTTTGTGTGCCTGTTCTTGTTCAGAATCCTATCGAAGTCCAGAGTCGAGCAATGAAGAGGAGAAGCAGGAGTACGGTTTCTCTTTTCTTTCTTGTTTGTTTTGATTTCGTTTTCTTTGGATCCCTGTGTTTCATGGACCGAATGAATGTGGGAGGATTTGATTGGGGGTTCCCATGCTTTACGTCTCTTAAACAGGGCATTGGAAATTTAGCTATGTAGGTTTTTACGAGGTTTTGGCCTTTCTTGCTTTTGCTGGGTGTGTGGCTCTGATGCGTTTTGCATTTTCAGTGTAATATTCATATCCCAACTGTTTTTATGCCCGCCGCACCCTTATAGCGGTGATTGGTGGAGTTTGGTGTGGGTAGCTATTTTAATGCCGTGGTGTTTTTCTGCTCGAATTGGTGTCATGTGCATGAAAGTCAGTTTAATTGTTTTACCATCTAATGTTGTGTTGGTTAATGGTCAGCAAGTTGCATTCTTTCACTCTGATTGATTTATTTGGCTGTGGTATCAATGGATCAATTAATTTGGTTATATTTCTTCACAGTATAAAAGGTTTGTTCTGTGGTTACAACCCTCAGGGGGCCTCAATTTAAGTTTTTGAATGAAAAAGTTGGTTTACCTGTCAGCTTCATAATTGCAGATCAGCTGTTCAGTTTCTTTGCCAACTTAGGTGGTGCTGTTGCATTTAAACCAAGGAAACTATGGAAGTGTTCCAGCTGTGGCATGTTCATTATTCACTTTGTTGTTTAACTTAAGAGTCAAATAATTATTATGCCTTTTGACTTGTCTCTGGGCTTGATCCATTTCTTTTAACCTTCTCATGTGTCATTTACCAACTTACTATTGGACTGAGATTCTGCTTGCAGTTTCAATTTGTCTCAATTCTCAAGAGTCCCTTGAAGCATCATTGTTCTCTATTATGGATTGTCATTTTGTCTTTAAGTATAAGCTTCACATTTTGTGATTTTGGGAATCTGCTCTAATTGCAATCCTCTCGCATTGAAATTAGCATTATACTCTTGTCTGTTGAGTCATATCTGATAGTCTGAGGTAGAGCAGGCTAAAATTTTGTGAAATGATTTGTCCACTGTTTTTGGCATTGTTCATCAAATTAGACGCCAAAACAACATGCAATACTTTCTCTATCGTGGTTAATGTCATGAATCAAGGAATTTATATGAGTGCATGTAATTTCAATTTTTTGTATTTGTTCATAATCACTTCATACATTGCATCAGAGTCATGATGGATTGTCTTCACTATGAAGGTGTTGCCGCTAATCTTCTCAAATTGTTTGACCTTGGGTGTTATAAATCATTTTTCTGGATAGAAATTGCATGTTAAATACAAGTTGAATTTTTCTGGAGAAAGAGTTTGGATACAAGATGGGCATGCCATGGGTATTTGTTGGCTTCTTGTTGTCTGCTTATGTGAAAAATCGATCATACATTTTGCCTTTTCAATTTCTTTGAAGTCTTATGCTGTGGTTCTTTGATGCTCAAATCTAGGGTTGCTTCTGATGTGTTTGCTTTTTTCTTTTTAGCATTTATTCAAGTGAATCTTCATGTTATGATTTAAGGACAATGATACAAAGCTGTTAAGCTTTATTACACAAAGTACAACTGAATAACTAGTGACCCAGAAAAATGCTTGACTGTTAATTATGATTAACTTTAGAATTTAAGCCTAATTACGAAGTTTGTACAGTCATGTAAAACTTACTCTGGTGCAACATTTGCTTTAATATTGAAAATTCCAGTTGAAATTGGAATTGCTCTTATGTTGTTTCAAGAGGCGGGGTTGCACTGTTCAAAAAAAAAAAAGCTTGGTTGCACTGTTGTTGTACCTACTTTAAGCTCTCAGACTGTAAAGAGTGGTGCAATGAGCAGAAAATCTTATTTATATTTTCATTTTCTATATATATATATATATATATATATATGAGTAGAATATGGATGTATATACATGTATTTATCCTGTGCATCTAGGTTTACAACTGATATAGAACTTGAACATCTGGTCATTTCATTTTCAAGTTGGGAGCTGCATGTCATGTACAACTAAGCTGCTTCTTTTCACTTTTTTGCCCCTTGTGTAGTTGAGGCCTCTGCCGATTTCAAAATAAAGACCTTTTGCATGAGAAAAGGAAAGGGAAAAGTTACTGAGTGAATGTAACTGCCAGCAATCAGTTCTCAATAATGCAATGTGCTGCAACTGACATTATTTTTTGTGCATGCCTGTCTCCAGATTTGTCATGGTAAAGTTATCTGAAATACGCAGGGAAGTGCAGTGTCCAATATGCCTAGGTACAGGTTTTGAATTCCTGTATTTATTTTCAGATCCTTGAATCACAGTTATTTCTTCTAATCAAACATTCTGCAGCTGAATTTGATCTGTAGGAGACATACTTTATATCAGGAAGCTGCATCTTTGGCATACCGATTTCATTCTAGAATCTGATCATGTAGTACTTGTTTGTATTCCAAGGAAAACTAAAGAATTTCTGAACAGAAATGCCTAGATTTTCATGAGTTTATATTTATATGACAGTCGTAGGAGCCTATGCCAAATTAAATAGCTTTTATTCACTCTATATATTTGTTTTTCTTTTCGTGTTATGCCAAGATTTAGGCAAGATTATTGCACTTCTGTTAGGCAATTCTGTGGTACTTAGGTAGGGTCATATTCTGCTTCATATATACCCTTTTTACTTTTGGTGTGTATGGATTTGGGATTTACATTTCATTTCCTCTGAGAATTGATTCAAGTTGCAATTGAAAGTTATTTGTGTGCATATTATCATACCATGGTTTGATGCTGGTTTTACACAAACTATCTCATTGAGAGAGAGAGAGAGAGAGAGAGAGAATATGGCCACTTCTAATTTCTTACAAAAATCACATGCGTAAAATTTTAGGACAAGAAAACATCTGTTTATGACAATTATAGTCTTATTGTCCATAAAATTATAAGTTCAGGCAAAGAATGTTGTTATTTTTTAGTTGGCCTATACAAGTCATACAGCCAATTTCCCTTATTTAAATTCAACTGTAATTATGGCTGTATTGGAAAAAATATTTGATATTCCATTTTGCATATCTAGGGATCATTCGGAAAACAAGGACAGTGATGGAATGCCTGCATCGCTTCTGCAGAGAATGCATTGATAAATCTATGCGACTAGGGTACTTCTTTGCACTATCACCAGTCTCTTGACTGTTTATGGTTCTTTGGAGAATATTCCTAACATCTGTTTAAAGCATTGACTGTGAGCTTACGTGTTTTACTCATGTACACTGAAACTTACTACAGGAACAATGAATGTCCTGCTTGCCGCACCCATTGTGCCAGTCGTCGTTCTTTGCGTGATGACCCAAATTATGATGCACTAATTGCTGCTTTGTATCCAGATATTGACAAATACGAGGAAGAGGTATCATGTTTGATGTATCTGTCTCATTATAACTAGGAGTCTCATTTCAAAATTGTAAGTTGACAGATTAATTCTTGAAACTTTTCCTTAGGAATTGGCTTTTCATGAAGATGAGAAGGCTCGCAACAAGCAGGTGAGACATTGGTGTTTTTCATATTTTTCTTTTCTAAAATAGATATTTGCATGTGTGTTTTATCTGAGGTCATAGGAAATCTGGTTATTGAACTAAAAAAACAAAAAATGCAACTAGAAGTCTTAATTATCTTATTTTTAGATCACTTCATTGGAATATCAAGGCATCTACTAAGTGCAGAAATAGCAAAATCTTGAATTGTGATTGTATTTCCTTTTTTGTATTGGGGATGATGGTTCAATTTTCATTGTATTGGTTGTAAAGTAACTTAATCTGGATTTTGATGGAGATTGACGTTAACAACTGTCCACCAATTTCACCATTCCAATGTTTGCTCCTTCACATTTTAATTGTGCAGTTGTGTTCTTTAGTTCTGAATATATTTTTTTTAGAGGCTTTCATCACTAAACATATTTTGACAGATCCAAGATTCTATTGCCCAGACTTTCCGTCGACAAGCTGAAGCTCTTGGCAGGAAAAATAAGATTACAAGAGCTGTAGGAACTGCATTTGTTAGAAGAACACTGGGTCGTCATCGAGATGCCCACTCTAGTGGGAGGAGAAGTTATCGAGCTGCCGAACTTCAAGAATCTGATGACAATGAAGATGCAAATGAAGATGGAGGAAAAGATTCATCATCTGCTGATGAGCACAGCACAGAAGTCAAACCGAAAAGATTCAGGAGATGGGCTGAAGGACGGTCAGCAGCTTCTACTGCTGATGGTGGGGGTGAGGAAAATGATTCAGAAGTCAATAGGGAATCAATGGGGGTATCTGCTTCACTTGTTGGCCCCTCAGAAAGGCTTGCATGGGGAAAAGGTGGTATTCGGAGTCACACACGCTATGGAAGTGCAAATGCGGGCAATGGAAAAAATGCCCGGAACAATCGCCTCTCAAAATTGTCAGAGTATCTCCGGAACTTGGAGGAAAATGATGAAGAGGTAAAGTGGATTAATTGGTGGTGATTTTGGAAGCTTGTGTCCTCATTTATGGCTTTTAATTGGTTGAAGCTTTTATTTTCAGCTGGATATCCACCTCATGCTCTTTTCTCTTGATGAACAAAGTATTCCCAGTTTGCGGAGGCCTTATCTCTGCTGCAAGCCGACTTTATTGATAAAGCAGTTGTGTCAGGTGACCCTTTTTCCAGTTTGTATCCTGTTTTTTATTAATGATGAATCATCTTATATGAGCAATTTCTATTTCCTTCACATTGAAAATTGGTTCTCGATTGCCATTTGGATTCAGTACATTGCTCTGCAAACTGCTCTGCAACCTGACGAGGTTGAAATATACTTATTGAAAGATTTGGACTCCAAATTCAACCCTTCATCCACATGTGCTCCAATTTGTATGCCAAGCGTGCTTGATGCATGTCAAGAGAAGCTGCAAGTCTTAGAAGAAGAGCAAACTTTGATTGGGCTTAAAACCTGCAATTTTATTCATGGATATCTGGTGAGCTCCCTAGTCCATGACGATATGAACTGTGCATATATACATGTAAACAAGGATATGTGTATGCGAAACCATGATTAATATTGCTATGGATTCTTCTCCTTTGGTGGTTTTTGATGCTTTCAGCTTCTGGCATACCAAAAAAAGCCAATGAAATGGTGAAGGCTTACTCTCCAGCTTTCATTTAACACCTTGCTGTTTTCAAAGGATTACATGTTGCTTTACAGAAATGTGGATGCAAATTTATTCGTGACAGGTAACTCAGATTTTTTTTTTCCCCCCCTTTTCTATTTGTTTCTTTCTTACTCAGTGTCCTACTACTGCTAGATATATCTCACAGAGTTAATATTAACTGTCTGTAAAATTTTGAACATGAAGAGCAAGCCTTATATAAGCAGAAAAAATTTAAGTTTCCAATTTTCAAGTTTAATTAGCACAAGTTCATCAGGCATGTCTAGCAGTTTTGTCATCAGGATCCTTCAAAATGCAGCAGTCTCTGATAGTAATTGTGCTGTCTAATAAATTCAAATTCCCTCAAAAAAAACAAAAAAAAGTTGTTTCTCCTTATCATGGAAGAGCAAAATCCTGTCCCAAAATCATGTGTAGTTGCTGAGTATGAGGCCACCTGGGATGGGGGTGTTGGGGGAATTGTGGTTGGGGGGCGTTATCAATTCTTTCCACCTCGTTTGTAAGGATTAAACGGTAGAGAGTGGTGAAATGTACGAGTGCCTCTTATAATATGATTTGATTTTACATTTCAACCGCACTACCCCTGCCTTTTGTTTTTAGAAATTTGACAAAATTGTAAAAATGAGACTCCTGCTGTTGTCAATGCATTAGAATGATCAGGAGGGGGGTCTGAAATGTTAGGTCCGAAAAATGAACACTTAATTGTGCGTCACAAAAAACTTGTCCTGTCTGGTTATTTGTCAAGATAACGTTTCTCCTCTCTCAAGTCTTATTGCATACATACGGCGACCTGTCATGTCGAAACGCAAAAAGAATCAAGTCCTACATACAAATGGGTAACCATAATTGACAGCTTTGTTCCCATCCCAGAAAAAGGGGGTACCACAACGTTTGGGTGAAATTTCTTGGCACCAACTTTCATTAGAATCGACTGATACTGGTTAGAGGTTCAATGGCAACCGGTCCAACTGGAAATCAAAGTAATATTTAATAACAATAGTATGTTTATTCATTAGTAATTAAAAAATAATAATTATATATGATATATTTCGATTAAGAGTCTTTTCTATGGTTCGATTATCATGTCATAAAACTCACTTTTGGTTCGCTAGGAGATAAGACGGCGGGGGCCAGTGATCAATATCACCTAAAAACCCTATTTCTCTACCTACATGGCCCAATGCCCCTTTTTGATTAATTCCTGAGGTCACATTGACTTGCTGATAAACTGGAGCCCACATTGTTTTCCATCATTTCCTTATCCAACATCCATCGGGGTAGGTGGCCTGTCTTTGTTGATAGATTAAAAAAATAAATCCCTTAGGTGGTAATTGCAATGATTGATGTGGACAAAGGAGATGAACTATTTGGAGTTATTAATTCATGGAGGACCAACTTGCATAGGCTGAGGGATATGACATTTAATACTACAATTAATATTCAGTTAATGTCACATACATATATATATATATATATATATATATATATAGTAAGTAGAATGAAAATGTAGAGTTGGTTTTCTATAATCTTGCAACAGAATTCAAACCTTATAAACTAAGAACGATCAATCTCTACCACTTAAAACTTACAATCGGTGGTGCTAATACAGGATAGTGAAACATAGTTTATTCACAAGAACGTAAAAAAAAAAACAGTAGCTCACAACAAATATCGGCAACCTTAACAGGACCCCACAAGCTCTAGCATTAGCTACTCTCACTCGCTTAAAAGCTTGAAATCGTATCTAGTCAGATCGTAGGCCTTAAATACGTAGAAAACAGGGTAGTAGGCACAATAACCCAATCAAAACGACGACGAGAGAGAAATCAGAAAACGACACTATTTACATGGCGAGCTAGTTGACTGCGCTCTCAGCGATGCTTGCTCCTTGTTTCTCCACTGTAGAGCCTGCAGTTGATTATACACAGCAAAAATAGTTCATTTCAGTACACTTTAGAAAGAGCTTGATTAAGGAAATATGACATATGCAGGCCACAGTTAACACGTTTAACTGATAGTCAGGTGTGTTTCAGTTTCTTACTAACCTTTTGCTTCAGAAAACATCTCAACCCCAAGAAGATCAAACCACTCCATAGATAAAAACAGATCTAAAAGCTAAGAATTAATCAAAGCACAAATTGGTGTGATATACTACCATGTAATGATTGTGCTTTTGCATGCGTGCAAGAGATAAATGATCTATTCCCCATGCGCCACCATAATATCTAAAACCTGAACATTTCTTGTTTCTATATTCACGACGACCTTCATGTAAATATGGAGATATAAAGACTTATCCTCCTGCAGTCATGCGACACACACACACACACACACACACGGGGATTACCGTGGAAGTGCACTCTGTGCATATTTAAATACTTAATAAATTACCAGTCATAGACCTGTCTCTTATACACATCTAGATGTGTATAAGAGCCAGAGCCAGTGCAGCCTAATTCCCCCACTGTCTATGACCTGTCTCTTATACACATCTAGATGTGTATAAGAGCCAGAGCCAGTGCAGCCTAATTCCCCCACTGTCTATGACCTGTCTCTTATACACATCTAGATGTGTATAAGAGACAGCACACACACACACACACACACGGGGATTACCATGGAAGTGGACTCTGTGCATATTTAAATACTTAATAAATTACCAGTCATAGACAGTGGGGGAATTAGGCTGCACTGGCTTGTCAAAGACCTGAGCACCAATACTCTTGGTGGCAAGGTTGCTTCCGGGATGGAACACGCTCCTCCACACGTTGTCCTTACGGGCCGACGACGGAGTGGTGGGCGTCACAGGTGTGTTGGGTGTCCCTGGAGTCGCCGGCATCGACAGGGTCCTTTGGAGCTTGCTGCTTTCTCCTCCTTCCAAATCTGGCACGAAATGATAAAGTGAATGGAACGTGAGTGATCTGTCTAGCACTGATGAGATCCATCCGCTAAATATTAACTAAGAAACTGTGACTGTAATTAAACAAAAGTACACCTTTGACGTTCAAAGGTTTGGGAGTGATCTTTCTGAGTCGGCCGAGACCACGATCAGGCAGAGGGCCGGCAGCAACATCGTCCCACAGTTTTTCCAGCAGAACCATCTTTCCTCCCCTTTTTCTTGTTTAATTTTCTACCGTCCTATCTTACTCTGCCTGCTTTACTTATATATACAATACATCAATGCTCGGGATGCTTCTTCTTGGCTGTTACCCCAAGTGTCCCTTATTTTTGTTCCATTAAATGTAACCAAAATAATACAAATACAAATACAAAATTTTAAATATATAATAAGAACTACAATTATAATATATATATACACACAAAAATATTATATCTATTAAAATAAATATTTTTTAACAAATAAAATTATCTATTAAAACATAAAAAATAATTATTTTAATAAAAATAATATTTTTTCAATAAATTAAAGAAAAACGTGAATTGATATTTAATTCTGCAGTTGTAGTTCCATTGATAAAATCTTAGATGTAAATGTAGATCACAGTGAGTAGAAATATATATGAAAACAGTAAGTGGGGGATTGATCAAAGGGATGGATAAGGACGAATGCTTATTAAAGTGGGCCCCCGCAAATTAATATCGATCCATAGATCCCAAGGGCAGTAGATTGGCCCTTTGCCTCGCAAGTGTGCTGATTTTCCAATTATTTTTGCTGTTGGGGCCCATGGAGGGAGTGACAGGTGGGACCATTACTTTGATTAAGCAGCTTTATGCTGTAATTTTATTTGATATCGCCTTGACGTCTAGCTTTTCTCTCTCTTAATTTGAAAAACATACGTAGACTAGAAGACCATGAGGCTGCGCCGACGTAGAGCGTGGGCTTCACGCACTTTATTTTTAAAAAATAATTCACACACTAAATAGTATAAAATATATAATATTTATCATTTAACATAAAATATACCCTAATTGTGATACAATTTACAACTATACTTGATGTATAATTGTACATAGTTATTGTAAATTATATTTATTTTTCTTACATATTATATACTTTTTTATAAAAAATAAATATTTTTTTAATAAAATCTAAAAAAATTATTTATTATTGGTCTTTTTCGTCCTATCAGTATAATTAAACCCTTACTTAGTTATTTTCACAAGAATAATATGACTTCATATGTGTTTAAACAAAGAGGAAATGATTAAATTTTTATTTAGCAGACGAATTCACTTGTTAACCGTAATAATATTAAATTTTTAACTAAGACATCATTGCAAGAGAGAAAATCATACTTAAACTCATACATGCCAAGTATAAAGGGGGAACTTATAAAAAAATATCATATCATATAATCAAACTTGTTTTATAGGTAAATGGACTGATTATACATACAAAAGACAATAATCCTTACCTTTACAAGGATTAATCCTCTCTCATTCTAATTGGAATAAATTCAAAGAAAATTAATTAGTTATCATAAGATCTTAAATTTTTAAATGAAAATGGAAACGTAAATGATATTTATAATTGTCATCTTATTCTAAATTATAACTTCATCTTGATTTGAAAATTTATTATTTATTATTCTTTATATAATAATTATATAACATTTTTGTAAAGATTAATTTATATAACTTAAATTCATTAGAGGTTAGCCTTATAGTCTTTTTGTTTTTTTTAGTGAAATAAGTATCTTTTATTTATCTACTTGAATTGCATATATTTTTGTTAATGGTAAAAAAAAAAAAATGTTAGACTGCCTTACCAATATTTGCCAAAGCTACATCAACAAAAGCATAGACAATCCTATTGCATTGACTTTTTATATGAAAAACAATAAGCTTATCAAAATTAGAAGAAAGAGTTTTAATGTTTGTTGCAATTTGTCTAATTTGTAAGTTGTCATCAGGGTTAGATTATATTACTTCAACAATTACTAAACTATTTATTTTCCACACTAATGCAAGTTAGCTTAATCTTGGTTACTTCCTCTTACATTATCTAAATCACAAACATCTTAAGAATTTTCAGAGAAGAGATGTTAGCCAAACCCTTTATTAGAACAAAAGTAGGCATCTGAGTTTTATCTTTAAAAGACCACTTCAATCCCACTTATATTAGTTTTAATGACAACACCATTATTAATTTTATTTCATCACCTATCAAAGCTTATCATCCGTGTTGTACAATTATTGATCAAGTAACAATGTGAATTTCAACTATAGTTGTATAATTTATATAAAGCTACAAAGCCGTATTTATCATTATTTGAGAAACTGTGCACTTTCATTCCATTACTAGTAAGTTTTTTACCTTCCATATTTTCCAAGATAGCATGACCATTTGTTAAGAAATCACTTTAGATGCCTCTTTTAATAGCTTCTTAAACCAATTATAGAATTTTTCTTGTAAAGCGTTTAGGGTTTTTAAAACCAAAAGGACTTAGAAACAATACTCTTAATACTCCAAATTTATTAGTGGCCCTTTATAAATCAAATTTACATATGTTGGTAAGAAACCTTTGTAGGCCCTCTAAAAAAAATGACATTTTACTCAAAATGTTGATATACCAAATTGACTTCAACAACCCAAATTGTAAGCATTGATAAAAAAGGAAAAGACCAATAGAATATGTACGGAACTAGGTAAGAAGATAAACACTTTTACAGTGTAATTTCTAGTATAATCATAATTTCATACCACATTATCTTCTGAGTTTTGGAAGCTAAGTAGGCTAGAGAAGATTTAAAAGCTTTATAATAGCATAAAGGTCTGTTTCATCAATTCCTCCCTTTACCACCTTGTGTTAGAGTCAATCAATATCACCATCAAGTTTGATCTAACTGAACTTTTAGTGAAAGGACTTTAAATTTGTTTTGTTCTTAAAGTCAAGGATTACACCATATCTTAATGGACTTTTTATAGTAATATGTGTTGCCTTCTCTAGGTGCAACCAGGATTTGATCTTAGTTTAACCTCTATGAAATTGTTTCTAGGATAATAGTATACTTTGATTAGTTTGGATAATAGTGAATTATTGTTGGTTAAAAGTTGCTAAGTATAATTACCCAACATTACAATGTTAAAATCAAAGAAGTCTTAAAACCTCAATCCAGTAATAGCTTTTAATAATATTATTCTCCCTAAATGCTTAATGAATTTTCTTTCCATTGTCTTTACTACCACACTATAAACAATTCAACCAATTCTTTGCATAGAAATTGTGAAAACTGAAAAATAGGTCATTATGTATATAGGAATAACTTAAATATTACCTTGATAAGAACTTCCTTCTTAGCCTATGGTAACAACTTCTTATCCCAACCATTTAAATGTTTTCCAGCTTGATCTAAAGTCACATCAAAAGCCTTTTTTTTTTTGGAATAGTTGATTATCATTAAAAGATCAAAGTACTTATAATGGCTTTCAATTGTTGTAACACCCGTATAAATTTAAATTGCATTTTTCCCCCTCTATACACATATTACAATTAAATGGAAGTTTTATATTTTTTATGTTTGTTGTAAGACTTGTTTATACTGAGAAAGGATCAATTTGAGGTGTTAACATGTCATAGCATAAGATTTTATGAATAATAGACTATCATCTACAAAAAAAAAAAAAAAAGATGGGTAATGGTTGACGCTTTTCTTACAAATGTGAATTGCACTAATTTTCTTTTCTTTGGTTACATTTGTAATTAGAGACAAGTAGTCTTCAACACATAAAAGGAAGATATGATAAGAATCTTAATTTAACAAAGATTTATAATGATAGGAGATCGAGGAGTACTAGATTCTTCTATTATAAGCAATCAATGTACATAATGGTAATGTTTAATAAAAAGATTACAACAGTAGGAAATTATGTAAAAAAAGTGTACAAAAAAATGTGTAAAATATTAACATATATCATTTGGCATCATATCAATCAAAGCAGTGTTTGAACATTTAGTAAATGTCTTGTCTCAATCAGCCAAAATTATGATTTAAGTGAAGAATTCATAATGATGGAATATGATATTGTGGTCCCAAATCTCATAATAAGTTACATCCATTCAATAGAAAAACTTAGACTAAGCATAATATTTTCCAAAAATATCCATTTTACTTTGTCATATGCCTTACTCATTTCAAGTTTTAGAGCCTTGTGATCCCTTCTTACAATATACTTATGTTTTATATGATGGAAGGTTTAATGGTAATAAAAACATTATTCGTAATAAGGCGATTTAGAAAAAAAGCACTATTGAGATTTAATTTAATATCTAATGAGATAATTTTTAATTAATTAACAATTTTTTTCATTATAATTTTCAAAATAACATTGCATAAACTAATAGGTCTAAAATCCTTATAAAATATTAGTATAAGCATATTTGGTAACAAGCAAACATGTGTGAAATGTAATGCATTAGGGTCTACTTTATAGTTGAGTATGTTTGAGGCTTACTTTGTCACATCCTTTCTAATAATATGATAAAATGATTGGTAAAAGAGAATAGGCATATTGATAAGTTGGGAAGCTTTTGTCAGGTGCATATGGTTTGAGACTTGAAAGACTTTCTCTTTTGAAAATTCTCTATTCAATCAACCATTCATACTATTAGATATTGTTTTGGCTATATCATTACTCATTGGCTAAATAATTATCTACCTTTAAAAGTTGAATAATTATTAATAATAAGAAGTGAGAAATGTGATAATATCTAGGTCTAATTAGAAAATAATTTCACTTTCATTTGTAAGTACAAATGAAATTCCTTCATCTTCATTAGCTTGTCATAGAGTGAAAGAATTTTTATTTTTCTATTTAGCCATGTTGCTTGAGACCTTTGAGTCCACATCAATTATTTTGCTTTTAAAATTTGTCAATGTCAACCAAGACATATTTTTGTGGCATAATATTACCAACCAAAGGAGGAGTTATTCTAGATTTTTTTTTTATTGTTGTCATAACTTTCTTAGTCTTAAATTGACATAAGCAAAGAGTTTGCTTTAGATTGAAAGCGAAAGGCTCTCATCCATAGGGAGCCATAAACTTTTAATATTTAAATAAAAAAAGAAATTTCTTAAATTAAAGTAGTTTGATTTCTTTATGATTATTAGTTTATTGTTATGTAATAATTCCTATTATTTTGAAAAAAAGATTGAAACAGAATCTCCCTTTTATAGGGGAGCTATAAGCCCTCAATTTTTAAAAGAAAACAAAAGGGTAGTCATTGTAAAATAAAGTAAGTATGACTTCTCTATAACAAAAAGTCTATACATCAATTATTTAATAAAAAGATTATAGACCATAGACCTTAATCCATAAGAGAGACACTAATCATAATAATTTACAAAAAAAACACACATAATGAGGGTAATATATTAAAATAAAAATATAAGGGTTTCAATTGCAAACTATTGAAAAATAACGGTTAAAATCCTATGAATTTATAATTGCTTCCATTATTTATTATATATATATATATTAAAATTAGTGGTCATCATTTGTAAAGGTCCAACAACCCTCATTATTTAAGAAAAAAAAAAGAACAATTTCCTAAATGAAAGAGGTCAAACCTCTTTATAACCAAAATCCTATAAATTTATAATAGTTTTAATTGATTGAAGTTAAAGGCTTTGATTAATATGAAAATCATAAGTGTTCGATCATTTTTCTTTTTTTAAAAAAATAAAAAAGAGTAGTCTCCTTAAAATAAATGAACTCTAACCCTCTTATAGTTTTATGATGGAATTTTTTTCAATTAAAAAAAAACAATTGTGGGTTAAATGTTCTTATTCATAATAGAATTGAAAGGACTAATTTTTTTTTTTTAAAAAGAGTTATAATACTCTAAAATAAAAGGAAATCATAAGTTTCAATGAAATAAAAAGAATTTAATCATTATATGACAAAAGTCTATAACTTTATATTGATTCTCATTGTTTAGGAAAAATATTTTATGCTAGAATCTCTCGTCCTGAAGGGTGTTAAGGCCCCCAATGTTTAAAAGAAAAAGAAAAACAACATTTTTTAAAGAAATGGAATATATTCCTTACATATAAAAGTCTGCCACTTTATAATAATTTTGACTAAAAAAAAGAATTGATGTTAAAAGCCTTTATCCATAAGACAATAATAGGTCTTAATATTCAAGACACAAAAAGGAGACAACCACCTAAAATAAAATGAGTATGGTCCTCCTATGTTTAAAAGTTTATAACTTTATAATAATGATCATTATCTAGGAAAAACGTTTGGTAGCTACTGGGCCTTATCCATATAAGAGTCATAACTCTAAATTTTTAAGAAAAAAAAGTAGCAATCACTTAAAACGAAATTTGTCAAGCTTTTATATAACTAAGAGCATGTGGTTTTATATTAACTTCTATTATTTAGGAAAAAAATTCAATAGCTAAAAGACTTAGTAAATAATAAAGTTATACATTTCTAATCTTAAAAAAATAAAAAAAAATGAATTCTTATAAAATAAAAGTTTTAGCAATTTTATACTTAATAACTTACTACTCTATAATGACCCCTATTGTTTATGAAAAAAATTGGGAGTCAAAGGTCACAACCAATATAAGTCATGTGTTATTAATCTTTAAAATAAATAAAATTAAGATAAAAGAGGTTTAGCCCCACTATGATAAAGAATATATGAACAAAATTCATTATCTAATAAAAAAATTAGAAACCAAGTTTGTTATTCATAGAGGAGTTATAAGCCTTTAATTATTTTTTTAAAAATTAACCTTCTTAAAATAAAAGAAGTATGGTTCCCTATAGCTAAAACTTATGACTCTATAATCATTCTTATTCACAAGAAAAAATATTTAAGGTTAAATGTGATGAAATCTCATATTAGATAAGAAAAGGGGTTTTGGCCTTTATAAACATAGGTGTTGCACATTCAAACAACCTACCTGTTGGAATAAGGTAATGACCTCATCACAAAGTGGTATTAGAGTCTACCCCAACCTGATTCCAATATCCACCACCAAACACTCTAAAAGGGGGAGTATACAGAGGGATTCAATCAGTGATAGGGTCGTCTTTAAATTTGATGGAGAATAATATGACAGAATGTCAAATTAAATAGGAAAAGGGTGGTCTTTAATTTTCTAAAAGTGTATGATACAACCTTAATAGGTTACCTTTTAGGGAGAGAATAATAACCCTGTGACACAAAGGTTTTAATCCATTAAAATACTATAGGTCCTTGATCTAAAAAAAATAGATATAGGTTAAACTCTTTAAAATAAAAGGACTTTGTGTTTTTATAATTAAAAGTTTATAATTCTTTAGGAAAAAGATTAGCGCTAGAGTTTCATTTATGAGATTGTTATAGGTTTCTAAAATTAGCTCTCATTCTTTAAGAGAAAAAAATAAAAGATTTTACCTTTTAAAACAGATTTTTGGTCTTTATATTACCAAAAATATATATTTTATAATGACTTCTATTATTTAAAAAAGAAAAGATTGATAATTCAAGCACCACATCTATAAGGGAGTCATAAACCTTTATTTTTTAACAAAATAATAATAATAATAATAATAAGGAATAATCCCTTTAAAATAAAATAAAAAAAAACTTTGACTTCCATTAAGTATAAAGTTTATGTATTTGTAATATTTCATATTGTCTTAAAAGAATATTGGAGATTTATAAAGAACTTATAAGTCTCAAATCTTCCAACACAAAGAATGAATAAACTTTTAAAGCAAAGTAGATTTGATTCTTTTATGGCAAAAAGCTTATGGTTCGATAATAACTTCTATTCTCTTAGAGAAATATTATGAACTAGAGGTCCTTATTCATAGGAAAACTATAGGCTTCCAATTTTCAAGGAAAAAAAAAGGTAACTTCCTTAAAATAAAAAATTTTAGTCCTCTCATAGCCACGAGCCAATATCTTAGTAATAACCTATATTATTTCGAAAAAATAATGGGATTAAAAGTTGTTGTTTATAGGAATGTCATAGACTTCTAATCTTATATAAAAAAAACAAAAAACAAAAACTAACCCTTAAAATAAAGGAAGTTTGGATCTCCTATGATTCATAGTCTATAACTTTATAATAACTCTCATTGTCTAAGAAAAAATGTAAACCAAAGGTTTTAATCCTTAGAGAAATAATATATATCTTTAATAGTTAAATTAAAAAAATAAACGATCTACTTAAAATATAAAGATTTGACTCTCTATGATTTGTAATAATTTTTATTATTTATAAACTATTAGGGACCAAAAACTCCATCTATAAAGGAGTTGTATGCTCTTAATCTTTAAGGAGAGAAAAAAAAAAAAAGTAAGTCTTCTAATATAAAAAGGGCTTAGTCATCTTATGGCCAAAAGATTATAAGTTTGTAATGAACTTCGTTATTTAGAAAAACAATTAAAAGCTAAAGGCTCTCATTCATAAAAGAGTAATAAACCCACAATCTTCCAAAAAAAAAAAAAAAAAAAAAGAAGGCAACCTCTCAAATAAATGAGGTTTAGCCTTTATAGCTAAGAATTTATGATTTTATAATAGTTCTTATTATCTAGAAAAATAATGTCTTAGATGAAAAAGAAAAAAAAGGCACCTCCCCTAAAGAATGATTTCCATTACTCATAAAAGAAATTGAAAATTAAAGGCTTTCATATGTGAAAAGACCTCAAGCACCTAATTTATGGAAAAAATAAAGTAACCTTTGTAAAATAAAAACATTATGAACCTTCTATAGCCACAAGTCTATATATTTATAATAGTTCCTATTATCTAGAAAAGACAATCTTTTACAATAAAGAGATATGGTAGACATATAGTAAAGTCACATGCTCCCAATTATCGATAATAAAATTATAGACTCTCAATTTTTATTTTATTTTATTTATTTTAAATGTAGTTTCTTTAAAATAAAGAGGTGTGGTCTTTATAACTAAAAATCTATAATTTGTAATTAATTTTATTTAAAAAAAAAATTAGTTTAGATATCTTATCTATTAGGAGTCATATGCCCTCAATCTTTAAGAGAAAAATAAAAAAGAACATCCTTCTAAAATAAATAAACTATGATCCCTTAATAATCAAGAGCTCATAACTCTATAAATATGTTAAACCAATGTAAATGTAACTCTCTTAATTTACCTCCAAACATAATCATAGCTAAGTATCTTCATTTCAAGGTCAAACTAACAACATTCTTAAAAGTAACTGCAATTCTGAACATGCTCAATGAAACCTCTTTCCAACAAAATTTTGCTAAGACAAACTTTGTAATTTTTCTTCGTTTTATTTTCATTTCCCTTTGCTTCGATTTTAATTTCTTCCTTGCGGACTTGGAAGACAAATTTGCGAGCCTCCTTACAAGCCTATTCTTGCCTTGCACGCTGGAGTTTGATTTGTGAGCATCCTTGCAAGTCGGTTCCCAGATTCACCTCAGACGCTTGATAGCTCGATCGGTGATCTTCACTGCAAATTTTCGCTCTATTTCATGTTATGGGTTACTAGTATTATTGAGTGGTTATCAAAAGGGTTTATGAATTACTTGGGTGTTAATTGGAAACAAAAAAAAAAAAAAAAATTAATAATAATAATCTATTTTTACCTTCAAAATTTGATCCCAAGTGTTTATGTAACCTCTGATTTGATTTTGGGTCAGTTCATTCGTGCTAAGTCTAGTCCAGTTCATCATCGTTCACATGCTAATCCTTATTTCACAATTTAGGTTGCTGATTGAGTGTAAACCAACCGATTTGAGTGTGACCAATTTTACTTTAAACAATCGATTTTAGATTGTTATTTCAACGTTAACAAAATTAAAATAAATATGAATGATTTTTATGGTAAATTGGCAAGTTGATTTTGGACCCCTCTATCATCCCCCATTATTAATCCCTTTTCTCAAATCCAATCATTTAAACATGAACCTAAATTGAATACTCCAAGCTAGGCTCGTTTTGGATGGCATATTGCATGTTTGGACGATAAATTTCCCATATGTAGACGTGGGTGCTTGCTGATTTTATTACTACAAAATTTGAGTATAGTAAAATCTCCTTTAAATAAATTAAACTATTGATCTTGCTGTTAATATTTTTTTTTTTATTTGAGTTAATCTAACTTTCTTTTCAAATAGTTAAATTAGAAAATTTTTAAAAATTTATTATCAATATCATATTTATTAATTTTTTTGGTTCCATATTTATAATCTTTAAATGTATAATTATTAAACGCATATTATAAATACATAATGGTATGGTAATTTTGATTTCAATTTTGCAAGAAGTAGAATCGAACTCTAATTATGATTCTTGGATGTAATTTCTTAATCACAATTCTCATTTTGATGTGCAGCGAACGGGCCCACCAAAAAGAAATTTAAAAAAAAAAAATATAGAGATCTACATGAAAAAGAGAGAGCAACCACGGCATGAATGTTATATTAAAAAGCAAAACACTGCAACCCCATCACCATGAACATTCCTTTCTTTGTTCCTTTTGCAATATTTTTAACTTTTTTCTTTCTTTCTTTCTTTCTCATTGTGCAAAGGGTCCCTTTCATCGCCAGCCCGATGCTCAAGAGGGCGGAAATCACTACAAATTCAACAAATTTACAAAAGTGATATTTTCCTCGTTCTTGTCAACAACGTGAGATGTATTGGACAGTAAGCCTCACCAGTTAGCCTATCATGCTCATTAAACTTTGTAGTAATGGTGGCAACAGGGTAGCAAGCAAGCAGTCCATATTTAATCTACAGACCCTCATCATAGACGCGTATAGAACCAACCCTGCAACTGAAAAGCCAGAGACAACGACAGGAATTTTGCTGTAATATAATAGACTATTTGATATACTTGAATTCAATTGTTTGGATTATATAACTTCAATTGCTTAGTTTATATCACGTCCCATAAATTAAATTCAATTCACGTAGAAATGTGTTCCATATGTTGGTGGCTAAAACTCTCAAAAATAGCATTTCTTGGCGCTTGCAATTGCTCATCCTATCGCTAGCAGCCCTTCAAAACAATACATAAATAGGCTTTGAAGGGCTTTGTTCACAGACACAAGTACGAAATGAAAATAAAGCAAATTAGAATTCTCAAAAAAAGAATGGAATCAGAAATAGAACAAGAACTATTCCCAAAAAAATAAATAAATAAAGGAAAGAGCAGCCGTTGTTGCTCCCAAGCGATGGTCAAATGAAATCTAATTGAACACAAAATGAGAATCAAACCAGACCATCCACTTGGTCATTCCCAATCCAGATTAGATTATTTTTTCGTTCGTTGTCACTTCCAAAATATCGGAATCATCGTAAACAGTCTGGAGATTACAACCTGTGAATGACCAGAAAGTAACCCCTGAATGTCCTTTTCTTTCTCCCCCTCTCAACTTCAGACAAAATGCTATTACATGAACAGAGAAGGCCTGTCACTCCTAAACCTCCAACGAAAAACAAATAGAACGGGACAATCTCAGTTGTACTGCAGCAAGCTTCCCAACACATTTGTGGGTGTATATAAGCTGAACACAGGATCAAAATCTGCAGCATTCTTTCATCAAAAAAGCAACAGCAATCAGCAAAAGAAAAAAGAAGAAGAAGAAGATAATAATGACACCTCCCTCGCAAAAGAAGATTGCTAAGAAAGTTGACGCTGATGATAATTCAAGCGACTCACTCTCCTTCGCAAGTTTCCTACCTGTTCAAGATTCTCAATCAATACCCCCTCCTGCTATTGGCAATGGCCATATCAAGAAGCTAGACGAAGAGTTTGAGTTCTGTCACAGTACACCAGTCTCAGATGTTTATAATGAAAGCAGGAATCATCCTGTCTGCCCTACACAGATCCAACTGGAAGTATTCCTGAATCAAGCGAACGCTAAGGTCCACAAGCATGAGCCAAAAAGTTCAGTTCATATTCATTGCAACAAGAAACTGAGTGATAATGCAACTGCTGGCACAAAAGTTTCCAAGAAACCATATCGCGATAGACACATTGGAAAAAGAGAGGGTGCAGCTTCAAAGTCATGGTTTGGAAGGAGAATATATCATTCAATGATCTCACCATGCAGGGAATGCAAAGTTCGGGAGCCAACTATCAGAACACAAAACATGCCAGCAGTTACTTCCAAGCCACGTTAATCTGAGGCCTCACTGACTAATTTATTTTTCAAATTGAGTTTTAACACATATTATTTTGACTACCATGCATGAAGAGTTCAATCTGGTTTTTGTCGTTCTCAACTTTGAATTTCATCTGGTAACTTGTTTCAGTACGATTGTCCTCTCCAATGTTTTTTTTTTCTCTGTCAGTAATCAGCTTTCCTTGGTGCAAAGAAGTTGAGAAGAAAAAGAATTGGAAATTATTTTATTTTCTGTGAACAACCACCTCCTCCAAAAATTCAAAAAAAAAAGGGGCTCTCCCAACCCCAACAGGAGACAGAATAGCCACAAATGGAACGAACAACCAAAAAAGCCAAAGAAGATGGTATTCAGATATGACGTGTATATGGCATGGAAGGAACTGCTTAAGCCGGTTCTTCAGGTGCAAATTGAAACCACAAGGAAGTAAGCTGCAAAAGAGATAAACCTCAATAAGATAAAAATACATCTAATCCTAATTATTTAGATATTGGCAATGGAGCATTGGGAAGTTTTATCAACAAGCGTCAATTCTTTGTTTAGTCTTCGAGTGAATTTCCGTGTGTGTTCATTATTTATCTTCATTCCATTTGAGTCTCTGCCACCTCTGTAGCCCCTTGTTTCTATCAACCAAGTTTCCTAAGACTTTCGATAAGCAACCCTCAAACTGATGAACAGACTGAGATTGCTAATCGTAGTTTGGGACATTCTTTAAAAGTGCCTTGCAGGTGAGACAAAAGTGTAATTAGGACTCCATTTTGCCTACTGCTGAGTTTGCCTTTAATAACTTCACTGGTAAAGCATGTTCATGGCTATACCTTGTGTACAACTATTGATCTCGTTTCAATTTCCGCCCATGTTCGTTCTTCTAAGCTTGTTGAAAATGTTTTTAAAACTTATTCTTGACATGTACGTAGTGAAATTAGGTGAAAAATTGCTCCGAGTAATATTAACATTGAGGAGTCTCAACCCTCGATTAGTTTTCTGAGTGAATGCGAATGCTTGCTCTGTTCATTATTTTTCTTTATTTATTTTTCTTCTTGTTTAATTCCCTATCCCTCGTTACCCAACCACTTTGTAGGCCTACCTACTAAAAGGATGGGTGGATGTGATGATTTAGGAAGAGGCTGATTCAATCCAAATAACTTTCATGAAATCTATACAATTGGATCTATTTTGAATATAAAAAAAAAAAAAAAAAAAGTCAACGATGGATAACTTAATTCAACTCAAAATTCAAATAATTTGTATTTAAAATAATTAATAATTCACATCTAAAATAACTTGAAAATTGAATTCTTATAATTCGATTATGGCATCATTCTAAATAAGTATAAATTAAACATAATTTGAAATTTTAATTTATTTTTATAAAAAATAATTTTAAAATGGTTTCATTAAAAATATTCTTTTATTTGATTTACATTTATTTATAAATAATAATATTTTTTAAAATTATTGTTGGCATTATAATTTACATTTATTGTTAATATGTAAGAAAATCAACGGCTGACATACATACTGACAAAAATATGAAATAAAAAGTAACTTGAAGTTGATTGAAAATTAAAAAAATTTTGGATCATGCCTGCCTGCCTCCAGGTGCTGGGGGGAGGCAAATGAGACTTGTTGCAGCGTCACGAGGGAAGGGGCCTGACATCTTGAGAGAACCAATGCTAAATCACTTTGTAGATTCATTTTCTATCCCTAATCACCAACGCCCAATTAAAGATCTGCATGAATCCTTTTTCCGTACTCGAATGTTAGACATAGGCCCGCCTGTTACAATAGAACTGTAAAGCAGTGGGCCCCAGATAGAACAAAAGACAAGGAGCAAACAGCGGTTGCACAAATTCCTCAAAAGAGCACATATGAAAGGATTAGAGTTACATTTGTTTCCGGCATTAAGTAATGACCAGTCTTTGTGTAAGATGTCGCACAGTGCTTGGATATTCACACAGCTATTAATTTTGCAATGTCGTTCCCTTGCGACTCCACACAGGAAGATGAGGTGAACTCACTCCACTCCAGCATTCTATGAGTTGGTTCATTGACTTCTAATATGCTTTTGGACAAATGAACCAAATAATGGGATGCTAATGTACATGGTATTCAGAAGCTCATATAGCAGTTGGTGGTCTGACTTTTCCAACCTTGCCGAAGAAAATGCCAAAATGAATTGGCAAATAATGCAGCACACGAGTCTGAGGGAAGTTGAATCATGATCAGGTTCAAGGATTTAATGAATGGAGATGATCATAATCCACAAGCCAATATGGAAGCAAAATTGTAAATGGACCTGTTTCCCACCGATTGTCAAAAGCAATTACGACAGTAAGCTAGGCCCATTTTCGGCGGCTGTCCGAGCATGTCCATGTCTTGTCATCTGGATATCATGAGACAATTGGGTCCTTGATTTTGCATAAGGCGCACCTCTCGCTGGACAAAAAACGAAAAGAGTGCAGGACATTAATGTGGGAATGAGAACCCCAACTTCAACCATCCATTTTCAGTCCGACACAATAGCAATGAAAGTGCAGTCCAACATAACTGACCATTTCACATATAAGTTAATCAAAGATGGCCTCACCTGCGATCTGCTGTGCTCGGAGAATATTTTGTCTTCTTTTCCACCAGCACATTGAACAAATAATCATAAGAAAAAATGTCACAGTTGCGCCAAAGGCAATGCCAACTATTGCACGAGAAGAAAGATGAGGCCCACATGTGGGTAATCCAGGTATACCACAAAGACCTGCATTATCAGTAAAACTGCACAAATGCCATGAGAACAGACTTCCAGTTAACTTCTCTATTTGTTTTTACCACCTGATGAAGTGGTTGTATGTTTTTCAATCAACAAGAGGCGATACATATTACTCTCGGAGAAAGTAATAAATTCAAGAGCAATGTCAGTGAGAACGCACTTGAAGCTAGCTCTATGCAAAAGCCTTCCTCCCAGTGCAGCAGGTACTTCTCCAGACAGGGAGTTGCCATTGAGATTCCTGCACCATGATTAAAGCCCTCTGTTGACTAATCACATTAAACTATCAATGATAAATCAACTATGTTATAATGAAATTATCTTACAGTCTTTGCAACGACGTCAGCTGTCCAAGGTTCATGGGGATTGCTCCATTGAAGAAATTGAAAGAGAGGTCCCTACAATCAAACTTAGCTAAATCAGACATTTCCTTGACAAAGTAGCCAAATTTTAACTGATAAAGGCAAGTGAAATTTCTGTCCAGGTGAAAAACACTTGATTCGGGTAATTACTTATTGCCTTGTTTGAGGAAAGAATGCCAATTTCACAGTGTAAGAGTCTCTTACACTGGGAAGCCTTTTTTATGACAAAGAGCATAGTTAGTAATTTGCAAGCCCTCACCTTTCCAAACATTTTCAATTTTTTCCCTGATAATGTTACAGCGAAATTAATGGGTTTAGAAAATATCGCAAAGTCGCATGTACAATTATCAGTATCAGCATTATAAAAAGCATCTCATTTTTCAAATTCTATAATTTCTTTGTCAAATGCCACAGCTATCAGATTTTTACTGCATCTTGGGAGTCTTCACAATAGCAGTTTCCTTTAGCCTTCTCTGCTCTTTTTATGCATGTGATGTAAGAGACTAGAGCCTAAGAAGATCCATCAAAAGCATATCCAAGAGAGAGATTATGTACAAATTTGGACATTCTAGAGAGATCTAATAAGTTTCAAAGAAGAAATTGGCAAGAGCTTTTTGGACAGGAAGAACTCATGGCAGTTTGACTCCCTTTTTTGTTTTCATTTTAGTTCACAAAATAAGTGTTCTAATAGGTTGCATAACCATATTAAAGACATAATGATGATTTGCTGATAATATATACTAGTGTAATATAAGTGAAAGAGCAATGCTCCATATGCCGTTGGCTGAATTTGCTGCACATGTTGGCAGCCTACAGTCAAAGTTACTTTTTACTGGAAATCTTTTAATGTTTGTGACAGAGAAACCCAGATTATGAATATGTGCCTATGATAAAGAAATTGGCAGCACTTACAATACTTCTAAGGTAGCTATTGTCCCAATTGATGGTGGAATGGCCCCGTGGATGCTATTGCCACTCAAGTTTCTGTAAGATGCCAAAAATAAAAGTAAATGATATTGCAATATTGTGATCTACAAAGGCCATCATATGGTAAGGAAATTTCTATCTCAGATGGGTAACCATGTATGAACTTACATGCTCTGCAAATGTTGAAGCTTGGATATGTCATCTGGTAAGGAACCCCTCAAGCCTTGGTTGTCAAGGCCACTGATCAGAAATATAAATTAAAAAAAAAAAAAACAAAAACAAAAACATTATGTCAATAACTTAAGCATCAAATTATCGATTGGTGTCACACTACTCGTATTAGAATATGCGCATACAGATAACCATAAACTATTGGGATCCAAAAGTGGCCATTTGGATAATGTAACTCCCCTTATATCCATATCATCAAGCTAGTACCCTATGCATTTAACCACACAAATGTCACACCTTCAAACAAATTCCAATGTGTCAAGAATTTCTAAATTATTATCAGTAACACTAATGGATTCCTTGGTAATAAAAAATAAAAAAATAAAATTAATAATAATAAATGAACATCCCAATACATGAGGAACCCAAACTATGGGATTTGGAGAAGGGTTAAATTATCTATGACCTTCAAGTTGCGGCAAATCCAAAAACTTTTTCAAAAGTAGCAAATTTATATGTACAAATATATCAACAAAATAAATATATACATAGAAAAATAAAAGGTATAGCCATTCCAAACAACAAGCATTTTGATTGTTCCAACTGATTTTTCATGCTTTGAAACATCAGACCTTTTCATATTCTATACCATCAAATACATTTTTCTATATAATTAATTATACAAATTATTTAATTATTCATTTCCAATGCTTTTAGAAAGATTGTGGACCTATAATTTGATGAAATTTAGAGGAAAAAAGGTTTATAGGGGCAACAGAAAAGGTAAGGGGAAAACAAATTGGTGGGACAACTTCAAAAGAAAGTGGGTGCATAAACAAATTTTTAGAGATAACTATAAAAATTTATATCCACATTGCCTCCTGTCGGCTCCTCCTAGATCTGCCCATGCCTTAGATCACAATGGAATAACCTCAGTGTTATCCTAAAGACCATCCTTTGAATCCCTCAGTAGCAAATAAATATAAAATGAGAAAAAAATTCCAGAACTTGGAGATAAGAAAATTACAAGGTTGCAATATGAATAAATGAGCATGATGGAATCCCATAAGAGGCAATATTTAACCCTAGACAATTGAAAGAGCAAAATAAAACTGAATGACAAGGCAAGGATCAAGACAGTACAGTCCATCGATGAACCATTTGCTGCTACCACCATCAAAATGGCAATCTGCCCCACTCCATGGGTGCTGTTGGGGAACACAGGGGTCAGCATTCCACCCAAATCGAAGAGGAAGGCCCAGTGCATTCTTCAAAGTCTGTAATGCCCTAACTATTGAGAGATAAAGAATCATTACATCAAAAGCAGTTTGCCCTTCATATATAAACTTCTGAAAACTGTTTCTCTTATTCAAAAAATGAATCAAACTATCCCTCGTATGCTTTTTCTTATTGAAGAAGATCAGTGGACTTGTGCAGTAATACAGTCAACGTGCTTGCATAAACACAATGACACATCTAAGGCCAGTGAGGGATCTGACTGATACCATTTATTGGCAGTAACATAGGAAAAGCATATGGGTGAAATAGGTACCTTCTTCTAATAAGGTTTTGGACTCAGTTGTAACAACCTCAAATATCTCAATGGCATTGATTATAGCATGACTGCCTTCTTTAGGGCGCAACGATATTGTTAAAGATCTTCCATTGACAGCAACTGTAGTATTAAGTACAAGAGCAGCATAACGATCCCCACTCATTCTGGCAACATCTACTTCTTCAAAGGCAACATGCCCATTAATAAAAATGTCAAAGATCCTTTGTTTTACACCAGTGATTGAATCATCAATTTCAGCAAAGTGAAGCCAAATAGAGTAGTTTCTATTAGGATCCACATCCATTGTGAATGCTAAATTTGGCTGAGTATTGGTGCTGATGAGGGCTGTCTGATAAAGAGCTTCAGGGTAAAAGTTTGGTGCAGTTGAAGCCAGCTGAATACCTCTTGTAGTTGATATAGCTTGATCCGAACCTCGGTCAAAAGTTGTGATTGAACCCCAATATCTGTCTCCACCCCAGTGATCCCCACTATAATCTGCATCAAATTTTGATCTCTTATTACCACAGCTCAGTCTTGTGGCTGTTTTGAGGATTACTCCATGACCCCACTCTGGGCCAACATGGTAAGCTCTGCCATCAATTTGAAGAATTTCAATCGAAAGTATTGCTGGATCTCCATGACCAGTACTGTGGAAACAGATTGAGGCTGTGCCATCAGTAAGAAATACCATTGCTTCAGTGAAGGCTTGATCATCATCGGTGCTCCAACCAGATTTCAAAGAATATATTTGTGTTCCCTCCACGGAAACATCAAATAGCGGTTCATTATCAAAATTGGGAAGTGCAACCAATCCAAAGAAAACCCTTACAGAATAATGCCCCTTTGGCACTCTCCGAATATTATAGCAATTGTTGGGACCTTCAGATAGGGGGAAATAACGCAGGGTTGTAAGTCGAGGACTGATATAGCGGAGATGTGTTGCATTTGCAGGAATCCCTCCTGTATAACCAAAATCCTTGTACCAGAGTGCGTTGGTTGGTGGAGAGTGGACATTGACGCGTGATCCACAGCTTATGCGCATAACCCAGGGTGCTGCATTGAAGATTAACAGCAGAAAACATAATAAAAAAAAAGAAAAAAAAATTGATAAGCAAGCAACAGAAAAGAAGAAACACTAGTGAAAGCTAAACAGTGTAGCCATGCCCAAATTGAACGCAGCAGAAAACTATCTCATTGCATTCAACTGAGAATTTAACATTGAACTACTAGTAAAACATTCCTGACATTCACAAAATTGCCCTCACTCAACTGATCTGACCAGTTTACTAATCTCTTTTCCTATGAATCCAATGCTGGTTTTTCCACCAGAAACCATTACCTTATACCGTAGCTTGGTCCATTCATGGGTTGCCAGTGTTGTTACCTATCATATCTTAAATACATCCATCAGATGGACAGCAGACCACTAAACAAAACACTTTTTTTTTATGTCATTTTTTTTTTCTTCCAGCTCCAATTCCAAGCTCTATATAGGAACAATGACTATCCATCTGATTCTTCCCTGTTTGTGCAGTATTTGGAATAAGATGAGAGTTCAACCAAGTTCAGGTTTAGAGCAATTCATCAATCAAAAAATAGCAAAACTGATTTTTCTTTTTTTTTTTCTTTTTTTTTTGTTTGGCTCAGGAATAAATAAATAAATAAAAACGAAGCAGCAAACAGGTCCCACAAGCGAACAAACAGATTGAAACACCCTTCCCAATTACAAAACAAAACAGATTCTATTACGGTAATAATACCACAGAAACTTGAAGGAAATGAGGGTTCACCTTGTTTAGCAACACAAATAGTAGAGAGAGCCAAGTGAAATACAGCAAGCAGCCAGAACATTATTCTTCCTCGCAATCTCACCATTTTCATCTCCAATGTCTTTCTTCTGACCTACTCTCTCTCTCTCTCTCTCTCTCTCTCTCTCTCTATGGCTTTAATGCTTTACCACTTTCTTCATCAATAATATTTTTCCTTTTAAAGAGGTTGGGTTTGCTTGCCGGGGAAAACTGTTGGATGTTTAATTGATTTTTAACTAATTTTTACAGTAGTAGTAGCAGTAGCAGGTGAGGTGAGGTGAGGTGATAATATTGTACATGGCGCTCTTCGCGGTTGTGTTATTGTGGCCTGTTGGATTCACGATCCTTTTATTTCCTTTTTTTTATCCAACGGTGCGAATTGAGCGAAGAGTCTCCAATCTACATTTGCTCCCCCAAGGCGCTGGTGGGGTCCAGTACATAATAGCTTGGCTCTACAACATGAGAGGTTAAAATTAAAAATAATTTTTTATTTTTTTATCTACTTTTTAGAGTGTGTAATTTAATAAATAATAAAATATCAAATAGTCCATTAAATAGATTATATTTACAGGGTAGCAAGCGAAAAGAAAAGAATATTATTTGATCATAATATATATTTATATGCGTCTCTTTTTCATTATTTTGCCTATGATTTTGCGGTTCGAATTTAATCGGACGGTTGAGGGAGTCAATGCGACGGTTTGACTTCTCGGAGCGATCCGTGACTTCTCCTTCTTTTCCCATTGAGACAGACGCGCAGGGCAAAGGGAAAAAGAAGGAATTGACCATAATTGGGTGCGCAATTATCGGTTTGACTCCCAAACGTCAACGTATATATGTTAAATAACATAAACTAAAAAAAATATTATTTTATTATAAAATATTATTTTTATTAAAGTGAATAACTTTATTCCTATCTGATTAATAAAAAATTTACTTATTT
This sequence comes from Kandelia obovata, assembly GCA_021464305.1. Classification (NCBI taxonomy): domain Eukaryota; kingdom Viridiplantae; phylum Streptophyta; class Magnoliopsida; order Malpighiales; family Rhizophoraceae; genus Kandelia; species Kandelia obovata. The sequence goes on along the minus strand of CM038485.1, from coordinate 851,701 downwards.
TAATAAAAATAATATTTTGATAATAAATAAATAAAAATTCCCCCTAGCATTACTCTTTTAAACAAGAATACATGAGACTTATAGAACTAAAAAAGGAAATTTATTTTTATTAGATAGAAAAAATAATGTTTCATACCTCCCAAATCAACTATAAGCTAACTGGCATTACCTCATTAAAAAAGGTTGCATGTCAAAGATTGAGTCTTATTGTTGTTAATTTAATTACTTGTTTTTTTTTTTTTTCAAAGAATGGGTGGTTTCTTATATTTTTATTATGATGCCAAATAAGCATGAGCTATTCCATCAATGTATGAAATTACCAAAAAAAAAAAATTATATGTATGCAAATGGAAGTCCTGAATTGCCACTCTGATGTAAGAGAGTATATGGTTAATATCATTTAGGAAGATAGTGATTTTTAATTTCTGATTTTTTTAAAAAAATAAAAAATAAAAATAATGATGAAAAATTATATTTAAAGCTCTCACTCCAGCTTTGACTCCAACCCTATCCCGTTAATTAGTTTCAATTATGATTCGAACTATAGAATTCTTAATTAGGAAAATAATTCCAATGCTATTTTTTCTGCATAACAATTGTATAACATTTTAAAAGGGAATTTGGTTAATTACTTTACAACCTAATTAGCTAATTCCCTAACCCACCAAACTGGCCACCCTGCCTTGCCGCGCAACCTTCTTCGTCATCCAATAAATACTTAAAAAGTAATATAAGAATAATAAAATATTAAGATAAACTAAATTTTATTTAATTTTATAAATAAATACAATTAAATATTTAAAAAATTATTTTACTATTTACATATCAACATTCAACATTCATCATTCAATAAAATATTGTTATGTAATATCGCTTAGAAAAAAAAAAAAGTAATCCAAATTTTCAATTCTTGCACCATTGACCGTATTACTAAAGGTCCAAACGACGTCGTCGATATTGGTCTGGTCCGTTCATTGCAGTAAGCCTCAAAATCAGAACAAGCTTTCCTAACATTTCTTGCGCATTGACAAATAACATTACCAAATTTTAATGCGCATTCGCCACATCTTGCAACCCCTCCATCTCATCCCTCGTTGGGATGGTAGGAATGCGACGGCGGCGGCTGAGCTGTGGCAAAGAGAAAGGGATGGTAGGAGGTCGTCTAGGTCGAATCCGAGGCTAAGTAACCGTCTTTAAGCAGAATGAGCAAATATGACGTGAAATATGTTATAATTTTTATTATTATTATATATTTTAATATATATTTTTAGAAATTTTTTTAAAAAAATGTGACATATAAATTGTATGATTATACCTCTCACAATCCTCACCGTATGAAATTGGTATAATAGGAGATATACGAGTATACATACAAGGATTCCACGTTGAATGAATTACCTCCAAATCAGACAGAAAGCAGAGTGCGCTACGTTGAACAGAAATATGAAAATTTTAAAGATTGACGCATTGCCAATGACCTATGGCCGACAATATTTATTCCGAGACAACAATCAAACAGCACACTGGTTGATATATTAACATGGTTAAAACGGAAGTACTATATTAGTTAAGAGCAGCTAGCATGGGAAACGCAGAGCAGAGTGGAGCCACAACAGTAGTGATGGAAAATAACGTTCAAGGTGAGCAGTGGGGTGCAAAAGCAAAAGGGCCAACATTGAAGAGAACAAATGGGGACTTGTTTGCAACATATGGTTTCTCTGGTCTCAAGGATCCGCCAGTCACTCCACCGCGGAGGTCAGTGGGCTTGCTGCACGTGCCTAATGGTGATGAGACCAGGGACACCTTGCACTTGTGTGCGCCATAGCTGGTAACCTTTTTTGGTGCTTCCAGGAAGAAGTAGCCATTCTTGTCGGTTGTGGCCTTAGCTACCAATGGGTACTTGGCATTATTGCACTCCAGTTTAATTGTGACACCTGCCACAGCAATAAGCTGTCAAATGTGTACTTCTAATGCAAGACAGGCGTGAGGTGTGCTTTTTTTTTTTAATTCCTTCTATTTTTTAACAAAAACTGTTTGATTTACTAAAGTAGGCTCGATTCTCCATGCAAGTGCAGAACATTTGATATAGCGTTTAAGCAGAAACAAGAGCTACACGAAACAAGAAACAGTAAAAAGTTACCATTTTTGAACTGAACTGTGAAAGCATGAGAAATTTTGAACTAACCAAGAATTGGCTTGGCTCCCAAGAGGGTGTCAGATCCGGCATACTTGCAGGACTTGCAGTAAACGACACCTTGGACAGCTACAAAGCTCCTTGGAAATGGATGAGGGTGCGGCGGGTATGGGGCATGAATCGGTGGGTGTGGGTAAACCACTGGTGGTGGTGGGGAGGGCTTTGGAGAGTGAACTGGTGGGTGTGGTGGAGAGGGTTTGGGGGGGTGAATCGGGGGATGAGAGGGTCTCATCGGTCGGTGCGGCAGCGGCGATGGAGAGGGAGTGGGAGGGTGAACGGGAGCATGACTCGGTGGGTGAACGTGTGGATGGCTGCGGTGGTGGTGGTGGTGGTGGTGACTCGGAGCCGGTGCTGGGATCTCATAATGGTGAGGCTTGGTAGGTGCCATTGTCTGTATAATCACGTCGCCAAAAGCAGGCAAGCATAGCAGCGAAAGCTGCACTAGCACAGTTACAGCATTAGCAACGCCCATTCTTGTTTTCGTAGCAAAACACCAGGAGAGAGATAGAGATAGAGATAGAGAGAGAGGGGGCTGGGTGAGATGGGTTGAAAAGATGAATTTTATAGGGACTTCTCGGCCCTAAACATGTTTTTGTCTGTTTCTTTTTTTTTTTTTTCCCTTTGGGGAATAACTCAAATGTTGTGAAAATATTTTTTAAAAAAAAAACATTTATTAGAAAATGCTTGTTAGCTGTAAAGTATGTAATAAAAATATTTTTTATTTTTATAAATTTATATTTTTTAATTAAGATTTGCTAACTCAAAGATAAACACATTGTTTGGTTTACTGGAAAGTGATGAGAAGGAAAGGGGATTGAAAAGAAAATGAGGCTAATTTGTTTTTTTTAAAAAAAAAAAAATGGGGTTAGAAAAGTAGAATTTCATGTTTGGATAAATGTATGAAAGAATCCAATGAAAAGGTGATGGAAAAATTACAAGTGGGTCTCAGCTAAAATTTTTCTCCTAGAAACTGTAGGAAAGTTGCAGGTGGTGTAGATTACTCTCTGAAAGTAAACTTTTTAAATTCTCCTCAATCCCAAATAAATTATAAACTTTTTAAATATTGAAGTATCTTTTAAGAAATTTTTAAAATATTATATTAATAATAAATTTAAATATTTATAAAAAATACTTGTAAGAAATATAAATATGATAAAAAAAATGTCTTGAATATAAAATATGTAATCATCAATATATATATATATATATATATATATATTTAGCTTCTCTTTGAAGTTGGACCCCATGGCAAAGGCCAACTGTACTAATTATGTAAAACAGTGAGTTGTTTGATCTCAATTCTCGAGCACGGGACAGTGAACGAAGAAAAGGTATTTGATAGGCCCCATGAGATGATGAGCAGGGCAGCTTGAAAGGCGATTCTCCTCGTCAAAAAGCAAATTCAATCCGGCCAAAAAAATTTGAATGGCTTTCTATCATGATGGTGACGGTGGCCAAAGTGACTGAGAGCTTCACATGCGTTGGGGTTGGCCAGTTGGGGGCAAAGCAAGCTCTGGAAAATTACGCCACTTCTTGACAGGGGCCAAAGGACAGGTTTCCGAGGCCTCTTACTTTTGTCAATTCGTTTCATTAAAATGAGTTCTTTTGGTTATTTATTTTAAAAGAAATCAATGCCAACTCACTCTTATTAAAAAAATTAAATAAAAATAAATACTTAATTTTTAACCTCAATCTACAGATTTGATAAATAAAAAAATAATTTGAGATATGATTTGGATGTGTGTGAGAGAGAGAGAGAATGTTGAAAATTAGAGGTTTTTTTTTTATTATTATTATTCTCTTTTACGCTTTTCTTATTTATTCTATTATTACTACTGAAGAGGCCATCGGGTAGACTCTACAATGGAGGAACTTTAACATGAAAAAAAGAAAAGAATATGTTTACATATTTCTATTTGAATTGATTAAATTAAAGTAAGCTATAAATTGTTTCTAAAATGTTTTTATTTAGTTATTTAATCACTTTATATTTTCCTTGGGTTGCAATACCGAGATTTGGATAAAGAGTAATTAGAACGTGAATTCCACTTGATTAAAAAAAATAATTTATATTTTTTCAATTAAAAATTAGTAAATTGATTATCAAAAAATTAAAATATGTAACAAATTATGAAATTGATTAATAATAGTCGGTTGTGCAATTTTACTTTTCGTCACATATTTATTGTTTTAATTGGAAAATTAATCATTTTGGAAAAAAAATAAATTAATTTTAATTTTAAAATTAAAATTTCTTTTTTGTAATTTCATGAAATGGGGTCTACATGCCAGTTATTGTCTGACCAAGTCTTCTGAATACAAAAATTTTCCGTTTGCATAATTGATTAGGTGCCCAAAACTGTAGGGTATAGACCTACAGGTTTGGGACTGCAGGTTTCATCACTCTACCCAGGTCTCCTATGTTTCTGCAGTAGTCCCTTGTCTCAGTAACCTTTTGTTTTGTCTTTTTCCAACCGCAATTATTTGCCATCATCAAGAAAAGCTAGGAAAGTGATTAAGGTAGATATCAATATATAGTAAAATTTAATCTTTTTTGGTTGTAAATTGATCAACCTTTTTTGTATTAAAAATTCCCTTATACAGGAATGTTGTACAAAGATTTGTAAATCAATGATAACAAAGTTCCATGCTTTCTATACTTAAGAGTTTAGTGATCTCTCTAACTGCTTCCACTACCAAGTTTTGCTCTCAAAACAGCCAAAAATATCCCACTTAACTTATTACAATTACCAATTTAATTGGTTGCTTGAACTTAACTAACAGAAAACTCTAGTTAGAAGCTAACCATACTTTTCATAAAAGCCAAAAACCAACTATCTCTCTTTCTTACTGGTGAAGCTGCTGCAACTCCACACTGCAACTCAGCTTGATCTTCGTCCTCATCAGTTCTGAGAATTTGAACAATGAAGAAGCTAGGCCTCGCAGCACTCCTCATTAATTTCTTTATTGTGCAACCCCATGTCACTTCTCAGTTTTTCAAATTTGGGTCTTGGTAAGAATTTGGTCATGATATCAATTGCAGATCAGAACAGCAATGCAGTAGCACAACTTTTTCATTTTGTTGAGCCATTCTACCGTGCAATTATAGGTATCCCCAGACCCAAAACAGAGTGTCAGCTGAACTAATGGACAATATGCAGAACCAATGCAATAAAGATGCTTGAATTTTGTTGTTGTAACTCCTAAGGGGGCCATTTTGTTATGTACGGAAAACCTTTTTTTGATAAATTTTTTTGTTAAAAAAAATAATTCTGTTTTGTTATTCAACCAAAAAATTATATATATATATATATATATATATATATATTTGTGTACAAGAAAATTGTAAATTATCTCTAAATTCATAATATAATATTATCTCATTCTTTTTCTCTGTCTCAGCTCTTCCATCTCTCAATTTCTCTCCCTTTAATTTCTCTGCCTCCCTTTTTCTCTCTTCATCTCTCTTCTTCTTCTCTCTTTCATTTCTCTTTTTTACTCTCTTCAATTTCTAGATCTCTCTTCCTTCTCTCCCTCTCTCCAATCTCTCTCTCTCTCTCTCTCTCTCTCTCTCTCTATCTTCCAACTCTCCCTTCCCTTTCTCTCTTCCTCACTCTACTTTTGATGCTTCTTTTATTAATAGAAACACTAGTGGAAAGTATAGAAAATAACTCACGGTTTTAGAATCAGCCACCTTCAGTTCCTCAATAATAAAAGGTATAAAAAAAGTAAAAAATAGCTCCAACTGCTTTTTCGAGACCACCGTGGCTCCATCCACACAACTCATCAAAAATAATTTAACTGACATTTCCAGGCTAAACATTCTCTAGATCCCCCAACACTAACTTCTCAAAAAGGAAAGCATTTAATGCCTTAAAAAATTTCATGCCCTGATTGTAACATTGAAAATTGGCTTTGCAGGGAAAGGCAGGGATTTTGGGCTTAAATACTGGAGTTCATATCTTTTCCAATGCAACACCTCCATCTTTGGCAGAAGACAATATCGATCTGTAACATCCAAGCAAGGGACGATCAATCAATGGACTCTGTAATGGTGATACAGAAAAAATATGACCAATTTGGTAATTAATCACTGTTACAAACCACCACTAAAACCAGCAGTAAGAATTTAGCCATCATCAGCGATACTTATTGTATATATTTGCCAAATTCTATATGCCCTTGCTCTCAAGTTTGTTTGAAGTCATTAGAGCATTGCAAAGTGACTCTAATAATAATTATTTCTGTACCATGCCCAAAGAAGAATCACAACCTCGCTAGGTAGTCCCCCACTCTCTTGAACAATAAAATGTTGATGCAGCTTTCCTGATACATTGTGCCATAATTTATTAAAGGCAGCACGGCTAGGCACAAGGCACCAAGGATGGGCCCAGTACCACCCTGAAGAGAGGCCAACTCACAGAGTCAAGCACCTTTTGCTCAGGCTCCATACGCACAAAGCCACATGCTTCATGTTAGGCCCTTTAATATGAGCCCTTGATTTTCTTTTCATACACATGGGTACCACTGATTATGAATTGAATAAAACAAGATAAACCCCAAACAAATCTTACAAAACTCTATTGTTTTGCTTTTACCAGTCAGCTATCAACAATCGATACAAGTGTCTCAACCATCCCAAAAAGGAAAAAGTTCTCTCCCCCTAACATAAAAGATAGATACCTCTCTCTCTATCTCAATATTTTCTAGTTTTTTTTTTCTCTTTTATATGTTAATTTCTAATTCAAATGCTTTATTTATCTTTTATCGCTTTTTAAATATCCATATGAGTAGATAGGCAGATGGTAGCCGGCATTCTATCCCAAGTTACTTATTTATGTTATTCCTGCCCATGATTGATATTACCAAAAATTTCCATACCATAACATAAAGGAATGCCAATTTCCAGCATCTAATTTCTGAGGGTATATGGTTTCCTGGTCTACAATAGTTCAACATTTTCACAACCACAAGCCTTATAACAAGTCTTCTATATCACAGTGACCATGGCAGCACCCAAGTAAAAGTTGATGAAGATGGCCGATTGAAAACTGCACAATACGCATGTGAAAACAATTGCAATTCTACTTTTTTTTTTTTTATTTTAACGCCATGGCAAACATATTGCCTGGTGGGTATCATTACTCCAGTCATTGAAGCTGGGAAAATCAGCCAAATTTTGGGGAAATGTTTCGGATGAGATGACAGTATTAGGGTTTTCACCGAGAAGAGTACAAGTACTTGTCATGATTATTGATTAAAACTTAATGAACAATACACTTTGCAGCTTTTTGTTTCATCCTACAAAAGCAGGAATAACTTTTCCATACATAAAGCAAGTAAAGAAGCTACCCAACAAAACCTATAAGCCATTAAATATATAATCCTGTAGTGAAACAGTAAGGTACCTAGTTGAACATTTAGCCAGCTTCCCAACGACAAAGGCATATTGAAGGCAAAAGTTCCCAATAACGAAAACTTAATTATATAAATTTCTCAACACCCACAAGGAATGTCCAATATACATATGAAGAAACTTGAATTCATTACATTAGAATGCAATCTTCACACGTTAAGAAGTGGCATAACATAAAGGAAGCTAAACCTCATACTCAAAATATATCTTTTCAAATTTAGCAGCTTTTCAATATTTTAAATCAGAAAATTCATAGGGAAGCAGAAATGATTATGCTAAGCACTAAGATGTGTTGATGTCAGTACTATACATTGATTTTGTTTTTGTGCAAATACACATGCAAATTCATACACGTGTATAAATATAAATGCTAAAACATACACACAACTGGAGAGAAAACAGAATATTCATGCAGGAAAAAGTTACAGGTGACAGCTCTTACCTATAATAGAGTTATCATGGGAATACATTTTTTGTGCACAATCAAAAAATAATGGAAGCAAACTATCCTAAATTTTGGACATAAAAATCAATGCAACCTGGTAGATATTTAGCAAAACTTTTTATTGTTTCCTGTCTATATTCACACTAAGCCTTTAATTTTAGTCACTACTTTCCTATTCTAATCACGCCACCAACACCGAACCTCACATTGTCAAGGTGATTCTGGGAGCTGCTCGGCTGCCACCAGATTTTTCATCATCATAGCATTCATAATTATTTATAGGTTCATTGTAACTTTCACAAAAAATCATATTAATAGAAATTAACCAACAAACTGGGATGGAACAGAAAAGCATGGATAGAGCTGGATGCCTTAAAAGCAATTATCAATCTGGTCACATTGGAACAAAACAAAATCTAAGAACTAACCTTCAAGCTTGAGCATCAATACTTTTATCTTCCACATCATTTGTAGTCCCATTTGGCTGTGTAGTCCCAGCATCCTGTCCAGGAGCTTGAGCCTGCTCCTCCTCGGGCAGAGGTTCCTCCGCATAGTCATTCTCAAATGCATCAGCAGGAACCTCGTAAATTCTCACCTGTGGCTTGGATGGGTCCTTAACCAACACATACTTCCCATCATTCAACTTCATACACAAGTCTACAATACTCTTTACAATTCCCCACATGTTCGAAGTGTTCAAATTAATCTGTGCTGCAAACTCCCTTGGTTTGTATCCGTTAACAGCCAATATCACGTGGTTATAGTGATCCCTAGGGTGAACCCTCGAAACATACCCTAATTTCATCAAGTCCGCACTAGCCAACAGAGCTTGTGCAGTCCACTTAGCCAATTTATTGGCATTGTTCTTCAATTCAGTGGCCAACACTGCACCTCTTTGAGTCTCCAACTTCTGCCTCCAATCAACACCAGAATATTTAGAATCAAACTCATTAAGAGCATTCAATGTCAAAAAGGACCTCTGATTGTTAACCTGGGCAATGCCCTGCACCTCACATCGAGCTACAAGATACATATCATCATCAAGTTTCCATCGCCTATACCTATAGGCCACAGAAGCAACCTCATCCCCTTCACTAGCAAATGGATGCGGCTCATCAAATGTAACCTTATTCCTATTTCTAATCAAAACCTGCTGCGAGAAATTCTGATTAATTAGTGCCGCCTCAACGCTCAATAAGTAGGCTGAATTTATATCATCCTTGGCCTCAGGTAGAGGCTCCTGTGAGGTCTCGTGCACCGAAAGCAAGTCAAGCTGGGAGCCATCCCTCTTATCAAAGAAAAGTTTATTCCCAACTCGCTGAATCACAATGTCCCATGAATAAACTGATCGCGAAGCGCACATCAACGTCGCGAGAATGGTGTCAGTGGCAAATACCGTAGCCTTATCCTCATTGGCGAGCCTGCGGATGATTGGATCGTCGGTAGTGGTAACCTTGTAGAAATTGCGGTTCTTGAACCTCTCTAAGCGGCGCTCGTTTTTAGGCGTAATTCGATCAAACGACCTGTCATAGAACTCAAGGGTGCCGCAGAGAAGTAAATCTTCAGGCTCCGGGGCAGTGAAGGAGAGCTTTGTGAAAGTCGAGAAAGGAATTTGATCCAACATGTTCCATTCCGGCTGTATGTCCACCGATGATCTGAAAGCGGCCGCCTCACGGCGTGGCTGGTTTTGATTGGACCTGTTAAGGTTGTAATGCCGGTCGCGGCGGGCGCGTTCCTTCTCAGCCTCACGCTTCCTAGCCTCAACCTCCTCATCTCGGCGCTGCGGGAGCTGCGGCCGCTGCTGGTTGAACCGCCACTTGGGCCCGAACTTCGGGCGAGGAGGAGGTTTCCAGTCCACCAGGCGGAAGGTGGAATCGTCGTCGGCAGCGGCGACAGCGGCATGGAAGGAATCGTCCGCGGTGAAATCGAAGATCGAGTCGGAAACGCCTTGTTTGGCGTTGGGGCGAGCGGCGTTAGGGTTGCTGAAAGTCCGAGTCCAGTCGGCGATTCGGCCTAGCTTGTCGGAGCGGGAGAACGAGGCGAAGGGGACGTGGGGAGGGAGAGTTGAGTTCGGAGGCGTCGCGGTGGCAGTGGCGGTGGTGTCAGGTGGACCCCATCCATCGGGATTAAAGGGCACGGCGCCTATTTCGAAGCCGGAAACCATTTTGCTGGATCCGAGAATATAGAGTGGTGCCGACGACCGTAAACCCCAAGATATGTCAGTGCCGAGGCAAAAGCCCTACAGTGGGCCACCTACGTATTCCGGGAAAGACAACCTTGGCCTCGGGGTTTTAGTCTAATCACGTTCTTGAATCAGGAGTTTGGACTTGGTATGCTTTGTTTAAAGATTTGTTGGACCTTTTGGCTTCGTAGCAATTTGATTTGAGAAAATTCTATTTTGGTCCCACGGGGCCTTTTGCAAAATTATACGGTGAAAAGCAACATTTTATTTTATTTTTTTTAATTAAAAAATTCATATAATTGTAAATTATCAAAATTAAAGGTTGAAATATTAAGAATAAAAAATTTAATGATTAAAATATAGTCTCTTAAGAGACAAATTAAATATTTTACATTTAGTAAATTGTTATAACATAAGATAAATAAGTTATTAATCTAATTTGATAGAGAAATGTATTAATAATAAAATGTTAAGATAGTTTAAAAAATATGTTTAATTTATTTATTGTTAATCATTTTTATTGTTTATTTTGTGAACTACAATTCACCATTTTCTTATATTAGTGAAAAATTAAACATTTCAAAACTCAAATATATATTTTAATATTAAAAATAAGCATTCAACGAAGCATAATAAAAGTCCTAAGTAAGATGTAGAAGAAATTGAAGCATGCAAAGCATACTTTAGGTTTAACACTAATGAAATTATTATTACTATAAAGTAAGTTTAAATTTATGATATAACAAATGACTTATTTCATTTTAAATTATTAGCTAATATTGTTGGGTTTAACATTTGAACCTATGACATCTTATAACAGGTGTAATCCCTTAATACTAGATATGACTTTAAGAAAGTTCAAGAAACTAAAGTTACACCTCAACTAACAACTTAAGCTTTTAGTATGATATTAAGCACTTGATCTTAATAATTGGTATCAGGGCAAAGTAACAAGTTTAAGCCTCTTAAGTGACACTGAGGGAGAGGTTCTTGGTTAATATTGTCAACATTCCTTTTGGATTATAGGCTTAACATCTCGGTCCACGACATATTATAATAAGTGTAACATCTCAATACTATATATGACTTTAAGAAAGTTTAAGGAAATAAAGTTGCATCTTAATTAACAACTTAAACTTTTGATGTAACGATAAACATATAATACTAACACAAACGAACATGTTGTAAAAGATTATATGAAAGTTAAATAACTTAATGTGTGGTAGGTGTTATACCTAACGAGATCACAATGGTTTGCTAAGAAATTTAAGAATTGTATGGTTTATAATTCTTTATAAAAGTATTCTTTTGACAATAATAATAGCAAAAAAAAAAGTGATTTAAAGTAATATATTTGCAATGTCACTGTAATCTTTGACGTATTTGATATAAAAATTGTCATTTAAGTTTTTTTCCTAATGAAAACAAGTATAGTCCTTTGTATAAAACAAGTTGAGATTAGAGTATAATTCAAATATGTCTAAGAAATTTACATAAGTTGAAATTTGGAATTAATTTAGACATGGTTACAAATGAGCTCATGTTTTATATAAAACCTAATGAAGTTATATATTTGCAAATCAACAATATAGTGTTTAGCCTTAAAATTAGTTTAAGCTGTAACATTCTTATTTTGTTATATATTAAAGATGTTATGAATTAACTTGTGTCTTGAGTTAACAAAATAGAAAAAATCCTTTTTGAAAGTTTAGGAAAAAATGTTAATGCCTAAAAGCAATATTGATGTGAGGCTTTAACATGTAAAAAGACAACTTCTTTTACTTTCATTTTATGATTGTTTAGTTTCCTTCGTTATTATGACATTTCAATCAAGCAACAAAGATATGTCATAAAGTCTTTAGAGATATTTTCACCATTAGCCAAACAATTAAGGATGTCCAATTGGAAATACTAGTTAAAAACCATTTGCTTTAAGTTTTATCAAAGTGACATAATGAAATTATGATGTATCATTTCTTGGAAATATAGCCATTAAATCTAAATAGGAGTTCTTGATACACAATTTCAATTAGGAAAATATTTTTAACTTGTACTTTAGTTACTTGAATTCTTCTTATTTATTAGACTTAAAGACAAGCCTTATTTTTAAAAGAAATTTGTTATGATTTGAGAATTAAAGAGCTATTAATTTATTTTGTTGGATAGTTATATTAATGATAAGTTGTTAAAATGTTAAAAGAATTTAATCATAAATGTTATCTAATAATTGAATTTTGACCATTGATTAAAGATTCTGCAAGTGAGCATACATAAGTTAAATGAGTCTAACTTCCTTATAGTTTATCATTTTTTTTTTTGTTTTATCTCTATTTTTTCAACTTTAGTGATAGTGGATAAATTATCCAAATGTTAACATTTTATATCACTCTTCCATTCTTAGATGGTTAATTTAATGGCACAAGTCTTTCTATTTCCATTCTTAGATAATTAATTTAGTGGCACAAGTCTTTCTATATTGTGTTTTTAAATTGCATAATATGTTTAAAGTAATTATAAGTTATAGGGATCATGTGTTCCTGAGTAACTTTTGACAAGAGCTCTTTAAATTACAAGGTATAAAGTTATACATGTTATTGACATACTCCCTCAAATGGATGAGGAGTTTATGGTGGTTAACAATTACTCGGAGACATATTTATGTTATACTACTTTAGTAACACTTTTAAAATAATGTCATTAGTTGCCTATGGTCAAGTGGTGAAACAACACTCATTTCCACTCAATTGTTGAACTTATCCTTTTTAAAGCATTGTATGATTATTTGACTCTAGTACATATTTCTTATCTTTTAAGTGATATGGTCATTCTTTCCTTAGATTTATAGTTACAATATCATGAGACTACATTACAACAATCGAAGTATCATTTAAAGAAAGCTTAAGAACACGTGTGTAACTTAGCAAATAAACACTTTAACAATAGAAAATTTGTTGTAAATGATTGGGTTTACTTAAAATTCCAACCATACAAGTAATTGCATATGGTCAGGTGCTCTAATTTGAAATTGGCACCTCGTTTCTATGACTCTTTTCACATTTTAACTTGTATAAGTAAAACTACTTTTAAATTGAAGTTTTTTTTTTTATATCTAATATTCATTTAATCTTTCATGTCTCCCAATTAAGGAAGAAAACTTGGTTCCAAACACACAATGACACAAATCTCCCTACTTATTATACTAGATTTCGCATCATCAACTAGTAAAAAGGGTAATCGAGTAACTAAAATTATAATGGTCAAATTTCTTACCAACAAAAGTAACTTGAAAATTTTTATATGTTATTGATCTTTCAAAAAAGAGAGTGAGCAATTAAGCATTGAGTTAGGACAAATGACAAAGGTAGCATAATCTAAGCTTTAAGCAGGAAAAATGACTATATTTTATTTGTATAAATACTTTAGTAGAACACAACATAGGTAATTACAATAGGTTGGTACTATAATGTCATAAGATCATTATAATGATGACTAAGTACAAAAAATGATTAATCAATATTATATAATGATTGATCATATATAGTATTATTAGTTTAATTAATAAAAAAATCTTGCTTTCCTTTTTTTCTCTCTCTACTAGTTTATTCTTATTTTTATTGAAGAATGTGTTTTTCATTAAATCAAGGTTAGAAGTAATTATAAATCTCTTAGAATCCTTGTTAATTGATCTAAATCATATCAGTTATATATATATATATAAAAGGATGATTAAGAAAATATAAAATAAAAATCAAATAATATTTAATTGATAAATTTGAAAAATTGATTGTTCAAATATATAATATTTAAAAATATAAAAATTAAAGTATAATTTATTAAAAATTGACAATAATCTACTAAATATAATTAAAAAGTTCAAATTTCTATGAATATCTCACTATACAGTCAACTAGTTACAGTGTATTAGGATTTTTAACATCTTTCTTCTCTCTCTTCATAAAAGAGTTTAAACTGTTAAAATTATTTACTTGTCATTTATATGAATTATTACGGGGAGCGTAGATGTTTAGACAATAATAATATATGACAACTTGTGAATTAGATATAAAGAAAAAGAGAAATTAAATATTATCCTAATAATATTTATATTTTTTAAGTTAGATTATAATTATATTTAAAAATTAATTAAATAAATTTTAATAATTAAATTTTTATTTATTTATTTATTCAATAAATATCTTTGTAATTTTTATTTTTATTTATTTTTATTTTTTTAAAAAAAAAGAGGATTTTAATGAGTGGAAGTCTGCCAACAATGAGATCCAACGAAGGAGCAATTATGTCATTCTCTTTGAGAGGAAAGAGTCAACTCTGCTTTTCAAATTTTTTGAGGATTGATTGTATATAGTTTAAACTTATATTCTTACTCTAAATGAAATGCTACGACAATAATAGGAGGCAGTAGGCCTTAGATGCACCTTCCTAGTTCACACCGCATACAACAATAAAAATAAACAAAGATATGCAACCGTAGTTTATTTTAACATAGTAAAATTAAACAAAAACAGAATGAAGAAAATCAGCCCTATGAAGTCAATGACAAAGAACATCGATTCTAGAATAGCATAATTAAGCAATAATAAATAAAATTACAATCTCATTAATTAACAAAGAATATCAAGCTCTTATGATTATTAAATATAATTACAATCTCATTGATTTATAATTCTTACAAACCTAGGAATGTCCCAGTGTGGGGTGCAGCAATGGCACTTTCACAGCTAACCATTTTGAAATGTACTAAAAATTAACAAGTTGTAGCTAATTGGATGGGATTTTGGCAATTTTCATAACCTTCAATTCACCACTAATTTGCCTATGGCAATTTGAAAAAAAAAAATAAATAAAAATCAGTCTTTTTTTCTTTTTTGTTTTTTTTTTGTTTTTTTTTGTTTTTGTTTTTGGGTCACTTTTGGTTTCGGCTTGATTTATACTGATGGCAAGACAAGGCAAAGCCTAACCCAGTGCACCCCGGCGAGCTTGGTCCCAGGAATTGGCCCAATTTTTAAAAATAATTTAGCCAGAAAAAAGCCGAACATATGGCATCATGACATTAACACAGGTAATGACCAACCAATTACATCACTAGCTTGCATGCTTCCCACTTTATCAAGTTCTAAATGACAGGCGACACCCACTTGATCCAATGACAAGGCTGACTAGCTCAAGAAAAATTCAATAAAAATAAATGAAGTAAAGATCAAGCAGCAATAGATGATGAAATGACCAAACAATATTGAAAGTCTTCTTCAGTGAGAAATTAAGTAGGAGACCAAACTACAAAAGACAAAGAGGTAAAAAAAAACAAAGACAAAGAATATGTTGATCAATAGGATCTTTCATGTCTATTTTGAGTGGTTTGTAAGTTGCATGTCTTCACGGGAAATGGGGAGGAAAAACAAACCGTTACAATGCACAGATCTTGAGGCAATTTCAGCAAATTGTTATAGGAAATAAATGCAGGGATATTTTTGCAAGTAAGGAATATAGTCACATGAACTTGTCAAAAGAGGAGATAAAAAAAAAAAAAAAAACCAAAAAAAAGGGGGGCGAGGGGAATATGAGAAGGATATCAAATTTGACAAGCAATTGAACAAGTCCCTTATCTTGGAACCACATAAATGGTTGGTGTATTTAGTAGAGACATCATTTTCTTGCCTTCTCTTCTCTCCTTTCTTGTTTTTCTTCCTACCCCTCCTCCCCCTCCATTGGAAAAGCAAAATCCCATGCCACTTACAAAAAGATTAAATGATCCCCACTTGCCCCCTCAATAATTATAATACTCAGGGAGGTCCTGAAAGAAAAATGTGAATGGCAACTAACTAGAGCATCTTTTATCCCTTCTCCCTCTTCCCATTTGCATGGATAGTTAAGAAAAATTTTTAGGTAAATTTGGCTTATCAACATGTTTCGCAAAACTCAGCCAGCGATGACATGAAGGAGAGATACCTTAAGCATGAAAAGGAATTCATCAACCAAGCATTCTGCTCACACTCAGAAGCTCTTTTTTGGTAATTGAAAGGAAGACAAGTAAAGCCAGAAAACATTTTGTGCTAGTAACGATGGATTTGTCTAAGTATAAGGTCATGCCAGCACAATGGGAAACAAATGAAGAAACAACATTCCCTGCCCGTGAATTGTGAATCCATGAAACAATGACCTTATGTTAGTAATCACAGGTAAACTAGCGAACTTGTGACGAAAAGCCATGGCCATGGAACAATCGAAGACAATATCAGAAAAAGAAAGATTAAAGAAGACAGCAATCATGATTAGCAGATCACACACACAATGGGAAAAAAACTGATCATAGGACACCTAACGCACAAAAGTTCATGAACTTGAAATATATATATATATATATATATATATAGATATGATTTCTTCTTCCATAGCTGACAATTTTCAAAACACTCTAAATCGTGACCATTTCTTCTTTTTACATGTATATCTGTGAATGAACAACACTTACCTCACAAATAAAGAGGTATAGAAAACAAATTCTTATAGTTACAAAAGCCCAGTCCGATGGCAGATTCATGCGAATTTAGGTTTAGACATGGACAAGCTACTGGGACTTGGGGGGCCTAGTTTCTGAATCCAATCAATTCGTCCTTTTTTGTGATCTAGGCAACTTAGGTTTTGCACGAGGTTGAGAGTACCATCGTGTGCCAGAGAATTTTCAAATTGCTCTAATACCTTCACAATCTGAGAAAATTCAGGCCTCTTCTCTGGTCGCAAGGACCAGCACTGCTCAATCAAAGCTCCCATAGCTGGAGGACAGTCTTCAGGAATAACAGGTCTCAAATTCTGAAAAGGCATTCCAAACTATCTAGTATCAGAAATGGAAGTTCAGAAAAGCAGACGCATTTGGTTTCATAAGAATGAGGTACAAGGAAACAAATTTGAAATGAAAACAAATTAAAAAGGTTGAGCTGTTAAGTGCATGTTTCTTTATGTATCACAGAGCTTCTGATAAAGATACCATCAGTGATCATCTCAAACTTGATTCCCCATACCATTTTGTGACTGACTCAGCTTCGATTACCCATACCATGCAAATTATTCTTGAAAATACCTACTCCCTTAGCCAAGAAGTTAGGGATTTCCAACACATACACTGCAGCATTGTTTAGATGCAGCAATTTGTTCATAAATTATTTAGAACATAAAAAAAAAATCATGATAATCATATCAAAAATAATCACCTCATGTAAGCAACTTCATCCAAAATATAATTAGAACACCACAAATATGATCAGAAAACAGCTTTTCCAGCTGATCAATGGAAATACAGGATGGAAGAAAATGAGCTTGATGATAACTCACAAAATTGGAAAACATGGGTTAGGAAAATTACATACCTTATTAACTACAGCAAAAGCAGCTTGAACTGGAATCATATCCTCATAGGGAATTGTTCCAGCCACCATTTCCCACAAAATAAGCCCAAAACTATAGACATCAACCTTTCGCCCGTAAGATTTCTTTTTTATCATCTCAGGTGCCATCCATCTATATGTCCCAGGGTCATCAGCCAGTAAATCACAATATGCCTCTTCACAGGCTATACCAAAGTCGGCAATCTTCATGTGGAACTCTTCATTAATAAGAATATTTTCTGGTTTGAGATCCCGATGAATGACACCTTGAGAGTGAATGTATTCCATTCCACGAGCAATGTCCAGGGCAATTGCATTGAGTTTCTTTAAGGGAAGAGATTTATGCTCAAGCTTATGCAAGTATGCCCTCAACGAACCTTCTGATAAATACTCTGTAATTATGCAGTATACCGGCTGGTTTTTGCACGCTGCCACAAACTGTTTTGTCAAACCAAATATACAATCAGGAAAGAGAACGTAATGGTAGTAAGATCACTTGTCCCAGCAACAATAATTAAATTTCCAGTTCAGCTTTACATCTGTTGTCGAAAAAGTAACAAGATGATGTAACCTTGTTGTCAACTCATAAAAAGTAACATTCTTTGTTCTACGACTTCTCTGTGCGGAAACATAGAAGATAAAAAAAATGCTTCTGTTTTGGAACTTAAGACCGCATAACAGAATATTGAATTTGGAACAGAAGAAAAAAAAAAAGAAAGAAAAATAATTTGATCACCTTTATGATATTCGCATGGCGAAGCCTAGATAAAAGTGCAACTTCTCTGTTGAATTGCTTCTCCAATCGAGCAGCTAAGGTTTCATTT
The DNA here is from genome assembly GCA_021464305.1 of Kandelia obovata. Taxonomy (NCBI): domain Eukaryota; kingdom Viridiplantae; phylum Streptophyta; class Magnoliopsida; order Malpighiales; family Rhizophoraceae; genus Kandelia; species Kandelia obovata. The sequence continues at coordinate 833,240 of CM038485.1, read as the reverse complement.
TCATCATCATCTGGCACCCTGATAATTTTCACCGCAACAGGTTCGTCTTTATACAGTCCATGGTACAGCCTGCTATGTGCACCATGAGCAAATCTAAGACCAAGAAAGAGCTTGGACATATCCACAGTCCACTCATCACCTGCTTCCACAGAATTAACTTTTCCTCCACCACGGTCAAAATACTTGGTCCAGGCAGAATCCTTTTTGTTCCTTGATTTCTCATGACCCTTCAATGAGGTCAAGTGTCTAACAGGGCTCGTGTTTGAAGACGATTCTGAGGATTTACTTTCGTGGGATTCCTTATGGAAAAAAATTCCCATTATTCCTCTGTCTTGATCTCTTCCACGAGGATGAGGACTAGAGAACCTCCTCATGTCAGACCTTGCTTCTTTAAAAGTGTCAGAAACGATTGTTTGAGGAAGAGGAGATAAAGATCTCTGCTTGTTGGTCAGATAATTTGCCTGAGCCAGCGAATTAGTAGGAACAGAGGAATTCTTATTTGGAAAGGAAAACGACTTCTGATTTGAAAACAACAAGGACTTCTGACCGGAAGAAGCTGTTTCCGAGACCGGCCTCGACTTCAAGCCAGAGTTCCTCGCAGGGTGAACGTTTAAAGGAACAGAGGCCAGTCTCGAATAGTCCAAACGATGACAAATTGTGTGTGAGAAATTTGCCCTCCTAATCCAAGAGTTAGCCTCTTCTTCCATCTTTTTCCTCTCTTCTTCGCCCCAGTTAAACGAGATCTTTAAAACCCTGCTAAAAGTGCCCACAAAATTCCCAACTCTTTATCCCCTTCTTCCCCTGAGCAGCAGCTGCAGAAGAGCTTGGTGCAGAGAAAGCAATAAGTTGCACAGTTCGAGTAAATGAATGTCTCCCAACGCATTAACAAAGGAGCACCAAAGATTCAAACTTTGAGCCCATTAGAGTAACGAAAACATTTAAACTCATGAAGACAGAGCAAGAGCGAGCGAAACCCAGGAAGATATGAATCTCGTGTCCAACCGAACCAAAATCCAATAAATCCCACGATAGATAGAACATGAACTAAAGGGTCTTGTCAGTCCATCAAAACCACTAGATCATCACCCACCAAATCAGAGGAAGATAGAACAAAACTCGCCTCCTTTTCTTGGCTTCAAAGTCAAACGGAACCTTCCGTAGAGCCCTGGAAAAATAATAATAATAATGTTGTTTGAAATGAGAAGAAAGGAACAAAGTATACTCAATTAATGTTGAAAATGAGCAAACACCCATCATTCTGTCTCTTATACACATCTAGATGTGTATAAGAGACAGTAATAATGTTGTTTGAAATGAGAAGAAAGGATAAAAGTATACTCAATTAATGTTGAAAATGAGCAAACACCCATCATTATAAACACACCCCCTTTCCTTCCCTCCCAATTAGGCACTGCATTATAAAGCTAAAAAATTTTGCCAACACAAACATAAACCCAAAAAAATATTCCGTAATAACAATGACCCACGAAAGAAACTCACCCCAATGTCCATCGGCGGAAACCTGCAAGACACAGAAACAATGATTTCAAGAAGGAAAAAAAAAAGAAAATTATTTTATAATTACACCACAGAAGGAAAGGCATAGATAGCATTCAAAGTTCAAACCATGTTGACATCATTGCCATTAAAGATAAATGTTTAAGAGAGGAGGAATAGGAAAACAAAAAAAAGGATCTTTGCTTCTCTTGAGGATGGGGAATTTTAAACGGGTGGGTGGAGCTTGAGGGTGGCTCTGGGGTCCACGGGGATGGATATGACAAGTCAAGAATAGACGGTGACAGCAAGCTATGAAGACAATAGCTGTGGTTTGGTTTTTTTTTTTTTTTTTGGTTTATTGCGCTCTTGGATTTTTTTTCTTGGTTCTCATCTAGAATGAAAGACAAAAGGAATCCAAATGTCGCTATCTGAGGAAAACACGAGGTTAGGAATAGGAAGCTGCTTGGAAATTGTACGGTCTTGCGGCATATACGTTTTTTTTTTTTTTATTGCAACGTTGGGTGGTTGTGGTGGTGCCCTTGGTCTTGGTGGCGGTGGCGGTGGCGTTGGCGGTGGCGGAATTTAGGATTTTAAAGGAGTCCCCGTGTTGGGTTGTCCCGTGTTCTTACGGTTACCGTACACGTACGTTGGTTGGATGATATAGAAAAATATAGATGTCCCCAACAACAACATATTTGTTGTTCTGGCATGGGATCCTACATAACATAAAATATAGAGGTAAATGATTGACTTAATTATCAACCATTGTCATTTGATGATAAAGTAATTGTACTCTTTGGATACAAAAGTTCCGATCATCCATCAAAAGTGATTTAATTTATTATTATTTTTTTTTATATCTATCTTTTGTTTTGACACTTTCCTTTCATTGAATGTTCATTAAAAATATGACCAAACGAGAGATCAGATTGAATTTGAATTGAATTATTTCATATCTTCTTGCATCCATCAAATTTTTGAGTTTTAAGCATGTCAATTTTTATCTACATCAAAATTTTACATCCATCCAATTTTAAATTTATCATATTTTAAATATATTATATATCATATTCATTCAATTTTAAGAATATTAGAATTTAAATTAATTGTATTTTAGATGCATTATATTTTAAATATTAATTAATTATTTAGAATTTAAGTATATTACTTATCAATTAGCTTCAAGTCATTCAAACTTAAAATTGTTTTGTTTTCTAGTGTTTAGAGTCACCGACCATTAACTTTTAAGTCAATATGAATAGATTCAGCTAAAGTTCAATTTTGTAGTTTTTCACGGAATTCACATTATGTGTAAAAACACTGATAAGATATGGATGAAAGATTGAAAAAAATTTGAAATATTGGGAAATTCAATTCTTATTATCACACTTTCTTTTCTTCTTCTTTTTTTTTTTTTTTTTTGAAGCTTTCGTACACATTTTGTTGTGCTTGTTTTGCTTTTTATTAATTTTCTTACACGTTATATGATTTTTTTTTTTACCCAAAAAAAATTACATTATAAAAAAATTATTATTTTGATAACCGCTAATCTCGTCATGATTGCCCCAATTCCTCAGTCTCCCAAGCACTTCCGAAAGTGACCAAACACGTTAAAGATGTCGTGTGATTATGTTGTTTCTTTATACAAATTTTCACATGGAACACCTGCGGCGAATTTGTCTCACAAACATCATGGTTACCGCGTGGAGGTCCGTAACCTATATGGAAACATTCACTAAAACTGGACGGTGCTTTGAGCTGCGTCAAGTCATCTCATAGAATCAAATAAGAATATAAGGAGTTGCCGTATAGCCTTAGAATACCAATTTTTCGGAAAAGTCCTAATTGTCCACAGCTACAACTTTAATAATAACGCAATAAACGAATATGTATCACACAATCTATTATCGGGTTTAATGTAATAATTCAAAATCATAAGAATCTTATTTAGTTAGATTTAAATTAACATGAGATGTTTTTGTAAATATTATATTAGAAATTTATAATTAATTGATTGCAAATAACATTTTACTCTTTCGACACAATTAAATTATTTATTAAGTTTGTATTATATAAATAAGACAAAAGGAGAAATTATAGATCATGAACTATTCACCACAATGAAAAGAGATTGTTCATTTGTTGCTCCCTAATCATGTTTATAAGCAATTTAAAACATGATATAAGTTTCTAATTAATTTAATTTATTTTAATTGCTATCATTGCATAATTTACAATGAATTAACTTAAGTTTTCAATTTAAATTTTACAAAATAATGTTCTATAGTGGCATTACTCTAATATTATAAAATAATTATATATATATATATAATTGTACATATTTTTATCAATTTTGATAGCTATAGAATGATAAAGATATATAGTTGCTGTCTCTTATACACATCTAGATGTGTATAAGAGACAGGATATGTACAATGAACATTGAAACTCAACTATATATCTTTATCATTCTATAGCTATCAAAATTTATAAAAATATGTAAAATTATATATATATATATATATATATATAATTGTACATATTTTTATAAATTTTGATAGCTATAGAATGATAAAGATATATAGTTGAGTTTCAATGTTCATTGTACATATCTATCTTAATGTTTTTTTTTTTAAATCTATTTAGTCACACGTAATTAAGTACTCCCCTAATATTCTCTTATTTTTAGTTAAAAAATATAAAAACGAGAACAGTAAAACGGTAGATATGATAGCTTGAAAAAATTCCAATCTCTTAAAAGGGAAAATAATAATAATAATAATAATCTAAGCCTTGGGATTAATTACATTTTATATCACTCAACAAAAATAATTTTACTCTTATTACTTACTATTATCAAATACTAGTAATTTTATAACTTATCAAATATCAATTACCAATTACGAAGTCATATCTGGTAGTTGGTATGGATACAGCAGAAATTCAAAATGCGGATACTGAGATTATTGAGAGTTCTACGCAACAGATTAACAATTCCAAGCAGCAGCTGCCTTGCCTTGGTGATAAGTTTTGAATCAATATGGAAAAGCCCTCTGGAGCCTTCACACTGTAGTCCAACCCAACGTATGAATTTGCAACCTAACGAAGGGCCCATAGCGGGCGTTGTTGGCAAGCCAGGACGGGGTAGAGAGGTCGTTGTGTATGAACCGAAAAAAAAAAACAGGACATGCCAGCATCACTAATACCTAGGCCGAAGAGTCATGGGTTACAGGGCACCGACATTGATCCTGGAACTCCGAAAAAAACAGGACATGCCAGCATCACTAATACCTAGGCCGAAGAGTCACCACATCAATAATATACTCCCTAAGAAAGTCCTAACTATTCAAGAACACCATTAACAGCTAAAAGACACACTTACAGTGACAACCTGAATCGCACTCTTTATGTCAACAAATAAGGGCTTACTTGAGATCCTGTACGTACTCAAGTCCTAAACCCAAAGTCAGGAGACTCTCTTACTCTTCAATGGTTTGTCGCCCTTCCTCTACCCTTACTGATTTAGGCATCAAAATGGTATTGTTGGGCTTCATCCTGACAGTCCATGGCCTTTCTTGTTTCACATGTGACAGACATTTAACCTATCGCCTACCTCTAGGCTAGGCACTACTTCAACCCATCACCTGCCTCCAACTTATCTACGACCTGCCAACTAGCGCTAAAAGTTATGTCTACTTGTTAAATTTGATAATGATAATTTAAATGTTTAAAAATTATTATTATTTAATATATAAACATTTAATTATTTCAATTTATTACATGACTAATGAGTAAAATTTTATATTTATATTATTTGTACATATATATTTTTTTAATTATTGTGTGATATCATGAATGTTTTTATAATTATCTAACAAAATTATAGCACTCTAATAATAACATCAAAGTTATTGCATTCTAGCAGGAGCAATTATAATTGTGTCAGATTTATGATTCTCATATTGATTATAGTTGTTTCCCATATAGAATAAAAACAATTCTTCACCGCTTCCAAAGAATTCCGCATTAATCTCTTTTGCACAAAAGACGTAACTTTATTTATTGTAAGATGGGCGAACAAGAATTTCCTTCCCAATTAGACAACCTGGACCGTAGGTCAAGCAAATCCACCGTGAGCATGGACGCTTTTGGCTTTGCAACTCTGCCGGAGAAGCCCATTGACAAGGGCGGCAGAGCTGTACTTCTTTCACATGTGCCAAGCCATTTTGCTTGCATGTATCTTTGCTTTCTCCATGGTGCCAAGTGCATTTTCTTTTCTTTCATGCACTTCTTGGCTGCCGAGCATATGGTTTTAATTGCAGCCCTTAATCTTTCAACTTTCCCTACGAACACTTCCGGCAACTGACAAACCAGCCGATTATATTCTTCGCTTGCTTTGGCCATCTCGAATTCTGCCCGGAAATGTAATTCAATTATGATCCTCACCTCTCCTTTCGTAGAACTTGAATTGTCTACAACATCCACAAAGCTGTGCTCTCCTGCAAAACATATGACAACAGGAGGCTTCTAAAATTGAATACCGTATGCAACCGAGAAATCCCACATGCAAGTTGCTTGCAGGCACTTGGTGTGGAAAATCAAACTTCAGAATCAAACTAATTAAGATTTTTGAGATTAATTACTAATAAGATTGTCATGATTTACCTGATGGGAGATCTGGAGAACTTCTCCACTTAGTCTTGCAAATGGCACCATTATATCCAGCGTTCGAAAGACGACGGGACACTTCTCTCATCAAACAATTCCTGCAGCCGCCTGCCATTGATCTCCCACATTCACAAATAGTTCCGGCCAGTTTCATTTCCTTTATTGCTTCCTTGGTGATATTTCTTACTCTTGATTCCAAGGAGCTAGTCCTACAAAATGTAGCCTGCACACCATAGCAAAACAAACAAAAGGTAATTGTCTGGTCCTTTTCAGTTATGTCCTATGCACAATGCCCTCGTTTAACCTCGTAACTTGGAATTCTAATCAATTATTTAATTGATGATTAAAAAAAATAAAAATAAAGAGAGAGAGCATATGGGTATGTTACGTGGAGATAGAAAATTATGGGATTTACTTGTAGAAGCTGACATTGTTGCTCCCAAAAGTTCTTATCCTCTTCAACATTAGCATTGTTCTCTTTCTCTCCGTCTACTTCCAAGTCTATTGCCTCGCTTTGGTCCAAATCTTCCCAGCTAGAGCTCCTCGGTGACAACCCACCGCCATCCTCCAAAAACCCGGAAACCATATCTGATAAACTCGCCGCCGGCTGATCGTGAAACTGGTTCAGATTGCCGTGGAGCAACATGTCCTGTTGACTAATTGTGATGCTAATTCTCAGTCTAGGCATGGCGCTTCTGTCCAAAATAAGAGCACTTTTTGGTTTTAGTTTGCTATTGATGAGGGAAAAGACACTATCTAGCTTATGACGTTATATACAGTCAAATTGGGAGTACAAATTAATTATTATTATTATTCTATCGTACCATGCTGTCATTTATTAAAAATATAATTATAATATTTTATTTAATAGTTTATATTTTTAAGTGAATTAATTTTTAAATATAATATTAAAAATTTTATAATTAAATAATTATAAATTTCAATCATATAATTTTTTAATTTTAAATTTAGATAAATATAATTTATTCTTGATTCAATAATTTAAATTTTTAAATATATTTTTATTTTTATTTTTTTTATGTGTCGACACAAATAGAATATATTATTATTTTAACATTATATGTTTTAACTGATTTTTGGGTGATTAATTAATTTATCATTTAAAAAAAAATTCGAAAAAATTATATATAAAAATAAAATAAAATAAAATAGGCCTCTTCCCCTGTCAGGATCCGGTGAATTAAAAAAAGCAGTCAGCAAGAGTGATGCGATTGAGAGTTGGCGACGGTGACACGCGGCTCCATCTCAATCAATGCCCGAGGTTTATCCACGGGATGGGTCCTACTTGCCCCTCATGGATCGCGTTATATTCACGTGGGCGCTGAGGCCCTTTGTCACCGAGTCCAGCGAAAAAAGAATGTCGTAATGATTCGGATGAAAACGCGGCGTCTAGGCAATGGTGTTTTGCAAAATTTTCCCACTAAACGACAACGTTCTCATGAGTTTGTTTTGGATGGGATGGGCATGTGGACAAACGTGAGAGCATTTTGGTCATTTCGGTGAGCCAATAATTTTGACGAGTGAGCCATTCTGGACATTATATGAAGTGCGTTTATAAAACTAAATATCTATATAATAATAATGATAATAATAATAATGATAATAATAATAACAATGACAATGACGTGTTTGACTCTTGGAGCCAAGAGCCAAAGATGACCACAATCCTAAATTTGGATGCCTTATCCACATCATGTGCGTTTTTCCAATCCGGGAACTTTATGGGGTTCATTAAAATTAGAGGTAAATCTTTTATATTTGAAATCTCAATTTTTAATATTAAGAAAAAATATGAAATATATATATATAAACTAAGAATGAACCCTTTGCATAGTTTATGATTTAATAGATTTTGCTTGTTTAACCATGGACATATGGAGATAAAATCTGCATTATTTACTGTGGGATAAAAAAGGTTGTGGGCTACTACAAAGGAGAGTTTTACTGGGCAAAGGGACGGTTACAAAAGAAAGGAGGAATCATTGTGATCCCAAGGATTACTATACAATATTTGGAGGTAACAAAACTGGACAGTTTATGAAGGAAACTACAAAGAAAATAATGAAATTGGAGTTCTCTTTGGACACGGGGATCTATGGTATCAAAATCATCTTTTGTTAATTTGAGGCGATGGCATCGTCTGCCTCAAGGCTGACATTTTGTTCTGCATGATAGAAAAAAAGCGACCCCATTTGTTATTTTACAAGCGATGCATTTTCATTTTTTTTTTTCTTTTTTAATGCTCTCGGCAGATGACGTTTTGTTGCATGCTGTCAACTCCATTCTCTTTGTCCCAAACACAGTTCCTTCCCTCACGTCACCTCATTTCAGCTTTTCTTTAGCTTAAGATGATATCAAATCTCTTATCCCTTCAGTTTCGTTCTCGATTGTGATTGTGAAATTAATTATATGTGAGCGTTTTGGCAGTGAATTTAGCATGAAATTCTTCCCACCACAATAAAAATTGGTAGTAAATTATTATCGTAACAAAGTGGTTGGAACTCAAGATTTCTAAGTCTTATCTGATAAAAGTTATTTAATTCAAAAAAAAAAAATAAACTATTGAATAAGACTTATAAATGAATTAAATATTAAATTCTAATAATAACTAATAGGTATTAGTTCATTTGTACTACTAGCCATGAACTTCTAGTAAAAAAAAAAAAAAAGCAAGCTATCCGTTAAGAGATACTCTAATTATTATGAATTTCAATTTTTATTTTTGAAATCTAAAGTTCTAATTTTCAGAAAAAAAAATAAAATTTATTAAAAAAAAAAAAGAAAAAAGAAAAAGGATAGACTAGGATTTGAACCTCCCACTTCCCCTGCCTTCCAGCCAAATCTTTTAAAGGCTCAGTATTTATAGCTATTGTTGATTGATATTGCTAAAGAGTGTAAAATATTTCATTTTAGTTAAAATTCAAGAACTTGACATCTAATCATGTCACTTTGGGGTCTCCCTTGACACCCTTTGGAGGTCGATGTCTTCCTGTGGCCATTATGGTCTCCAAAGATAAAAACTAGAATGACAAGTCACGCTTTGAATCCAGTGTCCATATGTATTCACGAGCTCATCATCAAACTGGTTTTGCGAAAAAAAACCTACCCTTTACGATTGCTATCATAAGACTATCATTGTAAGACACTTGTAGCTTGAAATGAACGGAAAGTTAGGAATACTGGACTGGAGTCCAATGACAATGCTTTGATGCTTGAAATGAGTGGTATTTAAAAAAATAATAATTTATATTAAAAATAAAATTTTTATTATATATATTATAATTTTATAAAATTAAAGATTTAAAAAGATTTCATAATTTAAATATAAATTAAATATAAAAATATTATTAATTATATTGGTCAAATTAATTATTTTGATTAGTTATTTTAAAACAAAATTATTCTTAAAAATAATATTTTTATATATTTTAAATTATTTTTTTCATACTAATTTTTTATTTAAATTTTAATTAATTTATTTTTTTGTTGACAAAAAGTAAGAGTAAAAGTTTAGGACGGAGGAGATAACCCTCAGGATTCTTAGAAGACTCTAATTGGTTGATGAGGGAGGAAGGTATGAATCAAAGTGTCCTTATTGATTAGGGTCGGTCTGTCCTTTTGATTTCTATTGGTGATAGTGAAAGTAGCAGAGCCGTGCCCAATCAAGTTTGTGCTGCAGACATTGCAAACGTCTATCCTTTGTACCAGTCTCTAACGGCAACGCATCCATATCTTCACCTGGGAAAAAGGGTTATCCTTTGAACGAAGTAAAGTGGGGCCATAGGGTTTGGACTTTAGAAGTCCAAAACAACAGCGTCCTTACCAGTGCCTGAACAGGTGACTCATTTTGCATTTGCTTACATATGCAAAGCATAGACAACACGTCTGCGTGCGCTAATTAGCTCCATTTTCGGATGTTTGGAAGCTGCAGGTAGCACCAGGTGCAGTACCTGTAGCCCTTTTGCGTAAATGTGGCAGCCAGATCAAAGGGAAAAATATTATTTTTGTTAATAAAAATGATATGAATAAAAGTAATTTTTTGATTTTTGCTAATAATCCTTAGAAAAAAAAAAGAGTAGTTTTTGCAATTATTATTATTTTTTTAACATTTACTACTACTTTTATGCATAGTTTTTTCTTTTCTTTAATCGAATGGAGGATAAGCTTGAATGGCAACGCTCAGGGGAGGCATTGTAGTGAGAGATATGACAATGTGAGTTTGGAATACCATGGGATGTGATACAATAAACTTAATCTAAGATATTTCAATTTAAGAAATTGAGTCAAATTAGATGATTAGTGAAAATAGACTTTTATAATTTCTCTACTTAAATAAGATAATTATATATATATATATATATATATGTGTATGTTACTCTTATGTTAAAAGATCACTTCCATCTAATATTGCCCTGTTAAATATGAATCAAATAAATGTAGAATGTCACTTCTGTCTCTTATACACATCTAGATGTGTATAAGAGACAGTATATATATATTTATGTTACTCTTATGTTAAAAGCTCACTTCCATCTAATATGGCCCTGTTAAATATGAAGCTAATAAATGTAGAATGTCACTTAATTAACAATTAATGAAATTATATGTGCATGTAACAAAATTTTTAAAAAAAAAGAAAAAAGAAAAAAGAAAAAACATAAATAAGAAAATGCAAAATGTTTAGCACATTGCGATAATCAATGACTATCTTAAAACTAATCATCCGTAATCTTAACAGTTTGCAGAATTAGTTAGCTAATGACCAATCTTGCCTCACTCTATGTTTAGATAAAGATTGCTGTGGGAAAAGAAACTTGTGAGAAAAAAAAAATAAGAAGAAAAAAGATAAACAGAAAGAAAACATTTTTCTCACATTTGTGTAGATAAGATAGAATAAGAAGAAATAAAGAAAATCAGTAAAAGAATTATTATATATATATATATATATATATATATATTATGAGAAGGAAGAGATAAACAAACAATCCATCCAATGGAAGAAAAACTTTTAATTAAGTGAGAGCAACTTTGTAAATGAGAAGCAACTATGTGAAATTTCCCACACAATCTCACCAATTTGGTGAGATTGTATGTTAGTGGAGTCCATGAAAAAGTTTCCCATGACTCTCTCATAACCATCTTTTTAATCTCCTCCCTAGACATTGCAAAGCTGACTTTCCAACTCATTTTCTTTCTCATGCAATTTTTTCTCATGACTTTCACACTAACCAAACAAACTGTAAAGATTTGGTTTTGAAACACAGGAGAATTGACCCAACACAATGAAAACTCCTTGTAAGTAGGTTATATAAAAAAAAAAAACATCCTAGAATCCTAAGTGTTCAATATAAAACAACAAAACATAGAACAAGAATGCACATCCAACTAATTATTTGATGTTTATCAAAATTATAAATTATTCGGTTAAATGTCCCTTATTTGTTCTTCGACATACATCACTTTCCAATATTGTTTGATGCTTTATTTTATTGGGCAGAAACTTGGGGGTTTGCTGTCCCCTTCAGAATGTGTCAATAACAACTACATCCTTTTCCTTTTTGATGTTTTTAGAAAATTTTATTAAAAGAAAAATCATTCTTCGTACTCGGTTTTTGTTTGCATTCAACCATTGAAAAAAATAAAAACATATATATATATATATACCACAAAGATATATTAAAAATTACTGAAATTATTTAAATATTTAATATCTTTTATAATATTAACTCTCTTTTTAGAATATTAATAAATTTTATTTCTCTTGTGCCGGTACAAATAGTTTTGGGTTTATGTAGCCCTCATGAAAATTCAGTTACGGTATAAATATTAGACCAGAAAATAAACACAGATACCAATTCTGATTTGATAAAATTAAAAAGAAAAAAAAAAGACAAAAAATCTATTTCACCAAAAACTTGGATATTTGTGCACTCAAAAACCTTATCAGCGCAATCACAAGCTCTGGATTTATTCTCTTCAAAAATCCCAGTAACAATTCTACCCTTTTTTTTTTTTTTTTTTTATCTTGTAAATTAAATTTATTTGTGCGTGATTGATTTGATCTGTTAGTTCTTTGATGCAATCTTCTTCTTTTGTGTACTGATTATTTATAATAATAATAATAAGATAATTATTTTGATTCGGCTCTCTCTGTGGCCCTGCACCTATTTTCAATTGGTGTGCTGTGAGAACAATTTTGTTAGAGAGAGAGAGAGAAAGAGAGAGGGAGAGGGAGAGAGGCAGAGCGCTTTCATTCCAGTGGGAATTGAAGGGGCCCCAGGACTTTGGGGCTGATTTCGTTAACTGGCTCTTTACGATATTGCTATTTTACTTACTCATCGTAGGTGAATTTGGAACGCTCAATTGATTGTAAGTTCAAAAAGACTCGATCTTTTGCTGATTTGGCGAACTGGGTCTTATTTATTTTGTTGTTTTTCTTCGCAACCCATCTTTGTTCGTGAATTGTGTAAGATAATTTTGACACTAAAATTAGCAAAAGTAGTAGTGTTGGGGTTTTTTTTTTTTTTTTTTGTTTTTTGGGTTTCTTATAAATGAGAGGAAGATGAGATGAGATGAGATGAGATGAGATGAGAGGGGCGTTGTTAAGTGAGGGGTTTAGAGAGAGACAATGACTGGTGGGCCTTTGGGGATCCGCTCTGCGAGTTATGGGTCTTTGGACAAGCCGTTACAGCAACAACTACAGCAGAACGGTGGTGGTGGTGGTGCTCTCTTGCCTATTCAAACAACCCGTGCAAAGCCTGTCAAGATGTTTAAGGAGAAGGAAAGGGTCTTCCATTGGATCTGCAAGTTTGCTGGCCGCAAAAAGGTTGGAATGCTGCTACTTTGCATTGTCTCTGCCATTGCTTTCGCCTGGGTTCTGTATGTTGGAAAAGGTCTGCTTCTGTTTATCCATCTGTCTGTCTATCTTTTTTTTGATTAGTTAATGTTTTGATTGATATGGAATTATAGTGCTGCTAGTTGTGTTCTTGTGTTAGAAGAACGTTTATCTTTTTATGTTTGCATTTGACTGGATTGGTGTTTGATCACTAGTCATCATGCTTAGATTTTTATTTTTTATTTTTAAATAATTGTGTAATGGGAATTGTAGTTATCTTATGCTGTGCTTTTGTCAAGCAGCCTCAGAGATTATGGTTCAATAACTTATTGAGGAGATACTTGTTTTGCAAAGGGACTAGTTCAATTGTTTTTACTTGCAGAAAGACAATCTGATCTGTTCATGTAATGATTCTTAAATCTGGTATCTTTTTAGTCCCTTTGAGGTGTTCTCTTGCCTGAATGCCTCAATCCCAAAAGGCACCCTTTGTTAAAATATGTTTATAATTTCACCAGCAAGTATCGAACTGATGTGGCATTGTGGCCTGTTTCCAGGTGAAGATGCACGAGAAGGTGACCGCGTGCCAAACATTAGTTTCAATGACACCACAACCCTTAGAATTGGAGAGAATAGAACTTCCAACGTCAAAGGATTCATTGGAGATTTTACTTTGCCACCTCCTCCTCCAGAATACTTCCAAGGGTACACTCTTCCTCCAGGCCATCCTTGCAACAGTTTCACGTTACCTCCCCCACCAGCAGATAAGAAAAGAACTGGACCACGGCGTAAATTTCCCCTCTCTGCTCAAATGCTTTCTCCATCTTTTGCTACCATCCTTTTTCTGGGTTAACAGTCATTGCTGGGGGTTCCTTGATATGGGCTGTTGATTTTTATATGTTCCAAGATGGAAAGGGGATTAAGGTGCTAATATATGTAGTGAATCTATAACATTGAATGTGATATGTCTTTGCCATTATGTTACAGCATGTCCTGTTTGTTACCTTTCTGTGGAAGAAGCCGTTGCTTTAATGCCAAAGGTCCCCTCATATTCTCCGGTACTTAAGAATTTGACATATATATATGAGGATCCACTCAGCAGAGATGGAGAATTCGGAGGTTCTGACTTTGGCGGGTATCCTACTTTGAAGCAGAGAAGTGATTCTTATGATATTCGAGAATCAATGAGTGTGCATTGCGGGTGCGCTCTCTCTGTCTCCCCTCACACCCCCTACTGCAAAAAAAAAAAAAAAAAAAAAAAAAAAAAAAAAAAAAAAAAAAAAAAAAAAAAAAAAAAAAAAAAAAAAAAAAAACAGAGAGAGAGAGAGAGAGAAATTTTTGCTGGACATTTTAATGGCCAAAGTCTTCTACACTTAGAATTAGCTGCTTTATGTTGTATCTTTGAAATATGCACTAGTTTTTACTGGCTGTCAATCTGCATCTCTACATTCAGTTTTTGAATGATGTCAGATTTGTCAGAGGGAAAAAACCTGGCCGCAATACAGGATTTGACATGGATGAAGTTGACCTGGCTGCAATGGATCAGTGCCATGGTGTGGTTGTCGTCTCAGCAATATTTGGTATTGCTTTGTGTATCACCATTCCAGTTGTTGGTTTCCCTTTCTTTTGCAAGCCAACAGATTACTTACCTAATAAGCTGTTTCTCTCAGGAGCCTTTGATGACATACATCAGCCAAGTAACATTAGTGAATACTCAAGGAAGACTATCTGCTTCTTTATGTTTGTGGATGAAGAAACAGAATCATATCTGAGGAACAATAGTGCTCTGGATGAGACCAGGAAGATTGGTATATGGAGAGTTGTTGTGGTCCATAATCTTCCATATAAAGATAGTCGCCGCAATGGAAAAGTAAATTCTCTAAACCTTCTAATTTCTTCTGAATGTTTAATTAGAGTTAGCATATAGATTGTCTCTGTATCCATGTTACTAGATCTTAATTCCATTTTGGGATTCCTATGGATTGTGGATTGAAAGGTGCATGTAGTGGAATTTGCTTAAGTCTTCTTATGGTATATAGTACCCGGAAGTTGCATGTGGTTGAAAGTTAAAATGGTTGGGGACATCAAATCAGTGCCTAGCTGGTTTGGTGTATTGATGCGAAAGTTAATAATATTGTATGCAGTGGAATTCTTGGGGAATGTTAGGATGATGCTTAAAAGGTATGTAGCATTTAGTTTTTTCTTTTATAATGTGATAGAAATATAAGTTGAGCACTGTAGCTGCATTAACCTTGGTATTCATCCAGAATTTATGAGACTTTTAGGTAACAGGCTGTGTTACTTGTGCAAGGTGCTACATTTGTTTGCTTAATGATCTGGTTAATCCTTGTTGCAGATTCCAAAACTCTTAGTACACAGGTTATTTCCCAATTCTCTCTCTTCTCTGTGGATTGATGGGAAACTTGAACTTGTTGTCGATCCACATCAAATTCTTGAAAGGTACCTGGGATTTTTGTATGACAGTTTTTGATCCATATCACTGATATATGAACATATTCAAGATTTCCCTAATTTAATGAGGTTGCCGTATGGTTTTCTCAGTTTGGTAAGTAAACATTGTTGCACATCAATATTACAAGTCTGATATTGAAAACCCTCTGTGCTGCCTTGTTTGATTAACAGCTTGATGTCTTGATATGTCATGCTTTTCCCCCTTTCTTAGGTCAAATTTTCCTTTGGCATTTCTTGCCACTTTGAAATGGTTTTATAATCTTTAGTAAAATCTCTTGAATGCACATACCATTTCTGATTATAGACTTTTTACTCATTCTCTGAACAAACTGAAATAATCATTTTAAGAAATTGAGAATATGGCATCTGTGGACACTATGCCACCATTTAGTAATGGATTTGTTGTTTTCAGTTATTATGAAATTCTTGTTGCTTGTTTCCTCTCTCTCTCTAAAAATATTTAATGATTTTGTTTGAAAAGCAGATGTTCGAGATGTTCTTTCACATTGCACAAAATAAGCATTGGTAGCATTTGCAAGAGTTCCACTGGTTTTAGTAGTTTCATTTCACTTATGGCAGTTTTGGAAGTAATATCATGTTCTTTGGATAGTCTCAAAAGCCATACCTTGTGAGTTCTTCTGTTAGCGTGGGCCTTTTCTTAGATCAGACAGTGGTTTGGTCAATTAGGGTTGGGGTACATTTAGGGCTCAAAGTAAGAATTATTTTCGTCTCAGTTCTTGGGGCTCGCATAATGTGGAGTCTGAAGAATGGTCAGATACAAGAAATTTCTTCCTTGTTTTTAAAGAGGGGCTGGGCTGTCTCTGCAAGTCAAACTTGTGACTTTCAAAGACTTTGAAAGTCAGTTACTTGGGTCATAGTGACAATGTGGGCTTGCATAATAGACTTGTCTTATTGTTATTACCACACTCAGACCTTCAAAAGCTTGGATTATAACGAGGAGTTAGGTAGATTGTCAGTTACTTGGGTCATAGATAGCTTATGATGGGAGGTAGCTATCAGGGATGTTTATGAAATTCTAATTTACCAGGGATTGAACACTCTGCTAAATTTGAGTGGTCCCTCTGATGGAAACCTTATTACTGTTGGCTACTAATTACTCTTTTGCACTGCTCCTCAGGCACTTATGGAGACCAAATGCCACTTTTGCTATTTCAAACCATTACAAGCGTTTTGATGTGTTTAAGGAAGCTGAGGCAAACAAAGCTGCTGGGAAATATGACAATGCCTCCATCAACTTTCAGATTGATTTTTATAAAAAGGAGGGTTTGACCCCTTATTCTAGGGTTAAGCTTCCAATTACAAGTGGTAGGATCCTGATCTCTGCTTTCTTTCCCCATGTCTGTTGCCTCATTTCTTTTCTTTACTTTGCTTCTATCCTCTCTTCCTCCTTAATTGATGTGAATGTATGGCGACTGCCTTTGCAGATGTTCCTGAAGGATGTGTCGTAATAAGGGAGCATGTTCCTATCAGCAACCTCTTTGCTTGTCTTTGGTTCAATGAAGTTGACCGTTTTACTCCAAGGGACCAAATCTCCTATTCCATGGTGAGGGATAAAATTCAGGCAAAAACGAATTGGACTGTCAACATGTTCTTGGACTGCCAAAGGCGCAACTTTGTTGTTCAGGTAATAACTGCATGTCCTGCTGTCTTAAAGGCATCATGTTTAGTATATATTCTTTGAAGGAGGACCACTTCACTAGCCAACAAGTTGCACTCAAAAATTTCTTCACGAATAATTTGAGCCTAGTCATGTGAATTTAGAAGCAGGCTAGCAACAATTACTTGCTTCAGTGGTATTCAACCAAATTTGACTTTTCCTGCTGTACGCTCATTATGATCGAACTTGCATCCTTCCACCAATCTTATTTCAGCAGCTCAGCTTTGATGAAATGTTCCTTGAATTCTAGTTCTATTCTGTTAATAAATTTCATGCCGTGGATCAACTCTCTATCCCATTTGTTTAGTCTCCAACTTTGTTTTGCTGTCTGCAGAAATACCATAGAGATGTAGCATTATCGCGCATGGCAACTCCTCCTCCTTTATTTCCTGCACCTCCATCACCCATTTTGGTCAATGAACCACCGATCCGAATGGCACCTGAAGGTGGACAAGAGAGAGTGGTGGGTGCTCCAGTTCAGAGAGCGGCTGGCCGCCTGAAGAGGTCCTCCAGGCATCATCGGAAAGTTGTTACTGGCTTCCACCATACTTGATTCAAGTTAGGAATTTTGTTCAGGGGAAAAAGTCTTGTTTTTTTATTCTTTTTTTATTATTATTCTTTTATTTTTTCTGGCACCTTTCATAATCATTCATCCAGGGGATGGAAGATTTGGACAGCATGTTTTCCTTTCCCCTGCTTTTTGAATTTTCCTTTTCATCCATTTTTTTTCTTGTATACACACACACACACACACCATAATTGCCAATAATTATAATACAGGTTGGTGCCAAAGTCCTCGAATGTGGTTAGCCCATTTTGTTGTTTATAAATGAATTTAGAAATTTATGTATTTTATAAATGTAATACCATCCTTGAAAAATTTTAAATTACAATAATACATCATTTCAGTTACAGACAAAACATGTCTTCAATTTGTTATTGGCCATGATGACACAAAAAAAAAAAAAAATAGTGTGTGGGGGGGTGGGATTTGATATGGACAAAACATAGATTAAAGAGGAAACCATCATGATGATCTTTAGGCCATTTGGGCTAATCCAAAATTCAAATCCATACCAATGCCAATTCAATTAATTATTTCTAACTACAACTAATTGGCATAAGCTTCTCAAATTCATGCTCTTTTAGTGTTTTTAACTTTCATTTTTAGCGTAAGACTCTTCCTAATAATACTAACATAAGTAGACACATTATTGCTAATCAAACTAGGTGTTACAACATCATTATCTTTTTTCTCTTTTTTTTTTTAATGGAGTTACAACATTATAAGCTTTTCAAATTTTCATGCTCTCTTCATTGTGTCCATAATTTATAACAAAGCTCAACATGAACCCTTTGTTAAGAACACTACAACAAAAGATCAAAGCTGAACAGATACTTAAAAAAGAAAACTTTATGTAGTATAAAAATTCTAACTTCATCATTTTCAAACGAAGAAACAATTGTTTAATACTCTCAAATATATTGTAAAATCTATTAATTAATCAACAAATGCAATGTTCATAATTTCTAATTTGACAAAACCCTTAGAAAAACTCAATTGAGTTTATATATAACATAAAAATCATGATCATATATTCATTCATTTAAATGAAAACTAAACAATTCATCGCAAACCCTAATAATGTCATATCAAACAAGTTTTGAAACAAACAAATAAACTAGACTCTAAATTAAACGAAGTGGTCTCCAACGAAAGATAACCCTAATAATCTAAGAGACGCAGCTTGAGAAAAACAAAAACACTAACCAATATTTGGTCAGAACGAGTATATTTTAGAAATATAAGAGAAAGAATAAGGGTTATGTGTTTGAAGAAACTAGGAAGAATGCTCTAAGATGGTTGGAGCCATTGATGCTTCTGATCATTTCACACTAGGATTAAGTGTGTGTGTGTATATATATACATATGGGCAATTGCATCTTTTCACAACTCTCCTCCATGTTGACTAACATCTATTAGTCATAGTTATCCTTAATTAGTTTTAGAAATGCAAGGTGCAAAATGTAAATATATCATGAATACAGAGTGTGAAATGTAATTGACACAAACAAAGGAGAGGGTGGCTGAAATTGCTGTGGTTGGGATATTGAATTTTCGTTTATAGCAAGAATTTTGTCTTCAATTATAATTTTCGTTTTACTTGATTTCCTTTTTCTTTTTTTGGTGCAATAATCCACATGACTCAGTGTATAGAGTCCCTAATAGAATTGGAGAATGTGGGCATAAAAAGTATGAATTCCATATCTATCCATTAATTAAATTACTTCTCTCTCTCTCTCTTGCAAACTCTGTTTCTCTACCGCTCTCTCTCAAACTTCTCTATGTCCCTCTCTCTTTAATTCCTCTATTGTTCTTCATCTCGATCATTCACTTTCGAGACTGATTCTCCACCAATATTCGGTTTCCGGTGTGAATTCCCCAATTGCTATTTAACTTCCAGTCTTTGTTGGCCAAGGCTGCACGGTTGTTCATGTTTTCATGGCTTTTAAAGGGTTTACTTTGAGAGAAGAGAGTTAAGACGTTGACTTGACTGGCTCAATACATATAGTTGGCAACATCTTATTAGCTATCTCCTGGGTTTTCTTTCTTACCTTATTAATTAGTGATCCTTTTTATGCAAGAACTAAATGAAGACTTCGATTTTTATTTTTTATTTTTAAAATTTCTTTTGTCCAAGCTATACAATAAGAATAATTTTTCTTATTCTCATAAATTGCACATACCCCCTTCTTAGAATTATAACTTTGAGATTTAAAAAACAAAAATTTAAATTTCAGTTAAGATGCCTCTTAAGAGACAATTAGTAATTCATTACTTAAGCAATTGACAATCTGAATTATATTCTTAAAAATTGACCTTGGCCAGCTCCTGTGATTATTCAAAAACAATCGTAGGGCTAAGTTTTATTTTCACTCAATTTGAATCTTGATATTAAAATTTTACACCGAAACACCTATCACTCAAAATCTATCATACATTGTATTAGATGTATAAAAATGGACTATATAAATGAATATTACAAAAATAATAAATATCATTAATTTAATTGAACCAAAGCTTACTTGGTTGAACCAATGACCCGCCGCCCCAAGGCCCAAGCATTTCAATATCAACCACTTGTTTGGATTCCTATCTTCCTCCTCTTCCCTGAACATAATGCATGCTTATCAACGGTGGCATGGATTCTTAGTATTGGCTGTACATTGACATAAGTGACCATTTGTCGAGAATGTATGAAAAAGAAAAAGAAGAATGCGTGTGCATTTGCAGAACTTGGTTATTATGAAACACTAAACCACTGCCAAAACTTAAAACATATATCACCACAAAAAGGCCAAAGCCGCGAGGAAAAATAATCAAAAATGTTTGAGAAAAAGTATAAATGGAGACTAAGTAGGGAATACGAAAATTCAAACTAGTTGCGGACGTCTTGAAAGCAATCATAGAAATGAGCAATCTTAATCTTCTGTTGACCAGAGTAGATCGCCTCTGCTGCTCCACCATCCTCCCCTTGGGCCGCCATCTCAATCAACATATAGAGCTTCTTGATGGGCATCTGCAAGGAGGAAATTGGAGAGAAGATCAACAAGGGTCAAGATTGACATAAATAGAATAGGAAATTACTGGGAAACGCCTCAAGATTAACTATAAGTAAACTCCCGATTTACGGGTCTCCACTCATTTTCACAAACTAAATATGCAATGCCGAAAGTAAATGTTATTGAACAATTTTCCATGTTTTCACTAATTATAATTTCTAAAGTTTGTCAATAGCATTCACAGTATTAAGCACAAATGGAAAGCAATAGAGGAGCGCTTACATCATTCAAGGCTTCTGCAGCAGCATCCACATCTTCTTGGGCAAAAACATTTAGTTGTTGCAGTACCTGGTGGGTAATAGCAAATCAACATTAAATTTTATTTTATTTTTTTTAAAAAAGAAGCTTCCGTTACATTTTATCTGACAAGAGTAACGTCGGAACACATTTGCAATCTAAAAACTAGTTGCTTAGGGGAAGGGGGGAGTGAGACGGGAGAAAAAGTACCAAGTCCAAAAATTTGTCCTAGCCATTACACTTGCTAACAAATTCCCAAGTCATAATGAGTCATTTTAAATGCTTCTGAAATGGTTTCATTTCCTGAATAGTAAACAACCTTTTGCCAATAAAAAGTCTTAGCACTCAAATTATATTAAAGTTGAATGCTCTCGGCCCATCCTACACAGTGCTCTGACCATTTAACTCTTACCCTTTTACGTAACCATAAATTGAGAAAGAAAGGGTTTATAATCATGACTTCCAAAATATGTACACATGCCTGCATGCACATGCACACACACATATGGCACAATATATGTAGAGCTATGGCTGTTAGTGATCCACACAATTCCACGACTGGAGAAAATTTTTCCTGCATTATCATGTCAAATGAATCATAGACATAATATACAGCAACAACTAGTTCACATATCCAACATGTCCTAAGTATGCCCAAATATTCTGAAGATGAATGAATCACTGAGAAGGGATGAAAATATAGAAACTCATATCATTTGCATTTCCAGGAAATTTGACATGGACAAAAATTGGGGAGCCAAACAAAAGAAAAGAGATAGAAAGACCAGGACAGCAGGTTAATTTCATAAATTCCACGAGGCTTCCTGGTGTAGTAACATGTACAAAACTGTGTGATTCCCATCTCTTATTTCTTCCATGCAAGGAATGAAGAATGATAATGAAAGAGAAAATGAATATAAAGGAGACACGGCGAATGGTTACCATCTTAGCATCATCTGTCTTCAATGTGGGAACATGGAATGTGACAGAAAAAGCATCACAAATGCCAACTGAGTCTAAAAAGCCCACTTCACTTGTTGTCCCTATCACCAGAAGTTTCTTCCCCTGAAAGTACAATACAGAAGGTGAGATAACTGCAGACATGACGTTTAGTTGTTAGATGCATAATGTGAGCTGTTATCATTATGTGACGATTCCCAAGGTTCTAAGGCTGACTGACCCACACATGCCCACAGTGAGTGTGTGTTCTGTGTACTTTTTATTTCTATTCTGCATAAAAACCTGTGCCGTAGATGGCATTTTTTCAAGCCTTCAAAATGCTAATTTTATGGTTCCAGAGTAGGGCAATGACATACTTTTTTTATCGGACCTCAGAACCATTATAACTATCTTTCTTTTATTGTTTAACAAATTCATTCTGCTTATCAGAGAAAAAAGTATCACGCATAATACACTGTAATTAAGTCAAAGACACCTTTTTTTCATTTTTCTTTTCTCAATTATTCTTGTTTCAAGTAAAAAATTCGCAGAATCAAACATTGTACAGACAGAAAATTGTATTAAAGATTTGTTTACTGTCAAGAATCAAACAAAGAAGACCTTTGGAGGAAGACGTTTCAGGAGGACCAACAATGTCTGAGAAATTATATTTGAAAAGCGAGGACCAATGGCAACATACTCCAGTAATCTGCAATAGTAACCTAAGCATCAGTGAATTGTGCACAAAATCAGTTATGATGCAGGATCAAAGAAATCTGCCAGAGTTTGATGAAACATCATATTCGTGCCGCAGTAATTAAGTGCTGCAATCAAGTCAATCACAAACAAGAATATTAAGCAACAACACAAGACTATGACCTAAGAGAGCAAATAGAGTTGATCAAACCTCACATTTGAAAGCTTACCTTTCAATGTCATCAAGAACTATAATGCTCAATGGTGACTTGTATGCATCCTCAAAAACCTATGAAAACATGACATCAGTGATATTGAAGAAGATTTCCAAATTGACAGCATGAAAGCAAATTTACCAGCCATTTATGAAACAATGCCATAAAATTTTAGTAATGCACAGTTTGCTTCATGAAGAAACAATTGTCAGCAAGCAGGGTTTAGCAATGAAGCAGTCCCCAACTAGTAAGGGGAAAAGAAGAAACAAAAACATAAAAAACAAAAAAGAGAAAAACCATTCCTTCACAACTCTGTTAAAGCCCATAAAATTGACATTTACAAACCTTAACAATGTGCGCACATTTAGTGCTCTCATGCAGACCGATCATGGTTTCGGCTGATACCTGTTAAAAAAATAAGAAGAAACAAAAATAGATAAATCATATACAGATTAGGTTCCTTAAAATTGGGTAACAAATTGAAATGAGTCATTTACAGCAGAACTTACTATCTTGACATAAGGAAAATCACTGTCAATGCCTACAGTGGCTGCCAATGCAGTTTTACCACTGTCCAAGAAATTGAATTTCAGAGATATAGTAATTGGAATGATGAAGCATAAAACTAATCAGCAAAGCATGAGAAAACATGGACAATTCTTACCTGCCACTTGAGCCTTCCAGTAGGCAAGTAACCAGTGGACTACCTTTGCTGACTTTAACTTGCTCCACCAGCAGCATAGCTCTCTGATATATATGTTTGTTTCGATCACCACATTCGACCATGCCATTCAGTCTAGAAGTCATGTCATATGTTACAGCTTAGGCTTCATTATTTGACAAAGGAGGCTTTCTATTATCACATGCCCCATGTTTTATGTTAAATGTAAAATCTCCAGGCTCATTATGCAACACTAAATTCTAATTCCAAATGCTCATAACTTGAAGTTTGTAACCACGTGAATTGAAAAGGCTAGACTCAGATTGATGCTGTAGTTGCCAAATTTAGTGCTTATACAGAGGTCTATCATAGCATCAAATGGATGACTTTAATGAGACCAGAAAAAAACAACAATTAATTTCATTGCTCTTTTTAGCTGTACCTGCATCGTGCAAGGTCATCAGTGGAGGCTCCAAATGCAGGAGGAACTTCTTGAAGTGCATGCAGAAAATCATCCATTGTAACTTTTATACTTTCTTCATCTACAGGCTTCGTAAGATCCTCCATACTTAGTTGTCTATTCAAAGCAAATGACACTGCACTTTTTACAACACCTTCAAGTTCTGCCCCACTATAGTTTTTTGTTCGAGCAGCTGCAAACACACACACAAGAAGGAAAAAACAAAATTGTAAACCAAAATATAAAAGCCAAAATCCACATTACATATTCAGAACACATACCCAGCTCTTGAAGATTCACGTCAGGTGCAAGAAAAGAATTATCTTTCATCTTGTTTGTATGAATTTGAAGGATCTGCAGCCGACCATTTTCATCTGGGAGGCTTATCTCAACTTGGACCTCCAATCTTCCTGGTCTACAAAGCAGAAGAAATAAAATGTTTAAAATATGCAATAAATGAAGAATATTTCTTACAAGCAGATTGGTCTTTTTGTAAATTAAAAATGGAAACACAATCAGAATGAAGTTGTCAATCTTGTGCTCAACAGATCCAGTATAAAAAAGTTACTAGCATTCCATTTACCACCCACAATGGACAAATATTTAGTAACAGATCAGACTGGTAAAAATAGTACACATAAATTTTATTGTTTTTTGCTACTTGTGCCCTCATGATACAATGATCCAACACAGCATATGGTAAAAGAATGAGCAACAAAGACAGAGTAACCTCAAAAGTGCTTCATCAAGCAAATCCTTTCTGTTGGTCATTCCAATAAGTAAGACATTGTTTAGAGACTCCACACCATCTATCTGAAAAGTAAGCACTCTTTAGCCATGCTACTAAGGCATTCAGATGAAGAAAACCAAAAACAGAGTAAATGGAGAAAAAAATTGTTGAATTTTTCAAGGGTCACAAAGAGCCTCAAACTTTCACTGACCTTTGTAAGTAGCTGGTTAACAATGCTATCATGAACTCCTGTACCATCTCTAGTTGATCCTCTTGACTGCAATAATACCACTCAAACATTTATCATTTCTACCACTCCCATAAATACTCATGTAAGATGAGCAAGCTTACCCTAAATCTGACATAAAAGAAACATTACAGGCCCTACAAGAGCATACAAGCACCATTGGGTGCTTGGATGCAGTCATTGAATCTAACATCTAAGCATGCATGACTCGAATCCAAGTTGGCCATATCTTGCTTTAGGAAGAACAGATATGGGCCAAAATGCCAATAACTGCTTAAGTATTGGCCTATCAATGATTTATTCTCTATTGGCCATAGGATCAACATTTTCCCATTTTGATTATTATTTTCTCTTCATAACTTGTCTCAACTTCCAATTTCTGTTTTCTCATTTCATGTTGGCCATTCATACAGAACTAACTCTTGATATAAATAGTCACTATTTTAAGGTTACCTAGGGAATCTTATCTGTGCATGTAGAAGATCCTAACTCAGTGGATCCCTAATCATTACATCATTCATTGGCAATGCCATGGATGATACTCCTATGCTATTAGAAGGGAAATAAACATTAACACAGAGCTGAGAGAACTCTTACCTTGCATATGGCATCAATTTCATCAAAAATTATAACATGCAATTCACTTTGGTCCCCTGAAAAGGAAAAGGATATCATCATGATGGCATCAGGATCAGAAAACAAGTAACCAAATTTTCTTGACTCATTAGGAATCTCACCATGCATCCTCTGATCATTCTCAGCATCAGCAAACAGGTCCCTAACATTCTTTTCAGTCTCGCCAACAAATTTGCTAAGGACTTCAGGGCCATTGACTATCTAGTACAGTTCCAAATCAAAAAAGTGAAAAAGATATGTTACTCAATTCTTGAATTAGATGGTAATAACTAAGGACATATCAATGGTAACTAGCATTTAACTCCTGAAATTACTCATGCATATTCAACCAGGCTTTAAACCTGAAGACTCATAGAAAACAGAATATGAATCTAGAAAGCTACACGTTAGGCCGAGTGGAAAGCTCCAGCACATTTCTCATGGTTACCAAACCACCAGTAGCCTTAGCTCCATCTAATTAGAGTGCCACTAACTAAAGGTTTAAAATAATTCCAATTGATAAGTAACACAAATGCACACTTTCATTGCTTCATTCTAACATAACTTTCTCAAAATATTTACACAACGTAGAATACAACCGAAACCAAAATGCATGACATATGCCATGGTCAAGCCAACAAACGATTAAAGCTTAGAGCTCAATCATTTGAATGTGTCAAGAAACCATGCAATCAAAATAGAATATATGATGATCATAAGTTAATTTTATATTGGAAAGAAATTAAACTTTTTAATTTTGTCAAACTTCCTATACAATCAAATTTAGACTTAGAAGTTACTGAATCCAGAGAAACAGACATTATACATTCAAAGCCAAGTGCTATTATCACATCACTGTAGCACAAAAAGACATGCATAATTGCACATTATTCTAGTGAAAGCATACCCACAAAAAAAAAAAAAAAAAATGCCAATTCAGTCACTTCAAACCTTTGGTTCCTTCCCATTCAAGATTTTTCCAATTTGGCGAGCCATGAGAGTCTTCCCAGTTCCTGGAGGTCCATAGAGCAGCATGCCTTTTACATGCTTAATCCCCAATCTATATCACCAAAGGCTTCATTATCAAGTGAAGGAACGTAGAGATAACATTGTTTGAGTAACCTGAAGAATTAGTCATTACTTGCTTGTAACATGAGGTGGAAAAACCCGAGAGGCAAAAGCTCTACGAAATATATCAGCAAACTCCGCACTTAAGCCACCTATACCCAGTGACTGAAGATTAAATTCCTTTTGCCTAAAGATGTTGCTACTGGCAGCCTCACGCTGATTAACAATCTGCAGAAAAATGGAAGGTAATAAATCAACTAATTTTTCAGTAAACTCATGGAATCCAATTAATAAAGTCTTCAGACTAGCAAGAGCCACAGATGAAAACCGAGAAAAAAAATATTGAGAAGAAACCAAATAGGAAACAGAACTATAGAAAATGGACTCAATCACTGCAGGTAATTAACCATTACATGTCCTCACGAACATTTTTTTTTATGGGCCATGAACTTAGCAGGTATATAATTCTGAGAAATCTAGGATAATTAAGATTTGTACATAAATAGAAATGTGCCAGAAACTATCCATGGTAAAAATAATAACGGAACACGTCAATATAGCTTTGCAAATTTAATGCATAGAAAACTAATGTATCCTGCATGCAACAAGGGCATAGGAAAACCAAACAAATACAAGCTCAAAATAAAAAGTATGAAAACCAACCTTTATGCCACTGGCATTAGATGCTTCAAAAACAATGTATGTGTCGCTTGAAATCATCCCTCTTTCAAGATCATTAGATTTTTCTCTCCCTTCCACAGCAGCTTGAGTGACCGTAAAAATATAATTATTTCCATGATATTCAAATGATACTCTTTGCCCTGATGTCATAACCTGCATACAACAATATCAAACCCTATAATCAAACCAGATTCCATAACCATCAGAAACCAAAAGCCACAAGAACATATCATAAGCATCTAACTAGTAAGGTAGAGAAAGTCAATGCTACCTGGTTAATAAACCTCTTTTTAAGTTGTTTGCCCAGCTCAACGGCATCAATCTACCAGACAAACAATTTAAAATTTTATCAATCTCTGCTATTCTCCAAGACAGATGCAAAATTTGAATTTTGGTGATGCTATGCAAAATCATAAATACCTGCTCATTTTTATTCCCCTTTTTTACGAATTCCAGCTCAAGCGTGAGCAACGCCAGATTGAAGTTATCAGGAGGGATAAACCTAAACCAATTATCAGCCAAACAAAAAATAGCACCCCCCCCCCCCAAAAAAAAAGAGAGAGCAGAGAGATACACTAGTATCTCAAGGTGTAACCAATCTGACCTGCTCACGGAGATGGTGTCGCCGGTGGAAACTCTGGCGTACCGCCGTTGAATGGCGTTGAGAGCTACACGACCAGGACCAATAGTCTCGTGAGGAGTGAAGCCGCCCGTTAAAGCCAACAACAAAAAGTTTAATAATAATTAAAGTATTTAATCTCAAAAAAAAAAAAAAACACATCACAAACATCTCAATCATCTCATCGAGCTAGGCAACGATGAATGGATCAAATGACAGAGTAATTAACGAAAAGTAGAGAGGCAAAAGGAATTCGAGAACAACTAAAATTGAAATGAAAGGATATTAGAGCGATAGAACAAAGGAGTCGGAGATCAACGCCATGAAGAGCTTGGTTCCCGGGACGGCGAAGTTATGGAGATCGGACGGCGAGCAGTAGGCCAGGTTCGTGAGGGCCAGATCCGCCGATGGCGTGTTTGTCACGATCATGCTCTCCATTGCAGAGGATCGGGAACCCAACCGGGACGCCATTTTTTCCGCTAAGAGAGAGAATTGCTCAAGAAAATGAATCGGACGCGAAATTTAAATCGCAGAAGAACAGCCAACGGGAGGAAGCTTTGACTTATGTCTTTTTTCTTTGTTCCTAAGGAAATGATAGAACTATAAACTATTAATAAAAAAAATGTTAAATTAATAATTATGTTCTTGATTATTTTTTCTATTTTATTATATATTAAAATTATTAAAAAAATACATCTTATTATTTTATTTTTTATATAAATTTTTATAAAAAAGTATATAAATATGTAATGTAAACAGTTATTTGATTTACGATATTTTTATTATAATTATAAAATAAAATTTTATTTATTTATTTATTTATTATAATATGTATATATATAGGGAGTAAAATATTTTTAAAAATTTATTAAAATTAGTTGTATGATTTAATATTTTAAATTTTTGGTATAAAATTTTAAAATTAAAAAAATAAACTTTTTTTAAAAAATCAAATTTGCTTTAACTGTTTTTTTAATATATATATATATATATATATATATATATATATAATGAAAATATTTAACCGGTTTTGGAGCAACCCCGGTTTAACTCAAAATCCGAATAACCTATACGCCAACGGTCCATAGAGTGGAGTCAATGTATCTGTATTAAAACCCTAACCCAAACGACGCATGCCGGGGAACCAACAACAAAGCAGCAATGGCGCAGAGAAGAAGTATCCACACACTAAGCCGACGGGCCTTGTCTCTCCTCTCTACGACGGACGCCGTATCTTTCCAACATTCTCTGAAGCCTCTACCATCTCGCTCAACTTCAACCTCAATCTCAATCCCAACCCTCTTACCCTCCGAATCCCCTCTCCTTTTCACCGCCGCGGACATCCTCTGGCCCCACCACCGCCATTTCTCGTCTTATTCTCGGGATGGTAGCGACAGTGAAGAGCACGATCAAGAAGAGGTGGACGACGAAGAGGGCGGGGAGGGTTTGGAGAGAGAGTACTCTCTGGAGGAGAAAGAAGCTGAGGCGGCGGCTGTTGGGTACAGAGTGCTTGGGCCGCTTCAGCGTTCTGACCGGGTTTTCAAGCCTTACGAGCCGGTTTTCGCCGTTGTTCAGGTTCTTCTCATTTGTAACGTTTTGTTGGTTCTCTTTATCGGGAACTGAGATTGCTTGTTCATAGTAGAGTTGAGGGTGATTATCTTGTGTTTAGATTGGGTCGCACCAATTTAAGGTGAGCAATGGGGATTCTATTTTCACCGAGAGATTGAAGTTCTGTGAAGTAAACGACAAGGTAAGTTTGCTTTTGTAGTCTGTAGTTTTTTTTTTCTTTCTTTCTTTCTTTTAAATTTTAATCGGCGCTTTGGGATGTGAATTTATTGATATTGTTAGTATGTAATGTGTAATGGGGTCTTAGACTTTTTTTTTTTTGAAAAAAAAATAATTTGAGCCAATGCCACTGTTGGTTGAAGTTGCAAGTTTCTGGGGAGGGACCATGTTGCATATCTGCTAGTGCCTAGTGGTATTGCTACTGGTTCACTGTTTGTGATTGGCTCAAATAATGCTAACCACAGATTCTGAGCATTGTTTTGAATGTTTATAGTGAGTCAAGTCAGTATTGAGATTTCCCCTTAATGCACCAGCATTTGTTGATCTTCCCTGGTTCTATAGTAACAAATGGTCTGTTGTAGAGAATTGCTGTCCAGCTCTACACTTGTTCATTTTCACCATAGCTGTTTTGCTTGCAATAGCTGCTTGTTTCATTTTGTCTGTTCATTGCCTTCATGGATGAAAAAGGTCGTCCTTTAAGGAGATAAATGGCACTGTTATAGGGTTAATTTGATTTAAAAACTTTTTCAGTTATAGTTGAATCCCGTTTGGTGAATTTGATGTTATATTATGTCCTTTACATCATTGCAGTTGGTTCTGAGCAAGGTACTTTTGTTGGGATCAGCCACACAAACAATTGTAGGTCGGCCTGTAGTCCCAGATGTAGCTGTTCATGCAGTTGTTGAGGAGCATGTAAGTGTCCTAGCTATTCTCTCTCTCTTTCTCTAATATACTGATGCTGAGAAGCAAGTGCATGCAGATGACTTTCTCTGTTTTAATTTCCCCTTTCCTTTGGCGACTTCTTATGTTTTTGGCAATTTTCCCCAGAAAATTTGTCACAAAAAATTTGACTACCAGTTCTTATGGATCTTCGAACCATAATGAAAGTCAGCATTTTTTCTGGATTTTTTTTTTTCCTAGCCATCTGTTGTATCTTGGGAGTAGCCATTTTTGAGTAGAATTTACTGTTTTTTTAGTCCTCGTGTAAACTGGTTGGTTGATTAATAGCAAGAAGAGGCAAAAAAGAAACAATCAAATGTAGGAAAACTTCAAGCCCTACCTTAGCCAAGATTTGACTTGGACTGATTGTGATTTTTGCTCCTGCCCAAAGTCCTGGTTATGAGTCCCAAAGTCCTGGTTATGAGTTCCTTGAATGAGACATAAGCTCTAACCACGAAGGAATCATCAACGATTTGACAGGGACTATGATTGGAAATTCTTGTCTGATCTCTATCGACTGCCAGTGTTTTCTCCCTCAGTAAGTCCCTGAATGACTTTATGTAGGTAGTTCATCCTTGATTTACCCATTTTCAATGTCTTGCCATCCCCTCTCAAGACAGTCAATTTGGAAAATGTTATGCCTTATTTTAGTGATGGGGTACTGGTTCCTCATTGGTGTCATATTGTGGCATATTGCTGCATCTAAGTGAAAGTTTATCATCTATTTGGCAAATACATTAAAGTAAACCTATAATAAGCAACTGTACTGGTCTTTATATCTCCATTTCCCATGTAGATCAATAATGCATGTGGTCCTTACAATCCTTGTTTTCTCAGGCCTTGGATGCCAAGGTAATTATCTTTAAAAAGAAAAGGAGGAAGAATTATCGCAGGACCAAAGGACATCGGCAGGTGTGCAAAATATCATTTTTGGTGATGAATTCTTAATTTGCATTATTAAAAGTAAGTTGGTTGTTCATCTTCCTTGGTTGTTTCTTTTTCAGGAATTGACTAAATTGAGAATAACTGATATTCAAGGAATTGAGAAGCCAGAAACAAAAGTAGATCCAAAGCCAAAACAAGCTGTCATGAAGAAGCAAGAAAAGGTTGTAGTCGCTGCTTAGATGGGGATTTCTATTGACTATGCTGAGATGGGAATCTTTCGCATTGCTTCTAAATTCAGAGATAAAAGTTTCTGATGCTTTTGGATGAGCATGATCTCCATCCTGGCTTACCCGGTGTACCATTTTCATAGGGGGCAGAGGTTTTGCATTCAGTTCAAGAAAGGCAAACCACCCTTTCCCACCTGATTTTTCCAGGGTAGATTACTTTGACTTGTGTTGGATTGGTAAACTGGGTGCATTTCCTTTGCCTGCCCTTGATTTGTTGGCGTTTCTTTCTACCCAATTGATAGTTGGGCTACTGAAGGCACTTGTAAAAGCCTCCTGGCTTTAGGTTACTAAAGGATATCTTGTTAATAAAAAAATGGTTTTCTTTGATGGAGTTAAGATGGTTTAATCATGTTACATTATGCGAACACATTCAAAATTTGGGATCCGAATCACACGATACATGGCAACAGTGCCTGACTGCCACTATACTTGGGTCGGATTTTTGGTGAGAATGGGTCGGTAGCTTGGGCCGAATGTTCTATTTCTGGGCCCATGAAATCTGGGCTACATAGTAGAGGTAGTACTTCTTGTTCCATAAGTATTAGTGCTGCCCAATTTTTGTTAAGTTAAAACTTAAGCCTTTCAATTGTGAGACTCTCTCTTACTGGCATTCCCTTGGAATGAATGAAGTCCTATTTGATTGACTTTTGTGTTTTAAATGCATGAGACTTCTACAAATATGAGACGTACACAACATTACCTCTAATTTGAACCCATGATTAATCACAAAGAAATAATATTATCTTTACACAAAACTTTATCCTTATAATTTACTTTAACATCTTGGTTCAAAAATTTTTGTATATTTTATTTGCTTTAATTTCCACTTCTTTTGCAAAAGAAATTTAGAAAGATATGATCTACTTTTGTGTAAAGAGTATGATACGACCAAAATGTCGTGTAAGACTTCTAATTAGATGCTCTTTGGGGAAATCAGCCAACTTTTGTACAAGTCTAGTGATAAAGTTAATACAAAAAAAAAAAAAAAAAAAAAAGGGACACAGATTGTTCCTTTTGCTGTCACATAAGCTTCTGCACATAAAATACAGTAACGAAGAGGAGGTAAGGTGTGCAAGAAGGGTTACTACGTCTTCTATTCTATTTGATGTTAGCAATAAGATACACTAAAATGATGAAAATACAATTGGAAAAGGCTATTCTTAGCGGCACAACAAAAAGAACAAATCGTCCCCCTTTATTTTTTTGCATGTAGGAAAGTCATGATGAAGGAATCTGCAAATCAATGGTAAGGGAAAAAGGGCTCAAAATGCCTTCAACGTTCGTTGCAATTATTGGGGCTGTGCTTTTTTGTTTAGTATGGATGGTTCGATGAGACCCTTTTTTTTTAAAAAAAAAAAAAAAAAGAAATTTATCTGAACCGATGAATGTTTAAGCTAATGTTTTTTAGTGCTTGTAACAGTACTTTAAAACATTTGGATAGACACAATGACAGAGCATTTCATCCCCCACAAACACTGTCACCCCCACCATCCCGTCTCATATTGATTTAGGAAGATATGAGTGGAGTTGGTGATTAGGACGAAATGCTGCGACACATGCACATACCTCTCTGTCCTTGGTTGACTCGATTCTTGGTTAGGATGAATCTTCTTCACTGTCGGCTTCTTTCACTTATACAGACTTATAAAGAAAAAACTCAATGAACGTTACTCGGTCCCCTAGGCATTCTTTTCCTTGTGGCAGCAAAAAAATGTTTTTAAGTAAACACATTAATTTTTGTGAATATAATATAATTAAATTACAGATATAAAATATATTTAATATCACATAATAAAATTTTAAGTAAAATTTATTTGATATATTAAATATTATTTTGTATAATATAAATTATATCCTATTTTATCTCTATCTCCCAAACCAGGCTCTTTTCTTGTAATGTCCCCCTAAAAAGTATGCAATTCATGAGGTGACGTCTCCCTCTCCCAATAAAGAGAACCAACAATTGGACAATTGCGTTTTACTTACGTTCATTACATATGTTTCATGAATTTAATTTATTTTATTTTATTCACATTCGAGAACCTTAACATCTCCACTAGTGGGATCTCGATTTTAACAACCTTAGTTTGCAAAAGCAGATGTGGTTAACGGAATTTAAATCCTGACAGCAATGAATTAATTATATATACATTTTAAGAAGCAACTTGTCTTAAAGTGGAAACAAAGTTTGGAGTTCCAAAAGAAAAGAGGCACGAGGGAAGTCGACCACGTTTCAAAATTGTATTGGAATCTAAATAGAGCAATGTCAAATCCCATTAGTGGGACTTTACAATGCAATTGGAAAGTGCTAAGAAAAGAATTGCTGGGCCTGGTTTAGGTTATATTACTATACCATTCACCCATTATTGGGGCCACTTTATTTTGTTGTGTTGCGTTTTTTTTTTTTTTTTCCAATTAAACAACCTGTAGTGCTTGGGAGTGCATTTCCTCCCACTTTTCTATTAATATTACACAAATGCTGTGCATACTGGATCCACTTGGATACACTAATGCTCCAACAATATATAATATTGGTAGTGTGCTTGAAAGTGAAAAATTGCAATAATGTTGGTGTGCTTGTGTCACACCTAATATATTGACGTGCGTGCATGATCAATTGCTATCTTAATTTCTTTCCTTCTTTTTTTTTTTTTTTTTTGGTAAGTGTTTTGGTCTACTGTCCTCCCCCACTCCCCATATATGCTATGCTAGGCAAGTGTGCATAGTTGCTCAACTTTGTTTTGTTCTCATGGATTCCAAGTGAGATGATCAAGACAGACAGCTAGCATCTTGATTTTCTTATGGGAAATTTTTTTGCAACAGGAACATTTAGATCATAAACACAATTGCATTCCAGACCCCTAAAAAGTTTAGCCAAATTGATAACTGGTTATGCCTTTTATATTATCAGTACATGAGGCAGTACCAAAAATAATGCTGAAAACTAAATGTAAATAGCTAATACCTCATGAATTTTAGAACTCAGAAAACTGTTTCAAACCTAGAAATACTGAAAAAGATACTTCCTAATCAGTTGTTTTTAGAGGAATCAACTAATGTTAAACACCCCTAGTTATGAGCAATCCATAGATATGCCTGAAAATTTTCTGTCAATACACTCTTTACTATAGTTGAGAATTGCAGATAGCAATTAGCACACTTCCTTGGGGTTTAGCCTAATAGTTAAAGTCAACACTTTTAAGTCTTCTTTCAAGTACCACTCCTCATTACAGGATAAAATAAAAAGGGTGTCACCCTTGACCAGCTAAAAAACAAGCACTAGTAAGTTCAAACTAACACCATTTTAATATTACTCTACTTTCTAATCAAAAATTTCTCTTGTATAATTATCTTGATAGAGAGTATTCTCTCACGGAATCATTATTTTCTCTGCAAAATATACCTGTAATATTTTTTCACACCCAAACTCATTGACGTCAAACCGGTAAAATTAAGAATTCTCTGTATTCTGCGCTAAATAAGAGATCTCGCAATAAAATAAAGATAAATTCTGATATCACTTATCATAAAATTATTATCTTTTTTCAAAAGTTACTCATAAAAATAAGCTGATGTATATATTATATGTAACCATGTAATTGCATAAATATGATTGCATAAAGAGTACAATCTTTGAGAAATTAGCTCTAACATTGGCGACCTTTCTGTTCCAGTTGTACAAAGCTCTGTCTAAAAAATGGACTGGCATGTTGGTGCTTTGTTTCCCATATCCTTTTACCGGTAATTTCCTGCCTTTTAGAGAAAGTTTTGTTCTTTTTGCTAGCAAATGCTTAAGCCCACAACATATTATTCCCCAGCATAGTAATGTCCACTCAAAATGGTGGCTCAGAAACATAAAATCACCCAAAAGGGTGTATTGTGGTACGGCCGTTCTCATTGCACGAGCATGCAATTGATTGAATCACATTTGCAAAAACCAACGGTCGTTATGGCTGCTTATACCCAGATGAGCACTTCGTGTGCAAACTTTTCCCAGGGACCTTTAAGTATAAATGACAATAAGTTGACTCTACAGTAGATAAATTATCGGCAAACCAGTAAATAGGGCGAAGACATTTGCAGTGACAGTGAGCATAATTCAGATCTCATACTTTGAATAAAGGGAGTGATTTTTCAAAGAACAGGCATTATTCCAATCTTTGTGATACGCGTTCACAAATCTTTTTAGATGCCCAACAACAAAGTTTTAATTTCAAATTTAAATGGAGTCGACCATAAATTATAACCATAGTTTGACATGATAATACTGTTTTGTTTTGGTTTTGGTTTTCTTTTTTTTTTTTTCCATTTTCTTTTTTGATTCTGAATTTGGGTTGAAAGGAAAAATTGGGGGTTGGATTTAGATCAGACTACGATTTCTGCTTTGAAATAGAATTGGATTAAATTCAAAATTAAAGTTCATCGGTGGTTCCATGGTTCCAATTCAAATTAGAATCATGGGGGGGCAATCAAGTTATATATATATATATTTTTTTTTTTCAAGAGTGGCAGTTCAAAAATAAAAATACCATTACTCTCAATTTAAGGTGGAACAATCGTTGTTTGAAACTGTTATATAAATTTTGTTTTCAAGTATACAAAATGCAATTCTCCTATTTCAATCTTCTTCTCACTCTATATACATCATATACATACACCATATCATTGTATTTTCCATATGAACAATAATTATTACTAAAGGGTCAAAATTGAAATAGGCAACATTCAAGGCCACATAGACTTCGAGGCAAATCAACCATTTCGACATCTCTTTTTTTTTTAAAAAAAAAATGTCTGAGAATTTGACTTCCACTTGTCTACAAAATTCCGCCAAATGTGAGTTGTCCACAGAAATATAAATTACAATGCAAAGCACTTACTTTGATGCTTTTGGATTCACATTCTCTTTTCCTTTTGACGTCCAACCAAGTAACTATTACATATTACTTTGTCTTCAACTATATATATATGTATGTATGTATGTATATATATATATATATATATCATATGTAAATCGCATGAAGAATTGACACTTGTATCCCACAAGAAGAGGATACATTGGTAATTTAAAATACTCATCGTATCTTATGATCATATTCTAAGTGCAATAGATGGTTAGGAAATAGTCACTTTCATTGCACGCCCCCTTCCCAGCTATACGGTGAATGAGAAAGTGCGATCGGAGAGTAAGTCACTATCTTATGCTCAAGTTGAGCCATCGAATTTAGGATATCCAAATTGAACGACTAAGATTTCTTTGATCCGTGGGTCCTACCATTAACATTGGCTTAGGCAAATCGGGATATATTCTTCTTCTCATAGTTCATAAAATGGAT
The DNA here is from genome assembly GCA_021464305.1 of Kandelia obovata. Lineage (NCBI taxonomy): Eukaryota > Viridiplantae > Streptophyta > Magnoliopsida > Malpighiales > Rhizophoraceae > Kandelia > Kandelia obovata. The sequence goes on along the minus strand of CM038485.1, from coordinate 796,267 downwards.
CCATAAACCACCATTATGCTTTGCATAGTTTTCTGGTTTCTAGTGCAGCGACATTGCAAGGAAATAATGAAAAGCGTCCATTAAACACTTGAAGAAATAAGTTCCATTTCGATTATGAGGTTGGTCCGCCACCCCAAATTCAATATGAAAAATATTTGTAAGTAAAGTAATTCTGTCAATGCATTTGATATATCATAATCTGACAAACTATGGTACTTGTAATTTTGTTTCAATAATAATAATGCTGTTCATGGAGCACATTACATTGCTTAGGCTGAACCATGACAATCAGAATATGCTGATGGCAATGGAGACATCTTGAAGTCTTTTATCAAATTTAGTGATTTGGTCCCTTTGTTCAGCTCTTCCTATTGACTGATTGTGCTGAAATTGTCTCTTAATTTTTTATTTTTTTAAAAAAAGTAATAATAATACCAACGAAGAGATTTCTTAAGCGGCACGGAAGTCTCAATTTTTATAACGTCGTGTCATTTTTATGTTGACCCTAAATATCAGTCGTTGCATGGCCGATTGGTCCTAATTAGTATGAGTTGGTGGTATTTTGGGTTTTCTGCTCGAATGAAAGTCTAAACTACTTGAAGAAGAACGATCGTCCTTGAAAAGTAGTATTTTGACCAACAGTGTCAAAATTAATTAGAACGAGAGAGAAGGAGATTATAGAGTAAACAAGGATTATTGCTATATTTATGAAAAAATGAATTATTATTTGTTAAACAGTCTGCAGTTTAATGAATTTTTTAAATGATAAAAAAAAACAATTCCTTTTTTCATAAACTTGTATATAATGTAAAATTAATATTCAAGAAAACCACTGACAATTGGATCTAACAATAGAACTTCCTCATTGGTAAAATTAATAATCATATGATGTAACACATTGTTCATTCAATTGATAAAAATTCATATTTTTTATATATATATATACACATAAAACTACTCGTTTCATTGCTGGGTATCATCAAGCTCATTTGCTTTTGATGGTACACTCCCACGTGAAAACATAATTAATTTCAGTAGCAGTAAAATTGGCGATAATTATTACTAGTTATATATATATATATATATATATATATATATATATATATATATATAATAGTAATAAGTTAAAAGGACAAAAGAGGCAACTGATGGACTGACAAGCTGATGTTACTGTATTTCTGTCTGATATTGTTGGGAATATTCTGCGCCGCATGTGCTGTCAATAGTTCCACCCTTATATCCTATTGGACGGGTGAAGGTTTCTCATGATGAACCCTTCAATTCAATTCTAGAGAGAGAGAGAGAAGGGGGGAGAGAAGAAAAATCCAAGGAGACTGCAGGTACATTCTAGAGAGAGAAACACACGTACAGACGGGGTCCTTTTCTGTTTCATTTCGCTGGTGGGTTATTGTTTGGGAGCTTTGTCCATGGCTTGATGGGTGGGATTCAGGGAGGAGTAACTTGGCCTCTCTGATGTCCCCCAGTTCGGTCTTTTTCAATTTTCTTTTTTTCTGTTTTTTCTCGGCCCAGAAAGTGAGCTAGAAAGTCCATTAACGAACTGGGGTGGGTCGAGCTCCTTTAGGTAGCTCATTTAGACTCCTCTTGTACGGTTTTCTTTGAAAGACTTGGCCACTTGCAGACACAGATGGTAAATGGTACATTAAATTCTCTTGTGGTATTTATGATTCTCCAATACACATCTATATAATATTCTCCAATATAGACTAGTGTTTGTTCATGTGTATGACTCCGGATCTTCTGTCATTTAAGTCTCCTTGATTTTGGTTGCTTTTTCTTTTTTTCATTCAAGGTATTACTGCAGCTGGGTATTCAACCATTCTTAAAAATGTAAATTTTCTTGGAGTTGCTTTTTTGGCGTGTACTTTGATGTTGTGAATTAGTGGTGTTGTTATCTGGTAAAATTTCCAGACTTGCTTGCTGTGACTTAATTTCTTTTTGCAACATCTAGAGAGCAAGGAACAGAAATTTTCATTCAAGGCAGGCTTATTGGAATTGTTCATACGGTTTATGTGATTGCTAAGGGCGTTAAATGAGCTGATAAAATACATAAAGATCCTTGCTTTCTGAAAATTCGGTGACTCTATAGCCTTATTAGGCTCTCTGTTCTTGTTCTTTTGAATTTTTGTGGATCAGTTAGTTGTGGCTTGTTAATGGTCTGGTATGGCTCATTAATCTTTGTATATATAAGATTGCCTCCAGCTATGGTGTTTTTCAGTGAGGGAATCTATCATCCCGAAAAGGAAAAGGATTATCGTTGTTCATTGTTTGAGGAAACGGTTTTGGGAAATTTTTAGTAGAGTACTTTTTTGGATGACCCTTCATTTCTTGTGAAGCATGGCTAGTAGGCTTGTTTCTTTCTTGAGGAAATATTATGCGCGGTGATATAATTTTTGTTCTTCTCTCTCTCTCTCTCTCTCTCTCTCGTTTTCATTACGTGCAAACACACAAACATTAAAGAAGGTTTCAAGAGAAAAGTGAAATTGAAGGTTTTAAGTTGCTTCAATGACAATTTTATAGCCTATTGACAACAAGTTCATCTTAATATGTGCCATTAGTTTGAGAAAGTACGCAATGCTTTTTTTATTCTGGATACTGTTATCCAGGCAACTATGAATAAACCTCTTTGTGATGTTATTTGATATTCTGGTTCATTCTTAGTTTTGACATCATAATACATATGCATGTGAGAAGATATTAATGACTGCTGTCATTTCAGGTTGAATGGAAATGTTCATTTGATGGGAAAACACTCACATTTGGAAACTGAAAGTAGATACTGAGATGCCTTCCTATGAAGTTTGGAAAGCACATGATTGACTGAGCAGCAACACATCTGGTTGATTGAGTCTGCTCACAGACTTCTTTGGCAAATCTTTTTGGCGCTTTGGTTTCGGACCGACCTGATAGGAAGTTTGGCTCTTAGGTCAAATCTTCTTTGGCAACAGGATTTTGGTTTGATGAAAAAGCAAACCTTCAATTGGTTAGATATATCTATATTATCAGGATTCATCTCTTCTGGGCAAATCTCCTTTGGCAAAGTTATTGAAGTTTCCTCTAGTTAGGCAGCTTTCCAGCACTGAACAATACAAGAGAGTTCATACTTTTGGGCTGGCTGCCATCATTGTTGTATACCAGGAATTCTATTACAGGGCAGATCTCCTTTCCCACCAATTACTTCTTATGCAGTCAGAGCTACATTCAATCTGCCAGAGTAGCTCTTTGATAAATCACTTTTGTGTCTCAATCTTCTTTGGAAAACAGAAGCTTCGGTCCATTTACTGGGCAAATCTCCTTCGGCATCTGGGGTCCTAGTTGACTCCTGTATCCCTGAAGGGCAAATCTCCTTTGGCAATTGGGAGTCCTTAGTTGACTTCCCACATCCCCTTGTTGGGGCAAATCTTTGGCATTAAGGGGTCCTGATTCGGCTCCTCATTATCTCTTTAAGGCAAATCTTCTTTTATACTTGTAGATCTCAGCATCTTGCAGGTTTGTTTAGTTTGATAATTTGACAGGCTACTGTTTAGTTCAGTGTTCTTTAACTTAGCATTGCATTGGCAAAGCTTTTGGACTTTTCATGCTATTAGAGAAAGTAAGTTTAATGTCGCCTTCTCTCTCCTTCCTCAGCAACTCAAATAGGTGTGTGTACAAACACACACACATTTATGTGTGCTAAATTTGTAATATTTGCTAATATCCACAAAGTAACTAAAATAGGTCCCAGAAAATCGTTGTTAACATTGGTGTCACAGTTTTTTAAACTTTCATTTGAATTGAATTTACCGACTGTTGACATTAGGCATTGTCTCATTCTTCTCATGGTATGTGCAGTTTGGTTGACAAGTCCATTCCTAGTTGAAATCATAGAATGGCCAGTATTTCTCGGCAGAACATTCTCAGATTATTATGGAGAAAAAAAGAAGTGAAAAGAGAATGGCAGTTCCATCCATTTTTGCATCCAATATGTGAAAACTGTGTAGCAATTCCAAGACTTTTATGTTGCTGCATCATTTTTCCTCTTTAATAAGCTTCCTTCTAATTAAAAATATACACATTGTTTCAGTTATGGAAATGTTCCCTAGTGGCTCTGATTGGGAAGGTTCTAGTGATAGTGGTAGCAGTGAAGATACAGACGAACTCGAATTTTTGTATGATGGAAAGGCTTGTAGCATATTGTCAAGCCTGGAGGAGAGCATTGGAAAAATTGATGACTTCCTTTCATTTGAGAGGGGTTTCATGCATGGTGACTTTGTTTGCTCTGTAACTGATCCTGCCGGTCAGATGGGGAGAGTTGTAAAATTAAAATTGTTTGTTGACCTGGAAAATATTCATGGCAGAATCATTAAAGACATTGATTCAAATAAGCTTTTGAAGATCCACTCCATTTCAGCAGGGGATTATGTGGTTCATGGGCCATGGATTGGACGGGTTGAGAAAGTTGTCGACAATGTCACTGTTCTGTTCGATGATGGGGCAAAGTGTGAGATAATGGCAGAGGATCAAGAAAAGATCTTACCTATCTCTCCCAGTGCACTTGAAGACTCAACATACCCATATCATCCAGGACAGAGAGTTCAAGTTAAGCTCTCAACAATCTCTAAAACAGCTGGATGGCTATGTGGTTATTGGAAGGAAAATCAGAACATAGGCACTGTTTCAGCTGTAAAAGCAGGTCTATTGTATGTTGATTGGATTGCCTGTGCTCTTGTTGGCAACAATTTGCCTGCTCCCCCTCGTGTGCAAGATGCAAAAAATCTTAATCTGCTTTCATGTTTTCCACATGAAAGTTGGCACTTAGGTGACTGGTGCATACTTCCTATGGCTGATTGCAACAATGTGAACAAGCAGATGCCTTTTGATGGTTCAGACTTTGACCTCATTGAAGGTCCCAAGAAAGAAGGAAACAAGCTTAGTAGACCCAAATTGCATTTGAATTTTCAGGAAATCTTTGTTGTTGTGAAGGTAAAGACCATGGTTGATGTTGTCTGGCAGGATGGTGGCTGCTCTTTGGGATTAGATGCACAGTCCTTACTGCCTATAAATATCATTAATGCTCATGATTTCTTTCCAGGGCAGTTTGTAGTGGAGAAGGGTACATGTGATGATCTACTTATGCCTGGCAACCAAAGGTGGGGTCATGTGTGCAGTGTGGATGCCAAGGAACGAACTGTTAAGGTAGAATGGAAATCCACTGGTGTGAATAAGTCTAGTGATGAGAGCAGCATCCCAATGTTGGAAACTGTGAGTACTTATGAACTGGTTGAGCAACCAGACTACTCTTACTGCTATGGTGACATAGTATTTAAAAACATCTGTCAAGCTGATGGACAGAATTTAAGTGGAGAGACTGGAATGTGTAAAGATGCTAGTCCTACACATGAAAGTCACAGCAGAGATGACAGTGGTTATGCTTCTAAACACTATTTGTCCTGTATCGGCTGCGTGACAGACTTCAGAGATGGCACCGTAGAGGTGCTATGGGCCTCTGGTGTTAGAAATAAGGTGTGATCTCTAGCCATTTTCATTCTCAATGCAAACTACATACTTATTGTTCTTAATGTACTATCTTTAATAGCTTTCTGGAAGTCTTTAATTAGTTCTTGACAGAATAATTTACATTGTTGCACGATGCTAGTTGCAAGCTATAATTTTTGCTGCAAGACAAGGAGCAATAGCCTAAACCATGGTTTCATTTTGTTGTAAACCTTCCAAAGAACTATAAATCTAAATCACTGGCATCTTTTTCCCCTTTCTTGCTTACCCTGAGAAATTACAGGATAGTTATGAACATGTATTATTGACAACTGTTGGACAAGAGGCCACAAAGTCTGGGAAAATAGAGAAGGTTGGCAAACAGGCTACAATAATGGTTCATGCTAAGCGTATCTAGTGAAATTCTTTGAGCTAGCAAAATAATTGTTCCATGGAGCACTTTAAGAAACAAGTTTTATTGACATTACCATAAACTAACTCGTGGATAAGTGTCAGTTAAGTGAATGTCCGTTTTGTTTTTTGTTTTTTTTTTTGACCTGTTTTTTGCACTAATTGATTCACCAATGTTAATTACTTCATTGGACCTTTCTTTCAGGTTGCACCTATTGACATTTTCCGGATTCATAAGTATGATGGTGCATCCACCACTTCCTTGCCATACGAACAAAATGTTGAAGAATCAAGTCAAGAGCTGGTCAATTATGAACAACAATTTGCTAGACCAAAAGGGAAGGTAGAGCCATCTCCCTGTCATTCTCCCTCCCTCTCTCTCTCTCTCTCTCTCTCTCTCTCTCTCCCTCTCCCTCTCTCTCTCTCTCTCTAGCACACATTTACATACAAGGAACATCATAGTATCTGATGATTCAAATTATTCTTAGAGCCTTTGGAATCCAAAATAGATATTACACACCACAATTGAGGGATTAACTACAAAAATTTAGATAAGCAAGTCAAAGAATAGGGCTATGAAATTCGGGGACAGTTTATACCAGTTCACTCTTCAATGATCATGAGGTAGTTCAGCAGTATACAATATGCTTAATGATTCCGTTATCTAGTATCAATTTGCAAACACTAGATTTCACTTGATCATGAAGAAGGGATAAAGTATATATTTTACTGAAGCTTTGTTTACAAGGTAAAATTTTGTTCTGATGAGAATCACAGCTCAGAGATGAAGCAACAGTTGAATGGTTAATTTCTTGATCGTTGGTGTTCTTCTAGAAGCTTGCATTCATAATGGGAACTATCCATTATTAACAGGGACTATTAAATTCTAATGGAGTTGATGAAGAGCACAAAGATTACCTATGGGAGTCTAGTTCCTTCTCTCATCCTCAATCCACTTTTGGGTTTGTCACGAATACTGCAGCAAGTATATTGAGATCATTTGGTTCTAGATCACTGTCTGGCTCAAGATCACCTGGATGCATCTCTGCAGATGGAGATCTATCCAGTCCAAGTGTAAATGAAATATCAGAAACCAGCTATCTCTGCACAGAATTGCAACCTTTGGTAACAGGGGAGATGCAGAGAATTGAAGTGACTAGTCTAAAGATGGAAATCTGCGAGGTTCAGGTGAACAAAGAATCCCATTCTTCATCAGCCTGCACGACTCCAGAACAGTTCAGACAATTTGATATGGTCAGCGATTGCTCTGACCACCACTTTCTTAATGGTGCTGGTAAGGAAGTGCCATTGTCTCAGGTCAGAAACTCTACTCCATTTCCCAATAATTTACTAGTGAGCTGGTCTAGACAGTCGTTATAACTGTTGTATTTCTGTCTGATTAGCCAAAAAGAGGATGGTTGAAAAAGGTTCAACAAGAATGGAGCATTCTAAAGAAAGATCTTCCTGGTATCATTCTGTCTTTGTACTTCATTTTTGAGGTCCTTACTCTGTCTTTCTACTTCATTTTTGAGGTCCATGTGTCAAAAGTTTATTGTTTTGACTTTTATTTTGCTTATACTTCTTTGTTTCAACAGAATCGATCTATATTCGCATCTACGAGGAAAGGATGGATCTCATTAGAGCAGCTATCATTGGTGCACCTGAAACTCCATATCATGATGGGCTGTTCTTCTTTGACATATATCTTCCCCCCGCTTATCCGCATGAACCACCAGTAGGTTATTTGATCTAGATTTTTATAGCTTTGCCATTATTGTTGCACTTGAAGCAGTATGGCTGCTTGTTGACATATTTTGTTATTTTTAAACTTGAGGACTGGCTTAGTCAATCGTAACTTCTATTGCCTTGCTGAAATTAGGAACATGCATGAATTTGGTGATCATATTTAAGAAGAACATCCACTTTGCTCATGGTTTCTGATTTAGGAGTTCTTATTATTCTTACACCAGATAGCCCACTTAGTACTTAAAGGGAATGTTGAATGAGAGTACATCCACAGTTATGGAGAAACTTATTGTTTTATTAATAACTGTCACACAGGTGGTGTACTATCATTCTGGGGGCCTTCGCATCAACCCCAATTTGTACGAGTCTGGAAAGGTCTGTCTCAGTCTCCTTAATACATGGACAGGCACTGGCAACGAACAATGGAATCCAGAAAGCTCCACTATTCTTCAAGTTCTTCTCTCCATACAGGCCCTAGTGCTTAATGAAAAGCCCTACTTTAACGAGGCTGGGTATGATAATCAGATGGGAAGAGCAGAGGGTGAGAAAAACTCTGTAGGTTACAATGAAAATGCATTTCTTGTTACCTGGAGGTCCATGCTTTTTCTTGTTTGGCAGCCACCAAAGGTAAGATCAGTCCTGGAACCATATTCACTGCAATATTTTGTTGATGTGATTTTTGTTATTGAAATGGCATGTGAACTAACCTAGAGGTCCATGGGATATTGCCCCATGAAAAGAGTCCACTCCATAGTATTTCCAACCTACATATTTGTGACACACTCTATCACTAGAAACTATCCAAAGATGTCTGATAATGCATGAATGCTTGCACAAATGGGAACTGTACTAGTTGAGGCCTGGCCTGACATTGGTGTGACCGGCTGGACACAGCCTTCATGTTGGATCGGCTTCCTTGCCATGTACATTCAAGCTCCTACTAGTACAGACCCCAACTCCCTGTGAATTTGCAATTTCACCCTTATTTTCATTAAACCGTGTTATAAACAACCACCAAGAGATTAAATTATCTTGCAGAATGTCAAGAAATATTTCAATATTAAATTATCTTTTATACTGATACAGCATTTTGAGGCGCTGGTAGAGGAGCACTTGAGACGACGCTCCACCAGCATTCTCTTGGCTTGGAAGGAATATATGGAAGGAGCTCCATTAGCTTGTGCATTTGGATGTAGACAAGTTGAGAATGCAAATCAAAGCAGTTCCACTTCTACTGGTTTCAAAATCATGCTAGCCAAGCTGTTTCCAAAACTTGTCAAGGCATTTGTCAGTAAAGGAATTGATTGCAATCAATTCATCGAGCCAGAGGAGTGAACATATTTCCTTGCCAGAACGTGCTTATTCCCCACCCCATGTGTGATAAATAATGCAGTGTGCTAGGTGAAAATTAATCCTTAGGAAAAAATAAACAAGAAGGAGAAGGAGAAGGTTATCTTATTTATTGTTAATTGAAACATTGTGGGTTACAAATTGTAATATTATGAATAGAAAATTGTAATACCATGAATAAGAAATAGACGGTGTCTTGTGTTAGATAATTTTGTGTTTATACATTTTTGCTACAAAGGAGAAAAAGAAAAGAAAATGAAACTATGAGTAAACATATGTTAGTCCAATATTTTTAGCTTTTGATACAAATTTATAAAGTTTCTAAATAAAATGTTAGTCTGTTTCAAATGGCAATTAACATCCAGAGTTTGCAAGCATTTTCAAATGTTCACCTACTCATTGCGTTTTCATTTAGGAGCTTCTACACTTTAGTTCTTAAATAACCAAATGACAATTGATTTTTTTTTTTTAAAAAAATTATATTGTGCTGATAAAATTAATTATATTTCTTATAACTTTGTTTTCCTATCATTTCTACTTCATTTTTCTTTTACTCTCCAGATTATAACCTTTTAGAAAAATAAATTATCCAATTCTTAGAAGATAGCCAAAAAGTAAAATTAAGAATGAGCTTTGATGATTATTCTTGGTTAAAATGAATATCAAGGGACTAGTGAAACCATGCAATGTAGATAGGTATATTGAAAAATACGCAGACACAAACGCTCACTGTAAAAAGCTACAGTTTTGGGTCAATTTTTTGGGTTCTCAGCAAGCTCGCCTCCATGCCTAAAATCTGCTTTACCTGTAAGTCCCCCCCTGCAAAAAAAAAAAAAAAAGCCCCAAAATTCGACTTTCACTGCTCTCCTCTTCCCCATTTTCTGGTACAACTCAAGTGAAATCACAGATACAAGCTCAAGGGAATCACAAAGGAGATTGAAATTTGGCAAAGAATTAATCCCAAGACTGATCATTAGAGATGATAAATATGTTTTAAAGAGAGAGAGAAACTGAACATAACAAAATTTATACATTTCCCGATTCACATAAATGGATTGTTTCACTTCTAAAGCCAACAGAGTCAAACATGGAGGAGCATCATGCACAATTGCAAAAGCTTAAATTAGCAACCAGCATGCTGGAAGTGTGAACAAGGAAGGGCTATCTAGAAAATTTTGCAGAATGCCACCAATAACTACAGTCTAAGACAGGAGCAAAGCATATGAACAAAAGGTACAGGATCACAAACTTAATAGGAGTGGCCTAGCCAAATTGCCTACTAATCACTACCAGTAGTCATGTAAAAAGAGAGTCCAATTTTTACAAGTGGGAGATATTAGAAGTTGAATGTGACGAGGCCAATCTGATGCCAAAGAAAATATGAGAAAGTCGCAAGCAATAAAGTCAAAATCTCCTAGCAGAATCCTTCTCCAACGTTGTCCAACTCCCGAGCGGTTCCTCCAAGGCTGTCCACCTCCCCAAAATCATTGCAACCACACAACCGAGGACAATTACCTCCTTGGTTAGTGAAAATAGAGTACCCCGTGAACTAGTTGGGCCCCCTTCAGCCAGCCCTATTGCCTGAGATGCAATAGAATCTATGTTAGGATTATTTGGTTGGTCAATTTCAGCCCAAAAGCATGACAGAGAAAATTAAAATGAAACAGATTGAAACTAATTCTTGGTGTCACAATCTTTTGTAAGCTAGCAATTATGGGGTAGGAACATAGCACTTTCTTTTGATACCAACCTTCTTACAACCCCAAACAAAAATAGCACAAGCCATTGAAAATTAAACATTAAGTACCATGGAGCACAGGTCTAAATAGGATACTTGATAGAGGGTAGAAATGCTGAATCCAAATTACTATGCCAACAGAGTTGGCAGAGTATCTGATATTAATGCAAGGATCTTTATTTGATTTGGGGTGTAACAAAGAAAATGAATCCTTGTGCAAAATCAGTAAATTGGTTGTGCATGAAAATTAAAATGGCATGCAGCTTTTTAGAATTATCAACCACAACATAACAAACTCTAAGAATAAGTAAACATGCAAAAGAGAAAATGACAAAACAGAAACTTAAGTTGCTGCATCCCTTTAAGACTCCAAAATGGACAAATTATATTTAATTTAAAATCATGAAACATCCCTTAAGGGTACATAGTGAACAAGTATCGCATGCCATGCAAAACAATAGAAAATTAATGAAAAGGGAAATATTACCATTAATCAATTTGACTTCTTGCCAGTAAGAATAAGAGATATCTGGAGGCCTCTGCTGAATGCCTGATTAAATAAGATCCTTGTCTGCATTTTCTGGAATCCAGGCAACCATGACAGCAATGCAACCGGAGCCATGACAATCAGTCCAAGCAGCATATCATATAACCGAGCCAAGGATACCACAGTGTCCCAAACAATGCTAGACTGAAGAAAAGGTCTAAGCACCTGGGCAATGCATATGAGGCCCCAGCCTGTCGGGATAAAGGCCAAAAGGCTGCTCACCAGATCAAGGAGTGTAAATTTTGTGAGCTCTAGCAACAGAACTATCACAAGCACTGAAAGCATTGTGACTATAAGCTGCACTAACCGATATTTAACATGCTCCTTTGCAGCATATTTATCCCTAGCATAAGCCATGATGACATAGATTCCAACAGCTGCAACCATGTATATCCAGGATAGCAAGTAAACAGCTATACCAGTGTTTCCATTGGTTATGTTCAGCTGATACACAACACCATACTGGAAGAAGAAGAATCGCAAATCTAATATAATCTCCAATAGCTTTCCCCAAAGACCAGTTGTTCTTAGATGGTCCTGCTCCTCGTACCACCATGTTTCCCAGCTTTGTTCTGCTTTTGTAAACATACCACCGCTATTCATTATCCAATTCATAAAATCCTCAAAGTCATATACAGTCTTCAGCCAATCAAAGCCAGAAGGGTTGAATACAAATGGGGAGAGTACCCATGAAACCACAAGGAACCAGCTCGAGATTGTCATGGCTATGTAAACAAAAGTATTTGTAGCCAAATGGCTATGTGAAGCATACACTATTAGAATGACCCCAAGTTCAATTGCCTTGATGAAATGGCTACGAGCATAGAGCCTATAGTTCTCAGCAAAACTCTTGTGCTGCACTACAAAACCACGTCCGGTGGCTCGGTATTTGGCACCTCCGTGAAGAACAGTACGGCCAAAGAAATGGGTATGAGTTCCCAAAGAAAATGTGTAAAAGAGTGGTGCTAGCTGAAATTGCATTGTTAAAAAATCCCAAATAGCAGGAAGAAACCCATGCTCCAGATAGTTTTCCACAATCATTGGAAGTGCAGTGAAGAGACCTATCTGGATAACAAACTGCTGATTCAGAATTGTCCCAAGGGCCTTGTTGTTGGCAGTGGCATAACTCTCAACCCCACTGAGAGCAAGATAAAGGCGGCCCCATAAAAATGCATAAACAGTTAGGAGCACCATCATTGAGTTAAGGTAAAATCCCACAGTTGTATAGTAAAATGAAAGCATCCGGAAGAAGTCCAGTCTGTGGCCCAACCGATAGACATCTCTACTTAAAATCTGCTCGCCATTTCCACTTGAAACCTTGGCCTCAAACATTGAGATTTGATTCAGCCCCACATCCCTTCCCTTACCCACCTGTATGTACTCATGGTGTGTGACATTCCCGCCTCGAAGCGTGCAATTGAAGCCAGCAAATATATCCTCACTGATATTGATAACTTTAGAAGCCTTGCTGATTCCACCACGAGGGACAAACCAAAACCGATCAAACACATCTGGATGACCATAGTGCATTCGCACCTTAAGCGGGTTTGCAAGAACACGCTGCCCAAGGGTCACAAAACTTGTTTCCTTAGCAGACATGAACCAAGCAAGTGAGGACACTGAACCTGTGAAGATATTTTCACGTACTCCTAATATTGTTGGCCTCCTAATTCCATAATGGGCCTTAAATTCCTCCAGCAAATTCCGCATCTTGAGTGCCTCCTCAAAATAATTGTCTTGATTCATATCAATCGTTTGTACCGCATCACCTCGGGTAAAAATTATGGCATGGTTTTGATTTTCAGGTTTACCTTCTCCAAGCTTTAAGGGACCAGGCAATCTGATCCGATAGATCTCAACTTCTTTCTGAAGCTGCTGATCATACTTTACAAGAACTGAATAATACTCAGTTTCATTTCTTCCCAGCTGTACCTCATCAACATAAGCAACTCGAAGGGCCTCATTGTTTTTCATCAGATACAGAATCTCCTCGGCACGGGGATCTCCCTTGGCCTTATGTTGTCCATAAACCTGGCATGTGACCACATATATGAATTTCATCAGTGCGCTCCCATATTCATGTCCTTTGAATAAAAGATTGACACTGCTAGTAGCTCTCCTGAGCTTCCGAGAAGCTGGTGGCGTGATGGAGTTTAGACCATCCAAACCGTGATTTTGCCTTGCTGAATGATGATAAGCAATTTCTTGGGTCCCCATCCTTATGTCCATCTCAGATGCAGAATCAAGATAGGAAAGCATCTTAAGAGCCCGATAGTAATACATCATTCCTCTCACAGTCCGAGATAATGTCTGCCCTCTGTATGATGCCCAAACACGTAGATCCCTGGACTTTTCGTCCCAAATATCATCATCATGCTCCATGCCATCTCTGTGCATTCGCTCCAGAAAATTCTTCCACTCATCGTCATAAATTTTCTGCAAATAGAAAAGAATGGAAATGCCATCTTCATTTGGACTTCGGAGATTTTCCTTGCCAAAACACACCTCTTCATCATAGTAAGGCGTCAAAACACTAAAAGCCATCATTTTCTCAACTTTGGGAGCACGGGGCATGTTCATGAACAGAGAATTACTAAAAAAGGCAATGCGCCTTCTCGCCTCAATATTCCTTGGGACATCATGCATTGAGTCTCTAGAAGTAAGGATTGTGTGCAAACGCCGAGCCTGCCTGTTGAAGAACTGATCTTCAGGATCAGGAAACTCAACAGCATTCTCAAAAAGTAACCCTTCATCCCTAGCTGGTCCCTGAGGAGCTAGGCCTTCCTGCCTCAGTTGCACAACAGTCCTTTTCACCCGTGGAAATTCTCGAATACAAAGTTCATACAAGACCTGCAATATGTTCACTGCTTTGTTCATATCCTCCTCCTTTGGTTTCATCAGAAGCTCAACTAATGATATCAACTTGGAATGAATTTTCTCTAGCTGATCCATCTTGTAAACCTCAGTTAATTTTCCAATGTGAATGTAGTTGTCCAATTCGTGGAAAAATGTTTCAACAATGGACTTCTCTTCTGTCCCATGTTTAAGAACTGCAAGAAGCAAATATCTGACACTATCATAAGCTTCAATTACGGCACACCACCTATACTCACTTTTGCTTATTTTCAACCAAATCCAACTATCGGGGGCATCTGCAAGTTCTGTTGCCTGACTGAGAGCCAGAAGTAGCTCATTGCATAACCAGACACATGGCCAGCGAATAACCCTGATGTTCCAGCAATTAGGTGGGAGTTCTAAGAGCTCAAGCTCTCTGTCACTGATGATATCTTCTTCCCGGAAAGTTGTGATAATCTCATTCCATATCAAGGCAAATCTGGTAGCCTCCACCTGACTTGATTCAATCTTTGAGTAAGGGCGACCAAGCCCATAACGTAGCTTTAATCTGTGGATTGCATCACGGAGCTTCTTCACAAGTGTCATCTTAGGACTTAGCAACTGTTCCTCTGGCATCAAATTAAATTGCATGGCACTCGAAAAGAACTGAAATCTAAGCCTAAGCTGTTGAATGTTCCTAATCTCACCCAAGTGTGAGAACAACCCAACTGCTGCACCAACAAATGAAGAGAAAATAGAGTACCAGATTTGCAAATCCATAAGATAAATCAAAATGACAGGTAGCCAGATCAACACAACAGCAACTTTATTACTATCACCGAAAAATTCATGCCACCTGTACTGCACGTCATTAAGACCTAGAAGAGCCTTTGTTGGGGCAACTAATGGCTTGATTTGAAGGAAATAGCTGAACGCAAATTTTGACACCAGTACTGCAACCCAAAACAATGTATACTTGATGTTGTTAACCAGCCCTTCCCTCAATCCACGCCCCACAAAAAGCCGTGTATGGAACCACCATGTCAACACGTATAAAATACTCCAATCAAGTTCTTCAAGCGCATTTCTAAGCCAAGGAAGTACAAAGAGCACCAATGCCATCAACTCAGGAATAACAAAAATGAACACAACCTCAAGAAATGTCACAATTCTGCGATTAGCCTCAGCAGACCAAACCCCAGCAGAATTTCTTGCACTCCAAATCCTAGCATAGAACACTGAAAACACAATTGTCCATGTCACTGCAACCATGCATTTTAACACCATTCTGAGCCCTAAGATCCATGTCTCCCTCAAAACCAAGCTATACTGGGTCCCAACATCCAGCACAGATTGTAGAACCCTAAGACCGGCCCAAGTGATAAAACAAGTCAACAGATCAACCTGCGTTTCTCGCCGCCACAATGCCTGCCACGGATACTTGTTGCCCTGCCAAGCAACAATAAAACCAGCTTGGAGAAACAAAATCAATAAAACCCACAGCTTGTCAAAACTCCTAAACGCATTCCAGAAAGTCCTCTGCTCCACAAACCCTGTTTTATTTATTCTATTACCCTTCTCAACAGTAGCAAAAAAATTACTGCCAAAATCAATAGGCCACTTCAGCTTCCTAAAACACCTCCTACTCCAAAAGAACTCATTTAAATCGTCATAATTCCTCCATGCCGAATGCGGCTTGGATCCATTTCCGCTACTCTCCACTTCAGCCTTAATAGTCTGGTAAATTGGCATGACAATAGACTTCAAAAATGCACAATCACCTGAAAACGAAGGCAGAAATGACCTACCAGTATTGGGGTCTGTATAGTCATCAAGAACTTGGTTCAGTTCCATTGCCATGTGATGATAAATATAGCATAAGCACTCCGGCATGAAGCGGAGATTTGCTGATTCGCCCCAAATCAGAAGGTACAGCGCCACATAGAGGAGCTCGCGGCGGAGGTCAGGGAGTTTTCTGTTGCCGGCAGTGGTGGTGTTGCGTTTGGAGAGGATAACCTGTGACCTCCGGCCAAGGTAGGAGCACCATGAGGTGTAATTATTGAGCAACTTCCGGCGAAAACGCCGGAGGACCTCGGTGTCGAGGGAGTCGGGTATTGAAGGAGGTGGCTCGAGCCGCATTTGGGAGTTGGCCAGGTGTAGCACCAGGTGCTCCCGCTGGTTCCTCACGTTGTCCCTTTGGAACCCAAAGAGCCAACCCAGCCAGTCCAGCAGGTCCATGTGGGGGTCCCGGGGCACATACGGCGGCTTGGGGAGGTTTCCGACGGCACGTAGGGCGGCAGCCGCGGCGCGAACCTCGGGGTAGCGTAGGGAGGGGTGGTCGGTGAGTAGGTCGTGGATGGGTATTATGTTGTACACATCCGTCATCCCAGGCGGCGCGTGGGGGACATTGCGGTTGCGGCTGGACACAGCACGCTGCCTCAGACTCATGGGCCCACTAACCCCTTTAGCAACAGCAACAAATGCCTGATTGGATCTCCATAAGTCTTATGTTGTGGTTCTGTCTGTCTATCTCAATATGCTTCTGATTCGGTTTTTCTGTTTCTATTTTCATGTGCTTATACTCAAACAAGAAGAAGAAGAAGAAGAAGAAAGAGTCAAATCAAACAGAGTAACTTGTTACTGTGGAAGTGCATGTACTCAACAAGATCATTAATTAACAAGAAGAAGGAGGAGGACGATGACAAAGAACGACTGCACAAGGAGTCCACTTTTCTTGTCTGCCTTTTAGATTTCTTTCTTTCTTTTTTTAATTTATTTTATTACATCACATTACTTTTACTCGTCAGAAACATAAGTACTGTTTCTTTCTCTTACTACGTCTACTGTTATTTTTGCAAAAAAAAAAAAAAAGCAGTAAACGTTCCACTTGAATGCACTTAGTTGAAACTTTGATCAGAATCTAAGAATTTTTTTTAAAAAAATTTATATATAATATTTTATTGGTATAACTTACTTAAATAAAAATTAAATATTTAAAATTTAAATAAATATTTTAAATCTCTAATAAATTTAAAAATATTATTTATTTTTATTTTATTAAATTAATTTAAATTAAAAAAAATAGTGATCACGTGACGCATATTAAATATTTTTATTCTGAGAAGTCAAGTCCCGCCGTGGTAAATATGAAAAAATTAACTCTTAACCTTTTACATGTACGAGGAAATTTATGCAGATGCATTGGCACATCCCTCTGTGCTCGTTGTGGGGGCAGTCCACAATTTGTTATGAGCTTACTTATCAACCAAAGAGACAGTATGCATTCAAGTCATTTTTAGAGTATTTAATAGCATTTTTTAATCACACTTTAGACTTTCTAAGACATGACGTGATATTTAGTAGGAAAAAAAAATAATATTTAGACTAAATTTTAAATAAAAATATTTTTTAAAAAGAAATATAAAAATAAAATTAATGTTTATTAAAATTTTTATTTCATTAAAATGTTTTAGTCTCTTAGATTTACACATATTTATAGTTAAAATTAACTAATTAATTAAGAAAATATTTTAACCAATAAAGTTAATTAAAAAATATCTAATTTAAATAAAAATTATTTATAATAAAAAATAAAATTTTATGAACAGTTTTTTATAATTTTTAATAGTGAAATTATAATTTAAATAGTAAATTTGAATTCAAAAATCAAATTTTCTAAAATTTTCTTTTGGATTTCTCAAAATCTCTCTGATACATAAAGTCTTGAGTTACCCTTTTTATGTCAGAAAAACCTACACTCAAGTTTAAGTTAGAATCTGGCTAAAGAAGCTCATCTATTGAATAGAATGAATAAATATTTATAATATTAAAAGTTTTTGAAATTTTTTATTTTATAAATACATCAATCAGATATATATTGTCATTGATTTTTTTTAACACATAATAAGAACTATATTTCTTAAGTTGTAACTTATCGTAGAAATTAATTGAAACTCACTTTTTACGTAAGAATATCATTATTTTATCTCCCTTTTGAAACAACTTGCTTCTTCGATACTTGTTGACAACTCTTTTATGTTTTTTATTGATAATTTCTAACTTTTGTTTCACCTCAACTTGGATATATTGCACTTGTTCTGCAAAATGATCAACTACATTATTAAGACCCAACACTAGAGGAAATTTAATCAAATTCAAAGCATATTGTGGACATTTAGTATAAATAATAAAAAAATAAAAATTTTACTGTAACACTGTAAACTGTACTGTTGTATACAAACTCTACTTGAGTTAAGGCAAAGTCTTATTACTTTAGTTTGTCTTCATAAATACTTCAAATAAAATTAACTAAGGTCTTATTGAAGGACTCAGTTTGACCATATGTTTGGAGATGAGCTGTACTATTGAACTTTAAGATTGAATCAAATAGCTTCCATAAAGTGATCCAAAAGTGACTAAGAAACTTGGTATCGTGGTTAAAAGAATAGTCGACCTACACTTGAAGTATTATAAGGATGAAGTGACCTATTTTAGAGAACTTGTCAATAACAAAAAAAAATAGAATTCACACCACGTTGGATATGAGATAAGCTCAAAATAAAATTCAAGGACAAATATTATTTAGATTAGGCAAAGACATATTACAACTGACCATAGATTGTTTGGCAAATATAGTATCGTTGAACAAATTTGTTAATGTCTATTTTTAATTGCGACCAATAATATTAACCATGAATAATAGCAATTGTTTTATCATGTCTAAAATGATCTGCCAGACTACCTCTATATAGATCACAAAAAATTTTCTCCCTCAATAAAGAACGAGGAATACAGAGTTAATTCTCACGCATTAGATAGTCATCAATAATATGAAAATCATTTGTTCGTTGCCTTTTAAATACACTTTTTCTAAATCCCTCTAAAGTCATCATCATGTTTATATAATTCTCAAAGAGATTCAAACTCAAAAATCCTGTCACCTAATGTTGTCAATAGTGTTACTTTTCTACTTAAAACATTAGCAATCTTATTTTGTTGACTCGTTTTGTAAAATAACTTAAAAGAAAAATTTTTTAAAAAAGTTGACCACCTGACATACATGTTATTACTAAGTAACTTTTGACTGTGGAGATACATAAGAGTCTGTTGGTCAAAGTATAGGATGAACTCACATCTTACCATATAATATTCCTAATACTTTAGAACTCTTACAATTGTATAAAATTTCTTATTAGATTTCGATCACTTTTGTCAAGTCTCACTAAGTTTGTCACTAAAATATACAACGAGTCTCTTTTCTTGAGAAAGAACAACACTAACGCTAATTTCACTAGCATCATACTCAACTTCAAACAACTTTTCAAAATTAGATAGCGCTAGCATTGAAGTAATACTTAATTTTTCCTTAACGAGAGTAAAATATTGTTCTTTTTTATCTCCCTATTGAAACTTGTCTTTCTTAAGACATTTGATGATGAGTGTCATAATGGTACTAAAGTTGTGGATGAACTTTCTATAAAAGGTTGTTAAGTTATGAAAACTTTGTATGTCACTTATTTTTTTAGGGGGAGGCTAATCTCAAATTATATATCTCAGGAAGGAGAAGTAACTTGTTGGTCATAAAGTTACACTTTTTCAAATTTACATATAGTTTATTTTCTTGCAACACCATTAATACATTCATCAAGTATAAAACATAATCCTCTATTGATTAGTTATAAATA
Organism: Kandelia obovata; assembly: GCA_021464305.1. Lineage (NCBI taxonomy): Eukaryota > Viridiplantae > Streptophyta > Magnoliopsida > Malpighiales > Rhizophoraceae > Kandelia > Kandelia obovata. The sequence continues at coordinate 776,466 of CM038485.1, read as the reverse complement.
AGAATATCATCAAAATGCATAACCACAAACTTACTAATAAAGAGTTTTAATACTTGATTCATCAACCTTATAAAGGTGTTAGGAGCATTAGAAAGATCATATGGAATCATTAACCACTCATAAAGGTCATCTCAAGTTTTGAAAGCAGTTTTTCACTCATATCCAAGTTTGATCTTGATATAATGATAGTCACTTTGAAAATCAATCTTTGAAAACACCTTGGATCCATTTAGTTGGTTTAACATATCATTCAATCTGAGAATTTGAAACTTGTACCCAATGGTCATCTTGTTGATGACTATCAACACACATCCTTCAGTTACCATCTTTCTTTGAAATTAACAAGACTGGTACAATACATGGGCTTAAAGTCTCTTTAATATGCTCTATTTTTTAGCAATTCTTTTACCATCTCTCTTAGGATCTCACTTTCTTTAAAACTCATCCGGTAATGTGGTAGGTTAGGGAGACTAGCTCTAAGAACTAAATCAATCTAATATTGGATGTTACATATTGGTGGCAATCCGTTTGACAACTTCTCTGGTATAATTTCACTAAATTCTTTTACCAATGACTTGATTAATTTTGGAAGCTCTATATATGATCCACTAGATACTTCACCCTTCACTATCAGCACATCATCCTCTTTTGATTAGATGTTACCCTCTCTTGATTAGAATGAGTGATTGTTAGAATAGTCCTCCCTTCCACTTAAAAAGTCTTGGTTTGAGACCCCCTTATATAGGTAAAAGGCATATCTCACCTCTTCCTTCTCAAGCTTATAAATATTCTTTCAGTCTGAGTGTTGAGCATTGATGTCAAATTGTCAGGGTCACCCAAACAATAGTTAACAAACATCCATATCTACGACATCATGATAAACCTCATCTATGTACTAGCCAATTGAGAAAGGAACCTTGCATCATTCTATTACTTGAATCTCTCCAACTGCTTTGATCCACCTAATGTTGTATGAACTTGGGTGCTTTTTTACTAGTAGTTACAATTTCTTAATAGTCTCTAATCCAATAACATTTTTTTGACTATCATTATAAATAATCAAATCAAATAAAGTATTGTTAATTGTGCACATAATGCAAAATAATTTGTTTCATTGGGTCTTATCTTTTAATTTGAGAGCTAGCATTAACTTTCTTACCACTAACACAAATCTGTCATCTTTATAATCACACTCGTCACCATTTGAGCAACAATATACTTCATCTTCAACTTCATTTACTCCCTCTTGCTATACTACATTTACTATTTTTTGTCATGGATAATCACTAGAACGATGACCTACCTCATTGCACTTGTAACATTTTCCCAATATAGGCTTCTTATATGAATTAATATTTTGAATTGCAAACTTATCAATAAATGATTATTTGTCTACAACTTTTTCAGTTATCACCTTTTCTGGCTATTCAAGCTTACTTTTTTCTTGTAACATCATCTTAACTTTCAAGGTTATATTCCTAGCTTTAAATATATCTAGCAACATGTGAACTCAAATTTTATTTCAAATGGTTGGTTTCAATTCATCCAAGTACCTTGCAACTTGTTAGTTTTCTAATTCCATTAAATTATTGTACTTAGATAATATGAAAAAACCTGCTAAGTATTCATGAACTGACCAATTACCCTAGTTACAATGTTGATATTTTTGGAAAAAGTTCTGCTCATAATTAGGAGGAAGAAATGCTCTCCTTAAAAGTTGTTTCATTTTATATCAATCCCTAACCAAAGCTTTCCCTTCTCATCTCCTATGATCTTTCATTCATTCCCACCAAACAGAGGCTCCTCCTTTTAGTCGATAAACAACTAATTTAATGTTTTGTTTGTCAATATTTTCATGTAATCAAAGAATCTTTATACTTTGACTAGCCAATCCATAAAAATTTCAATATTTAATTTACTATTAAAAATAGGGATATCTTTAGTTAAAATTCATATGAAATTTTAGAAGGCTAAGGTTATTAGTTCATATCTGATATAATTTGAGTAGTTATTAAAATCATTGTCCTTGTTATTTGAGTTTACTGCATAAGTTTGATACTTATGCAGATTTGCTTCTTTATTAGAATCTACTATATAGGTTTGATGCCTATGTGAATTGGTAGGGACTGATCAGACGAAGGGGTGACCGCAAGCAAAATCTCAAGTTTAACTCCTTTCGTCTCTTCGGTTCTTGTTGGCACCTCTGAACCTAAAGAGTTTCAAATTGATGGATAATAACTTCTAGTTCATATTCCAATCAACCTAACTTTTGGCCAAGGTTTTGTAATGTTGCCTCCTGAATACGAATGGTTATCCATATGGTTGACATCCCTTGATTTTTGTCAGTAGAATGGTTGTTATTCCCTTCGTCTCGTGCTGTCATCAAAATAAGTAAAATCTAACTCTGATACCACTTAACGTAGTGTTTAAGTAGGAATAAAACTAATACTTCAATTAAACCTTAAAGAAAAATATTTTTCAAAGAGAGAGATAAAGATAATATTAATACTTATTAAAATTTTTATTTCATTATAATGTCTTAATTTTTTAAACTTACACATATTTATAAATAAAACTAACTAATAAATTAAAAAAAAATATTATAACATAAATGAGAAAATTAAATAAAAAAATATCTAATTTAAATAAAAAATACTTAAAAATAAAAAATAAAATTTTAAAAATAATTTCTCATAAATAAAACTAAATAATACTTTTTTTTTTGTCTATAAAGTATTGGCCTTCTCGTTCTATGTCCAGACTCCTTTTAAAACTCACCCCAACCATTGGGTTTACTAGGTCTTCTCGTTGCCCATATTGATTTAATCATATGATGGGTCAAAGAAAACACAAATGCAAATTAGAATTAGTAAGGATAGGTCTACAGAAACACAATTTTTATTTACCTCAATAAAATACATTGGGAAATGTTAATGGGTGTCCCGGGCATTGAAATACTAAGGTATAGTTAACATTTTTTTTTAATTACAAGATGGAGTCATTTTTTTGCTTATGTTTGGTTATTTTATTATTATCATTATTATTAATATTAATGTTACGCACATATTTTTCTCAAAATAGTTTATTTAACTACAAATACTTTTTATCGATTATATACTCATCAAGTTACTTAAAATTCACAACCTTGGTCACTGTAATTCATACACATTGCACAAAGTTTAGTTCATTACATAAACCTAACAAGTGTTTTAGCATGATAACATTAAGCCATATTCGTGTAACTGGCTAGACTAGAAATAGGGACACTAAACTGTTACATGACTAGTGAAAATTGAGTTGATTTGTAGTTAATTTAAAAACTAAAATTCTAATATTTGAACAATAAAAAAGAGTTTCAACAACGAGACTACACATTTTCCAACCAAAAAAATAAAATAAAATTCAAGGTTTGATTTGGGATCATTTTTCTAAATTAACACTCGATGGAGAATAATGTGAATATGTGACAATTCGTAATTCATAAAGAAAGAGAGAATTTCAGGAGTCGATGACAGTTTATCATTGTAAGTCTATGGTGAGTTTCTGATAGGATGCAACCTCAGAATAATGTTTCCAATCTTTGGTAAAAGTGGATTTCAATTGAATTGATATACCATATTATTATTATTATTATTATTTTCTTTTTTTCAAAAAAAAAAAAAGAAGAAAGGAAAATAAAGAAAGAGATTTAAAATATATATAGATACATATATTAGAATGGGCAAGAACCGGAAGGCATATTTTAAAATTAGAAAACAAATTTTGCAGGCTGTGGGGTTCGAACCCACGCGCACTTGTGTGCAGAAGATCTTAAGTCTTCCCCCTTAACCTCTCGGGCAAACCTGCTTATTGAAAATCTGTCGAAATTATTTTGTATAAATATATTTACACAAGTCTATTGCCTTCATTTTCTCTTGAGTTACACTATTTACGTGAATTTGGTTTTTAGTTAATTGGAATATTTGTAAGCCCAAGTTAGATCTATCCAACATAAACACCACTCCTCCCAATTTTTTTTTTAATCAATTGGATTATTTTAAGATTATCAAAAATTTACTTTATAATAAAAACTAAAAATAAAAAATTATTAAAATAATATATACATAAAATAATTAATATTTATAATAATTAAATTTAAATTGGTACTTTTTAACTTCTTATTTGATAATGGATGCAAACAAATATCCTCCGAGTAAAATTTTATCAACGACACCTAAATTTAAGTTGACGTGTTTGTATTTTATATAAAAAAATAAAATTTTAAAATTATTTTTCTCTTTTGTTACTTAGATATTTTTATTAATTAACAATTGTATACATGTGCATGTCTGAGTATAAATATAATATAAATATATATAATATTTTTTATTAAAAATATATAAAAATAGGTTAAAAATTGAATATATATATATATAACACTTATTATAATGAATTATTAATTTTATACAAGGTGGTAAGTATGATGTAATCACAACACAAGCATTTTAACATATTGTCAATAAAAGTATATAAAAATAAATTAAAATTTAAATGAAAAAAAATATAAGTTATATTTTAAGTTACGATAAATCTTTATATTAATATTTTTTATTTATATTGTGTGTCATTGAATCAACTAATATGAAATCAATGTTACATTATCTTTCAATTTTTATTTTTACATAATATAAAACAAAGATTATTTTATAAACTAAAAAAAAAAAACTTTATTTTCAATATAAAATTATATATTTTTAAAATAGTTTTATTTTCAAGAGTTATTAGTTTCACATAAAATAAATATAGGTTATAAATTATCGTTAACCTTAATAAAGAAACCATTTACCTTGATTATATCTACTCACATTTGGAGAAATTTCCCTTGCACTTGCGTGGAGGTCCGCCACATGTATTTTAACATAAATATAAAAAATTAGTCTTAATTTTTTTAATAAAATTTATAATTTAATTTTTAAAATTATATATATATATTTATTTAAATATTATATTTCTAAAATTTATTTTAAATACATTTATTTAGATAAAAAGTGATCAAAACTTATAGAAATTATATACTGACTAATCAATTTGAAATGAATTTTAAAAAATATAATATTTAAATAAAGATTAAGTATTCAATTATAAAAATTTCAAATCAAAATTTTATATATTCCTGTATTTTCTTTTAAAAGTCTTGGATTTCTATATTAAAATTTGCAAGCACATATTAATTGCATTGTCATTTGTCATGCTTGCCAGATTTGTAACATGGAATGGATAGACCATCAAAAGAATAACTTGAATTCAAGAATCTCACAAAATCAAAGATTTTTCTACTTAGCATTCTTGAACAATAGCAATTCAAGCCACCTCCCTCAACACTAATACCAACAATGGCCAAGGCTAGTAGGAGTTTTAGGACAGTTGTGGGGACCTTGTTAATATTGGCCATGGACAATGGGTCAACATAAAAAGCGATCAGGCGCATTGACTTAGAAGATTCAAGGTAGCCAATTTTGTCAAATACCTTCAATTAACAAAGTTTTGCACTTAAACCAATCATGCCATTAGAGGGTTACTTGATAAAATTATATTTTCACACAAATAATTAGATACACTTATAAAGAATAGTTAAATATTGATTCTAGAGATAATAATATCACTAATAATAATAATTAAATATGTTTAAATTTTGTCAATTGAACTAAAAAAAAAAAGACAAATCCTTACATAAAATTAAAATTATTATTTTTATTAAATCTGATATATTAAATTAAATTACATCTTTCTTACCTATTAGTTCCAAGGATTTTCGCCATAATAATCGATGCAGGAAAAAGTAAAATAAAGAGAAAGTTCACAAAAAAGGCAAAAACGTTTAAAATGAATAAAAAAAGAAAATATACCCCCAAAAAAATTATATATATATATATATATATATATATATATATATATATTTATTTATTTAAACCCCACCGCCGTGGGCCGCCCCCTGGCCCTCCTCTATATAAACTGCCTTTCCACTGTAGATTTACGGTTCTTTTGCTAGGCCAGGCAGGGCGGCAGCTGTCAAACGAGATGGACGCTCTTCAGTGTTGAAATTTAACACAAAAGGCAAAAATTAAAACAACTGAACTGAAAAATTCTAATATATATATATAATTCAATTAGAGATTAATTTGAAAAAAGAAAAAAATATATTATTATTATTATTAAGTTTTTTTTTTTTTTAAAGAAAAAGAAGGAAGCGAGCAAGCGAGAGCTAAACCCTACGGCTTCAAATTTGGGGGTTTGTTCAATCGAAGTCCGGGGACATGGAGGACGATCGTGAGTACGATCAGCCGATGAATGGGGAGGAGGAGATGATGGAGGATGAAGAAGACGGCGACGAGGAGATCACGCAGGAGGACGCCTGGGCCGTCATCTCCGCCTACTTCGAAGAGAAAGGGCTGGTCCGCCAGCAGCTGGATTCCTTCGACGAGTTCATACAGAACACTATGCAGGAAATCGTGGACGAATCCGCTGACATAGAGATTCGGCCTGAGAGCCAGCATAATCCCGGCCACCAGTCCGATGTTGCCGAGGCATGTTTTTTCTTTAAACGGGTTGAAATTTTTTGGTCTTTTTTTTTTTTTCGCTCGGAAAGTTGGTGATGAGGCTTCTCTTTTTTTGGAGGAAAGTTTGAATTTATTTTCAAAAATTTGTTACATAGGTTTTAATTTTCCAATTGTAATTCTCTCCTCCAAAATGGTTGCAGGAGCTTTTCAAATAGTGGATTAGAAAAATGGTGTGTGAAGATGATTTTAACTGCAGCATCTCTGTGGTCTTGTAGCTTTGGATTTTGAGCCTTAACATTACTGGCTTTACCTGCAGACTATCTATAAGATAAGCTTTGGTCAGATTTACTTGAGTAAGCCCATGATGACAGAATCTGATGGAGAAACTGCGACTTTATTCCCTAAAGCTGCACGGTTGAGAAACCTGACATACTCAGCTCCCTTGTATGTGGATGTGACAAAGAGGGTTATAAGGAAAGGGCATGATGGTGAAGAAATTACCGAAACTCAGGATTTCACAAAAGTTTTTATTGGGAAGGTTTGTAAATTGAATCTTTCTCTGAAAGTTGAGGGTCATGTTAATTTTTTAGTTTCTATAATTTTTAGTATTTTTTTGTGTACTTTCAGGTTCCTATAATGCTTCGGTCAAGCTATTGCACATTGTACCAGAATTCAGAAAAAGATCTTACAGAGCTTGGAGAATGTCCCTATGATCAGGGCGGATATTTTATCATTAATGGAAGTGAGAAAGTTCTCATTGCTCAGGAAAAGATGAGCACCAACCATGTCTATGTGTTCAAAAAGAGGCAGCCAAACAAGTATGCCTACGTGGCAGAAGTTCGCTCCATGGCAGAGTCTCAAAACCGGCCACCCAGTACCATGTTTGTACGGATGCTTTCTCGGACTAGTGCCAAAGGGGTAATGCAACAGACCTTTTTTTTCCAAAACTTGGTTCCTTCGTTCAGTTCTCAATATCAATTATAATAGCGGAAGAATCAGCAGCCTGTAGTATTGTATTTTGTTCTCACTTTGTCCTTTTGCATTTATTTTATGCAGGGCTCTTCAGGGCAGTATATTCGTGCTACTCTTCCTTATATACGAACAGAAATTCCAATTATAATTGTTTTTCGGGCTTTGGGATTCGTTGCCGACAAAGACATATTAGAGCACATATGTTATGACTTTTCCGATACACAAATGATGGAGTTGCTTCGGCCTTCTTTGGAAGAGGCATTTGTTATTCAAAATCAACAGGTAGCTGCCTTTCCTTTCTTGCTTATCGGTTCTCTTGTACCACTTTTTGAACTTTTATTCCATGGTGTAAGATGTCTGATGGCTTACTCCAGTGGAAAGCTGGGTTATTTTACTGAGTTATGTAATCTATTGTTGAGTTATACAGCCTATCTTCTTTGTTTTTGGTGCCTGGAACATAGTGCCTGTTCTCCTTTTTCAGTTCCCTTACTGGCATTGAGCCTAACTGATTAGGTTATGGGTGTAAATGTTGTAGGTTGCACTGGATTATATTGGAAAGCGTGGAGCAACGGTTGGTGTAACTAGGGAAAAGAGGATTAAGTATGTCTTTTTGTAACTAATTTTCCTAGGCAGCTGTTTTTTTTTTATTTTTTAAAATAAATGATTACATAGCTCACCAAAAATTCTCTGTACAACATCACAGATATGCCAAAGAAATCCTTCAGAAGGAAATGCTTCCTCATGTTGGTGTTGGAGAATATTGTGAGACGAAAAAGGCTTACTATTTTGGGTATGTTTGGTCTCTAAAATATGAATATATTTTTATACATTCTGACTAATGAAAATTGTTTTGTGTCTGCCAGTTATATTATTCATCGACTTCTGCTTTGTGCACTTGGCCGGAGAGCAGAGGATGACAGGGATCATTATGGGAATAAGAGGCTTGACCTTGCTGGCCCTTTACTTGGAGGCCTCTTTAGAATGGTTTGTTTCCAGCTGCAAGTGTTGGTGGATGCTTGATAAGCCATTCTTATTCTCTTTATTTTTGCTGAAACTTTTTGTTGAACTGGATGCAGTTATTCAGAAAGTTGACCAGGGATGTCAGGTCTTATGTGCAGAAGGTTTGTGCCTCGTAGAATTAATGTTTCAATGACTGTGCTAGTTAAAGTCTGCAATAGGGTTGTTGACTCCTACATATCATAAATGGCAGTGTGTTGATAATGGGAAGGACGTAAATCTGCAATTTGCCATTAAAGCTAAAACCATTACCAGTGGCCTTAAATACTCACTTGCAACTGGGAACTGGGGGCAAGCCAATGCAGCAGGTACAAGGGCTGGAGTGTCACAGGTTCGAGTCATTATCCTTTTTAATTGGCCTGGTTGTTCTTTCTTTTTTTCTGTATAATATATTTTGAGTGTCATATGCACCAGTTACCATCATATGGCGTTTCTTTTTTTTTTTCTTTAGGTGTTGAATCGTTTGACATACTCCTCGACCTTGTCACACTTAAGAAGACTAAATTCTCCTATTGGGCGTGAAGGTGTCATTCTGCACCATTTTGTCGCATTTGGTGTTCTAAGGATATTAATTTGCATAGATTAATGCACTTGGAGTTCTCTTCTATTGCTATGTTCTTTATGGCAACATTATTGTGTCACCATGTCTTGGATTGTCGTTTGCTGCCACTTTTTCCTCTCTTTTACTTCAATTTATCAATTTCAACCAGGGAAATTGGCCAAACCCAGGCAGTTGCACAATTCACAGTGGGGAATGATGTGTCCAGCGGAAACACCTGAAGGACAAGTAAGTGTATTTCCTTGTGTTATCAGATAACACTTTATGTTTCTCAAGAAATTGAATAATGATCTCAGTTTCTAATGGGATCATTTGGATGTCGCTTTAGGCTTGTGGACTAGTGAAGAACCTTGCCTTGATGGTTTACATAACTGTTGGATCAGCGGCATACCCCATTTTGGAGTTTTTGGAAGAATGGGGAACTGAGAACTTTGAGGTTCATGCCCTGACCCCCTTGTGACCTTAGATGTTGTTTGGTTTATTCTGTTACAGGTATGATGTTTCCATTTAATTGCAGGAAATATCACCTGCAGTTATTCCCCAAGCTACCAAAATTTTTGTTAATGGTTGCTGGGTGGGTATCCATCGGAACCCTGATATGTTGGTAAAGACATTGAGACGTCTGAGGAGGCGGGTGAGTATAGTCAATTTTATATTTTCCTTCTTGACCTGGTACTTTGAATGAAAAATTTAGTTACTATGCAATGGCAATCTGTATCAGTTAGAGCTCATACATTTTTGGCATGTATATTTTGTGCTTGTTTGTGGGACTAAATTTGAGACACATTCTAGTGTCAGATTATATGAGCGGTATTTGTACTTTGTTTATGGTTTTTATGGAATGTTTGAATATATAAAACCAAAATGCATGAAAAGGGCATCCTAGTGCACAATGCTTGCATACTGTTGGGTATGGGGAGGGGTCAGATGTAATTGTACCCATGTTTTTATTAAAAGGCTGTTTCTGTGACTTGAACTTGTGACTTGCATATCACAATAGAGTAACCTTGTAATTACACAAAGGCTTGCCTTTTAAAACCAAAATGTGTGCAAGCAAATATTTCTCATTGTTTATTAAATTAGCACAGTGTTTGCCATGGGGAAAGGCTCATTTTATTCTTTTTCAGACATCAACACCTTGCCTTCAAGCCATATTCACGCATGCCCCAGCTGGCTCTGTATTTGAGCTCCTATTCACATGCACTAATATTCTTAATGATGTTTTTCAAACAAATATAATAATAATAATAATAATAATAATAATAGTGGTATGTTTGTAATATATTTGTAACATTAAATTCTATTTAAAGTTTTTTTTCAACTGTTTACAATACCGTAGGGAGTGAAAATTTTAATGAAATTATATGACTACTTGGTGGTCTAAGTCTAACCCATGTCAATTGATAGAAGAAAAAAACTAGATTTTTTCTGGGTTTGAAGGCCTTGCCTCTAATTACCTGAGAAATTGCAAATAAACTTCCTTGCTGAAACAAACAGGCATAACAAATAAACATTAGTTGATGAAAACGGGAATCTAGTACATCTATTTTGCAAGCTCAAAAGCCCTTTGGATGTTTTGTTGCCTTCTTATCCCTGCTTATGAGCATGGCTTCGGTTGGAGGGAATTGAGCAAAAACAGTCTACTACTGGCATTTGAGTACAATGTCAAACTTTTAGATTTTTAGTCCATACTGGATTCAGCAGGTTGCATTGACCACTAGATCATCTGGTTTGTTTCAAAATACTTACAGTTAACTGTCCTTTTCTTGTTTTGTCTTACATGTGATAATTAGAGACCATTGGCAATAGTTGGTCTGGTGAGGTAATTCATGGTACTCGGTTGATTATTACCATTTGTACAGGTTGATGTCAATACTGAAGTTGGTGTTGTTAGAGACATTCGATTGAAAGAGCTGCGAATTTACACTGACTATGGCCGTTGCAGCCGTCCTTTATTCATTGTGGAGAAGCAAAGGCTTCTTATAAAGAAGAGGGATATTTATGCATTGCAGCAGAGAGTGAGCTAATAACATTTAATTAAATCTTTTAACTGAGTACTTGTTTCCTCTCCAATCTTTACATCAGAGATGTTCCTCTTCTCTCAGGAATCTCCGGAAGAGGTTGGCTGGCATGACCTCGTGGCAAAGGGATTCATTGAATACATCGATACAGAGGAAGAAGAGACCACTATGATTTCCATGACAATTCATGTAAGAAATAGTATTTTGGCTGGGAAGACATTAAATTTTGTAATTTTTTTTTATCATCTACTATTGGGAGGTTGGGATAAGCTAATGCTTACTAAAATCTGTTCCAGGATCTGGTACAAGGAAGGCTTAATCCAGCTGAGGCTTATTCTGAAACTTACACACATTGTGAGATCCATCCGTCATTGATCTTGGGTGTTTGTGCTTCAATCATTCCATTTCCTGATCATAACCAGGTAACTTAATGATGATTTAGAAGTATCACAGTAGTAACATGTCTACATGAATTCCATTATATTTACCTATTATTGGTGCGCTCAGTCTCCTCGTAATACGTATCAATCGGCTATGGGCAAGCAAGCCATGGGAATTTATGTCACAAACTACCAATTTCGAATGGTATGATTTCTGAGTTGGACTTTATGATTCTTATTTGAATTTTAATTATGTTATTTCTAATGATCCATAATCTTTCTTCACTGCTGTATGCAGGATACATTGGCCTATGTTCTCTATTATCCACAAAAACCACTTGTTACTACAAGAGCTATGGAGCACCTTCACTTTAGGCAGCTTCCTGCTGGCATTGTAACTTCTTTTTTTTTTTTTGTGTGTGTGTTTCTGTCTTTCTTTCTTTGTTATAACTATAGTTTGACATTTGCTATGCTTTTGACCCTGTGCCAGAACGCTATTGTTGCCATAGCTTGCTACTCAGGATACAACCAAGAAGATTCTGTCATTATGAATCAGTCATCCATTGATCGTGGATTCTTCAGATCACTTTTCTTCCGCTCATATAGGTAGGCAAACTGGTAGCACTGTTTTGAGCTTTCTGATTTTGTTCACAACATCAGAGTCATGTTACCTGCGTTCTCAGGGATGAGGAGAAAAAGATGGGGACACTTGTGAAAGAGGACTTTGGGCGTCCAGACAGAGCTAATACAATGGTTGATTACTGGTTATTATAATATTTTACATACATTGCTCTCTGCATAAAATGGTGAGCATAAAATTCCGAACTTGTTTTTCAGGGCATGCGTCATGGCTCCTATGACAAATTGGATGATGATGGTCTAGCACCTCCTGTAAGCATATTACTTCAGCCATATCGCTATCATGGTTGGGTGAAAATATTGTATTGTGGTTTTGTTTTCGGTTAACCTATTGTTATGCTTCCAGGGAACTAGAGTTTCAGGAGAAGATGTGATCATTGGAAAGACGACTCCTATTTCTCAGGATGAAGCTCAGGGGCAGGCTTCTCGTTATACAAAGCGTGATCACAGCATAAGTTTACGCCACAGCGAAACGGGAATTGTGGATCAAGTATATGATCAAATTGAGTTTATTGGCCTTCTTGTCTTAATGAGGATGTCTCTCTGTGGGCTAAAGTTTGAGCTTGTTGATTTTGTGCATATCTTGAATCTGACTGCATTTTCTAACCATTTGGGTATTTGCAGGTTCTGCTGACGACAAATGCTGATGGGCTGAGATTTGTGAAAGTGAGGGTAAGATCTGTCCGCATACCTCAGATTGGAGACAAGTTCAGCAGTAGACATGGTCAAAAGGGAACAGTAGGAATGTCTTACACTCAAGAAGACATGCCTTGGACTGTAGAAGGCATTACCCCTGATATCATTGTGAATCCCCATGCTATTCCTTCTCGAATGACAATTGGGCAGCTTATTGAGTGTATTATGGGGAAAGTTGCAGCTCATATGGGCAAAGAAGGAGATGCCACTCCATTTACGGATGTCACTGTAAGTTGCAAATATTTTTGGGTTTTGAAATATATGGGGATAAAATAACATGTTACAAAGCATGTGTTCAAGTTGTTAATGTTTTGTGAAAACCTGTTTGGCTTTAGTTGTTGTAAGTAGGACAGTCTGGTCCTCAATTGTGGGTGTTTGGCAATCTGGTGTGGTGTTGCAGAGTATGCTGAGTTGATTTCTTCATGTCAGGTTCAATTGTGCAGCTTAAATTTTGTTCTCATTTGATATGTTAGGTGGACAATATCAGTAGAGCTCTTCATAAATGTGGGTATCAGATGCGTGGATTTGAGACCATGTACAATGGTCATACAGGCCGAAAGCTTTCAGCTATGATCTTCCTTGGGCCAACCTACTATCAAAGACTGAAACACATGGTTGATGACAAGATCCATTCACGTGGAAGAGGGCCCGTGCAGATTCTGACGAGGCAGCCTGCCGAAGGACGGTCACGTGATGGTGGCCTTCGCTTTGGTGAAATGGAACGAGATTGCATGATAGCTCATGGTGCAGCACACTTTCTCAAAGAGAGATTGTTTGACCAGAGTGATGCATATAGGGTTCATGTCTGTGAGCGTTGTGGGTTGATTGCCATTGCAAATCTCAGGAAGAATTCTTTTGAATGCAGAGGTTGCAAAAACAAAACTGACATTATTCAGGTGGCTTTCTTCACCTTCGTTGTTTTCCCCATTTTTAATCTTTTTCTGTTGTCCTTTCTTTCACTGTACCAAATGCTTCTAATACTTTCTATATATTTTGGGGGTCGATTGTACCACACAGGTTCATATTCCTTATGCCTGTAAGCTGCTATTCCAAGAGCTTATGGCCATGGCCATTGCACCGAGAATGCTCACAAATGACATCGAACAGGCCAAAGACCACAAGAAGAAAGGAGGCTAGGCTGCGTGAACAACACTTCTGATCGAAGCTTATTGCTCTTCAGTTCTGATGATTTTGGTTTGGAGCCCAGAGATTGTATTGGACAAGTTTCTGGGGACGAGTTGGGGAACAAGAACTCAGCAAGCCCCTCGCTGGCAGAACCGCAATCCCTGCCACGTGCATTTTGTAGGCTTTTGAAATCTGGCGGAGCCATATGGTAGTAAAATTCTTGGGAGTCTTGTCTTACTAGTATCCATTTTAGGGGTTCCGAAAATGACAAGGTGGATAAAATTCCCGTCTTTCTTTGTATCTTCTTTACTTTCCATGAGGATTCCCAGGTGTTTGTTTGTAGTAATTTTAATATCTATAACCTTCTCCAAGATAATTTTGTATTATAAATATAATGCAGCTGCATGCTTGTGTAATTTTAACGACACTTAGGAGTTAAGACAACAACATTTTTGTTTTATTGTTTTTGTTATTCAGTTTGGCCAGAAGCACCAATTGTTGACTTACTCAGGGAGCTTGGTAACTATGGGTGAGCGAACAGATAGGGTCATGTCATTATGTGCCCCACCCTAAGATGACGGTAAAACGTTGGGTAAGGTAAAGTCGGGGTAAATAAAGGTAAGATCATGATACTGTTTGGTAATACATAACTAAATAAATAACTTTAGAAACAATATATTTTGTATATACTATACAAAGCAAGTTATAAATTTTCTACCATTTTTCCCTTTTAACAAAATGTATTGTCATTCACTCGTGTGCTTGATTTAGTATTAAAGGAAAGTGAGAAAGATGGAGAACTCAACAAGGGAAAGATGTTAAAGCATGGTAAATAAATTTACAATTTGATCTCGCGGGTGTAAATTCAAAATTTTACTAGTTTAAGGTTTTGACACTTTTGCTTATTTTTAACCATCGTGAGAAGCATAAAAGCCCCATTGTCATCCCCTATTTTGCACACTTGTAGGGAGACAAGAGCACTGTAATTAACTTTTGTTTATTATTTATCCTTACCCATTTTCTAATCATTTTTAATATTAGTATTTCATTGTTAAAATAAATAAAAATGAGAAAAGAAACTTTGATTAATTTATTGAGTTAAGAAAGGGCCAAAAAAAAAAAAGTTTCCTTTTTCACAGTAGTTACTCCATAATTTCTCTCTTTAATAGTAATAATAATCCATAATTAATCACAATCAGCAGAAAAATCAAATGGGACCTTATTTATCATTGACATAAAAAAAACTCAAGTTCAGGTCAACGTAAAAAGATACGTATAATCTACCATATTGAGTGGTTATATATATATTTATTTATTTATTATTATTATTATTATTATTTTATTTATTTTTTTGACCAATTTGGACGCAGCTAATTCCATTTCAATCTCTTGCCTGCTGTGTTGTCTTCTTCTTCAACTGCATCTGCTGAGAAGGAGGAAGAGAGAGATGTTACCACAGCAGTGGGCTACTTCTTGTGGCAGCCAATGCACCTGCAAATACGCGGCCCTCACTCAGATTCCATGTAATATGATGCCCTCTATCTCTCTTTCTTTACCTACTCATTTCTGTCGATCTATCTATCCATTCCATTATCTCTGTTAGTTTTCTTATTTTCAATTTAGTTTCGTCATATTCTTGTTAATTGAACTGTCCTGTGCCAGTACTAGGCTAGCAATTTTATATTCTTTTTCTTTTTCTTTTTTTTTTCTCCTCCTTTGTACAAGATTTCGGGCATGAATGTATTTTGTAGTTTAGAAGGCAATCAATTTCTAGGTGGGGTTCTCAGATATTCAATTGTCTTATTGGTTGGAAGAATTTTTGGCATCAATTAATGCCTAATATGTACGAATACATGAATGTTAGCAGAATTAGTATGCATTAGTGTCTAATATGAAACCCCATTTGGATTTTATCAGTGTTATCAATCAGTGGCATGGGTTTTTACAGGGAGAGTGTTTTGCAAGAAAGGCTGTGATGCCGACTCCGAGACATGGGAGGAATGTGAGTATTCCTCATCTGGTTCTTCACTCTCTGCTTCTGCTTCTGCACTTCCTAATTGCTGGAGCAAATGTCTTAATACATACATACATACATATGTGGAGCTTTCATCTTTGTGATATCTCAATCCATTTTTGTGATGTGAGATACCGGAATCGAGTAGGTCTAGACACCAGCTTGTGCCCTGAATGGTTGGCCCAACGCTCATTTAGGAAAAAAAAAGCATGGGCTTATGTTTACATTTAATAAAAGGAATCATGATTTGTTGCAACTCATTAAAGGGAATTGTGTGTACTGGAAAGTTATTGACTTAAGCAACTTTAAATGAATTGCAAACCCAATATGTAATGTCAATTACTGCATCATGCTTCAACTGCTGATATGGTTTGACCACCAGGCTTGGCAGAGTGTGATCACATCTGCTATAAGGATCCTGTGTTTAAGGACAAGCAGTGGAGTGCTTATATTGACCGTTCTCCTGGAGCTTCCAGTTATTCTGAGGTATATTACCTCTTCATTTACAAAGTCTTATGGCATGAAATTTAATTCCCTTTTGATCTTGATGGGCTGTTACAAATGAAGTCTCAGTTGGCCTGGTGGTGACACTCAATGCCCTTTTCCATTTCTACTCAATGAGCTCTTTAGACTCAAAAGTTTATTTAGTCAATGCAAAAGGCAGTTTTCATTTAAGTTTTCTTTGTGATGAGAAAAGATAATTTATGTTGTGTGTAAATCTGGATTGGTTGCTTTGACTTGAGCTGTAATATACATGATGGTTTCATATCATGGAGGTGATAGATATTGCTTCTGTATGGTTCTATATGTAGGAAGTTAGTTGTAAGAATATTACTGTGACTGATGGCACATGACACCATACAATTGGACAACATAGGTTGATTTCAGTGAGGAAAAATATGGTTTTTTCAAAAATTCAGTAATGTTCAGCTGGATATTACATATTAACAGCAGCTTTGAGCTGTGGTAGCTAGTTGCTTCTGAAATTCTGGTCATATTGGAAGAGCTGAACACATTGTAGCAATATCTTTTGTCTGATTGTCAAACAGTAGTTGGTATGGTCTTAATGAAAGAGCTACACACAAGTGTGGAGAAGTTGCTTTTAGAAAAATGACTATTTAGGTGTGGTTTGGCTGGTCTTTACTTGATCGTACATTGCCTGAAAGTTTGATATGAGAAAGGAATATTGAAAGAAATGCTCCTATTAAGAAGATAGAAAGCAGTCAATTTTTGAAAGCTAAAGTCACTGTTGAATTTAATAGAATAGTGCATAAGGCAGTCAGTTTAAAATATGGCTTGGTTAAATTTTGTGGTGGGATTTCATCTTCTTTCTTCTTTATGTCCAGGCATGCTTCCTTGCATGTGTAGCTGGCTGTGGTTATAAGGTGAGTTTGGTCTAATGTGTCGAGCTTTTCTTTTTATTTTCTTTTTTTTCCTCCTCTTCTATTTTTTCAGCCATCTTTATCTCAAGGTTCATGTAAAACATCGTGCATGCTTGTGTGAAGGCATACTTTGGTGCTATAAGTCAATTTCATTGTGATATATAGGCCATAAATAGGAGTTGTAGAAACAACTTTTTTTTTTTCTAAAAAAAAAAGTCAAGGGTAAGGCTTTGTATAAATGAAAATTTCTCCTTCCCCTTACAGTATTGGAGTTTTAAGCACTAAGATGTCCTTTAATATTGTGTTTGGGAGAGGGGAAAGGGTGGAGAGGAAGAGGAAAATAGAGGAAAAAGGGTTAATAATGCTTGTGTCTGGGATATGTTTTTGAGGGATGGAAAAATGGGGAGAGGAAAACTAATTTTTCTTTCTAGTCCACCAAATTCATTTCTCTCAATATTGGGAGGGAAATTATTTTGATTCCCTATCATTTCTATTAAAAAACTATTATTTCTTTATATATATATATATATAGTAGTTTTATTAAAAGTGTAAAATTGACATTTTTGTGCATATTATTTTTCTTTCCCCCTCATAAGTTTTTTGCTTTCCTTCCTCCCATTACCCTTTCCTATGCAGAATAAGAGTAAAAAATTTTCTTCACCTCCAATTTTTCTCTCCTCCATTATCTTCCCCCCAACCTTCTCTCCTCCATGAATTATAAAAACTTGGTTGTTGGAAGATGGATGGAATAGCAACAGTCTTAATGCTTGATGCAGCAATTGCCTTGCATGAAAGGGTCTGGCACAATGCTCTGTTGTAGGATTTGCCTCACTAATCCATTGTATTTCGTTGTCAATGGCAGTTTGAAATTGGCCCAGAGACAGTTGATCAGGTTCGTCCAAACAGGCCATGCAAGCCTCCCCTCACTGAGAAGCCAGCCCCAGTTCAAAAGCAACACCCAGTTAAACCTGATGAACCTATTAGAGATATTCCTTGTACTTCTGCATAGCAACAAAATTGAACGAAAAGGGCAAATGAGTAGATTCAAATATTTTTGTCTTAAAGAACTTGTCGGTAATGAAAAGGGCAAGCTTGTTGTCCATCATCTACCTCTTACCAACCAGATTGTAGTCCTTCATCTGTTTGTCTCTCTATGTCAATCTCTTGAAAGAGGATAAAAATAGAAAATCACAAATTATAGGAAGCATTATAATAATATCAGTATCAAAATATTTGTTTTACAATAAAGAAAAATATCAGCAAATACTAGTTTATATGAGTTTAATTATAGTAAGTAGTTTATGTATAGACTTTTCTTTTTCTTTTTATTTTGGAGGAAATGAGGAAATGATTTATAATAAATAGATGCATGGTCATCTAATTGAAATTTTAGTCTATATATAAATGATGTGAATTACCAATTAAATTAAAATTCAATGAATTATCAAAACTAGGTGCAAATTTTGGTGATGAATAAGAAACACTCGGTTTAATAGTATAATTTCTCTTAATTGTAATAATTTGTATTTGTATAATCATATATTTACATTCGTGTACCCTTTTCCTTTTTTTTTTTTTAACGATTATGTAATTATAAAAACAAATTTCAGGTTTAAATAAAAAGGAGTATTTACATATAGTGTCTTTTATTATTTTCTCTAGTCTTGAAATATGCTTTCTTTAGTCTCTTTTCTCTTTTAACAAAACTTTTTTCTTTATTTTATATTCTCTATAATTTTTTTTCATACATTTTCTTTCCCTTATTTACAATCTCTCTCTCTCTCTCTATATCTATATATATATATATATGTTTACACTCTTAACATTTTCTTGAATTTATCTTCTCTTTTTTTTTTTTTTTCATTTCTTTCTAATATCTGTTTTCTTTTTGAGCTTTTTTTTTTTTTTTTTTGTATTTCTTTTTTTTTTTTTCTTTTTTTTTTTTATTTTTTTTACTTTTTTTTTTTTAATTTCTTTCTAATATCTCTTTTCTTTTTGAGCTTTTTTTCTTCTTTTTTATATTATCTTTACATTTATTCCTATGCAATATTGAGAGTGAATCAATAAATAATGAATAGTGAGAGAACAAGGTTACGTAAGGAATAAAATAATAATTTAAAAAATAATATATAAATTACTAACATGTATTTTTAGATTAATAATTTTGTTGAGTCAACTATAAAAACTTAAAATCTACATATATTATAATTAAATCTAATATACTAGACATTTTATTTGATGAGAAATAAAAGATGTAATTATATTTTTTTTTACACTTTTAAGAAAAAAATTAATTATTTTTTGATACTATAATTATGACTATCTACCTTTATCCTTGCAATAAAAATGTTCTTACAAAATTTACATAGTAACTAAATATACACATTTTATTTATATATCTTATAAAATTATTATATATGTAAACAAATTTTATTCAAACTCTAAAAAAGAGTTATTCAAATTTTGAGCATAAGAAATATCTAATATTTTATTCTTTTCAAAATAAAAATAGAAGAAATTAGAAAAATTATATATAACTTAAATTATATTTAGTTATAATTAATTTAATAAAATTATGTACATACTATTTTAAGTCTAATATATATATATATATAATAAATTTTGTTGGAGGAATTAAGTTTTTCATCGATTTTTTATGTTTGTCCAAATAAGTTTTTCTTACATTTTTTAGTACTAATAAATCTAAAATTTATTAATAAGTTTTCAATTTATTATTATACATTTAACATATATCTTTACGTTAAAAAAATAATAATAATAAGAGAATTTTAACTTAAATCAATGTTAAAAAATTATTAAAATATTATTGTTACTTCACGTGATAAATATAATAAATTGAATCAACTAATCTATTAGAAGAATTAAGAAAATCTATGACAACCCTAATAATAATTTGAGCAATGTGAAATCTTTTGATTTTCAATGAAGGATTGAAAAAATGTTAATGGGAAAAAGAAAAAGAAAAAGAAAAAAAATTAGTTTCATGTAAATTATGTTATTTTAATTGGGTGGAGGCAAAAGCGTCCAATAATGTTAAGTTACTTCTGTCCTTTACAGTTGTCTGATGAGATAATGATGATCGAAAATAAAATAAAATTATAGAAATAGAAAAATAAGTAATTGATCTTTTTAAGGAGATTATCCTTTTATGATTTTTTCGAGAGAGATCAGTCTCCAATAATATATTAGAGGGGATTGACCTCAAATTTGCTAAAATAGTTTTGATATAATTTTATTACTTGTTGTTTTTAACCATATGATTTACATACACACATATATAATAACTGACTACCTATTACTATGAAAATAATAAATTAAGAAATCTATAAATTAAAAAAATTTATACAAAAATAAAAATTAATAATAATAATTTTCTAATTAAGAGAATCTTATTATTTGTTTGCCTTTTAATTTAGTCTTATTATTAAGGCTAATTGAAAATTTGTTTTATCTCAATTTAGTATCTTCTTTAATTTTTCTTTCTTGTAACGTTTTTCATTTAATAGCTGGTAACAATAGTAATTTTGCCACCTCGTCTTCTTTGTAACTCCACAACATATTTATTTAACTGAAACTTCATTGTTAACTTAGAAAAATTACAAGTAATATCTCTCAGAGTTCTTAACTAATCAATATAAAGAATAATTTCATAATTTTTCAAAAATAACTAATAGAGATCAACGTAAACCATTTGATCTTACAATAAGAGTTTTACTTATGTAAACTTACCTCTGCATATTAGATTTCTACTATCAGTAAGTTTTACTGCAAACTTGTTGCAATTCTCCATTGGAAAAATAAGTTTTTGACAATTCTTTCATTCATTAAATTGTTGACACTTCCTGAATCAACTATTACCATTACTTTTTATACTTTAAGAAGTTCATTAATTTTCATAGTTTATAGATTAGAATATTCTGTCAAAACATGAACTGTAGACTCATCAGTGTATTCAATACGGATGTCATCACACTAAGGATAAACGTGATTGTCATTAATCTTATTATCTTTCTCAATTGGCTTAATAATTAAAAGTCTCCTTTGTTTACACTAACACTCTTTGTGCCACTTTTCATCACAGTTCAAACATAGTCCTTTTTTCATCCTCTATTCTAATTACTCTTGAGTCAAACTTATGAGATTAGTGAAATGATTTGAAGATGACATTACTATTTTTATCTGCAGATTTGCTAACAACTCCTTTAATAATAAAATGATAATTTTTCGAGCTCAATTTCTTCTACTGTAGATGAGTAAAGGATTTGCTAACCATCTTAGATGACTGCTAACATTATTCGAAGTTGATGAGTTTTAACTTTTCATCGAATTTCAAGAATAAGTCATTCAATAAAAGTGTTAATCAATTATCTTTCTAATAACTTGATATTTCGATGACTTGAAATGCACCAAAAGACCTTTGGTGAAGTCATCCCAAGTTAGAATTCTAAAACAAGTTTCAAACCAATTGTACCACTGAATAACATCACCTTCAAACTGAATAGAAGTAATTTTCACCTTAAATTGCTCTGGGTATGGTGGAAATGAAAGTATTTTTTAGCCCTGAAAATCTATCCTGCAGGTCATTTTTGTCCCGATGAGAAAATTTTACATTTAGACGTAATGATATATAGTTATTGTCAACACCTCCAGAGGGTTTTCTTGATATTGTTTGTTTATTGAAATATTTATACGTATTATTTTATAACTGATTATTTGTCAGAGTTAGTACCACTTGTTCAAGTCTTTTAAAAGACTCTTACATCAGAGATATGAATTTTTTAAAATAAGATATTCTAGCATTAAAATCTGATGAGTTATGTGAATTCATAGTGTAGGACTGCAAACGAATAATACCAAAAATTTGTAACAAAAGTGAAGTTCTAAAAATACTGCTATAATACCAAATGATAAGATACTAAAGATTGAAAATAAAAGAAAATTATATAAATAAAAAAATAAAGAATTGATTTTTTTCAAGAGGATCAACCTCATGTGATCTCTTCAAAGGGATTGACCTCCAATTTGTTAAAATAATTTTGATATAATTTTATTATTTGATGTTTTTAAACTATATACTTACACGTATACATATATAATAATTGATTATCTATTATTATGAAAATAATAAATTTATAAAT
The DNA here is from genome assembly GCA_021464305.1 of Kandelia obovata. Lineage (NCBI taxonomy): Eukaryota > Viridiplantae > Streptophyta > Magnoliopsida > Malpighiales > Rhizophoraceae > Kandelia > Kandelia obovata. The sequence goes on along the minus strand of CM038485.1, from coordinate 753,966 downwards.
TTATAAATTAAAAATTTTTATAAAATAATAATAATTTTTAATAATAATTTTTTTTAATTAAAAAAATTTATCATTATCTCTATTTTTCTTTTTCTATACTTACTTTCTCCTCTTTGTTTAAAGAGTAACTTATCTTTTTTTTATTATTATACTCTTATATATATATATATATATATATATTTAATAATAATTGTTAAAAAATGTAACTAAAAAGGAAAAAAAAAACCTTGTTAACAATTAAATAACAAAACCAGACAACATAGTTGAAAAAAAAAAAAGAAAAGAAATTAGAAGTTTGTGATATCCGTCTCTCAAAAAATTGATAAATAAATAAATAATAATAATAAAATTGAGATAATATATATATATATATATATATATATATAATTATATAAATAAAAATTAATTTATATTAAAAAATATACATACATCTTTAATATAATTGAAATATATTTATATAATAAATGTGAAATTTATATAAAATTATTTATTCAAATTAAATAATATTATATAAAAATATACATAAACATTTACATAATTTTAATATTTATATTGAATAAACCTTTTAATAAATTCTTTTATAAATAAATATAATTAATTATAATACTTTTTTATATTTATTATATTATTTAATAAATATTATTGCACAACAGCACACACAACATTATTATTAATATTATTATATTATTATTATATTTTTCAAATATATCTGAGTGAGTAAAAGCGTCTTTGACTAAAGCCAAAGCGCCTTAAGACGCGAGTGATGGGAACAAAATGGCAAGAAGCACACTTTGTCCGCTAATCACTTGCTTTCCTCCTTCACGCGACCCCATTATTATTATTATTATTATTATTTTCAGCCTTACCTTTCTCGAAGGTGCGCTCCTCCACATGTGTCCTCCGCCATTTAAGGGAGCTTTGTGGGTTAGACGAGACGGGACGGCTAAGTCTGTAGCTGATAGCTCTCAGGTAAATTAATTTCAGTTAATTGATCATTTTTGTGCCTTCTCTTCTCAGTTTCTGCCGATCTTGTAGCCTTTTATTTTTTATTTTTATTTTTTTTTGTTTATTTTTACCAGTTGATGCTTGCAGGCCTTGGAATGTGTTTTGTTGGTGTTGATTCTGTAAATTAAATGTTAATGGTGGTTGGGTAAGGTGCGCTTATCGGTATAATATATTTATAGGTTCAGATGCGTTGAGAGTGGGGGTTGGCTGTAGAATTTCGATTTATTAAGGAGAGCGAAGTGGATAACACTTTTGTTTGCTCTTTGATTAATTCTGGTTCCATTACAATATTGGATGGGATTGCAGAGAGCAAGCAAAAAAAAAAAAAAATTATTAGATTCATCTCTCTATTTAATTTTATAGAAGTTTCTTGTCATGCGGCACTAAACACCATGCTTTGAAATTTCTCGGTGTTACCATCTCTTAGTTTGTTTTTTTATTTTTTGGGTTGGGGTGTTGAACTAATCAATATTTGCATAAATTATTTGATTAAGACTATGGAAAACATGGCCTCCATAGACTTCCTAGAAAGGGGGGCGGTTTAATTTCTTATTTATTTATTTATTTATTTTTTAAAATCTTGTACGTTGCTGTGTTTTTTCGTGGTTGTTTGAATCTGAGAAATGTTTTCTGTTTCTATGCACGTGAAAGTGCAACTAAACTTGTAGAAGCAGTAAAGTCATACACGGACTTCAAATTGACATGATTCCCTCCCCCCTTCCCCTAAGATGATATTCTATATGCAGGGTTTGGTGACTAATATTTGCTTGGAAGCCATACATTTAATTAAAAAATGAGTAATTTTATATTTAATGACACTGGCCTTCATACTTCACCAAATCCCAATCTACAATTTGTTCCTATTTGATGTTATTTTCTCTTGTGTTGCCTTTTTTTTTTATTTATTTTTATGTTGTTGCTTTGCTGATTGTTCGGTCTTCTGCTTTCATCATCGCTTATGTAATTGGAGACTGAAATTAGCTGCATTTGGGTTGATTGAAGAGGATAATTAAGCTTCATTTTAAATCTCTCTCCCTCTCATTAATTTCTTTTTGCCCTTATCTTATTTCTATCTTTAATTGTCTAAATCTTGAATATGTGGCTGGTCTGGTGGAGTCTTAAGGTAATTTCAAATAGAAAGTCACTGAAAAGAGATTGAAACTACAAACATTTTCACTTCTTGGCAAAGGTTGTCAGGGACAATTACTGCTCATACATTGTCCTTATCTGGAAAAAAAACAAAAAAACCCACTTCTTGGTTCATTTGTTTCCCTGGTGTGATAATTTTGGAATGTGCATGATTATTTGGCTCAGACAGACAGAAAAGAAACCAGGTGACCGGACCTTCAACTAGGCCAGGTCGCTTAGTCAAACCAGTTATGGTGAAACCCAGTATAAATCTGGTTACATAAGACCTGCGGATTTTTGCTGAAATGGGTACAAAACTTTTGAAGTGTCATGGTATTCTTATTTTGAAAAGAATGTGACTTTGCTTCAAGGCCTTGCAACTGCCACAGGCTGACCCCTTATCTAAGGACCCTTATTACAAAGTAAATAAAACATTCCTCACTTGACTCATGTCAATTTGTTTCTTTTAATTTTTTTTTAAATATGCTACATATCATTATTACTCATACTAAAGATTTGATTTAAATTATATAATATATTTGTATTATTACTTGCATTAAAGGCTTCTTAAAATCCAAAATGGTCTTCCAATATGTTATATGAAAACCTATGTATAAACATGTGCATTTTTTCAACTTCTCTTTTTTAAAGACTTCTTCTTATATGCTCCCTTCCTCATAAACCATTGCATATTTTTGTTTTTGATCATTTTATTTCATTGGTTTTCAAAATCAAGCCACATTTATGAGGTTTTTTATATGGATAATATATAAAATCTAGAATTTGTATGTATATATATATATATATATTAAGATTATTTTAATTAATTAGTAGTTTAACCAATGATCACGCCAGCTGAGTTGATAGCCAGGTCAGGTCTGATAACTATGGGCATGTGGTGTGCTTGACATTTGATCAAGTGAAAATAGAGGTGGGGCCTGCTGTGTGGCATATGCCTTTATCCAGAGCTATTGCAGCATATTTCTAATCTTTTGTGCCTATTAAGTGATTGTTACTCTCCTATATGCGAGATAGTTTTCTTCTTGCCATTAGTTAGTGTCAAACATTGATTTGATTATAGTGTCTTGCTGGATTTTTTTATGAAGGCTGACTATTCTCTCTTAATCTTGCCTCATTCATTGTGCTATTCAGAGGCAGAAGACTGGCAGTTGAAAAACAAGCATTGACAGCGGAGGATGGACATTGACGAGTATTTCACACAGGAATGGAGATCAGTTGCGAGCGAAGCAACTAGATCAGAAGGTCCTGGTGGTTGCTTTGACTGCAATATCTGCTTTGAATTTGCTCGTGAGCCAGTGGTCACACTTTGTGGTCACCTGTATTGCTGGCCTTGCATCTACAAGTGGCTCCACGTCCAGAGTGCCTCTCTAGCCTCTGATAATCATGATCACCCCCAATGCCCGGTATGCAAGGCCAACATATCTCACAGCACGGTGGTCCCTCTCTATGGTCGTGGTCAAGCACCAGCTGAGGCTGAGCTTGAAGGCAAGACAAGCCATCAAGTTATGGTTATACCCCCCAGACCGGCAGCTTGTGGATCTGAATTTCTGGTATCTAACCCCCGACAAACTGATCAGCAGCGACCTTATCAAAATACTTACCAGAACCATACCTACAATGCCAATCCTCACAACAGTGTTGAAGAGCCTCCCGTGTCTCCAATGGTTAGTCTTGGAAACACTGCGCTGACAAGCTTTCACCACCCATCTGTGGGTATGTTTGGTGGTATGGTTTATGCTTCAGTTTTTGGGAACTCTGAGAACTTATATGCATACCCAAACTCATATCACCTGACGGGAGGCGGTAGCCTCAGGTTGAGAAGGCAGGAGATGCAAGCAGACAAGTCCTTGAACAGAATCTTACTTTTTCTCCTCTGTTGTGTTCTCTTATGCCTCGTTGTATTCTAAACTGCAGTTTTGGGTTATTTTCCACTGGCGCATTTTGTATAGTTTTTTATAGGGCATTGGAAGCAAAGCTTGTGAGACCGAGACATCCCCAGTAGTTGTGTTCTAGATTGGTGGATGATGTTTGAGAAAAAATAACACGGTATTTCCCAATATTAGAATGCGACCTGTAACTTTACTCCCAAAACCCCACTTGAATCCTGAATTCAAGCCCTTTTGTGTGGCCAAAAAGTCAATTTTGACGACACCAGGGTTCTCAATGCATGTAGAAAAGTAACGTCTTCTTAGAAACTATCTTTTAATTTTTTTTTTTCCAAGTGTTTGGTTTTCAGAAAATCCTTTTAATGTTTTGGGGGAAAAAACAATGGGACAACGTTTTATAAGCTTGGATTTTTGAGCAAATTTCTTTCATCTCAATTCTTAGCCGTGCAAATAAAAGGATTATTCAGAAAGTTAAAATTATCACTTGAGAAGATAATTTAACATGTCTCTTTTTATATTGAATAAATTTAGATTTTTACATATTAATATATACTTTATTGCCGGCATCCGGCCAGCTGGTTCAGACTCAGAACTGGGCCCTCCAAATTGTCCCCATATAGTTGATTCCATTGACATGATAACAAAGACAAATGATTCCTGTCGAATAAGGGGCAATAGTATACTGCTTTTGATTGAGCGTGAGTGTGACTGTTGTTGATATAATAGGCTACCCGGTTCTGCTCATTTTATTGGTGTTCTCTCCAGGCAATAGCCTCCTGTTGTGGTAGAAATTGTTTGGTCACCTGCTAGTCTACACAGATAATGTATTTGTTAGGCATCAGTACCTTTTTTCTTCTTTCTTTCTTTTGAGCTGGTTAATGAAGTCCTATCCCTAGGCGTGCTCTCTTATTGTTGGCCGAACCACTAATGTTAATGCAGTTGATGATGGTCCTAGTTTAAGCATCCAGTTTTGTTCTACGAACTCCTTCCCTTTGTCAATTGATTAACCAATTCTAAAGATGGTTTTTTTTTTTTTTTTTTTATTGGTACATTAGTCTATAGATATTTGATCTTTTCAAACTCATCCAATCCGACGACCGCAAAACTAAGCCTGGCACAATTCGTGACATGAAAAGTTTACAATCCAGCAAGGTTTTTCTTCGCCAGGTAATGCTTGCAGCAAATTAGTACCAGAAGACCATATCACTGTAAAGGACGTCAAGGAGAAAATATGATACTAAGTAAACATTTGGGAACAGATATTCCATAGACATCAGTGACATGATAGAGAAATTACGATCCCACCTGCAGATGTTTAAGATAATCACGGCAATCCTACTCCGACAAGGTGGACTTGAGCTCCCCATTGTTTCGCAGCTCCATTATGATGTCACAACCTCCTACCAGCTCGCCTTTGTAATAAAGCTGCGGAAAGGTTGGCCAATTTGAGAAGACCTTTATTCCCTGCCTCACTTCCTCATCGGATAAGATATCGAAGGATCCAAAGTTTACTCCCTCCTCCCTCAGAGCATTAACGACCTTGGAACTGAAACCACATCTAGGAGCATCTGGATTGCCCTTCATAAAGAGCATCACTGGAGATGAAGTAATCAAACTCCTCAAACGATCTTCGAGTGTCTCTTTTGGAACAATCCCTTTCTCAACCAAAACCCTTCTAAGTTCACCACTTTTCTGCATTTCCATAACAATATCTGATCCACCAATGAGTTCACCCCTAATATATAACTGAGGGTAACTGGACCAATTCGAATAGACTTTGAGGCCTTGACGGACTTCCTCATCGGAAAGAATGTCAAAACTCTCAAAATTAATTTTTTCTTCCTGAAGTATTGCAACTACCCTCCCACTGAAACCGCACTTTGGTTCATCCGGTTTTCCCTTCATGAATAGCATAACTGGGCCTAAATTGATCAGTGCTTCAAGTCGAGAGGCCAAGGTGGCACTCAAACCAGTGGATCCTATAATGCCACCCTTTCCACTTTCTTCACCACCTTTCGTGTCATCAGAACCAATCATATTGATCCCATGGTCTCTGAAAACTTCTTTTAGTTCACCACTCTCATGCATTGCTATGGCTATGTCACATCCACCCAGAAGCTCTCCTTTGCAATAGAGCTGAGGAAATGTTGGCCAGTTAGAGAACAACTTTAAGCCTTCACGCACTTCATTGTCCGATAGTATGTCAAAAGTTCCAAATTTGATATTTTCATCCTTCAGAATATCAACAACTTTCTGGCTAAACCCACACCTAGGTGCTTCAGGAGTTCCTTTCATGAATAACATAACAGGGTGAGATTCAGTCAGCTGCTGCAACTGTTTTTTCAGTGCATCACTTAGCGCAGGTTGCACTCGATCTGCCACCTGGGAAGAACCATTTTCTTTTGCAAATTCTTGGACTGTTTCAAGGACGGTTGGCCCAGCAGCCATGCCAAGGCTGGCAGGAACTGCAGGTTCTCCAAGGTTAACTGACCCAGCAACTTTGGCAACTTTGTTTGCCAAACTTGAAGGGTCTGCACCTTCCAATTTATCAGCTACCTCTCCATCCTGTGGGGAAAATAATATTTTGAATAGCCATTCAATACTTTGGAAAAATAACATTTGAATAACCACTCAATACTTACACTTGAGGCAAGCTTTTAGGGGGGAGAAGCAAATCATTTCTACATTCCTATGCATACATATGTGTAATAAAATGTGCAACGAACCTAGCAAACCAGCTTTATTTATTTTTGTATCTTGAAAATAACACTATAATTCAACTGTTTAACTCTTCCTCAGAATTATATTCCATCAACTAGAATCATCAACCATATCTGTTTCACACACAGGCTTACTGTTCATAGAGTGCCAAAGGCTTGTAAATTTTGTGTATAAAAATAATTATTTTTTAAGTTGATTAAAACTTTCTAAAAGCAATAGCAATCACAACAGAAGGAAAAGCCGAGTAGATGATCACTGTAACAATTAAAGCTTTAATCTCTCTCTCTCTCAAAGCAACAAAAACGAACCAATTTAACATGCCAAAACACTGTATACAGTATAAATTACATAATAACATCCATCATGCAAGCACCAAACACACAAAAAAAAGTGACCAGTAACCCAAAAGCCAATCTGAATCGGAGAAAAACAAAAGCAACAATGGTACAATTTATTTATTTATTTTATTAAAAAAAGCCCAGAAAAGCTTTACCTTGAAGAAAACAAAAAAGGGGACGGCAGCAACCGAATAGATCTCAGATATCTCCGGCTGTTCCTCGGCTTCAACCTACAAATACCCACCACCAAATTCAACAAAAAAAAAAATCTCTATAAATAAATAAATAATACCCAGCAAAGAATTAAGAGAAGAAAAGATAAGTTGGGGGCAGGGGGATACCTTGAGGAAGTGGGCGTGAGGGAAATCGGTGGAAAGATGGGAAAAGACTTGTTCCATTTGCTTGGAGGCCTCGCACCATGCCGCCCAAAAGTGCACGATTACAGCTCCTCCATTCTTCCTTATACTGTCCAGCTCCGCCTTTGACTTCACCTCCTTCACTGACCCTCCCATCCCTTCTCTCTCTCTCTCTCTAAAACCCCAGCGAAAGTTAAAAAGCTAAACACAAAGTCGATCCCTCCTCTTCACCGCACGCTTGCCAATGAAAACCTAGAAGAATCCGTCTGGAAGCCACCGGGTCTCTCAATGTTCTGCCCCGCCCTGCTGCGCAATATAATTCCCAATTGTCTTAAATACCTAAATAGTCCCTAGACTTTCACCAAATAACGATTCCATCCCCTTATTTGTTTTATACCATTTGTGATTTTAGTAATATAATAATAATAATAATAATTATAATTATAATTATTATTATTATTCAATTCCTATAAATATCATAGCTCTGCTTCAAAGATTTCATGAAGAAAATTTAACAGATAAACTTTAAGCATTTTGGTGGGTTGGGGGGGGGGGAGTCAGAAATGGAAGCGAAGAGAGAAGATTACAAGTTCCTGGATATAAGAGATGCAATTGCTTGCATCAACCAGAAAGTCAGCGTCTTCGCCGTCGTTCTCGAGTTCGGCCTTCCCAAGAAGTCCAAAGGCACCGGTACCGTTACCCTTTTCCTTTTCTTCTTCTTTGTTTTTTTTTTAAAGGATTTTCAATAACTCAATGTAATTTCTTTTGTGTTTCCCCCGCAGATTGGTATTGCACGCTGAAAATAATCGATGAATCGCATCCGCAGCCCGGACTTTCCGTCAATTTTTTTGTAGAATCTCCGGACTTGCTTCCTCGTATTGCCTCTTCCGGAGACATAATTCAGCTTTCTAGTGTGATGGTGCTCTCTCTCTCTCTCTCTCTCTCTTGTAAATTTTAAAGGCTTTTCTTGATGGCATTTTGAATTTTTGTTATTAGTGTACACCAGTGCCTTTTGTCGGAGAAGAACGGGATTTAACTTTTCCATGAATTTTGAGGATATAACTGTTATTTTTTTCTTTTTGATTTTATTTTCAAATGGAGTTGTGAAATATGAACATTTTTCTGATTTCACGCATGATAATCCTTTTCAAAGGTTTTGGAAATCCTGGTGCCTGGTGCTTAGTGGTGATGGCGTACCAATTTGTACTGAAAGTTTTTTTTTTTGGGGGGGGGGGGCGGAATACCTTTATGCAGATGAGATGCCACCACGGCGAAGTAAATGCGGTTTTTGATAAGAGGTTCTCATCTTTTGCCTTATATGAAGGGAAAGACGGTAAAGATTTTTGTCCTTATCAATCGTCTTCAAGATTCCGCTCAAGAGATTTGGACTCAAACTTTGTAGCGGAACTAAGAAAATGGCTAGCTCATTTCCAGCTCAATGAAGGTAATCTCCATGATTCACCAAATTGATAAGCAAAGTTCATCTGTGATATGCTCACATTTTCTGCCTTAAATTCCAGGTCATGGGCCAGAAAATGTTGTTTATTAGTTACTAAGAATCGTGACTAATATAGATACTAAAATTTCCATAACAATAACATTTTGGGTTTAAGTCAGTGTGAGGAACAACACGAGCAACTAGATACTAGATGTCATTGGAAATTAACTGCCTCTTCAAGTTTAGGCATCCTTTTGCTATGGAAGAAGATTTCAAATTTGGCATCCTTTCTGAGAAAATAACTTGCCTGACAAAAATAATTGGCATTGGAAGCTTGTTTCAATGAAATGAATTCCTGAGGCTTATTTGTGTTATTTGGATGTGACACCAAATTTCTTCTTTGTTTAAGTTCAGAAAATGATCAAGTGCATGGTTGATGGTGTTGGTGCTGACTGGATTTTTGTAGTAAGTGACTGATAGCTTTCTCAGCACTGGCTGGTGATTTTTCAGTGGCTCAATGATAATAGTTGAGGTAGACAAGAATTTATTAATTGATAGTATGATAGTTGCCACTGGCTGGCTGGTCATCTGCAGTCCAAGATAGCCAATTGATAGACTGGTAGTGGCCCACCAACTGCCAAATTAGTGAATTACCAGTGGCTGGCGAGCCCATTGTCAGACAGGTGGCTTTTGCCACAATGGTCTGTGAAAGTTAAATGTAGTTAATGGTGACTATAGGTGATAAGTGATAAAATGTGGAATTTAGCTTTTGTATTGTAGAACTGTGGATGTTCTAGAACATGATTTCCATTTTTGAAGTAAGGAATTTATTTTCCATCAAAATGGCTTAATTTCCCTTTCAAGTAAGAAACTGTTTTCCATCAATCAATTTTCCAATGTGCTCTAAACGTCAGAAAATAACAAATGTTTCATGGGAAAATTTCTGCCTATCAAGTGGAGATTTACCTTTTTTCCCCTTTTATCCTTGGTGATGAGTGACCATTTTGTATTTGTTGAAAAGGCACTCTTGCATGTTTTTATTTGTGGGTCAGAATGTAGCTATGCCCAACTGCTCAAGTGAAATACTGTAAATGTTCCATGTTTTGATGCTCAATATATTTCTGGCAGTAATTTTCAGTTTACTTATTCCTATGGTTTTCAGACTTTGTTATATCTACCATATTGTATGTTTTGAAATGTGTCTTTTGACCTTGTAAAAAGCTGTCTTTTTATGTAAATTCTAGGTTCAAGTAGCTTCTTGTTCTTGAGAGATATCAAGGAAGAACAGGTTGATTTAGTTTGCAAGGTATGTCAACTCCGTTTTTATACCCATGTTGTGCATGTGTATTAGATAGACTAAAACTCTAATTGATTTTGAAAATCTTAGGCACTAATTTTATCATTATTCCTTTTAACAGTGCCCTTCAATTAATAGATCCTGATGTTTTGATTTTTTGGGAATGTTAAGATTCTACATGTTTATGAGGTTGCTGAGAATGAGTGGATGGCCCTTGTTTGGGATGGAACTGATTCTGCACCAATCATTATTAAACAAAGGTCAGTTGTCTTAAGATTGGTTTTTTAGCATTTAGTATTCTGATTTTGTTCTCAGTACACTGTTAAAAGGCCAAAAAAAAAAGTTTTAAAAAAAATGATAAAGGAGAACTGTTGATTAAGTATATTGTGATTTATAATGGAAAAAATTCTAAATATTTTTAGGAGCCATTACTTGCCATTATGTTTATATGGTGTTTTAGACCTCCAATTTTGCTCCTAATTTCCAATTACAACTAACAAGCTAGTGGGGCTCTAATGAGTCAGACCAAGCTGAGCTTTGACATGTACTGGCTTGGGTCAATAACAAAATGAGCTCCAAATTAGGCTTGGTATCAAGAGCTCTAGTACTTAATTTAAAATGAGTGTTCAGAGATTGTTGACGAGCTTACTGAGGATCTACTTACAAGCTGAGTTCATGGTTCTCCAAAAGCTTGACTTGTCCACTAAACAGCTTCAAAATTGTGCTCGTTTACAAAATTGAACAACTCAAACAATTCATTAACAAGACATTTTAGAGCCATTAGTGAGCAACTCAGCTCATTTGCAACCTTTCAAGCTGGGAATATGTCACATGCGAGGCTGCTTTTTATATTTATACTTTCACCTGACACTTGTTTCAACTTTGATATTTGATTAATTGGATCACCTGAGTGGGAGCATTGCCTATGCAGTCCATCATTGGCTAGATGGTTGTTTAGACCGATGAGTTCTGGCTTCAGGTATATGCATACATCTCCAGTTTTAATGAGAGGTAATATGGCTGAAAGTGCAGTTTAACGGCCAAGATGTTGGTCTAGTCTTTGGAGATCCAAATGTTGGAAAAATTGGGGGTGTCAGAAATCACCTGTAATTTGTTGGGATTGATAGGATGATGTATTTTTTATGCAGAGTTTTGGAATGAAAAGGGAAAAAGAATTTTCTCCAAAATTTGGGTTGATTGATATCCTGACTTGGGATGTCTTGGGGACCAAAAGAATATGAACTCCAGGCTTTTTTGTTAATTTCTTTTTAGTTTATGTTGATAACATGAACTAGGCTTTTTAATTTTGTTTGCAACCATATGTTACAATTGCTAGTATCCGAACTGCTGTTGCTGAGGTAATTAGAGGAAAAGGAGTAGCAGTTTAAGTTGATAAAAAAAAGAGAAAAAAAAAGAGCTTATTACAGCAATGTTTATGTATATGGTATAAAAGAACATAAATTGGTGGAACGCAATCCTAGGGCCATTCCAGGGAAAGAGGGGGAAAATGAGCTGAGTTGACTGAGGCATTCACCTCTAGGGCCTCTTGCAAGCATGAGGCAACTTCCTAGGTGAGGTGTGAGTGCCCCATTGAAGTCACCTTAGCAACAGACCTCCAGATGCACTAAGGGGTTTTCTTGCCTGGCCCGGTTGCCTAGGCAAGGGAGGCGAGTGCTCTTGGAAACAGTGGGTAGCAAATATTAAGTTCTCATTTGGAAATAATGATGCCCACCATCATTGTTAAATCCCCATTTACCCCGTGCTTTGAACTGCAGGCTGGAAGATGAAATGGATAATCCACTTCCTTTACAATTGGAACCCTTGCCTTTGTCAAGGGATTTATTATGTACACTTCCTACTGTTGGAACAATTCTGCGGGTGACTATTGAAAAAGGCAATGAGAAACATGTCCTTCACTTGCTAAATCCTGGCAAGTGGATGAAGTTTGTCAACATAAGGTGTGAAGCACATTCAGGACTGTGGCATGGTGTAATTACTCCCTTCACAAAGCTACGCTATACACCAGACGAGGACTGTCTTGTGTTAGCCCGCAAGAAGTAGGTATATATGATTGTATGTGCCTAAGCAATTGTACTGGCAACTTCCTTCTATGTGTTCTTAGGCGTAGGATGTACTTTGCACTGTACTTTTTCAGGGCTTACGATCAGCGTTTGTCATTGAAATTGGGGCGCATCCCACATTGGTGCTTCCCTTGGTGTTCACGAATCACAGGTTGCACATCTTTGCTAGTGCTATTGTCTGATTTGGCCTTAAAAAATTATTATCTCCATGTCTACAATCTGCCATATGGTGAAGCTAACATTTCCTTTCCTCTTTCAGAGGTTGACTATGATCACATGCCATTTGTTACCTTAATGGATGTTCTCACCTATTCAGATGTATGATAAGTATATATGCACTTTACATTTTAGTTGTTTGTGTTGTCAGAGCTTATTCTATTTGTTCCACTTGTAGCCAGCAACATTTTTCAATTTCTTCATTTTTTTTCAGAAAAAGAACAATCCATTACCTGTTTTATTAGCATTGTTTTTGAGATGCGTATTCTTCTTTCTAAGTGGGTTGCCAAGGATGTCCTTTTCCACTATTATGTGTGTCATCTTATTTTACAACTTCTTTGCATTAGAGGGTCTGTTTCCAATAAAGAAAATATAATTGGCAGTAATGTGGTGAGGTTTCTAGTTATTTCAGTGTAAGGGCCATTACCTTGTGACATAGTAAAAGTCTTAGACCGGTGTTGAGTGGAGCTTTGTTATGCAAAATCATTGAGGATTGGCATATCTCCAAGTCTTCCATTGCAACACTCTTAAATAAGACAGTTATTTTGATTCATTGACTACTTGTGCTAGAAAGTCTTGTTAATGGATACTTTCATATAGTCAGAGCCCTTTTTTTCTTGCGTTAAAGCATATCACCTTTATTTTTTTCAAATTACATAAAAGGTTCCCAGTATTTGGGTGGATATTACATAGAAACTGACCTACAAAACAGATGCTTGAATAATATGACATATGCAAGAGTGTGATATTACATCTTGCTTGATGGCCTTCAAACCTTGCAGGTATTATCTAAATTCAAGTGTGTGGTTCGTGTAGTGGATCTATTTCCATATCGAGTCCAGGACTTCTCTTATAACCAGATTTACAGGATTAGACTAACTATAGAGGATCCAACTGCTAGGATACATGCTTTTGTGTATGGTGAAGATGGGGTAAGTATGCACTTCTACTTCAAGTTGCATTCTACAGTGATATTTGCCAATTTATGTCTGCATATTGCTTTATAGTTTGATTACTTTACCTTATAGGGCTGTGTAGTTGGGAGGTTAACTTAGCTTGATTCTGATATTTCCCTAACTGCAATCAGTATTATTGAGATCTATTGCACAGAATCCTTTATCTCTATTCTGCTTAGGCCAAATGGTTGTCTGATGTTGTAATGCCAAGTCAGTGCTCTGTAGTCATTCCTTATACCACAGCTTATGCTGCTTTATGTCTTGCTCTTGCTTTCCTATTTCATTCCACCGAAATTTAGTTAAATTTTCACACTGTTGCATCCAGAGGCTCTCACGCTGCAAGTCTTAAGGAAAAATTAGATATACGCAACCTTATCCCTTATTTTGCAGAGAGGTTGTTTCTGTTATGCAAACCTGTGAGCATCAGGCCAAACTCAGTTCAAATACACTCGTAGCTGTCACTTGTGTGAATGGGGTTGTTAATATTCTGCCACCTCTTCATCAAGAAAAACTATTGTTCTTTCAAAGATGTTAAAACATATCTTAAGTTTTTATATCTCATTGTAACTACCTTATATGTTAAATTTTCTTGAGTATAACTTTTAGTAGTCGAAGACATTGAATTTATTCTTCTTCTTACTTATATATCCCCTATTGATTCTTGTTTTGCTCTTTGAGCAGTTGAATTTTCTCTAACTCTTGGCAGTTCTGTTCGTCATAGGAATGTTTTTTTGGTGGTCATCCCACGGTTGATGTATTAACAAGGAAGCGAAACAAATTGCTGGGGGTGACAATAAATGCTGATGGTGAGGAAGTGGGTGCTCACAGAAACCCGCCATGGGTTCAGTGTTGCATGAAATCATATTTCCTTGATGGAAACGATATTTGGGGAAGCAGACATTATCGGATTTTTGGCACCAAGCTTGCTGTGTAAGGGAGCTGGAAGACGAGTCTGCATCAGCTGAGGTGCTTTTGTGTTGTACACCCACAGAAAGTGTAAATAGTTGGAAGCAACAAGTGCCTGAGTTAAGGGGGCTCTGGGCTGTTTTTGGTGTGTTTGGTAGCCGTAAACAATTTGATGGCCATCCTATCATTTGGCACGGCTATCCACTGGACTGAGATGGTAAGCAACTCAATATTTTTTGCGGATTTTTGTTGGGATTGATTCCATTGGAAGCGATAAACTATCAAATTCTTTTTTATTCCAGTCCTAAAGCATGCATTTAGTGCATGGAACAAGATGATATCATAGGCAAGTTAAATTTCTTTTCAATATATAGTCATTTGCATAATTGACCTTACTAAGTAGACATTGTTTAGTGGACAATATAAATTATACATAAAATAATATTTAGAATCACAAGGATGATATTTAGTCTTACAAAATTTTACATGAAAATTTATTCTTTTTATATAATTTTATTTTGTCATAAATTGATATAATTATAATGTATGAGGTGGTCTGTGTTTTAATATTTATTTATTTTTTAATAAGTTACTATGAAATTGTTATAAGAATATTGTTGGTTATTTTAACTATCTTAATTAAGGTAGTTTTATACATATGATATATTTGTTACTTGTCCTATATTATTGCAGTTTGGATATCATCTCACAAATTATTATCTCTTCCTTATTTTAGGGCTTTAATCTTGGACGGCACATATATATATATATATATATTCAATTAATTAATTTAAACTAAATTTCAAATTCAAACCCTTTAATTTAATTAGGATTATGTAGAATCTCTTTGTGGACATTTGACTTGAGGATAATTCTATGCACCAACATTCTTAGCCCTTTGTATGCCCCCAACCAGGTGCGACCAGTTGTCTGAAGTATTTTTTGGGAATAGGAGAGTTAACATGCACTTGGTTTGCTAGACATCCCAACAGAATTGTGAGGAAGTTGAAGTGCAAAATTGGAAGCAAGAGTGTTTGTCATCTCAGAACCTAAGTTAGGAGGCATTATGACAAACTTTGCCATGCACCAGTATCATAAATGCATTTAATAAGACATTATTCCATTGGATGCAAAAGCTAATAATATACTACATATATGAGACAATTTCACACCCAGACTAACATTGAATATTTTAGATTAAGGTAAAGTTTCATCTATCCAGGCTCAATTTTCTGCCAGAACCACAGGTGAGTGACACCCAATTGCAGCTTTTGTCAATAAAACCCAACGCGCGGTGAGATACATGGATTCAAACCTGCAGAACACTTGAGCAACAGCAGCTTAGAAATGTTTCACATATGAAATGGGAGAAAAACAACCAAAAAAGAAAACAAAAGGGTAAGGACTAAACTTTGGAAATTGGTTATAGGGCCACATTTCCAGATGATTCCACTATCTTGTCAGGATAGGAACACCACAAGCATCAGGGGCATGCTTTCCCTCTTTGTAAACAAGGTTCCCTCGGACAAAAGTCGCCAATACTTTTCCAGAAAGTCTGGTTCCCATGTATGCTGAGATACTCTGTATACAAAGTGAACATGGCTGTGATTTCAGGAGACTTGCCAGTTACAAGAAGTTCAATGGATCCATGTTGGTTATATGCAAATGACAACAGTGATTGATGATTGGTATGTTAAAGCAAATTGAATAATACACTGTGTCACACTATTTTGAAGGACTATCACAGAAAAGGAAATTAAAGAACATAGTCCCGACAAGCAGAAGTTCAGCAAATCAGAAAAAATGTGTAGATAAGTTAAAAACCTTACCGGATGTTTCAGGAACACAGGAAGATCATCATTGAGGTCGAATTCCACATTTGGATCCCATACAACAAAATCTGCATGTTTTCCAACCATAATTGCCCCCTGCAATAATCAGTTCAGAGTAACCTAGTTGATCATTAGACAATCACCTCCTGTTTATTGTCTTATTTTCCCAGCGACACACATCTTAATTAAGTCCAAAAGAAGACAAATGAATGAAATTCACTCCACCTTCAAATCTTGTCCAGCAAGCTTGGCAGGCCTCTCACTCCACCACAAAGTCAATTGTTCAAAAGTTGCTCCATATTTGAGCCCGTAAGACCATGTCACAGGGAGAACAAACTGCAGGTGCTATAACCGTGAATCCTCAAAACAAACAATAGGAAATAGCAAACTGGAGCAAACTTTTGATTGTTTAACCAATATAAAACAAAGAAAATGGACATGCTTTTTCTTCACTATCCTCACATAAGATACATATTGCAATCCGACAATTGTGAAAGAAAGGTTTGGAAAAAGATAGCTCTTGTGCACACACAGGTGTTTTCAAGCAGCCAGTCGTCATACCTAAATTTATCATGATTCAGAGTATCCCAACCATAAATATTCAATTATCATCAGATAAAATGCATTTGTGTATGGCTGAAGACTGCTTCAACATAGACCTCACTCAATAACACAGTCAATGCATATGACATAAATATGAATGATTATGTATCAAGAAAATATTTCACACGAGAAGCAGATAGCAACTAGAGAATCTTAATCACTAAAACTTCTTTATGTTGGAGAAATCAGAGAGCTATATGGGTTGCCACTAAATGAATAAATAGTAACCTGTAAAGATGATATGCCACCCCAAGCCTTCAAAAAATTACCCTCATCAAGGAGTTTTAGCTCAGGCAGTGTTGGTGAATGATCAGAGCTTAACATATCAATATCACCACCCTGAAATACAGATTTCAACATCAAAGAGAAACAATGAAGTGCAAAATGAATATTGGACGTGGGTGTATTCTAAAATTCATGGTTACCAGAAGAGCCTTCCACAAAGTTTCTTTATTAGCTGCATCACGAATGGGTGGAGCACATTTAAAACGAGTGTCTCCATCCTGAATCTCTTCTGCTGAAAAGGCTAGGTAATGGGGGCATGTCTCAACTGTGACACTATCACCATTACTTTTTGCTTGCTGTGCAAAACATGTAAAAGGCAACATAGTTAAAAATTTAGTCATTAAAAGAAATTTCTGGATATCAATGGAAGGAGAATTCAAGACTTTAAAGATCTAATAAATGCTATTATCTTTGCTTGAGTGCCAATTTAACCAATTGTAATTTTGTACTGTCAGCGCTTATCACAGAAGTAAAACAGAATATCAGTCTAAGTGAAAGAGGGTTAATGTAAAAGTTGATAAGAAAGAAGGTTAATAAAAGAGGACTATATTTGTCATAATTCAAGCACCATATCAACTGTGGTGGCCACATGCATTAAAGAAAAAAAATCAAAGCACTTAAATTTGCAGTACCTTTAAAAGCTGCAAGGACAGACCTGCGTCTGACAAATGAACAATATGAAGATGAGCACCATCTGCAGGACCACCACTTCTTGTGTCCCTTGATACTGTCAAGAGCTCCCTAATAGCTGCCTCCTCCCTGGTTGAGAAACAGAAGGATCTATAGTTCTTTAAGTGTAAGGGATCATACATCAAGCTGATTGACACATATGTCAATCTCGCATGAAAATGCCCCAGCAACTCTGTTATTTGGTAAGATATAATTGGATCACTGATTGCTAGTACAATAAGGATTGACTATGCTAGCATGGTATAAATGAAATAGTTAACATTAGGATTACTCAGATACACTGTGGTTGAGTTAGAATTTATCTTTCTATTTTGGTGATGTTTTTGCACCATGACAGATGGCAGCATGCATCAAGCATGAGGCTGAGTGAACCCTCATCAAGAATACTCAACTGTATGCTATATTTTAAATCTGATCTGATGAAATTTAGGTTTTTTAAACTGCAAAGGGAGTGGGTAGATCAAAAAATATAGTGGGATAGTAACTTCTGCTAATGATCATAATCAATATCTTACCACAATGCTGGCCTTGTTTTAAGGTATGTGGAATAAGATTGAGGATCATCTGCATTATTTTCAGAATAGATTACAGAATCTTGTTGAATCTCTGCATGTACAAGCAAAGGTCTTCTATATTTTGCCAGCACTGACAGTCCCTCCTACAGAAGCACAGGAAAAGAACCTTAAGCAAACAGGGAAACTCCTGTTGATGTGGCAGAATGACAAACATATGCCATGATCAAGGATGCTGACCTTCAGAAATGCAAATTTTGACAAACATATAAAGCAAAATGCAAGAATAATTATGCAGTGTCACTTTTAATCAGAAAGCTACAAACCAAATTCCAGTTTTGTTTTAACAGTATAGAATATGTACAACAGTTGTTGGGCAGGTATAAAACTAGACCTTGATGTGACTGGCATTAGTCATAGGAAAGTCGTTTATCCCTGAAGGACACATAAAAGACTGCAAAACAAGAACAGTGGGAATTAGAAGGAAACATTTGAGAACTAGAAATAAAACACAAACTCAAAATCCTATTTCTTCTGTATGTATCTCCCTCCCTTTTTGCACACATACAAACATATTATCTGTACAACAATGGCTACCATGAGTGGCCAAACATATTACAATCTCAAGAAGGAAAGTGTCATGTGGGCACAGTTATCTGTGCAAGTAACTTGAGGAGAAACTTTTGACACACATCCAAGGATGATTACCTTCAAACCCAGAGCACCTGCGCTTAGTAGAGCTTTGAGAGAGCTTGCATTGAAAGCATTCTCAGGAACTAGGCCTCCCCAAAATCCTAATCATTAGAGTTCAGACACACAGGTAGTAAGTCCTTTAAAAATTGGCAAGCCAAGTTATTGTTTCAAGTACAGATATTTTAAGAACTTACCCACATCAACGTAGATTTTCTTTTCTGCCGCCTCAATCTATTACATGTATGTCAGAAAAGAAGGCCAACACCCTGTAGTTAGTCAAATAATCTGAAATTGCAAACACTAAGAAAATTTTGGATTTATTCTTTAGAGAATATTGACAAAGTGAATGGAACATTGAAGAAAGACAAGGGTTTTAGCTTTGCAAGACCATCAAACTGAAACTACAGATATTTCTCAAGGATTTTAATAAACTAATGAAATTCAACCCAGCTCTCATACCTTAAGTCTTAGAGTTTCTGCAGAAATAGTTGAGGGAAAACTATTTAAAGGCATGTCAATCAATGTTGTTATTCCGCCTGAGATATATTAACACAGGTGATAAGATTTAAGAAAACAATATAAAGATTGTATTGTAGCACAAGTGTTGACAGTGCACAAAGACAAGCTCTTCAGAAGGAAAAGAAACTATGAAAATTCAAAAACCCAAGTTTATGAGCATCCCACATGACAAACATATAACAGTATTTCACATATTGTGCAGAAACATGATGAAAAGACTACACTCAACAGGGAAAAACTTTTGAATTCTTTTCAAAACAGAGATAAAATAAGGATTCCTACTTCCATACGTATAAGATATATCCACAATTTATTGCGAAATTGTGGCAGGGTGTACCAGCAGCTGCTGCTTTAGTGCCTGAGGCAAATCCTTCCCATTCAGCTCTTCCAGGATCATCAAGATGAGCATGTCTGCCATTGTAACATGGATTTTAGTTACTCCTTCAAAATTCACAGACAAGTAAATAGCCAACTCGTTTCAGAAGTTTTCTTTTATCCACAGAAGCGGCATCTTACACATCAATTAAGCCAGGCATGACCACAGCTTCTCCATAATCAACTATATGCTCCGTCTTAGTTTTAGCCTTCCAATCCTCTTCATTAACTATGGATATGATATAATCGTCCTCCACCTCAACTGCTCAATCCCACAATTCAAATAAGAAATGTAATTGGTTAGAAAGTAAATTTTCTTCATGGGGAAACGCTGAAAAACACGAAAGCAACCATGACATCAACACAGGGCTATACCAAGAGGACTAAGTAGCTCGCTATAATGCTATTACTTAGAAGAAGAAAAAAAAAAAAACTTAACACGAGTCCAGTGACCATCAAAGTCACGTTATACAAACTGAATTGCTAATGCTTACCCAATCTAAATTCATCCCAAGTCAACCAAGCTAATAATAATACATGTATGACAAGTGATGCAATAATAAACTCATTGTTCACTCAAACAGACCTGCACCAGAGATGATCCCTTGTGGTGTCACAATCCTCTTGCTAGTCAAAAAGTAATGGTTATATGAAAGGAGGCTGCACTTCCCTCCTCGAGACAGCTGCAACAAAATCCCCCACAAATTTACACCAAAAAATAAAAAAACCAGAAATGTTAAACTACAGTAATACCCACAGCTTGAAAGAATATTTAAAAAAAAAAAAAAAAAACCAGTTTGCCTTTCCTTCCCATTTTCACAACATCAACTAATTGAACAACGATAACATCTAAAGAATGGTACTTGAATTCAAAAACATTAGTAAACACGTTCTGGCAGGCATATATAAAAATAATGACCTTGGAAGAATTCTGAAAGTAGAAGAGGTACAAAAAGGAAACCAGCAGCACTAGCAGAGGTAAAAGCCGCCATTGCAGCAGATGGTCCATCTCTCTCTCTCTCTCTCTCTGTTTCTTCTTGTACCTACCTAGCATGAACAGGAATTCAGAAGATTAAAAAAAAAAGGAGTAAAATACATATTATAAGTTAAATTAATAAAATTTAAGACGAATATTTTAAACCACTAAATCAGGATCGGACTGCACTATTTTTTTTTCCCTTCTTGTCTTTAATATATATATTTATCTAAATTTTGATTTGTGTGTTTTTATATTAAATATATGGATTATCTAAATGAAATATAAATAAATATATATATATATATATATATATATATATTTATTTATTTATTATTTATATTTCATTTAGATAATCCATATATTTAATATAAAAACACACAAATCAAAATTTTCTTTAGAGAGAAAGAGAGAAAGAGAGAGAGAGAGAGAGAGAGAGAGAGACGTCACTTTCTTTTTTCACTTTTGGATGCAAACAATTTTTATTTATTTATTTAGCCCCCATAATCTTTATAAATTCAATTCTTACTCAACTCCCAGTGAAATAAATCTCTTAAATTGACCTGCAACAGTTTTCTTAGCTAATATTAATTATAATTCAATCATATGGAATCGAACGGAAGCTGTGGCAGTTTTTTTTATCAGCAAACAAAAACAGTTTTTTCATCATTTATTTCTTCCTCCTTTTTTTTTTCTTTTTCTTTTTACAAAGGGATATTTCTTTATAATACATGTAAAAATATTAATTATTATACTTACCAAACAAGATCAATATATTATAAAATATTTTTATTTAATGATTTTTATCTTGTAAATATTAATAAATTGGAGTAAATTTTCACTAAATCAATCAAATTATTAATAAATTTGTAATTATTCATGCTAGAGCTCTTCCCAACTAAAACAAATATCATGAAAATATGTAAATTTTACTATCAAATTTCCCATTTTTAGGTGGTAGTTGTTTGTTTGTTTGTTTGAATGGAATCTTTCTGATCGTATTCATTGGCCATGGCTAAATAATCGCCAAACAGATTGCTTTACATCAGTCAAAAGATCTCCAGATCTACAATGTTCATATCTCCAATTGGAAGGAAAAAAAATATATATATATATATATGTCAATTTTTTATTATTATTTTTATTTATAAAGTCTAAGAGGCTAAAACGACTAAAATAAAATTGTTGATTCCTCAAGAATCTTTGTTTTTCACTCTACACAAAAATGCAGAGCATTACTCTAAATTTTTTTTTATTTTTTCAGTATTCTTTTAATCCATCTTCTAAAAAATAATAATAAAAAAGAATAATATTAAATATTAAAAAAATAATAATTATTAGATGTATCAATTTTCACCATAATTTTTATCTAATATTGAGGTATAATATATATATATATATATATATATATATATATATATATATATAAAGAGAGAGAGAGAAAGAGAGAGAGAGAAAGAGAGAGAGAGAGAGCGAGAGAGAGAGAGAGAATCAAGATTTTATTGCTCCTAATGAATAATAATAATTTCAATGTAATTATTTGTTAAAGGTCATAAGTTTTATTTTTTACTAAAATTTTCTATAATGCTAAATATATATATATATATATATATATAGAGAGAGAGAGAGAGAGAGAGAGAGAGAGAATTAAGATTTTATTGCTCCTAATGAATAATAAAATTTTCAATGTGATTCTTTGTTAAAGGTCATAAGTTTAATTTTTTACTAAAATTTTCAATAATGCTAAATATATATATATAATAAGTGAATTAATCATTTTAATAAGACTTAATTTTCTTTTAACAAGTCTGTTTGATATTTATTTTTATTATTATTATTATTTATGAAACTTAAAAAAAAAATAAAAAATTGCAGTATATGGATGAAAGAAAATTGGCAGCTTATGGGGACTCGGCTACGCAAGAGAGAATAGTTGAAGCCGTACTAAAACGACTTGCCGTAAAATGCATCTCTAAGAAAACGACATACCGTTTTTGGCCCTCTCCCGTTCAATCCAAGTCACCGCTGCATATCTCATCGCTGGCAGCTCTGCGGGGTCTTTCTTGTTACCAAACGTTGAGTTCACTGATTTCAATAGTTTCATTTCCAATCAAATCACCTAATGAAAACCCTAACAATCTCTATAAACCCAATTCACTGCACGAAGAGCCAGTTCCGTCGAAATTTCCTCTTCAACTTTCCGCCACTTTCTCGGGAAAATAGTATAAAATTCCTCCACCTTGCCCATGCAAAACCTCCCTGCATTCCCAGGTATCCAAAATTATCTGCCATCGAAGCCTCTGATGCTGCCCATCATTACGGTGGCTGGGACGACTTGCGGCTCGCTGGTGACGGTGTCGAATCGGGTGAGTCAACTCGGCTGCGTGATTTTCTGGTTTCCATAGGAATTGATGACAAAAGACATTTCTTTATGTTTCTACTGGGCGTTGTCTGTGCTTTCGCGGTTTCTAGGATCAGGGTTTGGTCAATTATGTTGTTTCCAGCTACTGCGGTTGTCTTTGCTGCTGGCTTCTCGTTTGGGTTTGTTCGTGGAGGTAGCTTTTATGAGTTTAGTGTCAACGCAAGTAAGAGAAGGGAAAAAGAGGAAAGTTTTAGGGTTTATAATGAGAGACTGAGGAGTTTAGTGGGGTTTTTTAATGGGCTTGATGATAAGTTTGATGATCTCAAGAATGATATACAAATAGCTATTGATACTCAGGAAATTGCACTGGGTGATTTGGAAAAGTATGTTAATGTAATCAAATCAATAAAGTTAACTGCTTTGGATGCCAGAAATGACGTCCGGGCAATTGTTGATTGTATGGGAAACAATAACAGTATGCCCGTGGATAACCAGAAAACATCAAGTAGAAAAAAGAAGGAAATCGGTGAAGCTGGGTTTGAGTTCTGGAAATATTTTGGGAGTTTGTTTGGACAGGAATCAGCTAATTCAAAGCTTAATAAAGCAAAACAGAAAGCCAATATCAACCAAGGGACCATTGAGGAGTTGGGAAATGATCAAATTCAAAGAAATAACTCAATTCCAGCAATCGAAAACGAAGTTCTTGATGTTGTTGGTAATGATAATAGAAATGAAAAATATGTGTCATCTCAAGATTTATTAGATAAATCCTATTTGGATTGGGATAGAGAAAGGAGGCTCAGAATATTTTCTGAACATGCAAAAATAAATTCTAGTGGGATAGGTGGGAGTGCAAAAAGATTTATTAATAGTGGAGAGTATTCTTATGAAAGAAGCAAGTTGCGATTGGTGAATACTGACCATATCCCTTGGAACATGGACCAAAATCATGCAACTGAGAGAAGGAAATCCCATGATAATTTGATTGATTCTGTGGATAGTGGTGCCAGCTTGAAAAATATGGAAACAGAAGCTTCCTTTATACAGCAGCAAATGTTTGAGAGCAAAACATACAGGTCTTCTTACAGCGGGAAGATGAATGGAGATGAAATTTACACGTCTCAATTTATGAAAGAGATGGAAAATGATCATTTTCCATTGGCTGATTATCAGTCTGTATTGGAAGGTGAAGTTGGTTCACCTTCTTCAGCAGTTTCTGATGATGTGGTGTTTGATAGATATCTTACAGAAGCTAACAACCTCCTGAAACTTGCAAAGGAGTGCATAAGGGGCAGGCATGATGAAGACCATGCAGATATCGTATTATGCAAGTCTACCAAGTTACTCTGTAGAGCTGTAGCCATGAAACCCATGAGTTTATTGGCAGTTGGCCAACTGGGAAATGCATATCTTCTGCATGGAGAACTGAAGCTAAAGATTAGTCGTGAGTTGAGAAATATTCTCTCGAGGAGGGATCCCTCGCCTGTAAAAAGTCAGGGTAGGATTCTCAAAGGTCTAGATTACAGAGTGATGAGTAAGGATAGGGTTGCATCTATCCTTGTGAATGCATGTGAAGAATGTGAAGAACTTCTGGTGGAGGCAGGCAGAAAATATAGGCTGGCTTTATCAATTGATGGGAGTGACATGAGAGCCTTGTATAACTGGGGCCTTGCTCTCTTCTTTCGTGCACAATTGATTGCAGATATTGGACCAGTAAGCTTTCACCTTGACATATTGCATATTGTTGTTGGTTTCCCGCTTAGTACTAATGTAATTTTGCTAGTGAGTTACTTGGGTTGGGATGATCACCTCACCTGAATAACTGAGGAATATTGTTTCAGTAGCTTAAGACTTGGTAAGACATTTGTTCCCAAATATGATATTGTTGTCTCTTTGAATTTCAGGAAGCTTCTTTTGATGCTGACAGAGTGTTCTTGGCTGCAATTGATAAGTTTGATGCCATGTTGTCCAAGGGCAATGTTTATGCGCCAGATGGTAGGTTTCCTTGCTGGAGGAATGAGTATGATTGTTATGACTAATGCTACCGGAAATTGAGCATTGACATTATAATTTTGGTTTCGCAGAATAATGCCATGGATTCTATGGCTATAAATCCCTAAACGGCACTAAAAAACTGCAAGGAGGACATATTTATTGACTAGCATGTTAATGGGAATTCTCTTACAATTAATGTGGAAGTTTCCCAGGGAAATATAAATGTTATGTGGGATACATAATTGGAAGTAGTGATAGAGTGGTTAAGGAAAGTCTAAGTTGCTGATTTCTTTAGCATTTGTGGATTGCAGCCTTGTTCAGATGGGGTGTGGCATTGCAGCAGAGATCTCATCTGCGGCGATCTAATAGCAAAGAGAAGGTGAAACTGTTACAACAAGCACAGAGGCTCTATGAAGATGCACTCGAAATGGACTCTGACAATCTCCAAGTTAGAGAAGCCCTATCAACATGTGTATCTGAGCTCAACCAGATATTCTTCTAGTGTTATCGATAAAGGGGTGATCAATTTCATCTCCCTTGCATAACCCTTTTGGTCCTTCTGGTTGAAATTTTGTATGCTATGCAGTGTATACCATATAGAATGATATTAAGAGTGGAGATCAGCGGAATATAGTTTGCTGTTTTGCCTTAGGATCATCAAATTGAAGGAACCATCTGTCAGTTCCCTGCCAAATCCCAGACTATGCCATGTCTCCAATGCATGCTCAAGTAGATTGACAGGAGATAGCATAATTTTACGATAAAGGAAGATAGTGTTTTCCCCCTTTATGTTGATCAAAGTCTATTAGTCTTTTTGTGGCTCCACTTTTTAGAAGGCGTTAAAGAGAAGGGCGATTTTTCCTGACAGTCGGCCTGACTCAAGATATATCTCACATAAGGTGTTGATCTTATTGTCCTCTTGATGCCCTAGCTCTATTCTAGTCCGAATTGCATAATTCTCGCTCTGTTCTCATCATGTTTCACATCTTTAAAAAAGAAAAAGATCTTGAACTGTATAAACAATAATACTACACATTTTAATAAGTATTTTTGATAAAGTAATGATCTCCTAAAAATGGTAGAATTTCAATTTTCAATTAAGGAATTTGATCGGGAATAAAGATATAAGCCTCAAAAGAGCTGTAAGAAAGAGGCACCAAATGGCAGAATCCTTTCTCAACTGCTATTGAAGTTTTGAGCAAATTTTGGGTGATGAAAATACTCATGCATTAACATGGTTGAGAACTCTTATGTCCCCTCCCCGCATCCCCTTTTTCCTTGAATTTTAACATTGCCGCCGGATACATATAACGTGGTTTAAAATGCCCCAACTACAAACCAGTACCAGGTCCACACCAACCCAGTTCATAAATTTATTACGTTACAGTACATGGAATATGGCTGCAAGGCACAAAAGCCGGAGAGAGAGAGAGAGAGAGAGAGAGAGAGCAGAAAACAGAAAAATAAAATAAAATAAAAATGGTGCTGGCCTTGTTCAACTTCCCGCATTCAAGTGCCTCACATCATAGACTTCAAGCGTTCCCGGAAGACTTTCATTATTCTTGCAAAGGTAACAACTCCAGCTAAAGAGCCATCGTCCTCAACAACCCACATGTAAGTCACGCGATGTGAAAGTGCCTGAATCATCACAGCAACCAGCGAGCTGGATGGATAGCACACAATTGGTTCCGTAGGACTCCTACAAACTCTCATAGAATGCCCATTCAACTTCCCTTTGGTCATCCTTTCCAGGCCAAACTCCTCATCTGACGAAGACTGTGAAGAGCATGATGATGACAAAGATGATGAAATCCCTGATTCATCTTCTATCAAATCTACAGCTGACCCTAAGTTCCTCTCTTCCAGTCTTTTCTTCACAAGCATTACCAAATCCTCTGGTGGGCTGTCACACTCTATATAAGCCATCAAATCCCCAGCCGTGAGTGTTGCTATCGCAGCAGCTGCTGACTCGTCACAAGAGTTCAATGTGACTGGCGAGACTTCCCCGATCAATCTGCTTTCCTTGTCAAGAACAGCAATGGATGTTTGTTTCAAAAGGGACAAGGAGATCAAGGGCAATGCTGAGGAAGCAGGGTCATCAAAGCCCACAGCCAATACAGATTCTGTGTCAATGATGTTGAGGGACTCAATGGTGTAGTTGGAAGTTGGAGAGAAGAGGCCAATGGCATTCAGGAGATAGCGGATTATGTCCTCTTGTGTCAGCCAGCAGTACTCTTGATTGTTGTTAAGGAGAATGGTGTTGGACGATGGTTTGTGTATCAGCTTTTTTCTTGAGAAGGGGCTGTGGATTGGTATCACAAGGTTCTGTGCCCCATCAAGGATGGCATCTATAGCCTCCAATAAGCTGAAAATCATTACCCGACAGTGAATATACGCTCAAAACACTATTTATTATTAACAAAAGTTAAACCGGGACCAAGAATTCCCCTAGTCAAATGAAATGGGCATTAGAGTTACTCGATGGCCCTTTCATTCATGTAAAGTGGGATGCAAATATCAATTAAGCATCTAAATAATGTCCAAGTCTCCTGTACAAAAGACTGCACCTTTTAATGAACACAAAGATCTTTCAGGAAGTAAGACGGAAAGGCACAGAAACTACTCAGACTCCCTGTCAAGTTAAGCAAATCGCTAACAAAATCAAATCTTAACCAGAAAGAGCAGCTTCAGTTATAAATCACTATCGACCTTTTCTACTTAAATTTTCTAATTAGCAAATATCTTTCAAAAGGTTCTCCGAATTACCAGCTTTTCAGGCCAAAAAAAAAAACACACACAAAAAAATAAAATAAAATAAAAATATATCAATTAAATTGCTCCACCAAGAGGGATTCAAATCTAAAAAATTGGAATACATAAAAATTTAAAAAAAAAATAAAAAAATCATGTCAAAGCAAAACAAGAAGGGTGCAATAAGGAAATATTACCTGGCGTGAGGTTCGAGGTGCCTAACAAGGCCAGGAACGGCCTTGGGTAACAGAACGGAGACCGGTTGTTGAAGCGCTCTTGATGGCCTCTTCAAGTTCTCTTCTTTAGCCAAGAAGCATATAACATCCGCCGGACAGACCTTACCAACGCAACGGCATTCACCTACATCACCGCCAACGATGACCGCAGAACTCGGCGGATTACGGCGATCGCAGCTCCAGACGCTCAAAAATGCCTCGGCCGATCGCTTGAGACCGGAGAGGGCGTCACCGACGGTTGCAGAGACGGAGAGAGACCTCAGCGCAGGCTTACCGAGGCACAGGTCAGACACGTCATGTGCCAATAGACTCACTGCCATGCACAGATAACGATAACTCGAGACTCGTCCTTTTTCTCTCCTTTTCAAAAAGAAACACAAAGAGATAGGGAGAGAGAGAGAGAGAGGGGGGAGGGAAGATGGAGATGTAATAGTATTAGAATAAGGCGTTTGTGGTTGTGCGCTGGATATAGAGAGAGAGAGAGAGTGAAAGACGGAGGGCGGTGGCGAGAGGAGCTGAGCTGGCGGTGAGGTGGCGGAACCGACGGAGGAGACGTAAACAATTTGGCTAAGACTGATTATTTTTTTGTTTTTGGACTTTTGAACGGAAGGCCAAGGCGTATGTATATAGAATGGGTCAGTCTTTGCAGCGAATGTGACTATTTATAGGCGTTGGCTTTTTTCTTTTTCTTTTTTTTCATTCCTTAATTTTGACTTGACCTAACTCTCTATACCATTATAATCCCAAATTTAATTTTTAATGTCTCTTTTTTCATTGTTTGAATCCTTATTCTTGAAGAAATAATATTAAATATTACTAAAAATATTATTTTATTAATAAATTTTTTATTTTAATAAAAATAATATTTTATGATAAATATTTTTTTATTTTTTTAAAGTTTGAAAATAACGTTTTCTTTTAAATAAAATGATCTTTAAAAGTGAGTGTACTAATAAATGTTAGATTAAAAACATTGCAATAAGATGGAAAAATAATTTACTCAAAATTACTACTATTTGGAGGATGATGAATGGGTGTGTTCTCATAAAAGATATTAAATAAGAATGGTCAACAATAAATGGGTTAATTTTGATTTAAATCCAATTATAGAAGCAACAATAATCAATGTTGGGTTCTTTTATTTGATGACAAATAATGTTGCGAGTTTTTAATATGAAAGCTACGGAGACTCACAAAATGTGTAATTATGGTTATTGAATTGGGTACTTATATTATTTATCGTAATAAAGAAGTAAATATATCAATATAAAAAGTAATGAATATAATTTAACACAATTAATAAAATAATATAAGTTTTTTTTTATTAACTCTCTTTTAGCAATATCTAATTGCATCGAACACTTTTTTTTTTTTTGTGTTTTCTATTATTTGTTTCTTAGTATTAAGGCCATTAGGCTATTCAAAATGTGGGTTTGGCCTGCCTATATACTTCAAATGGATGAACCAATTCACAAGTAAATCCTACTGGATTGATTGGATAACATAAATATGACATTGAAAATAAGATCTAAGTTTAATTTGTTGCTGTGAGTTTTGCAGGCAAATCAAAAAAAGGGCCCAGTTCCTCACACAAATAAATAAATTTTAAGTAAGTTTGGATTAAAAACCTAATCATGATTTTCTTTGCAAAGTATGCATAATATGCATAAAAAGTTGAATATAAACAGTAACTAAATGATGGTATATGCCCCAATTTTTAAAATCTAATTTGTGTATCATTCAAGAGAAAGCAAAGGACGAAAATTGCCCCACTTCACTTTGGTTTAAGGAGGAGCTAGAAATTAACACTATATATATTAGTTATATATATATATATATATATATTTTTTTTTTTTTTTCTTTTTCCTTTCTCTGCTTTTGTTTTTCCATTGTAATAATAATTTTTATGTGGGTTTACACAAGGGAGAACATTTTTGGAAATATTTTACTTGATGGAATGTTTTGAGAATATATAAATGCCACTCTGAAAAAAAAAAAAAGATGAAATATTTGTGAGTAAATTGTCATCACAATCCATCTACTAAATTCTCTGTGATTATAACAATGTCTTGTCTTCATGTCCTTGATTGTTCAGTTTGTGAAACATGTGCAACGAATATATATATATATATATATAAGGCATATAATCCTTTTGTAGCATATGGCCATGCAAATGCTTCGTGGCGAGCTTTCACCACAAAACACAATCAGTGACCATAAGTTAAAAAACAAAAACAAAAAAAAAAAAAAAAGGAAGGGGGGTCCACCTTCATTGAAGCTGGTTGGCCGGATCGTCATCAATATATGTTGGCCCCAACAAAATCCCAACTCGTGTATCTGTAGCGTAGATACTTCCAATAATGTTTGCAGACACTGCCAGAATGTGTGGTCAGTGATGAACACATCAGTGTCATGTAGTTGTTGTGAGTAATAAAAGAGAAAATGATTGTAAGCGAAGATATTTAATGTGCCTCTTGAGGTGTGTTGTGGGGGGGGGGGGACCATTAATATATTGAGAAATAAGTAAATATTATATGAAGTTCATTTTAATCAATTTCATCGAATATATAAAAATCATGCTTATTATTATAGGATAGACTACAAGATTCTTGGCTTGGCATTGGAGAGCCTGAATGGTGGCTAGAACTCGGCATTTGGCAAGGTGAGCAAATAGAAGGGCTTCACGATGACGGGGATTCACATCAAGAGCTTATTACTCTAGCTTGCGACCTACCAGGTTGCAGAGTAGGCTCACCTTCTCAAATTAAAATCTCAATCAAACATTGCTGTGAAATTCAAAACTTGGGGTGAGGCTATCTCTCAGTATTTGTAACAGTGATAGACCCAATATATATATATATATTTTTATAACCGAAACTATATTGCTTTAATATGCGTTCGAGCTAGAGTGGGGGGGGGTGTCTTTATGAGAATCAATCAAGAAGTTTGCTAGAAGCCGCTAGACTGATTTACAATATAGTCAATTTAAAATTGGTTGCTTTAACATTGTCTCGAGGAACATTTTTTCAGACTGCAGCGGTACATTGCCGTACAAAATCGGACTGTACGGACAAAACACAAAAGAAAAGCGATAATGGCCCCGCGACTGTCCACGGCAGAAAGGATCACAATGAAAGGCCTCCGAATCAATCAGCCCCACACCTCGTCTCAGTTTATCTTATCTGGAAGCAATTGCATGCGGTATGAGTTACTTTGTTTTTGTAACGGAAGAATAATTGAGGTTTTTTTTTTCTTTTTCTTCTTAATGATTACTATTGCTGGCCAAAAAAGAACTAATTAACTAATTGTACATGTAAGAACTCCTTGTTCTTTTATATTATTTACAGTAAACTCTGTGTGCATCTCTCAGTACTGAAAAATCATTGAGAAATCATAAATAGACTTAAAAGCTATAGATTTTTGAATAACCAACCAAATGTTTTCTCATTAAACAAGTTGTTGAATATTATCAATATATCTAATAGAATGTTATTTCAATTGACAAAGTTTTATTATTCATGTTGATTGATTTATAGACAGACTGAAACTAAATATTCTTAAATATCGTCTAAGAAAATACATTTTATTATTTTATTACAATAAATATTATTTCAATTTGCTTTTCAAGTGTGTGTATGCGCGCGTATATATATGTATGCATGTATATAAACACAATTAACATCAAAGTTTATTTAGATTAACAACATAAAAAAAAAGAGGGGGGCAATTAACTTTCATTACGCACTAGGATTTCATAAATCAGGGAAAGATAGTTTCAGTATTTTTCCAACAATTGCAAATTAAAGAGGAGTAGAAAAGCTGAAATCCTGTAATATGCTTTGCTTTGCAACTGAACCCAAAACTCACCTGGGGAACAGGAATTTGTCTCTGCTGCCTTCACTGTAATGGCAAAGAGTCAGAGCAGCAAGGCATCTAACTCGGAGAATGGTAAAAGATGCATCAAGCTATTTGGATCCGGGCATTTTCTGACAATCAATTGTCGCTCCTATGACAACCCTTTACTTCAACTGATGAATCGGCCTGTCAGCTGGATCTCTTCAGGTCAAACGGACCAATCCTAGCCGGTCAATCAATCCACTTCCGCAAATATCTGCAATATGCAAGGCCTAATCAGAACACAAGGTAACTGCTAAAACTTTCCTGTCCACCATATATCCGAGAAAGGATGCTTCAGTCAAATGAGGTGACACAGTAAAACTACGTATTGCCATAAGCTTCAAGATAATCACTCCCCTCCAAAGATTGAATGGTTTATATATTTCATCATTACACTTATCATTCGTTTTTATTTTAATTATTCAAATTTAATTTGTTATAATAAAATCATCCAAATTCATTTTTATTTTAGTGTAATCATTCCATCAATCTATTAAATAAAAAAGCTACAAAATTCTACTATTAAAAAATACATTTTTATACATTGAAATCATTCTAAATTATGAATTGCAGCAGTACCAAAGACAAACATAAAAATACAACATTGATATGTTCACTCAAGTATTAATAAAAAATTTATCCCTTTTGAAGCTTCAACATTTTAAAAAGTAAAACAAAATCTAAAAATTTAAAAAAATCTAGAGAAAAAGCCTTTTTTATTTTTCTAAATTATTACCATTACCATTACAATTATATTGTATAATTCAAAATGATTTAAATAGTCTTCACATATAAAGATGTTAATTGAATATAAGTAAATGTAATGACTTCAATTGGATAAAACATATTCTTAAGTTTTTATCACATTTTATTAAAGAGAATGATGCAGTGATTAAATCAAAATAAAATTCAAATTGAGTAATTTAATTGTGACAAATTAAAATTGAATGATAGAAATGAAAATAAGTAATAAATTCAGTGATGAAATATGTAATTTACCAGTAAATTAATGAATACAAATTATTAAGATCATACATGCTCAAATATACTGTTGTAATGTAAAAAAATCATGAAACAAAATTATTAAGATCGTACATGCTCAAATATACTGTTGTAATGTAAAAGGCGTTAGTGTGGATACAACAATTAAATAGCTAAAATTTTGCATTTGACAAGTTTTAGCTGTATGAGAAAACATTTACTGGGGGATTCAAGTTAGGTGCATCACCAAAATGATTAGAAAATTATGAAAGGCATTGAAGACAACAACTATCTCTAAAAAAATTTGCAAAGTGGTGTAGATAACTGACCTCAAAATCAGGCAATGGATCATAAGTTTTCTTCTCTGTTTTGTTGAACAGCGTGATGCCTGTTATTCTTTGAACCCCAAGCTTTGTAGCAATCAGGTTCTGCAGCAGTAAAATCCCAATAGATTTATTCGAATACAACCCCACAAGGAAAATCTTTCAATTCAGCATGACAATGCGATGACAACAACAAAGTTTTAATTTCCAAATTTCTCAGATTAACTGAGACTAGTTACATGAATTTTTCCTCACTATTCTGTTCTATTATGGACAATCTAAAAATTTTACAAACTAATTCTTATTATCTGACCAGCTAAATTTTTGGCCGATGTAAAATTTATTTCTTTCAATAGTTGTATCATTAACTCAAAAACCCCAAACATAAGCAATTGGAAAAGGCACATGCCAGAATTTCTTCATACCAGGTGGAAATTTCTTGTTCCAAATGCATCCAACTTCAGCAATTCCTAGGAACAGGTGTCAATTCCACATATCAGTGATACAAAAAATCAAAACTCTAGCTCATGCAAAAATCAATTTATTGAATCTAAAAGGTTCTTCAAAAAATAACCAGGATCAACAGTTCAACATGCAGACTAAGGGTCTACCTCGCTGTAAAGATTGAAGAAAAATTATGGCACAAAAAAGTGCTCAACTATTTAGAAATTAGGATGGGAAATTCCTATATGAATGAAGGGCTGTATGTCTCAACAAAGTAGAATGCCGACTTGTTATGGAAACTAGAGATGAGTAAAAGGTGAAATTTATATCAAGTATAATTATGCCAAACAGTTCTTCAAGAAATACATGCAACAGAAGTGTAAATAACAACAGGCCAAGCAAAGGAAATGCTTGAAGCCATTTAAGCATGTTACCACTGTCTGAAGACCATTGATCATAACAGTCTTCTCATCAATCGAGTCATTTTGCGATAACCAAACCTCAAAAGGACCCAATTCCCTTTCTGTCTGGTTTGTGAGATTCAATTGCACCTGCCAAAAACTGACTGCTTCAGTTTCCAATTCACTAAAATATTTTTAAAAAGTACATTGATGCACCATACATAATGATTCAAGAATGAAGAATGAAAGGCAGCAGAGAAATTAATATGATGGACCCAAAAGCAGAAAATGGGAAGGATGAATTCCAGCCGCCCACCACTGAATATCTCAGAAAAAATACATGTTTATAAACATAATTACCAAAAATGGTCTGTTCAAGTTAATGACGGAAGGGACCTCTGCAACACTCAACTCAATCTCCTTACGCATGATAGGCTGCTGAGGGAAAATAAAAGATGCTAAATATGAATAAATTTGAAGATATGTAGAAGCAGACAGAAGGAAAAATAGACAAGTGAATAGTAAATTTGCATATGCATTGACAGCCCCATAATAGAAGCAACTTGGCTGCAAAAAAAGGTGTTCTAGTGCATGAGGTTTCCACACCATGAGGACTGGGGAAAGGTCAAATATATGCAGCCTTACCCTGATTGATTGCAAACTTGATAAATCACAACCAAAATCTACTCATCCTTCCCACCTAGATCATTTATAATGGTCACGTAATAACATCAAATTTTGCATTTACAGACACCAATGATAATTTATAAAAATCTTTTACATGGTCATTGTGCCGTGTGCTGATCCCAGCATAGTTTATTGCTCGCTAAATTCAGTTTACGTATTTAATATCTATGGATTACACAACTGACAAAGGAAAGCTAAAATTCCAACAGAAGCCCAATTCTACACCTCCAATCTGGCATCCATGTCATCAGCTCAAAGTAGTTATAACACTGGATGCAAAACAGTCAAGATCTTGGAAGAATGGCATAATATACAAAAACATTGTGTAAGAATGATGCTTTTTCTAAGTAACTACACATAGAAAAGCAGCATTGCTTTTCCTGTAATTAAAGAAATACACTTACTGTGCCGAGAATTTGTTGTGTCTGAAGGCGACCAGGTTCACCTAAATTCGTACGCCATGTTATTTGAAACTTGCCTAGAACATTACTTTGTGCAGAATTATGAGAAGACAACTGTAATTGATAAAGATAATTATGAATCCCTCCACCAGATCTTATGAGGGCTGGTTGCTTGAATATCTCCCTGTGGGTATATATTAAATGTAGAGAAATTATAACAAATAATATGAGGGCCACAGAAAACATAATGTATTAGTTGGAAGTATATGATTCAAACAATACATCTGCTGCACACCTAGATACTGAATTTTTATCAGATTGGTGCTCATCAGCTTTTAGTGACTTTACACTCCAGTGCTGAGTTGGCTCAAACTCTACTTGATCCATGTAAAGGTTTGTTTTTGTATGATTCTCAATACATGCCTCCAGGTATGTAGTTTCCTGAGACAGTAGACACGGCAATTATAAGGAGAACAAACAGACAGACAAACAACCAGGCCAAGAAATTAGCACTTATAATATAAGTGTCTAATGATTTTCAGAGTTTCATCAATTGAAGTCATCAAATCATATCAATAAAGATGACTAAAGCAACAAATACCAGGGAACATACATCTGGCAGCATTTTCTCAACAATTCGACACAGAAATGGTAAATTGGCCAGAGGTTGGGAGTAGGATAGTGTTTCCATTTCAACCATAAGCATATCAATGTCTAAATGGGGTATGGTCAAGACAAATTAGCTGCACTTATCCGGGATCAACAATCTTAAGTTGTGACAGTTAACATTATGAAAATCTGCAGCCAAAACAAGATAAAACCAAAACATGCATCATTCACAACAGTTCCTAAATACTGGATGCACAACAATTTGTTACGATGCTTACAACACAGGGAAGAAATTGAAACTAAAAATAAAGAAATAAAAGAAAAAAAGAAAACAACAGATGTAACAAGCTAACATAAAGCTACAGTTAAGTGGGTCCTGATTCTGTACATTCCATCATCAATAGACTCTAGAGACATCAGCAAACTTGTCTAGAGAGAATCTTAAACTTACAGTAGAAGTGAAGCTGAACATACCTTGACAACGCGGACCTGCAGCAGATCAGAAAGGCCACAAAACTTAATTTGAGATTTAGGAAAGAAGAAAGAAGCCGAAAGGCCAGAAAAGCAGACAAATTGTTTCTAGTTTACATTTTGTACAATCAATTTGATACCTTTGTCCTGACGGAAAGTGGATTGGAAACAATAAACTTGAAAAATTGTGGCAGATATTTCCGCTCGCCATCTCCATCATTATAGAGAGCAGTACAAACCAACCTGACCGCCAGATCAAACATAATCAAATTAACAAACGCAAAATCATAAACAATAATAAAGGATAAAATAATTTCACAAATTCACGCGAAAAGACTCACGTGTGAGCTCCAAGTTCCTTGACATCATGTTCCACAATGAAATCATAACGGCCTCCGGCACGTATAGATTCTACAGGAGTTTTTGATGTGTCCAAGAGAAGGATCCTCTGCCTCTCCGTTTGCATTTCCGCCTAAACAATTATTTATTATTTATTATTTATTTTCTTTGATAAAACATAGAGTTTCCAAAAGATCATCTTCTTGTATTATTATACAACAAAAAACCACACACATTCACTAGCACATTTTGAAAGTCGCAAAGAAGCTGAAACTGAAGATTTGCTCAATCTTACCTTGATTATAACATCTCTAACTTCAAAATTAGAACTGTTGTTGATGCTTATATAACTACAAAACGTCTCCCCCAAGTATATCGCCCTACATAATAGCAAATGGAATTTCAATTTTTTTTTTCTATTTTTGGGAATTCTTTTAAGAACAAAAAAAAAAAAAAGTTTTAGAGAGAGAAAATTTGGTTACCCGAAGGCTTGGGGGAGGACGAGGAGGCCAGAGAGGCCGAAGGAGTCGGAGGGATGATGAAGGAGGAATCTGGAGCGGTAGCTGAGATCGGAGGAGTCGTCGACGGTGGGGGACTTGGTGACATGGCCGTGGACGAGAGGAGGGAGATGCGAAGCGGCGACTTGATCATCGAAGATGTCCTCGCCGACGATGAGATCTAAGGGGTCCACACGAAGCGGAGTGTCCACGTGGAGCGACGGCCTGCACAGCCTCATCACCCTGAAGGCCAGCGAGTGCGTTCCCGGCG
Source organism: Kandelia obovata (assembly GCA_021464305.1). Lineage (NCBI taxonomy): Eukaryota > Viridiplantae > Streptophyta > Magnoliopsida > Malpighiales > Rhizophoraceae > Kandelia > Kandelia obovata. Next base: position 716,467 of record CM038485.1, on the reverse strand, counting down.
TTGTGCTCATTCTCTCTTTCTCTCTGTGAGTTCTGCTAGCTTCGTCCGAGTTTTAAGCTTAAGTGGAAAATTTGTTTTTTTAAAATCAAGTTCGATCTCCAAATTTTCATTGCGGACAATAACCTTTTTTTTTTTTTTTTCAAACTTTTATTCAATTTGATTTTTAGTTTTAAATATAAAATTATTTCTTAAAAACTCCAGTAACAAAGTTTAGGAACTCGTTAAAATAAAATTCAACTACAATACTAAAATAATCGGAAAATTAGAGTCAACATAGCACAATGGTTAGACTCAACATTTTTTAATTAAAATAATTTTAAAAAGTAAAATAAAAAAATTAACCAAATTTCATACAAAAATAAGCTTATACAAAATAAAATATAAAAATGTAAGATTCAAATAAAAATACAAAAAAATTGATAAGGCTATACTTAAAAAGTACATAAAGATTTAGGACTATTTTTGACTTATTCTCATATTCACTTAACAAATACTTCTTGTGTTTTGTACTCAATTCTTGGATGTTGAGTAAGAATTATTGAAAGCCAGAAATTTCAGTAAAATATAAACAAAATTGAGTAAAATAGAATAACCATTCAAGTTTTGTGCATTTCACTCAATTGTGGATTTTTATTAACGTTGTTACTTAAAGCTCCAAAATTCTAGAATTTTTTTTTTTTAAAAAAAAAGTGAGCAAACTTACTTTATTAAAAAAATATTTTGAGTAAAATAGATGCTTACTTTATTTTGAATTTTTAATAACATGTTATTTAGAATTTTAAAATTGAGCAAACTTCTAAAACAAAGTGAGAAAAATATATTGAATACCATATATTTCTCTTGAATCTTCACTAGTTTAGCAAATTTTCAAAACAAAAATAATCTTCACTACCTTAAGTTGTTACAGTTTTCAACCATAGAAAAGAACTGCCCCTTGTTCGTTTTTTCCCATGTCATCCCAGATTTCTTTTCTTTCAAGGGTCCAAAATAAAGATAACTTCGATCCCTCAATACCAATCTTAGTGTTGATTGGTTTAAGAGTAATCCATTTTCCCTTTTAACTGAATGTAACAATCAATGATTTTTTTTTTTATTTTTTTCTGATACCCAAAGGAAAAATGTCGAACTTTCTACATCCTCATTGTCTTTCACCATTTGTAATGTACAAATGCATGTCTCACATTTCGTTCTCCGTGAGAATAAATGAAAACTGGACACACATTATATAATTGGGCAAGTTATAGTTGGGCTCCATCACCAGCCCAAGCAATCAAACAGAAAGAAAAAGGACTCTCTGTTGACAATATGACAGACTCCCTCTAAGTCTATCTCTATATTGGGGCTAAGTACAGAAACCTTCTATTTCCACTGATTTGGAAACAAAATTTCTGGTCATGCAGCGAGGCAGTGAATTCCACCCAGCAAAGCAAACTGTCAGTATCCACGAGCAGCCTTGCCTTGTTTGGCCGGAAGGCAAGTGGAGCATGAGCAGAAAACATCATCAGAATACACTCATTTATACTACTCGGACCCATGCCCCACCACACATGGGACAGCCATATGCCCAACGGCTGATCCACCAAGTCTCCCGGTCATTTTGATTTTGTGGGTATGCAGCAGCTGGCAATGCAAAAGCCGAAGTCTGCCTCAAGCATCTTATGCACTGCATAAGTTAAAAAAAAGGACCGATTAGTCCACCGGGAAATGAGTAAAAACCAAATTACTATTGCCTTAGCAGATAAACTGTAATGAAATCGTATAGGCAAGTGATGGCCAACCTTATACCAAGCCCCTTCAAGACCAGTCTTCCACACAGCAGTAACAACATCTCTTCGAGATCCCATAATCCCAAGATATGCTCCCAAGCCTACAGAAGTATTTAAGCCAAAAGCCGCATCTCTTTCTGACATTCTGCGCTTCCTTGGCCACAAGCCATGAGCTCCATAATGAACATCACAATTTTCCAATGAACTAAGGTCAATTGTATCTGCAAAGCTACCTAGCTTTGGAGTGTCATCGGCAGAATCTGCATACTCTGGATCAGACCAGGGCCCACCAAACATGTTTCGCCTATGCCACTCTTCAGAAGGAGGGTGAAGTTCCAACTCACGGAGTAACAATCCAGCAGCATCTGCACCTCTTGGCCGGGGCATATACTATGTTGACCATTAAAAGCATGAAAATATTGTAAGCTTAAAGGCTTGGTGAGGCCCACATCATACCAGCACAGAAAAGAAAGCAAATTTACAAACAAGATATATTCTTAACAAATTAAGTATCAAGAAAAGAGGGAGAAAAAAAAACATCCTGGTGAACAAAGCTCTCACATTATAGGGACTAGGGAAAGGCGATGTGAGTAGCCTTGCCTCTAGTTTTAGAGAGAGAATTTCCACAACTAAAATCCATGACCTCCAATTTACAATAGCATAATCTTACTGTTACACCAAAACTTACTCTTCAAATTAAGTACTGGGATAAAGTTCAAGAATTATAACACACAGCTGCTCAATTTAACTCTAGATACATGCAAGTGCCAAAAGAAAGATAGCCTTCAAACCCAACCACAATTCGCAGTAGTATGTTTGGAGAGTGGAGAAATGGTAATTCCACTCAACCCAATATTACTTATTGGCCATAGTCTACAACAGCAAACTTACACAGAGAACATGATCTTCATAAAAATAGATTATTTGCATGTATATCTACTTGTTCTGACTGAGACTAAGAAGTAAAAATGCATAGACCGGTGTCTGGGAAAAAAAAGGCAAATTAAATTGACTCCAAGCTGCAGAAAAATCAATATTGGCTCATGCAAGGGCATCTCGCTAACATTTGAAGAAGAAGCCCAAATCAACCGAGTTATTCTGCCTACATTATATTGTTTACCCAAAATATGAATAAACAAATGAGGGCAAGTCTCATTTCACTCCTTAACAATCAGAGGTCTTTCACAAAATTGTATCAACGAAGTGGATACCTGCATATGCGGGCCAAGGGATGCTTCAACAACCTCTGGCAAAACTGTGTAATTCCCATCAATATAATGCAGCCGCACCTGGATGTTGCTGCTTCCCACCTGAGAAACTGGCAATGGGTGTGCGAGACCGGCTGTTCTCCTACAAAGATCCATGAGGATGAGGAAAAGGACCTTCACCTGGATGACAGTGGGACATGGAGATTTACAATAACGTCATTAGTTGCTTAATTGGCACAATCATTGCAATTTTTAAAATGTTTAATAAACCTGACGAACTGAAAGGTTAATGCAGATTCTATTCAGTGTGCCAAGAGAAACTATGAAAGGGAAAAAGCTAATGCAGATTCCTTTTAGAGCACCAATAGAGTATCAAAGAGAGTAAAGTAGTACCTCCTCAAATGTGTATCCTTGACCAGCATTGCCATAACCTGATCTCGACCGCCCGGCAGGTCCATCTTCTGTTCCTTTGGTTCCAGGAACAAGCTGACCACCTTGACGGGCCTGACCTTCATCTGACCTGGTCACAGCTGGGGTAGGTTTTGAAGAAACAGAATTGAAATCCTCTGTCTTGCCAGGAGCACCAGATTGAGGTTTTTGCATGTTTGTCTCAGCATTTCTCTGTGCACTCCCGACGAAGCGTGGTAATTGTGAATGCCGAAAGAAAAAACAGAAAAGCAGAAGTTGGCATAATCTATGAAGGAAATGGCAATCTCCGATAAGCCTAACAGCTGGTGTTCCAGGAAAAGTTCCAGTATTGATGCTGATTGGCATGAAAGAAGGACCACTTATAGGGTTTGGAGTTGAATTTGATACTCCATCAGTAGTGCTACTAATCTTAGCAATTGCGCCTTGGACCCAAGCTTGCATCTGAGTGCTTCCTGTAGAACTTGTAGGACCACTTTGACTACCTGGGAAAAATATAAAACTAGTTAGAAGTTGGGCTCTTTCCAGCAAGTTTTGGTGACTTTTAATCAGTAAGAACTCATTGCAGTGACCATTGCCAACTTTTGAAAGTGGCCATTACCTTTCTAAACGTGACTTTTAAAAGTAAAGGTGAATTTGGTTTCCTTCTTCTCAACCTTATGATATTAAAACACAATTAGTTGGTGCATACTAACCCTGTGTTGCTGCCGGAGCTGCCGAACTTTGGGTTGGACTTGTCACCATATTGCGACTACTGCCTGTGCCAGCAGGGAAAGCATGATGGGCTAATGTGCGACAGAAACTTGCATAACGTCGCAAGCGTGTGATGAAATGTGAAGCTAAATCAAGAACTGCATCAACATAGGCCTGCATGACATATGACAGTTGAGAACCTTAAGATATCTGCAAACATATCAGACAAATGCAAAGCAATTAGAACACAAAATAGACAGAAGTTGAGCAGAATGGTGAAGAGGCCAGGAACTTTAATGGCTCAAGAAGTGCTTGACAGAGAGCATGTACAGAAGCCCACACAGCCAAACAAATATTGATCTAGGAGATTATTTCCAAATATAAAAGGCAGGACAAGGCCAAATCCTCATGACCATGATTAGGCTGCATTCTTTAATATTTGTTAAGCTAGAAAATGGGTTGTTGAGCTTGGTTGACTCAAGGACTTGCTGAAATTCTAAAACCAGACATAAGGTATTGCTCAACCAAAGATTGGTTGCCAATTCTTCTGTAAAGGCCAAGCCACACAACAGATACTACAATTCCTCTGTAAGGCGCTGTCCTTGAAAGGTTTGACCGAAGAATAGATAACTGATTTCTCTGGCATGGAAAGGCTAAGGAACAGACTTGTTACACATCATCCATGAAGTCCGTTCAGATAAATTATACCCAAAAGAAACAGAAATTAAAAGCAGCAAGGGAGCTAAACATTAGACAGTCACCATATTGTAAGCACTCAAATATCCAAATTGGTGGCAGCAATGGATTTCAATAGGCATTCCCAGTCAATTTTCAAAATGACCCGTATATTAGCTAAGAGAAAACACAATAATAAAGAGCCAAAAGTACACCTGAATACTTGGAACAAGATTTGGTTCAACGGCCATTGCTTCAGGATCAATACCGGATAATGTTTCGCCAGAAGCTTGCCATGGTTCAGGTACTAGTGCTGAAGGATTTATCAAAGCTGATTCAATTCCTTTGCCCAGCATATCAAGCAGCAATCTTGCTTGCATATCCAGGACCATTGCCCTGACCTCCTGAGCATTTGTTCCTTCCAGTAGTCTGCATTTTATCCTGTCAAGACTCTACATCAAAACAAACCAAGTTTAACTGCTAAAAAAAGTGCCATCTCAGATATCAAGCTGGTAGCTGATAATGCTTTAAGCCATCAGCCATTGTAACAGAGGTAAACAAAATCAAGAAAAAACACAATTTGGAGACTTAAGTCATGCACAAAATTTGAAAGGTGATCGCTAGCAAGGTGGAGTATCCACAAGACAGCCCAAGATCACCCATAAAAACCACACCCAATGACTATCAACAGATAAACCACATGATATATAAAGCAACTACACTATTAATGTATTTCCATCCACATATTCTCAGTGTTGTGTTTAAGAACCATCAAACTGATTGTTTAAGAGATAATAACAAGGTGGCAATAGCCCAGAGAAACATACAGGACCATACTGTTGCCTGTGCTGTGCAGAAGGAAGAGAATGAAAATCTGCATCCAAGACTGCAATGACACTGTTCAGTGAAACTGAAACACAAACAAGAAATCAGCAGGTGTCCCATCAGTTCATCTTTCCTAAGAAATGCCTACAAATATCACATCTAAGTAGAAAAACTGCTTAAAATTTATCTTCAAGCCCAATTATTGTTGATCACAGGGACAATAGATCTCAATATGCAACTTACCAATCCCATCCTCAGCAGCACTCTGCGTACAGCCTACAGCATCCCACCAATCAACTCCAACCAAAAGACTCCACCAAAACCTGCTCTGAGAAAACACAGAATTAGCAATGGCATGTAAAATTGAGGTAATTGCTATCAGCCCTTCGTCTAAAGTAAGTTGGGAGGGCACATCTACAGTCATTGGTATCTAGACCACTAAATTATTAACTGAGATGCATACAGAAACTGCTTTACAAAATACCTCTCTGCAATTGCGCGTTCCCAGGTTGACGAGTTAGCCTTTGTCTGAGCACTTGCAACAGCAGCAGGTAAAACACGAATTATCTTCAACATGGTACGGTCAGCGCTCGTGTCATGCCAAACAGAAGCTGAGCAGCAGCTTGTAGAAGAGAAGGCAGGAGCAGCAATGGCAGATCCAACATTAATCTGGTAGTTGTCAACTGGTGCGAAGTTTGGACCAGAGAAAATGTGTACACCACCCAGCAAAAATGCAATAGCAATTTCACCACCATGAGCAGAATAAATAATTCGAGCAAGTGTTCTAACATCACTTGGTAAATCACAAGGATCAAAACAGAGCCTTTTTTCCTTCTCAACACCATAATCAGAAATCTTTCTCCCATCAGATGGTCCAGCAGCAGGAGCTTGATGAAATTTAAAATCATTGGTTGGTGCTATGCTTCTATCCACTTTGGATACCCAAACAGTTTGCATTGGGGCCTGCCCATTGAAACTGGAAGTAGGATTTCCAAATATTTGATGAAGGACAACGGGCTGGAGAGAAGTTTCCCAACGCTGCACTCTCCAACCTGTGATCGAAGGACCTTCATCTGGATCATAAGGGGACATGTACTGCCCTGCAAGGGTTAACTCAGTTATAAATAAGCTAATGCAACTATCTGCAGGCAGATGAAGGATTTTCAGCCATCATAAAATATAATAGTTAGGGTTGTTCAACAAGTAGAAAAAATGACAACTCAGGGCACTAAACCCAATCCTCATGGCACCAATCAAATGCAGCAACTATTTTAGCTTCTGCAAATAGGTAGGCTTTGAAGAAAGGACCCCAGTTGTAGAATAAAATGAAAAACAATTCAAAGATCAAACTCAAGATGTTGTTTAGTACCCTCAACTATTACAACTGCAATAACAGAACCACCCTGAGTTGGATCAAAAGCAACAGCAGTGACCCCAGAGCCCCAAGTGGTGGTTGCTGCTGACTGGGATGCAGCCTCCGGACTAACATATGCTGAAAAATTTGACACCGGTGAACAATGAAGTGGTACAGAATCTGCATCCATATGCCTTTTCCCTTGCTTTGTTTCAGATATTAGATATTCTTGCCAGCTGAACAAATAAGCTGCCAAAGGAGCAAAACCCGCCCAAGTTGGTGGATTAAGTGAAGGCGGAACCCCATTACTTGCACTTGTCTTTGGAATTGCTTGAAAGGCAGTTCCAGGACCAGGAGTAACCACCCAAACAACTACAGTAGATGGGTTTACAATTGGAACACCCGCAACATGTAATGCACCACTGTCTGTTACAATAGCATCAGCAGCCATAATCCCACTGGGTCCAGCACCCAAGAGTCCTTTGCTTGAGGAAAACCACTTTGGCGCTGTGTTATTCTGACTAGGAGGCCATTGGGACCAATGTAGTTGTACAGAGCCGGATGAGAAAACAGAACAAACACAGAGGAAATTCGGCCACCTTGCTGAAATAAAATGAGATGGCATATCAGCGAGAGTATGCTTGGCACCACAAAAGGTGGAACTACCATACGAGAAAGATTTTGCGTAAGTACAAAATAAAAAAAAATAAAAGAAAAAAAAAACAAACGATAAAGACATCACCATCACTATATAACCTAATGATATTAGCAAAGTGCTAATAAAGCTTCCAATTATTCCCACATGAAGCTTGGGGGGAGGGCGGGGGGTGGGGAAGCCAGCATCTGATCTCAACTGCATGATTGTTTAACATTGTAAAAAATCCATAACTTTAAATTTGCTCTATGTGTGCTGCACACAACTAGATCAAAATTCAGCATTGATAAACTGATCTTTACTGCTTCATGCAATCATGAATACAGCACTCTGCTGAAGGACAATTAGGATGCCACCCCAACAAAAATTCTCAATTTACTCTTTCAAAAAATTATGGTCCAATTGGGCGTCACAAGGTAATAAAAAATATATGACCTAAAATCACATAAATCCAAAGCAGCTGGTCTGCAATGCATAAGCACAGTGTTGCACTCACCGCATCAATATCAAAGAACCAAGCCCAAAGGTATATAATGAGCTTTATACAAAAAGATGCAAACAGAAGTCATCAACAAACCTGAAGTTTGGGACTGCTGTGAAAGGAATTTTTCCTCAAAAATAGACTTTGAATTTGCAGGAGTAATTGATTTTGATGAAAGCCACCTATACTGATTTTTGAAAAGAAGTCAAACAATGACCAAATTGCATATAAAGTTGCCAAGATAACCGTAAAACAAAGAAATGTAAATTACCAACAACCAGAACACACAAACAATACACTCTGAAAAGGAAGAAGCTTAAGAATTACAGAATGTGAATGAAATGTAGCTTGCAAATAGTCCATGAACATGGGAAAAGCTAAAAGATTGAGCAAAATTATCATAGCTTAAAATAATTGAAAACAAAAATGAAATTACCCATCTCCAACATTAATATGGATAGATGACAACTGCTAAGGTATCATATGATAAGGCTGGAATAGCACAACAATACAAAGATTGAGCAAGGATACACAGAAGAAAACTGACATTGACCTCCAAAGTGCCCAAGTTATCCAAATGGAGCTTCATTAAGCATTCTAAATGTGGAGGTTGATCAAAAAAAAAAAAAAAGTAATTGTAGGTGTTTTATGGAGAAGACATGAAATGATCAGATATAAGAATAAAACTGTGCAACACAAAATGAAAAGGTGGCAGCAATGTCACAACAATTATTTTGGAAGAAACTTGTAAAGTTACTAAGTTTTTAACAAAGAATCTCTGCTTCTTCATTTAAACTTGAATAATCACCGCAAGAACTATTTAACCTACAACCAAGCCCAAGAAGAAAATGAAAACAAAGAAGGAAAAAAGAGTGAGATTGCATAAAGATACTTCCAACATCAATAAAGTAATTGCCTAAAGCTAATAACCATTTAAATAAACCATGTGATACTCAATGGAGGCCGTGGTGGCCCACATTTTTGATTGATAAGAAAAGCAAGAATTGCAACATCATAAGAGGAAGTATTTATCGTACAAATAAAAAATCGTTTGCCACCACTTTCTGCCAAATTTTAGGCTATATCCCATTAAAAAACAATTAGAATGTTCACACTTCACATACACAATAAAAGGAATGGAAATAATGTACATAAAGGTTTTCAAAATCAAACAACCACAAGAAACACCAAGAGCATACCGGAGAAACCCCCGTTAACCATTTTGTAATAACAGCAATCTCCTGCCGCCACTCATGCTCTCGCTGCCAGCAGCTAGCATCACGTACTAAATTAGCAGGGCCCTGCATAAAATTATATAGGATAATCCACAAATGAATTTGAACAATGAGAGCATTCTCTATGGCCAGTAAGAAATAAAAAGGAACAGCCCGTAGAAAGGCCACCAAATATTACTAGAGTTAAGCACAGATTATTATCAGGTTATCTTCAAGTACCAGGGGTAAAGAAGCCATCTACTATACATTTGGCAAAAAAACAAATATAAGAAGCAAGCTTACTTGAGAAGGTTGAGTCCATATAGTTATCCTTCCATGGAAATTAGCAACCAGTAAGGCACGAGGGCACGAGGTAGGGGCCCACTCAATGAATTGAACAGAATCACGAGGAGAATCTGCATAGGAAGTTAAAGCACAGATACTAAAAAATTTGGAAAACCTGAAAACAGTTAAAAAGATATTTATGACCATTAATGCATTAGCAGGCACTTTCTATTTGTACTGAATATATGAAATAAATTAAACAAATCTACAAAGATATACTGTGAAAATGCAAAAGAAACCCACTTGCCTATAATGAAAACAAAATATCCATTTGGTCACATGGTTCTTTTGTGAAAACATTTGCCAGAACACAAAATGATTAAACCACAGATGAAGTGGTAAAAGCTGCAAGGTGAATAAATGTACCTGCTTTCACATTGAAAACTGCACATTCAGTTGGTCGCTCAGGGATAATGATATGTATGGGTATCCAAAATGGTGGGTTTGCATTGGAGCTGCAACAGAAAAGAAAAGGAAATAAAGAGGAATGAGAATTCTTAAGCATGACTAACAATTATATAAGGTCCACTGTCAGTTGCTGATGGCCACATTGCATGGAATGATATTTAGTTGGCATATTGATGGGAGTACCAGTTCTCACATAAAGCCTATCAAATGCTGTATCAAGACTGCACCTACCTTGGAATTCCAGCATAATTTGGTTTCAAAAAAATTAAAAATTTACAGAAGGAAATAAGCATAAACTACACTGACCTTGGAATCCTAGCACATGTTTCTGATGCACAAGCTATAGCATTCAACTTCCCACACCAAGCAACAGCACTGGAAAAATAACCATAAATACAGCAAATGAATCTTCTGTAGATCAATAGACTAACTACCACTAATCATAAGGCTTTGATCTGATGCACACCTCAGGCCCTTTAAAACGCACTTATCCAAAAATAATCCAGCTATTCTGCCTACTCAGTCAAACTAAAATATCATTACAAAGAGTGATGGAATAAAAATAAAATAATCCAAGCAGCAAGCATAAATAGCTAGAAGCCTATGATGGACATGACAATATCATCAAGTTCAGAATCAGTTTAGATTAGAATGACTTCTACAGAATTAGCAAGGACACATGAAGAAATAATAATCCAGCTTTACTTTTGTATCTTAAGGGCGTACTTCCAGTACACAGACTTTGACGGTCAAGCAAACCACTTGAACTAAATTGGTTTATAAAACCATAAAAGAGAACGTTATATAGGTACCACTTGAACTAAATTGGTTTATAAAACCATAAAAGAGTTCATTATATAGGTAATCACACAAACGTAAGTACAAATACAGATGGTTTGCAAAATAGAAAGTTTTAGTACCATGAAACACAAGAATATGGTCATTTTCAACACTTCATCAAAAGTCAAAATAGGGCTGCATTGTACTCTATAGATCAAAGAAATTTAAATTAAATTTCCATGAAAAATAACAATTCCATGACATATAAACCGTTATTCTTCTTGACTGCCAGCAACTCAGTTCTGTTTTATCTCTTCCTAGGTTATGAGTCACTTCGACTTCATTAACTAACAATGAATCTTGTGACTTTCTCACCATAGAATCACAGTACATCAAACATAAAAAGGATGATAATCAAAGCCAGAGCCCCGAAGCTCAAAATTTGAGGACCAAAGTGCACTAAAGATAAACAAAAAGGAATACAGCAATATATTATCCTTAAAGCCAAGACGAACCTAAAAGTCTTGAGCTAAAGCCACAGTTTGAGAGAGAGAGAGAAAAAAAAAAAAGAAAAAGCCCTAGAGAAAGGGCAATTTACTAAAAATTCCAGTCAAGGAACTTGATTTCCATTTTAAAAAAAAATTGCCTAATTTAAGACTCGACCACAAACAGAAATGTTACCGGAAAGAGACTTGCCTACTTGATGAAATTACCTAAAATTGCGACAAAGCTCAGGGACACTCATTTTATACTGCAAATTGGAGCGGGGCTGCTTGAGCCGAATACAGAACACGGTGGCCGGACTCACAGCTTCGGCCGGCGCCCCAGCGGTCAGAGTAGCGGACGGGTCCTCCTCCACCATGGGATTGTCAGGCTTCTCCGAAATCCCTTCCTCGGTACTCACAGGCTCGGGCTTCTCGGAGCCCGCTGCCACTACCGCCGCGGCCTCCTTTGCCGGCACTTCCTCCTCGGATTGGGCCGCAGAATCTTCCTCTCCGGCGTCGTTCTTAGCAGCCTCGGATCCCAATTGGTTCTGCGGAGGTTGATTTTGCTGATTGTTCATTTGTCAGGAAAAAAAAAACCCTAATATATATTTATATATTACGATATATATGATATATTTGCGAAGAGAGAGAGAGAGAGAGAGAGAGAGAGAGAGAGAGAGAGAGATGTGAGGGGTGCAAAAGTCTCAATTGAGGGCGACAGGTATCACTGTAGAGAGAGATAGGGAGAGGAAGTGGGGGTTAGTGCGAGTTACACAGCAAACAAGCAAAAAATAACAAATAAATAAAAGAAATAATAAAAAAAAAACAATTGCATTCGAGCTCTTTCTATTGGCACTTTTAGGGTTTTTGTTGCGTGGGGAAGATCCCATGCGTTGGGGGTGGTGCCTCTCCTCTCTCTGCCTCTTTCTCTTCCTCCCTCTCTCTCTCTCTCTCCATACAGCCAAACGCACAAGAGGTTGCTCACTGAATTTGTATTTATATATATTTTTTTAAGAATTTAAAATTAAGAGTTACATCTTATAATTAATAACATTAAATTTGTATTTACCAACTTATATGAAATTATAAATTATTTAATTTTTTTATAATATATATATAAATATATATATATATATATTTTTATTTTCTTATATCTAACATTACAAGCATAAATAAAATTATTTAACCAACTCAACCTAACCAATCAAACTAAAACTAAATTAAATAAATAAAATTATGAAGGAAAAATTAATTTAAAGAACTCAAGGCCTTTAAAACTAAAGTATAAACTCTTATATATTGCAAGTACACACTTTCATTGTCCAATTACAGGCAGTAATATCTACATTTTAAGGTTTGCATATCATCTATTAGACGTTTCATGCTCGTGCTTTAGTTATGAAAAGCATCAATGATTCTATGTAATATAATTATTAATAAAGTGTTATATATATATATATATATATATATAATTTTACTTATTATCGTCATCAGTGTCTAGTGGAACAAAAATCAAGATGAAAAGAAAAACTAGTAAAACCCATTTTTAGAAAAATACCGTGACTCCAAGCATTATAATCATTAAAAAAAAGCGTTAAGAGGTTAGATTAGGATAGTTTCTTCCAACCCAAAAGGAAAAAGGGAAGAATCATAAACTATAAACTAATAAACCAAGCATGGACAAAAAATGGTAAAAAAAAAAAAAAAAAACTAATTCATAGAAAAAAAAAAATAAAGAACATGATACAAAGTTTAATTTTATCCTTATTAAAATGGTAGAGAATCTGCTTAGTCACCAATTATCCAAACAAGAATGGCTTGAAATTCCTTGCTTAAAATATTAGAAGACCATGAAGAGTAGAAAGTGAAAAATTTCACATGTAGACAACTTCTTTGAGATTTTTCCATTACCAGTGCTATATTCCTAAGATTCAATATATTATTATAATGAAAATGAAAAGAAAGGATAAACAAATCAAGAATAAAAAAATGGGACAAATGATCACATTGAAAACAAGATTAGGAAAAACACATTCTATTTCACTTACTTGTCATCAGCATTCATTGAACCAAAAATTGAGATAAAAATAAAAGTTAAGAATACCCATTTTTTTGACAAAATGTCATTACTCTATACACTATAATCCTATAATTCTTAGGAGAGCCTTAGAGGTTAAATCAAAATAACATTTTCCCACCCCAAAGGAGAAAAAGAAGAATTAGGAACAATAAACTAATAAACCAAGTATAGACACATATAACAAAAAGAAACTAAAATATGAATAAAGAAAGAAGAACACAATTCCGAGAAAAGATATTGAGGTCAATTTACCCAAGTAAAGTATATTTGTATTAAATCATGGACAATTTATTTCAACACTAATTATTCAAGAAAAGAAAAGAAAAAAAAAAAAGAAAGAAAGAAAGAAAGACGAGAACATTCTTGTTTGAATTATTCAACATTAAATTTATGGTTCATACTGGCTTTGACTGAAAAATGATTGACCCAACTTTTTTCTTTTTTTGTCTGTGGAGTAAAAGAAAACTCAGTGTGAACAGAAAATCGAATGCAACCAAGTGACCGAGAGAATGTTTCCATAGAAATTTCTTAGAGAATCTTTATTTTCTTTTCTTCTAGCTGCCATGCCTCATTTTATTTGTCTACGAGAGTTGCATTTGTTAACGTGGAAAACAGCTAAGGTCTTTCGTTTGTGGAGAAAACAATAATGACAACCACCAACCTGAGAAAAACAAAACCCAAACGCACGATTTTCCTAACAACATTATTTAAGACGAGATAATAATATATTTTTAATTTCATATTTCTTTTAAAAAATTACATTATATATATATATAATGTATAAACTAACAAAATATACATAAAATAATATAAAATATATACGCGGATAGCTGGGAACATAACAAAAATGATAATTCATCGTATTGAACTCTATCGTCCTTTTTGGTACAAAAGTATGGGAACAGGATCGAAGGCTGTTTTCACTCTCCGTGGACCGACCGAAAGCGGTTGAAATGAAGAAAACAGAAGGTCAGATGAAACAAAAAACGGAAGACGCGGGCGGCAGCTTATTGGCTCTTGTGAGATGACTCCCGCAACCATCTCGCGGGACCAACACCATTCCATATATCAAGTAAAATTCACACCCAAGGAAAGAAAAGGAACACAGCAACAAAGAAACAGAAACTAAAAAGCTCGTACCCTGGAATTGAGATCTTCGTGTACTTCTTGATCCGAGTTTTTGTTTCGTAGGTGATTCTTCTTCTTTCTCTTCTTCTTTTTCTTCTTCTTCGATTTAAAAATTGAGCTGGGAAAAAATTCCGGGAATTTTTTGTTTTGGGGGGGCATTTTGATTGTGGTCGTGGACTGAATTCCAGTCGGATTTTTTGACTAAAATTTAGGTGTTTTTTTCTTAAAATCGCTGCTCCAAATCCAAATATGATGTAAATGTTTAACTGTAAATGACAAGATTTTTATTTTTATTTTTTTTGGTAATTTTGAAGTGGTTTTCTTTTTGGTAATTGTGGGGCATGTTTGTTTCTGAAAGGTTTTAAGCAAGTATGAGGTGAATTGGAAGACAGACAGACAGACAGATAAATAGATATGAAGTGTGGCTGCTTCAAGGCAACAGCTGTTTTTGATAGAAAGCGGGGCGATTCCCAAAGTCGTCATGGCATAGATTGTAAGTTATTCTGCAAATTCTGTTTCGTTCCCTGTTTATCAATTGTATTGTTGGTTTCTTTTTTCTTTTTTTTTTTTTAAGCGTGATCATAATTCGTGTTTACACTTCGAAGTCATGTTCTTTTATTTTTGGTAAGACATTTAATTCAATGTGTTTTGCAATGTTCAGTAGCTGATCGCTTTTTTTGGACGGTCCAGCTTTCATAAAATGACTACAGATTTAGCTCTTACTTGCTTTTAGCGGTACTGTATTGCACTTGAATTGGGAATAATTGATTGCATTCTATTTGTCCAGAATTGATAGTAAACGTCATGGCATGCTTGTGAGTCATTGTCATTGTATTTGTTCTCATTGTGTAATCTAAAGGTCGCGATGCTGCAAAGAATATATGGTATCTTTTTAGTCAGTGGATATCTGATAACTGGAAATAGTGTTTTTCTCCCCCTTTTTTTTTTTTTTTTTTCCCTTTATGCGTCACTGTATTCCAGGCTTCTACTTTCTTGGTTTTGATTCTCGTTGTTTACATTGATAGGGAATTTGCTTCGGGATGTCAATCATATCTCCTACAATGAATTGAGATTAGCGACAGATAACTTTCATTCGCACAATAAGATTGGCCGAGGAGGTTTTGGAACCGTCTACAAGGTGACCCGGATTTATGGTTTTTTCCTTGATTTTTAAGAGTCTTCAGTCTTGTTAAATTAATTAGTATGTAAGCCATGCAGAAAGTGTTCTGTGTTACTGTAAACTCATTAATGAACTGGAAAATCTTTGTGATTACTACCTTTTCTTCAAAATCCTTCCTTCTGTAAATTTCATGGTTAAAAACTTTGTGAATAATGTGACTGAAGTGAACCACATTATCAAAGGCCAGATAACAAGTAATAAGGAGACTAATAAGCAAGACAAAAATGAAAAGTGCATACCTCAGATGTACTAAACACTTCAAAGGTAAGCAAACCTGAAAAACTGTTTGTGTCTATACTGTTTAACTTTTGGCTTACCTTTCTGAGTTCACATGTTTATTTCTTTGTCTCAGCTCTCAAGTTAACATAGATTGGA
Source organism: Kandelia obovata (assembly GCA_021464305.1). Classification (NCBI taxonomy): domain Eukaryota; kingdom Viridiplantae; phylum Streptophyta; class Magnoliopsida; order Malpighiales; family Rhizophoraceae; genus Kandelia; species Kandelia obovata. The sequence goes on along the minus strand of CM038485.1, from coordinate 700,389 downwards.
TGGACTTGGAAATCCTTATATCACTTTTATTTGTTTCCACTTAATCCCTTGTGCTTAACTTTTGTAGAAGATGATGGATGAACACCTAAAGCTTTTAGCATCTTTCATTAAACAATCAGCTCAGCTAACTTTCCACCTTTTTTGTGATAGAGCATATTTTATTAGGGACAGCCATTATTTGCATTTTGATATCATTGTCAGAGGCTTTAACCATTGTTTTTGTCAGTCCTATGTTCATATGGCTTTTTACTTATTTACTGTTGGGCCATGTTGCTAGGGAACCCTTAAAAGTGGATTACAAGTGGCTGTGAAGACGCTTGCTGCTCATTCGAGACAAGGTGTGCGTGAATTTTTGAATGAGATCAATAGCATATCCCAAGTTAGGCATCCAAACCTTGTTGAATTAATTGGGTGCTGTGTGGAAGGATCTAACCGGATTCTAGTGTATGAATTCATTGAAAATAACAGCCTTGATCATGCATTGCTGGGTAAGTTTAACAGCATCTTTGTAAACCTCTGCATATACCGGAATTCATGTAGCAAAAATATTGTAATATTAACTCTTTGATTTTTGCTTTTCTATGCAGGTACAAAGAATACAAATATTGAGCTGAACTGGGCAAAAAGATCTTCTATTTGCTTGGGTGTTGCTAGGGGACTTGCTTTCCTTCATGAGGAACTAGTGCCGCATATTGTGCACAGAGACATCAAAGCCAGTAATATACTCCTTGACAGGGACTTTAACCCAAAAATTGGAGACTTTGGGTTGGCTAAACTCTTCCCTGATGATATTACTCACATCAGCACAAGAATAGCAGGAACAACGTATGTTACCCTTAAAAGTATCCAACTGATTTGCTGTTACGCATTCTTAGTCTTCTGATATTATGTTGCTCTATGTATCTGGCTCTAGGCCAACTGTGATTTTTTTTTTTTTTTTTGGTTTTTCTGGGCCAGTTTGCTGTCTGAATAATCAATAAGTATGTTTTTGGTCCTTAAGCTGCTGGACTTGGATCAACCAATGCTTTGGTCCTTTGAAATTGGCATTTGTTTTCTTGACCATCTTTCCTTATTGCTTGCAATGCGGATTAAATTTTTTCTCTTAAGCTTTAATCTAACTTCAAAATCATGTTCCAAATAAATTGCATATAGTTTGGTGGAATTAAAAGATTGTCAATTAATTTTTTTTTCTCTGTTCAGTGGATATTTGGCACCAGAATATGCACTAGGTGGGCAGCTGACCATGAAGGCAGATGTTTACAGTTATGGAGTCCTTATTCTTGAAATAACTAGTGGCAGAAGCAGTGCAAAGACAAACTGGGGAGGGACGCAGATACAACCCCTAGAATCGGTGCGTTAATCATCATTTTCTAATTTCCATCAAAATTCTTCACAGCTTCAGATTTCTATTGCTGTTTTTTCTTCATCGGTGTGCAGGTGATCTTATCATGTAATTTAATATTCTATTCTATTTACTGGTGATCATTCAAGGAATCTGTTTTCTTTCCTGCTAATCAAATATGATGGAACTTCTGTTTTGCTGTATTTCAATTAAAAGGAATGCTCTCTATACAAGATAAAAGAGTTCACTAATCACACCTTGCTTTCAGTCATCCTTTTTTGTCTACTGTTTAATTTACATTAATTCTATTCATCACTTGCCAGAGTACACTCACACACTTTTCTTTTTTCCTTTCTGGCACATTGGAAAAGCCTACACACATTGGAATACCACCAGAGCTAAATTGATAAATTTGGTTTTGAAAAGGTTGATACAATCTTGAATATCATCCATTTGATAGGCCTGGCAACTGTATGAACAAGGAAGACTGTTGGAGCTAGTGGATCCAGAGATGGGAGAATTTCCAGAGGAGGAAGTCATTAGGCATCTGAAGGTAGCACTTTTCTGTACCCAAGCAGCAGCGAACCGAAGGCCACCCATGAGCCAGGTTGTGGAAATGCTCTCAAGGGACATCAGACTCAATGAGAAGATCCTAACAGCCCCAGGGTTCTTCCAAGATTCAGCTGGGATTAGTGGGGCTACTTCTTCAACCAAAAAATCATCCGCCGACTCTAGTGGCTACCATATGAGCTCTGTGCCTGTCACAATCACTGATGTGAATCCCAGATAATGGGTAAGGTTAATGTTATGAGGTTTAAAGGATTTGGAAAGAGTACTTGAAGTGGAATATGGGAGGAAATATTTTCTAGGTGCAATTGTGGATTTCACTATTTATGCCATTGTAGTTATATATTTTTTACCATCATCTATTTTCTTCTTTTTACACCATTTTCTTGGGGGGAAAGGTTAGTTGAGGGGATACCCAGTTGGAGTGATAAAATTGTTAATGTTCTTGCAGATGTAATGTAGCAGAAATTACAGTCACATTTGTTACAATGTTCTCTTTTTCCTACTTATTGAGGTATTGTGAACTATAATATTATTTATAGATGAATTTGCGGTGGTCCCACCTGTGAGTTTGAATCCTGCAGGCTGCAGGTAAAACTTTTCTTTTTGTCGTTTAAGGATAAGTACATTTTACTGTCTCTTTCTACCCATTTTTTTGTACTTAATTGTACTGTTCGTAAAGACACAGATTCAACGATGCATTACAAGTTGGAAAGCTAGCACTGAAAGCTGAAAATAACTCAGAATGTTAAAAGCATTAATATTATATATGCACGCTTAGACTTCCTTCTTCCTAGGCATAGGAGCTTGCCTTGCCCCAGCTGGAATGGGAGACCATGAATTTTCTCTCGGTGGGCCTGCAAGAAGTGCAATTTATGCTTTCAACAAAGTTGGGTGGAGAATGATTGGGGTATCACCAACGCTATTTAATAGCTCAGGAGTCCAATTTTGCATTGTTTTCAACAAACAGCAATAAAAATTCATCACTTCTAGTACAAGGATGAATGGGTCTAAACACCTTAACTCCTTAGGACATGAAAAGCAAATAACAAGCTGCATTCCTGTCCTTAAAATATGCCTCCAAATTTGATAGTAATATATTATTGGGAAAATTCAGAAAAAGTTTTTTCTTCTTCTTCTTCTTTTTTGGGTAATCTTAGATAACTCTCTAATGTCATTCCAAAAAAATTTACTTTATTATTTACATTATTTCAGATAGATGTGTCAATATATCATTTGTATGACAAGGTTGATATAGTTTAAACGGTTACTATAATCATGAAGTTAATTCTTGACACTTTTTTTTTTTTGTTTGGAGATGAACATAGTAATTGAAAACAATTAATTGGAAAATCATTCAAATATGCTGCTGTTATTATTGATACGCTATGTATAGTATTGTGTCTCTCAATAGTTACGTTATAATTAATATGATTATTGATTTACATCTAAAGATTTATCAATAAGGATTTAATAGTCAAATACATTTATTCTTTTTTTTTTAACATTTAGTGAGTAACATATTGTTTTCTATTGATATTTGACTTCAAAATTTAAATGATGACCTAAAGTCGCTTTGAGTTAACACTTATAAATGACAGACGCTCCCTCCTGATTTCTTGTATGCATATTGAAATCCCTCCTTTGAATCCGTTTCTTGACTCCTACGATTATAAGTAGCAATAATTAGGAAATGGTTGACTGAGAATCATCCTTAATAGTAATAAATCTGTTTTATGCAAACTAATATTCAAGATTCATGTGCATCTTTAATTCCTTAAAAATTCCTCGTTATACTGCACATAAAAAAAAAAAAACCCACACATTTGTGAAATTGAAGCAACACGAACTAATATTTTAATAACAGTGAACCTATTAATATTAATAGTTTACATCTCAAAAGTTAATCTTTCTATAGCCCAATGAATTATCAAAAAAAAACCAAAAGCTTGAAGAATTGGATAACAATTCTCCGCTCATGGCATGGTATAAATTTCAATGTGGAGTTGCAAAGCATAGAGTCACTTTGTCTTCCTCCTCTGCAGAGCAAGGAACACCTATTAATCAAAAACTGGCCTGATTATTTTTCCAATTTGTTAAGTCAATGTTACGTATGTTTTAGGTGATTCTTTCTGCAAAGTTGAAATCTTTGCTTGGATTTGTGAGTTGGGTGTGCGTGGGTTTGATGAATTACTCTGGTTTGGTGTTTTGTAGCAACTTATGTCAAGCAAGGAGTCAGTTCAGGGTTTGCAAATTGAATACTTAGATATATCCCCAATGCCGATGCTATAGACTAATTTGGAGGTGGGGGGGGGGTCTTTCCCACCTGTCTTTGAAGCCTTCCGAAAAAAATACAAACATATTCTTGAAGTAGTAGTGTGCTTTTTAATGTTTGATGTCAAACTGGTGAAAGAACAAATTAATTCAGAAGTAAAGACTCACCAGTTAGCAGGTTAACTGCACAAAACAGTTCTTTGTTTATCGTTTTCTTGGCCGATTCCATCCTTTGCAGTACCAATCTTTGTTTAAAAACTAACAAAACCTAAAACCACTCAACAAACATCAATAACCCACGCAACGCGCCAAACCCTAGTAATAATAATAATGCCTAAGATGAAAGATGCATACATATAACACACGGACAAATGTGGCCCATAGTGACACATTTAGTTCTTGAAGGCCAAAAAAGATGGAGAAACAAGAAACAGTAAGAATAAAATCTTAATACGATGATACAAAAGATAGAGAAATCAGAAGAACGCAGTAAAAACCCACTAAAGGGAAAAAAAGAAAAAAGGACAAAATGGAAGCAAAAGCTGTAAAATGAAGTTTAAACCATAACCATTATGCAGTTGGTGTGGACTCTGCTTGTGTAACAGACTGGCCACCAGAAGCAGGAACTTCTTGCTTGGTTGGGTGTGACGAACCATTGGAAGTAACATCTTTGGCAGCCTCCCCTTGGGTTGCAGACCCTGCTGATTTGGCATCTTTAGCATCCTTCCCATCTTTGGCATCCTTTGAAGGCACAGGCGGAGGTGGGATCATGTGAGGTGGAGGTGTGTGCTTTAGTTTCACAAGGATATGGCGCATCCTTGAAAGATCAGTGGGCTTTCCAGGCTTTGGACCCTGCATTACTGTTATTGATGGTTTCTTTCCTTGATCCTTCTTGCCTCTCCTTTTCTCAATATTCGGAACCTCGTGAGGTATAAGGTCTGCTATTGCCTTCCAGTACTGCTTATCTGCCTCTTTATGGAATTTCTCTTGGTTGGCCAGAGATAACTGCTCCATACAGAAAGATGATGTAAAAAATGTTGGGACTTGGTAAATAGAGCTGAGAGCTCAGAGAAGTTTTAGTCAGAAAACTTTACCGTCTCTTTCTCTCTGTTAATGGTTCTGTTGGTCTCAACATTAACCTTCCTCTTCTCATAGAATGCTTGTATATATACCTCAGCCTCTTCAATGATCTGTTTCCTCATTTCCTTCTCTCTCTTCTCTTTCTCCTCAAGTTGAATGGCATTCTGACTGAAGAACACATTCAGCATTATAATTTATAAATTATAATAGTACAAAATCTCCAACCTGTAAGTGCTTGTATGGACACTTAGCATAATTACATATAAACCAAGATGAATTCAAAAAACAAAAGTATCAAAGAGCAGAATCCCACGAGAAATGAAGAATTACAGAAATTTGAGAGACAGTTGCATGTTGGTCAACTTGTCAAAGATTCTAGCAACTGAACTTCAGGAAATTCCAGGGGACTCCCATATAATGAGAAAGGTTTGATGACTTGAGTCTAGGGGATATCAAATACAAAAGCAAGGCACATTCCTACTTCATACAATCTTTGGTAACTTGACAAAAGTTCTCATGCTTCAATCACAGTTCAAACCACAATGTTACAGGGATCCAAGAATATCCAAATGGATCCACAACCAAGATGCCAAAGCATGCCACGTGGTTTTTATTGGGTAATTGTCTAGAGGGGGCACCAGCAAAACATTTTCACCCACAAATTCAGTTATATGATTTCAGTTAGCAGCCCCTTCATGAGTTTCAACTCTAGTTTTCACATCAATAAATTCTAAGACGATGTTTCACTGTTTCCATACAAGATCAAACTTTTGGAAAATAAGCTTTAAAATTCAGAACAAACATTTCCAAGTTATAACAATCTGAAGAGAAGTGAAAACAGAAGCTCAACTTCAAAACACTCAGCTATCACCAAAAACGCCCAATGGATTCAAGTCCCCAGCATCAGATGTGGGGGTGCAATCCTCCAGCCATCCAGACATAAACAAAACACCAGAGTAAGAACCCTTATCTTTTTATAACCAAGTTGTAAACAGATCTCGTGCATACCAAGCTAGTCACACACACACACACACAGAGAGCGCATTAAAGTAGCTTTTTATTGAATTAAGCCCTAATAATTTCTTCCTATAAACAGATCAACCCCATAAGCTTAAACCCTGCAACTTACAAAAACATTAGCTTTTTTTTTTCTTTGTTAATAGGTTAATTGAAACACCAAAGATCTTGAAGAATCAAGACAAATAAAAAGATGCAAAATATCTCACCGCCTCCACTCTCGAAGAGCGAAGCCTTCCTCGGGCTCCATCTCGGACGGTGGAGGAAGCACCGACCCGCCCGAGGAGAAAACGCCGTCATCCAATCCGGTATAAACATTGCCGTTTCCATTGTCGACGGGGATCGAGCTATAGGAACTCTGCGAGAAGCTAGGGTTCGGATCAACGTCAGCAGGCGAGGATCCGAATCCAAAGATATCAGGTGAGGCGGCAGCGGAGGTGGCCACGTGGTCGACGGCGACATCTCCGCCGCCGGGGCCGGAGGTGAAGTTGGAGTAAGAACCGAAGTCGGAGTAGCTCTCGTCATCCTCTTCGTGGAAAGATCTGTGGTTCTGCTGGTGGATCTCCTCTCCGTCGACGCCGTACGCATCGAAGGAAGACATCTCTCTCTCGCGCTCTCTCTCTCTATCTGTGAGTTGGTGCTTTCAGGAAGCTTCTGAGCTCTGAGCTTTTGAAGACAAGTGTTGCTGTCCAAGTATTTAATCGCATAAATGGTGGATTAAAATAAAAATAATCGATTTTTGTATTATTAAATAATATTTACATATTATATATTTAATATGAAAATCAATTTTATTTATATAAATTTGTTATTTTTGATTTTTTCAATATTTTTTATTTTATTGTTTGGGACCTTTCTACAGTACACTTACCGATGACCGGCGACCAGAAAGGAAAGAATTTTTACTTTACTTTTCCGTCTTGGCTGCGCGATACCGAGCAAAACGACGTCGTTTCCAAATTTATTTTATTCTATGTCATGTCACCGAGACTTTATATTATGTAGACATTAGGGAAATATCAATCTTGGATTACCCTTTAACCAACTTCTTAGTCCTTGTGTTAATCAACTTATTAGTGCTTATTTTATTACAGGGATCACAGAATAAATCCCACTTCCATGCCTTGCTTATGTTTACCAAAGCTTCTATTTATTGGATAGAGGTGCAAAGCAAGTGAGACTGGCTTTTGTGCAGGCTCTCACTTTTGATTTGTTGGACATTCTTCTTTCAATTGCCTACAGGTTGAACCAGACCACCTCCTTCAAATTCATGAAATATTAGTGGTGAAAATTTCAACCCATCTTTCATGTGAGAATCTGTATTACATTAGCTCAGTTAACAGTGAGCACTCAACTTCACCGTGTAAGGTGGCCTCGCCATGAGAAGTTAATCAAGATATACATCACTCAGATTCGCAGGATCACCTGAAGCAGCCATTGACAGCAATCACTTCTCAGTTGAATGTGGTTGCCTCGTTTTTCAGCCTCATTTTTACGGACCATCGTGGCTCCTCCCACACACTGGAGGTATCAACTGCACATAACACTTGAGCTCCCATAGCTCCGGCTTTTCTCTGTTGTCCGAGGTTTCTAAGAATTTTGAGAAGAGACTGATAAGCAGATGTCTTCACTGCGGGGTTCCCAAAAGGTGAGTGACAAAGTGGACTGGAACCCTCATATATGATCACCTCTAGAATTGCAGTCACTTGGCAAAGCAACAAGATCAGTCAAGTGGGAGTTTGACTTTGCTTAATTACATGTATTGTCAGGTCAGAACAGCAAAATGGCAGCTGGTTGCTCAAAACATAAACACCATTTGCCAGTCAAGGGACTGGAGGAGCATTCTTAGGATATCTGGCAGAAGAAGGAATCCGCTGCAGAACTCGTGGAAACTCTGGCTTGAGATGTTTAACTGCCATCCCTTGCATCAGCCTTAATCCACATCAAAGATGCAAAATAAGAAAGGATAAAAAGAGACAAGAAAAACAAGATTGAGAGCAGAAACCCAGGTCCAATTGAAGCTATGGGATCTGGACAAAAGTGAACCGCAAGAGAGAGACAGAGGCAGAAAAAGATTGAGATGACATGCAGTGGAGCCATCATACAAGATCTTTTAGCAAGCTATCAAGAAGACGAATTGAGTAGAATTGCATGGGCATTAAGCATCAGTGCATTCCACCAAACATGATACACAAAATTTACGAGTCTGGCTGATGCAATTAAGAGAAAGACTAGGGGAAAGACTATCTATCCAATCAGTAGGATGAGAAATCTCAATTTCAAACCTGGGAGAACCCTGTTGTTTCTGGGTAAATTGACCAAACATTGTTCTTAGATTTCCAAGGGCCCTTTCAGCAGCCTGGGGAAATTATGTAAATTTGCTTAGATGTTGAAGGAGATAATGGTAATTTTGTCTTTTCAGTCCCAAAAAGAACATTCTGGCAAAAGAGATACCTGCATTTTCGCCTCATCCCATGTCAACCCAATTCCCCTCCCCAGAACCTGTCCATCTATTTCAACCTAAATGCACAAGGAAAAAACATCAAAACCAAATTGGAAGACAGATAACAAAAATGAAAATTCATCCGATAAGCAAACAACTAGGAAAAGAAAGTAATTTTGCTTCTATAAATGACAGGAAACATTTCAATCACCACGTCCTCAAATCACACCGAATGTTCCCAAGATGAGACCCCTCATGAAATCCATAGGCAAGAAGTCAGCATTCAAATATGCCACCATTGAAATCTAATCTTACATGCAAATGATTGCAAACATAACATCAATCCAAAATCTCATACTTCTTTTCTCCTAGCCAAACCCTAACATTTTCAACAAGTAGCAAATTTACAACTTTCAGGAAATTCACATGTAAGGACTTCAATACATTTTCCATCCCTGAAAGAGCCAATGACCTAGTGACCAAAGTATTGATGGTAAAATCAAATCTGCAAAAGCAACCTAGGAAAGCTTCTAAATTTCAGGAGTCCCACAAACTCAGCTGTACCTTGGTTGCTTTATATACTTTTTCCTGAATAGTAAATTTTCCAAATTTTAGCCGTAAGTCAATTGTTTTTTAAATGTGGAATCATGGTGGGAACAAAAATACTCTGCAACTTACACAACTACAGTGACCAGGATCAACACACAAAATATATTTTGAAATCCATGCGACTTATTGAAGCAAACATAATTTCAAATGCAAACCTGGGCATGTACTTCATCTTTCTGGATTGAATTAGCTGGAAGTGGAGATGGATTAAGAAAATTCACCCCAAGACCCTCCGTCATGCACTAGATACAATTAATTGACAATCAGTGGCATTAAAACCTTACAAAACTTAGTAGTACATGGAAGAAGTAATAAAGACAACAAAAGCACATGAGAGGTTTTCAAAACTTACAAATTCTTTGAGTGCTGTGACTGAACCCATTGATTTCTTAGAGGCTTCCAGTCTTGGATCCAGTGGCCTGGATGGCTCAGACATGGCTGAAAATGAGATTGGCTCATCTTTTGGCAATGGTTGGTTCCCAAAGGAATTCATGTTACCCAGAAAAACATTGTCATTTGCACTAGAATATTTACCAGCATCCCCATGCACAGGCCCAGAATCAGGTTTCGCACGGGATAGATATATGTCTGCAAAGCCAATGTCCCAGTGGTCAGTATCATAATTGACACAGCAGAAGTGCTGCAACGAGAACCTTCCATTTTAGGGAAATCAAAGCATCGCATCCAAGATGAAAGCCTTGATGAAGGCAGGAAGCATCATTTATTCAATAAGTATACTGACACAAACTAATGGTATGGGAAAGTAAAGGCATTTAAAACATCAGGTTGAAATTGGCCCAGCTTATTGATTTGAAGTAAATATAAGCTCAGTAACAAACATGACTGGAATGCTAAAGCATATGAATTGAGTCAAACAGTGCAACTGGCAGACATAAAATGGTAACCATTTGATATGTGAAGGGAAAATCATCTAAAGCTTAGTTAAGCCAATAATAGGAGGACTGAACAGTGAAACATAAACTGTGCTAAAATGTAACCATCAAAAGAAGAAATTTTACCCGCCAAGTTCTTAATAGAACTCTCAGCTGCCTGACGCTGTGCTTCCCGTCTTGTTCTGCCAATTCCTTCACCAACTTTCTCTCCCACAAACCATGCCTGAAGCAGTAACAAATAAATTCAGTAACCATACAAGTTCATAATGCAGGGAAAAATAATATCAATTTGCATGCACCAATCAATCTTTTTTGTTCCAATTCTTTTCAATTTAAGCAAAAGAAAGATCTCACCCCACCCCCCCCCCCGGGCGAAAAAAGAAAATCCCTGAAATACCATACTTCAGGTATGCAGCTTTAAAAGTCGCCAGGACTTGACTGATTCCATCAGTCTGTAATGCATCAACTGACCCAGTTTCTACTCAATGGTTTATGTGTACACATTTGTACTGTCTGGGGAGTTTGTTGTCCCTATTGAATAGTACAGGAAATTTTTTGTTGAAGCTAACTGATTGGCATACAAAAGAATGACACCATTGCATATCTTCAATGTGTTCATTTTACTCAGACTAGAATGTAGCTTAGCTATATGATCTTTCTTAGTTCTGCTCTGGCAATTACATGGGCATTCCAGAGATTCACCAATTGTGGAATTACACAACTTCCTAACAAATATGAACAGTCTAGAGCCTAAAAACTGATTTGAGCTCCTTATGCAAGTCACAAGCCATCTAGGACAGGAAAAATGCAAACGTAACACTTGCAGACTCTTCAGCCATATAAACATGCTTCAACTCTATATTCTATCTGCCCAAAAAGAATCATTTATCACACAATACTCAGATGCAGAAAATCTTTTCTCTGGGGGTGCTGCTGCTGTTTTCGTTTTTTTTTTTTAACTTTTTGGAGGGATTGGAGGGGGGGGGAGGTGTGGTTCCTGTTGGACAAGTGGGAACCATATTAGTGAAGATGATACAAGACACAAAAATGCAGAAGAAAAGAGTTGATAAAACCTCAATGGAGAATTGGAGATCTCTCCCAGCAACCAAAGCTGACCTGAATTCCACCTGTAAGTGTTGCATTCACTTCAAAATCAAAAGAAAAGGGAACTGCAATAAACCAAAAGGAAGCAGCATATGTAAATTTACTTCTCTTGTAATAAACATCTATTCCCATTACCTTGGCCCCACACTTCACTGCAATGTCCTGTAGCACACTAACTGCAGTTTCTTCACTTGAAACAGCTCGTTCAGATTCAAAGTCAATTTCCCTGTTGCTGGAAGATGATCGACTCAATTGGATCTCCTCCCCTTCCAAAAAAAAAAAAGAAAAAAAAATCCAAAATCTAACACCATTCTATCTACAAAAAGTTCAGCTGGCAAAAGAAAAATGAAAAAAAATATGAACCAGAAGAAACAGTTCAAATGCCCTAACAACATCAAAATGCTAATGAGAAGTATTTAAAAAATGAAGAAACTTTTGATTCACATCTTCATTCCAGTTCAGAGGATGTTCATGAGACTGAAGACCGGAACTTATAAAGTCACATTAGGCCTTCCATTTATTGACCAACTCATGTCAGCAAAATCACAATTATATCATTGGTACAGAATCTTGTTTCAAACAAGGGAAGGTAGGACGTTCAAACAAATATGCAACTTCAGCTCAATCACACAGATTCTCACTCCAGTTTGGGTTTGGCACGGCATTTTATATACATCACTGCTCACCTGAGAAAGAATGGTAATTTGACAGTGTATGGTTTAACCTCAACCGATCATCTCTATAAGGAGCCTGCAAATAGACAATTGCCCAATTTCAGCATGCTTCATCAGTCAAAAATCCTTTAGCTTCTCAATAGAATATTCAAGTCTTAATGTTGGTACAACAGCTAAAAAATATTACCTCTTTGGGCAATCTTTGACTCTCATGAAGTATTCTATTGTGTGGAATGGAACTCTCAACCTCGGGGAGAAAAGGTTGATGATAAGGACGACGTTTCTCAATTCTCATTGGTTCTGAATCTGAATGGAACTCTACAGTTCGGTTAAGTTGTCTTGGGCTCATCTCTTCCTCCACTGAAACCCAGCTGCCACGGGATTGTGCACGTGGAATCGAAACTTGTATAGAAGATTTTACCGGAAACGAAGATTCACTTGCAGCATGATCTCTTGTATCAATCCCGTGTTGTAATATAAGTAGTCGTCTCCTTGTGTCAGGATCTAGTTCTGATTCTGGAACCTCACCCTCTTCTCTGGCAGGAGAACTTTGCAAGCTTGGTTCTGGAGGAGCAATCTGACCCAATGGGTTAACTGATGAAGCCACCTGAGAGAACTGCACACTGGGAAATGCTGCCATTGACGGTTGTGTTGGCAGCGCGATTGAGCTTGAAGATGATACCATTGGGCATTGAGGAGATGGAAAAAGTCTTGGATCCAAATTACTGATGGTTGAAGGAATTGTTGAAGAAGCTGAAATTGCTTCCTGAGTTAAAGAAAAAGTAAACAAAGATCAAACATACATTACTTCAACGCATATAAATGTTTAACAGCCACTGGAGATCAAACATTTATTGCTTCCTTGGGCCACTGTAACTCTTCCAACAGAGAAAACGAAGCCTTGTTAGAATTTATGAATTTCCAACACGTGCCCTAAACAAACACGTCAAATTGAGAAGAACGACCTTTCAACTACCTTTAGTCGCCTTTCAACCTCAGCATCTGCCATGCCATCAAAAGAAAGCGGCTCTTTGTTTCCATTTGGAACAGAAGCATCATCCTGAATGGAACAAGACTGGATTGTAAATGTCATTTAAAGAAATAGTCTGATGAAAGACCAGAAGAAAAAGAGTAGCATAATCATAGGCACATTATAGACATGAACAGCTCGCTGACACCAGGAACATTCAAAGACCTAAAAAATACCATAACTAACCTCTGAAACTAGATAGTTGCCAACGTCTGGTGCAGAAGGAATATTGGTAATATCATCTTCATATGAAATCTCAAGTATTTTTCGTAGAAGGCCCTCATCAAACTCTCTGCCATGTCATATTCAAAGAATATAATACAAATAAGTTGACCAAAACTTGACTTCTGCTAAACATGACTTCCAATATGAGAATAGATATGTATGCCTGTGTCTATTTAAACAAACTGGTGTTGGGTTCCTCGTATTCTTACTTGAAGAAACCACCACGGACATTGCAAGCAACATTTCTCGCAACACACAGTACAGGGATAGGATTACTGGCCTACAACATAATATAAGTCAGGTTAGTGGTTACACATAAATGTCAAAAAAAAAAACTAAAAAAGGAAATCAGGATGTGTGATGTCTATGTGTACACATCAATGACAGGCCTGTAATTGCAATATTGCAGTACCTCAGCTTGTGGAGAATAGTATGGAGCAAATGCAGGAACAACATGGACCCGTGGTTGATCTTTTTCATCCCACACTTTCAAACGATCATCAATCACCAATGCCATTTTGGGATGGCATATTCCATCTTGAAAGACATTGAACAATGACTTCCTTGAACCTATGGATACATAAGGAGGATAATAGGTCAAATAGCAAACAATGTATGTAATTACTAAACTCAATATCCAGTTCATCAAAATCAAAGCCATACACAACCCAACAATGCCACTTACCAGACTTCACACACACAATCCGGTCCAATAATTCTTTTGAGTTTATTAAATTTGACTCGGGGTCAAGAAGCCTCCACATTTCTAAAGCATAGTCTCTTTCAGCCATTGTGCAAACATAAACTTCAAACCGCTTGCGCCCTCTAGCGGTCAGGTATACTCTCAGATCCTCCCATGCAGGCCTCAACCTCACAAGAACACTTGTATCACGGATCTACAGAACATATACATAAAACCTCTTAGTACAATCCAAGTTAAAAAAAAAAAAATGTCCTTGTATGATCAGACAAAAAAAAAGGAGCAGAAGCCTGCAGCAGCCATGCCCAGTGAATATGCTCAAAGAAATTTTGTAAGGAGTCTCCTGTATGCTAAAGTTCCACCACTCAACAAGCATATACAAATCCACCAATTTGCAGTAAACATTCTTGAATGAAGCATACATTTCTCACAACGCAAGTGTATACAACACTTAAGAAACGGAGATTCAAAAGTGGCAGCAGTGTGACCAAATATGTAAAATCATAGGGAAATCAAGAGTTGAAGGTGTTGGGTCCTTTAAATTCATGAAGCACTCACCTGTGGATTTATGCGAGTCAAAACAATGTTTTTATCTTGTAGCCGTATCAGTGGACGAGCTACAGGTTGATGGTTATCAGACAATGCCGGAACCACCTCTAATTGTGTTTTGATCACCTTGCCATTTTCAACAACTTGATCATTTTCAACATACTGCTTCAATATATTTTTGTCATCATGATACCGCTTGATCTCTGCCCAGATACCAGAAATGCGAGTTGGATCCACCTCAGTGCTTATTTTCCGCTGCAAGGCCTCAATTCTGTCTTCAAAGGAGCGCATTGTATTGGCTACTATAAGGGTTTCATCAAGATCAAATACAATGCCAAGACATCTGAGGTTCAGCATCACTAAGCAGGAGTTGTAAAGCCCTGCTGCGACATTGAATACCCAAAAACATGGATATGGTCTTTCATTACTCCTGGAATGCATAGCAACAAAATGAAGCTCCTCCCCTCCTAGTGACATAACTGCAGTCTAAAAATACAACTATAATGATCAGCTACTGATTTCATGCTAAACCATAGGTATATCAGAAAATTGTTTGAAAAACTGACAATTATGTTAAATTTCTTTCAAGCACTAACAATTCATTTCCAGCTTCCTTTTTGTGATTACATTCCATTGACTTAATGATAACCGGCATAATACATTGGCAGTAACAAGTTTCAAGGATATTTTTTATTCAACCTTTCATAATTTGCAAGTCCCTAATTTTGTCCAAAACAAGAAATTTCTGGCGCTGCATAGAGTCATATAAGGAGTGGTTTGAGACAGTTCTTAAAATCATGAACTCTGGACGGGATCTGCTAGCAAAAGGGTTCGGCCAAATTGTCAAAAGACGAGTTTATAATTATTGTGGGTCAGATCAGTGCAGTTCACAACAGTTCCGGAAAATTTAGGATTTACTGAAAAGCGTCTAAAAATGGGTCCTTCACCATCTGTCCACAGTCCCCTGTACAATAAACTGAACTGGGTAAGTCCAGAAAATCTTTCAATTCTAATTGAAGTTATTCTCTCTCTCTCTCTCTCTCTCTCTTTCTTTCTTTCTTTACATAATTTTTTTTAATTATTATTTTAAATTTTAATCCTCAAGCTTTTTCAGGTCTTAAAATTTAAGTTCATCCGTACTTTAATTGGGGATACCTTGTTTTCATGGATACATGAAGAGTGCAAAAGATGGAGCTTGGTGGTCAGCAAGTTCTTGGACTCCATTTTGAAGCAAATCCCAGTAGATGTAATGGTATGTAGAACAGCAAGTGGCGGACACCTCTCACTCATCGGCGAGAAGTGGCTTATTCTGATTTCTTTACCCTCCACCAATATCTCATCAATTATTCTCTTCTTCCTCTTCCAGTTGTTGTTGTTGTTGTTGCTCTTGTTGTTCTCATCTTCCTGTTGTTGTTGTTGTTGTTCATCATCTTCTTCTTCTTCTTCACCTCCTCCTCCTCCTCCTCCTCCTCCATGTTGTTGTTGTTGTTGTTGTTGTTGTTGAGGATATATTTCTACTTCTCCCAGTAACTCCTCCCCCTTGTACACCACCGATTTGTACATCTTATTACCCTCACAACAACCTCCCCGAACCAAACAAAAAAAAGAAAAAAATTAAAAATAAGAATCCTTTCAATTTCTCTCTCAGATTTAGAGCTTCCCAATTTTGAGTAATTGAATCCTGATTAAGATGTGAATCCGTCCAATTCTTTAGCACCCAAAACAACACAAAAAAGAGGGGGGAAATTTTACAGAGCAACCAACATTAGGGATTCCAATTTCAACCGAATTTTAACAAGATAGATCGATCGATCGATCGATAGATGGATAGATCGGAGAATTCTTCAGTTCCGGCGATCGATCGATGAAAATTTTATCAGTTAAAAAAGTATAATAATAATCGAGAGAGTGGCGAACTGGAGTTTTGGCTTTTCCGTTGATGGTAAAGAAGATACACGCAATTGCCCCTTCGACCGAAACCCTAGATCCAGGTTTTGCTTCCCTTAAGTCAAAAAAATAATAAAATAATAATAATAATAATAATAATAAACGGCCCGTAATTAATAATTATTATACAACAACAATAAATAAATAAATAAATAATATATATATTCTTAAATAAAATTAAAGCATTAATTTTGTTGAGTGCGGTTGTGGGGGAGAGAGTGCGCTTTATTCCAAGTTCTTTTTTTTTTTTTCCTTTTTTTAAAGGTGGCCTCGTGGGATAAATAATAATAAATAGGCCCATAGATTTAAAATTACATAAATTTGCAGTTGTGACGTGGTAAATAAATTTTGAAATAATATTTTAAATTTTATTTATTTATTTTTAAAGAACTATGTAGTGCTCTGATGGATCATTCAACCATATTTTTGTCTAATTAAATTTTTAAGTGATAATAATAATTTGTTTCATTGTAGTAGTAGTTTTTTTTATGTAATTTTATGAATTTTAAAAGTAAAAAGTGAACTTCTAATTTGTGCATCCAAATTGAATTTTTATACTTTCTAAAAAAACAGTAAAAATTATTTATGTTCAGCTGAGTAGCTTATAAATAAATAAATAAATATATATATATATATATATATATAAAAGATAAGTGAAACTATATATGAACAAGAAACTAAAAATGGAATAAAACTAAGTTTTGGTATTTTGGGGCTAATGTTTTAGAATTAGTTATTTATTTATTTATAGTCATAAGTATACAAATTGGGTAATATCAATTTTAGTCTCTAACTTTTGTAAAAAAAATAAAAAATTATATTTTAATTTTAGTGTTATATCTTTAAAATGTGCTCTTCTAAATGTATAAAATGTTCTGTAAAATAGGTTAGCCTAAGCCTAAGCCACTTGACTGCCTTGTGCTCTTCAAAAATAGCAAGAATTTTATGAAATAGTTTGAATTTATTTTGTGTTTGCTTAATCAGCCCATCTCACTTAATCAACGGTCCTTTTCAATTGCATTAAAAAATATATATATATATTTAAAGCTTAATTATTTTTTTTTTCTATTTTTCCAAAACAGAGATCCAATCATGTGTCGACATGTGGTGGTGCCAGGAAGGCAGCTTCAATGTTTCACTTTAATTTTGAGATGGATCCCAATGAATAGACAAGAAGGATGACCCTTGACAACGTTGGTTGACTTGGCACAAAGAATTTTTGGGGGGAGGGGGGGGGGTTTCGCTTGCTTTTTTTTTTTTTAAACATATAATGTACATTTTTAGTTAAATTCTTTGTGCAAATAAATATTTATAGTATATATTTTTAATTTGTTATATATATATATATATATATATTATGTATTTTATTTTTACCATTTACACAACATTTTTCTAAAAGACCCAAAAAAAAAAAAAAGGAAATTTGTGGGACCCACACCCGACTCTCTTCCGCCTACTTCACTTTGACTATAATTTATTTTTTCTTTTGAGATTTATTGATTTTTTTTAATTTATTTTGATAGCTTTGTAACAATTCGCCTTGCTCTGTAGTATCACATTCACACGAATTAGTTTTGTACTATATCTAATTTTGAGTAAACACTGTAATTTTGGTGTCGCCATCTCGTGGACTTTTACACACTAAGTGCAGTTGTGGAAGAATATTGAAATAATAATGACTAAATTGTGATATTAATTAATATAAATCTTAGGAGAATTACACTCTACACAAATTTTTTTTTATCGAGGAGGAAAACTTAAAACTTATATAAGTTTTATATAAACCTAAAAGGATTTTATATTAATTTATTTTTTATTTAAATAATAACTCATTATGATTTTAACATACATTACCCATCATTTATAATTTTTATTTGAACACTGAATTTTAATTTATAATAAATTTGAATTAATTTACCATTGATTTTTAAGCAAATATATAGGTAAGATACCAGTAATCCAAAAAGACGAACCATAATTCGGTTTTAATGTTGAGATGTCTCATCGCACAAGCCTTCTATACAGTGAAATTTTGAGAAGAATTTGTAATTTTGAAATTCTAATAAAATAATTTCATCGTTAAATTAAAATTAGAGCTTCATCGATTTTTTTTTTCCTTTTTTTTTTCTTCTTTTCTTGCATGTTCTACATATAATGTGTAAATAATAATTGTGATAAAATGTGTAACTGTTTATTATGTAATGTACATCCAACACTTATTAATAATAGTTTGCACATCTTTTTCAAGTGATGTTCGTATTATATTTTAATCGCATATACATCATTTTATATATATATATATATATATTATAATAATAATAATAATAAAATAGATTTCGCCCTTCTCCGTACACCTCTCATTCTTCGAGCATTTTTCTTATTTTAAATAATAGATGAGTTGATAATTGAAAATGACGTTCAATGGCATATTACTGGAACATACCACCAAACCTTAGGCCCACCTTAAATCACTAAAAAAAAAAATAAAAAAATTGAAAATTAATAAACACAATGAGTTACGTTTTACCATCCACGAGAACTTAAATGCATTAATAAAGGCATTGAAGTCTAAGCCGCGATGAAGCAGAGCCATCTGCTTCGCTAACGCAATTGACCAAATGTACAGATTGAAGTTGTCCAATTTGCTGGGGTCGTACATTGTAATTGCATTTATTTATCCAAATCGACCAGCCACCAAGAGCTGTTATTTGTCCAGGTGGCGTCTATGTGGACAAAGTTAACGAAAAAGTGAATTGATGAGTAGATTCTGACCATCCCAAGTAATCATAATGCAAGACGATTAAAGGAGGAGATGAGCAAATTTTATTTTATTTTATTTAAATTAGCCTTAAATTAATGAACAGAAGCTGGCTGAAAATTTTCACTTTATCATCGAACGAAAAAGTGATCGCATGAAAATTAATTAATTAAGAAGCCAAGCATGGGGGTGCTGACAACTTGGTCAACATAGAACATTCATATCCCTTATCAGGAAATGGCGATATATTCTTTGAAGTTTCTTTAGATTTTGAGATTGAATGCCAGATAGCCATTAATGGGGGTGAAGTTTTAACAATGATTCTATCTAAGTCCTCAAATTCTAGAGGGAGAAAGAAAATTAGTGAGAAAAAGCCCTTAAATTAGGAAGTGAGGATGCAGGAAGAACACTAAGGAATTCTATCTAATGCTTCTTTTTTTTTTTCTTTTTTTTCTGAGAGACTTCGGTACAAGAAAATGCGAATCAACTTCAAAATTAGAACAAGACAAGTTGCCTCTTCGTATGATACGAAAAAGAAAACAAAACTGATTGAAACAGATTTATGAACAGAATAGAATAGACTGAAAGTAATTTATACCCTTTTTCATATATAAAAACTAAGTAATTTTAATAATTAATTATCCCATTCATTTCATTTTACGTCAATCTTGTCTATAAATTCCACATACTCCAAACAAAGTTCCGAAAGCAAAATGTGCTGTGTCTGTGTGTCTCTGTCAGGTTAACAGGCAGCTCCTGACTTTATGTGTTTTCAGCTCTCACGTACGAAACAAAACTCAAAACCATTTCTCTTTTGTAAGACATTTGCCGCCTCCGCCATCAAAATTTTCTTCTGCTTTTCCTTCCACTTGTTCGGCTTTCTCATTGAGCTCTGATGAACTAGAGATCAAAATTTAAATGCCTTATATATATATGTATATATAACCAAAGAAAGGCATCATGTGCAAAAATAAGAAGGTTTATCAGCATTGCTTCCTCTATTTTCAGCACCTGCAAAACGTTAAAAGATCCATCTTTTGCTTGCCCACTTCACTTCTGGCTCTTGTACTGCTTCTCCTTTTGGCCTACAATGGCTTCTCTGTTTTCTACGTTCAGCTTCCTTTTCCAGCCAAGGCCCCGCAGGAGCCCGCCAATATCTCGCCGGAAAATATCGCCGACAAGTCTCTGACGCAGCCTTCTTCTTCTGCGCTCATGTATGCTGTGAAAGAAGAGAAGCCGCCCGTGACTTTGAAGACCCAATTGACTCTTCTGCAAAAGGCAGCTATTTCGACGACACCCATCAGTCAACCTTCGGTTTTAAGGCCAAGGAAGGTGCGTCGACATAAAGCCATGGCCAAGATTCTTAGTTTTGGATCACAATCAGAGCGGTTTCCCACAAGAATAAGAGCCTTCTTCAAGAATTCCGAGTGCAAAGTTCGGTTCTTTATGACTTGGATTTCTTCTTTGGAGTCATTTGGTGAACGAGAGTCGTTTGCTATACAGAGTTTGTTTAAGACTCACCCAACTGCTTGTTTGGTCATTGTGTCCAATTCAATGGCTTCTAAAAGTGGGAGTCTTATTCTAAAGCCTTTCTTGGATAAAGGGTTCAAAGTGATTGCAGTGAAGCCTGATTTTGATTACCTATTCAGCAATACTCATGCGGAGACTTGGTTTGTAAGGTTAAAGAAAGGACATGTTGATCCTGGTGGGGTTTCTTTGGGTCAGAACCTCTCTAATTTGGTAAGACTTGCTCTTCTGTACAAGTTTGGTGGCATTTACGTCGACACTGACCTGATAGTGTTAAGAAGCTTTGCTAAGCTGAGAAATGCTATTGGAGCACAAGCAATTGATCTTCAAACTGGGAATTGGAGC
Source organism: Kandelia obovata (assembly GCA_021464305.1). NCBI lineage: Eukaryota > Viridiplantae > Streptophyta > Magnoliopsida > Malpighiales > Rhizophoraceae > Kandelia > Kandelia obovata. The sequence goes on along the minus strand of CM038485.1, from coordinate 679,305 downwards.
AGGTTGAACAACGCTGTGTTGATCTTTGATAAGGGCCACTCATTACTCTTCAAGTTCATAGAAGAATTTGCGCTCACATTCGATGGAAACAAGTGGGGTCACAATGGTCCCTATCTGGTTTCAAGGGTCGTTTCAAGGGTCAATGGGAGGCCTGGGATTGATAACTTCATGGTGCTGCCCCCGTCTGCATTTTATCCTGTGGACTGGAGCAAAATTAGAAGCCTCTTTAAGGGGCCTGGCGATGAGCTACACTCACGGTGGATAGATAGAAAGCTTGAGCAGATTAGAACAGAAAGTTTAGCCGTGCATCTGTGGAACAAGCAGAGCAGAAGTATTGAAGTTGAGAATGGAAGCGTCATCAATCAAATAATGCTGGAAAGCTGTATATTCTGCAATTCTTCTTCAAGATCAAGCGTGAAATGATTGGTTTATTTTACGATAATTGTAAACTTGTTATTCTTGCCATAATTAATGGAAAGCTTTAGCTACTCCATTGTACACATTTTAGTATGGAAAGATGAAATCAAGTAAAGGAGAATCTTTTTCTGTTTAGATCTCCCATTTGGCATCCCAAATCCTCCTCCGTTTGTTGCAAGCTACCAAAATGCAACAAGCAACTTACATATTCTCCAATAATTTGATCTTGTTGCACTTGTTTATAAAGTAACACTTCGGTATTGCTATTTATGTCCTTGTCTTCTCCTCCCAAAAGTATACTCGTATTACTGATAGCGGACCAACCATTTCCTTCCTACCACTTCATTGTTGAAGAACAACAATAGAATCTTCCATTCTTACTTAAAATTTCCATTTAGAATGCACGACATCCCTTCATTTTTCTTAGCATTTTCTTGCTCTAAGACACTTGTTAAGCATAAGCGAAAGGACAATCAATTAATTATTTTGTATCTTAATTGGACACCGATGTGTTTGTTCACCTAGGAAGGAAGATGGCGGAATGTAATCATCTCGAAGATTATGCCAAAGTTGAAGCTGTGAAAGTGACTTGGCAGTTTCCATTCAATACAGGCACCTAATTTTCTGGCCTCGCATGCATCATTTTATTCTTAAATTAAATTGGGGCCGAGTCATCTTAGTGTAAGCCAGAGTATTGTATTGTGAAACAACCATGTATCTGTTTACTTGGCAAGGAAAATGGAAAAATGTAATCATCTTGATTATGCCAAGTTGAAGTTGTGAAAGTGATTGAGCAACTTCCATCTCAAATCCTAGCACGCATCATTTATCTCTTAAAATTAAATTGGGAAGGAGTCATGTTGGTATAAGCTAGAGTCTTGCATTGTGAAACTGTCAAACAATGCGTGCTTGATCTAATAGTCATATCATTAACGTGTATTTTTACCTTCAACTAACCACAGAGTCGATAATGCCATTGCAAATAACGTTGTCGGCGGCTTAGTTGCTGAGAAACGCCAAAACAAACGTTGTCCAACGAATGCATGGACTATAAACGTGATGGATCAATAAACATCCTTTTTTTATTAGGCACGGAGCAAGGCAATGTAGTCGATGGGGGACAATAATCGCACGTTAAAATAGTTCATTAGTTTGTTTGTTTTGTAATTAGAGAATCTTTGTTAGGTGCCAACAATTATTTGTAGGGGAATTCACAAAGCGTTGGACCGTCTAGGTTAATTATGCATCAAAGGGATAAAAAAAAATTGATTAGTCTAAGGAGGTCACATATCCTCCATCGAACAGGGGAATCACTTAGTTGTTATACAACGTTCATTCTCTTGGACAGCATGTGCATGCCATATGGACTCAGTATCCGAACAAAAATTTCAAACCCCCCCCCCCCCAAAAAAAAAAAAAAAATAAACAAAAAAAAATCCAAAAAAAAAAAAAAAAATTAAATAAAATTGTATAAATAAATAGTGATAGATCTCATGTAGGAGTTGGGCATCTTTTTCCCTGTCTCTTATACACATCTAGTTGTGTATAAGAGACAGCTCTTGGACAGCATGTGCATGCCATATGGACTCAGTATCCGAAAAAAAATTTCAACCCCCCCCCCCCCAAAAAAAAAAAAAAATTAAATAAAATTAAATAAATAAATAGAGATAGATCTCATTTAGGAGTTGGGCATCTTTTTCCTTTGGTTATTTAGTTCATTAGCTCATTATTTATAATCTCTTTTTTGGTCATTATTGGAAGCTAAGCTTACATAGTTAAGCTGGATGTTTAACTTCTCTAACTGTTGGCCTACCCTCAAGGAGACAACTGTCTTAATTTGTAACTAAGAATTTAACTTCTTGAATTCATTGATGAAATTAAATACTAAAGTTGATATTGTTTTTGATAACTCAATATCCAATGAACTACTTAAAAGTTAAAAAAAGTAGCTATTGCACAAGTCTTCTAGAACAAGATTAGCTTGAGACGGATGTATCTTGCATGACAGCCATGCCAACTTGTTAAAATTTCTCCATAATTACAGCTATCGCCAAAGGAGGTCTATCTTGGCTTGGCTTGGCTTGGCTTATAGACATTTGCAATCAGGAGAGCATCTGTCTCTATCACAAAAACAAGCCCACCAAGAGAATTGGACATTCTCACACCATCTCGCAATGCTGAGGCTTCTCCCACTAGTACTGAAAACACTTTTCGGATTGAGATGCAGCTCAAGAACATTCTGCCTTCTTCATTGCAACAAACCAATCCTGTGCCCACTTATGATTGATATAAGCTGAAGCTGCATTCTGCTGGTATTACCAAGTGATTACTTTTTTGAGGGTTCGAATGGTGAACACATACAATATCATGTTGTGATCAAAGATTGAAATGGGTTTCCTTCATTGTTTTTGTGTAAATGCAAAAACAGTTACCCCATAAAAGCTGAGTTATGGTCATCTCTCAACGTGTTTCATAAGACTCTGATGATGGGTGCACATGGCTGTCGTACTCCCTTGTCATAGAAATGGGTCCACATGTAGCCACGGGTTTTGTATTATTATCTGCTGATTACAATGTAAAGTCGTCCCTACAATTACAATTTGCCAAATCAATGTCACTGTACTATGCAATCAGCCTTTAGCTCGATGATCAAACTAAAGAAAAATGAAAAGAAAGAGAAACTTTTGGTTTATTCGAAGCTAGTCAATTCGGTCAATAGGAGGGCTTTCTAGTCCCATAGTGTTTCCACTACATCAACCACCAGATCAACAAATGATGAATCCCAATCCAGGTATTCAGTGGCAAACCAGAGGATATCTGTACTCCCAGAATTACAACAGCAGGTTTTTTAATATGCTAAATTTCCTTGTTCACTAGTTTACAGGTTTTGTTTTTCCTTCTTTCACTTCAGTGCATATCTTCCCTTGCAATGGAAGGGATGCTAAGTGAAAGTATACATGTGTAGGTGCATCAAATCAAACTAGATAGCCCACCAATTTTGATGTGTTAAATGCAATTTGAAGCTGCATCTTCGGCCAGGGAAAAAAGCAATGTGAGATAACACCACCACTGCAACTCCAATGGGGAAAATGTCATCTCTACCACCTCTGTTACAACTATCATCCATGACTTCAGAAATCACTTAGAGATTTTAAACTCTATAGCATTCACGATATGTGCAAGTACTACAGTTGCCTATAATCGTTTTAGAATAATGAGTGTGTATTTCAAGTTTACGGGGTCACGAACTAAGCTTACCAACCACTGGATCTTTCTGCGCTAATCATTCAACTTCTCTCAATTCAACCTCACCTTTTTGCCACTCTTTCTTTATTTTGAAAAATTATTTCAATTTGCTCCAAAGACTTGCCTTTTGTTTTGGTAATGCATGTGGACAAAAGCGACAGAAGGAGCTGATATCAGTGCAAAGATGAAGAAGGTTCCACCCACTGTGATTGCGCAAGACACTGAGAGGAATGACATTGTAACTGCACCACTACTGACTGTACTTCCCACTGCCCCAATATCCTTTAAAACTGTTTAGGAGGGATTCAAGATGCTTGAGCTCGAAGTCTTATGGGAAAGATTTCGGATGACAAGACACAACAAATTGGGCCAATTCCTACCGAGAAGAAAGCTATAATCGCACAAACAGATAAAACTGCCAAACCAATTCCAAGTTCTCCATCACCGATAAAAGAGAGTAAGGCTCAAACAAAGTAAGCAGATATAGTCATTCCAATTTTGCTTGCATGAAGGTTAGATTTCCTACCCACCTCTTCAATGAGAAATATAGCTACCAATATGAACATGGTGTTGGTAAACCCAACAGCAACAGTTGCAGCAAGAAGTTGAGTGTTGCCCTTGATCCTAGCATCTTTAAAAAAGGTAGGGCTAGGGCTATAGTACACAACAGCCTCAATGCCTGTAACATGCTGGAAAGCTTGGATTCCACAACCAGTGATCAGCAGCCTCCTAACAGCAGGTGAAGGATCTAAAATTTCACTTAAACACTGCTTGGGCTTCGTACTCCTTAGCACCACTGGCATGCCCAGAAGCTAGCTGTATCTCAGCTGATCATCCCCTCGGCTTCTCTATCATTTTCATGCATCTTTGACAGCACCAATCTAGCCTCTTTGATTCTATTCTGCTTCACTAACCACCTTGGTGATTCAGGGATCACCAACAGTGCAAACAACATAAAGACGGAGGGAACGATCCCAACACCAAAGCATAAAACCCTCCAACTTATACGCACCGGTAGTCCTGAGTAAGGCATATAGTTCCAAACATAACCAAGTAGGATTCCCAGGTTTATAAAAAATCTCAGGAAAAGGTGTAAGGGATCATCTGGCAATAGTGGGTGATGTCTCTGCGATGTACACTGGTGCAATCGTCCCTCCAAATCCTGTCCCCACCCCAGCCAAGATCCTCCCAATCATTACCATCTCAAAAGATGGTGCAAGGGACATTATTTAGAATGGCCGAGGTGACCCATATATCACGCCAGGAATTTAAGTTTCTCGTGGCAGTGAGTGATAAAGCCTACCGATAAATTCCTACGGCCTTTTCAATTCTAAACCTTGAGAACTGCCTGGGAAAGAATTTCTAGATCCTGTAATCCTAATTCTCCTATTCTATTCGCCCACTGTCATCTAGGCCTGCTACTTGGAGTTGCTCCACCTGCTGATGCTTTACACCCAATCATTTCATTTCCGTTATATGCTTGGATTCTATTTATTTATTAGCGTAGATGCTGGCCCAGAGTTAGTTGATACTTATTACTGTCACTGTTTCTTCTCCCCAAGAAAAGTTTTCCCAATTATCGAAAATTCTCAGGCCACTAAAATGACAACTGTTGTTAAATTAGGATCAACGTTCTCATATTGTTTCCACACTTCTCCACCATTGGTGTCGGCATAGGCTTCAATTGTATTCTCTTCGCGAGACCTTTTAAGGTAATTATGAGTATATTGATTTATGGTCAGGTGATTGGTCGATATTATAATATTAGCTAGTGTATTATTGAACTTTGACACAACACTCGTAAACAATCGAAAAAAATCCCCCAGCTCACGCTGCAGTCAACAGTAGACCGGTCAGCCTAAGCTACGATAACATGGATAAAATATGTAGTTCAGAGTCAGGTGCTAGCAAACAATTCCCTTGACAAAGCACATATGTCTCTTCTACCAGGTGCTCTTATACCAGAAGCTGCCGACGAACAGTACAATTCTCCTCATCATCTCCGTAAACTCACCCACGACATCACTAACCCTAGAACTTGAAGTCCTTTTTCTTCGATTTCCCCTCCTTATCCTGCATCTTTCTCTTCCTCTTCTTCTCATTCTGCACCAGTGATCCATGTACTTATTAGAACTTTAATAAAGAATGGTCAAGATCATAAAAATTAGTACCTGAATGTCTACTAGAAATTTGGGTAAAATTATACTACTTCAATTGTGTTGCAACCAACACAATAGTTCCATAATATGGTGACAGGTAAAAACATAACTCACCTCTGCAACCATGTCACTAAAATCTTCATGTTGACTGCGCAGCTTCTCCTCCTCTCGAGCTTCCGCATACCTATCAAATCCATAGATGTTAGCAATTGATCCCATTATCAAAGACAGGCCTATGTTTTCACTTAATAATGCCTCACAAGCTCCACTTACTTTGTGTGTAAAACATCGCTCATAACTTCCAATTCTTCGGGTTGCAGAGTAACATCCACTTTATCTGTTTTCTGGCCTCTAAGTAGATCAACCTGCAGAATATTGAAAGTTGTAGAGGATCAGTGCATATGTGACCTGATAATAATTCTCACTTCTTGCAAGGAAAGGGAGCAAAACATGTCAAGTTACAAGCACAAATTTCTGCAATATCCCTTGGAAATAGGCTACATAATGAGTAAACATAACATAGTACATGAAACTCAGTCCAATGAATCGATATTGCTAACCAAAATAACTTGCTTCTAATGGGAAACAGCACCATCAAAAGTGTTTCTCTTACCCTTTTGGCTGCTGTTTTATCTTGTGTGCCACTGCCAATAGCATACCTGCAACCAACATTAAATTTTAGATTGAAAACACACACAAAAAAAAAAAAAAAAAGGAAGAATCTCTTCAAAGGAAAATTGTAAGTTTGAAATGCTTGAGGAAGCAGATCACATACGTGTGTGCAGTTCCAAGTAAAGTTCCTGGAGCAATCGTCCCTTTTTCTTCTTCAAGAACCTTCAGCGGGAGAAAAAAAAGAATAAATGTAAATATTCTAAATCTCTACAACATAATTTAGAGTCTTAACACACTAACAGGGCCCGAATAAAAAAACTCACTTGGTAAAGAGGCCTCTCGGGTTCCTTTCTCTGCTGTTTACGGAGATCAATGACATCAGGTGTCTCAACACCAGTTGGCGTGCTGAACAAATTAAACAGAATTATTCCACTAATAAATAAAATACCATCCTTAGCTGCAAACTATACTGGGAGTACTAAAAGAAAAGGAGAACAGTTGGAAACTAAAACACACAAGAATGTTACTTTCAACTGGCAATAAAGCTACAATCATTAAAACTAAAAGGAATGGCTGCTCTTTTATTTTAGGGTAAAAAAAAAATGTTAGAGGATGGATGCTAATATCAGCCAAGGGCACCAAAGAGCTTAACCTTAATTAAGAAACATCAGACCTAACCTCAGTGGTTGGACATAGATTTATAGAAAGCAAGTAATAGTAAAAATTTAACACAATACCTTGAAAGACTATCCACAGATTGAATGCCATCCTCCATTTCCTCTTCCTCAATCTGTTCTTCCACTTCCTCTTCTTCCTCCTCCTCCTCTTCCTCCAAGTCACCCCAGTGTTTCGTCTTGTCAACTGGCTCTTCCTGAAATGATTGTCCAACAAAACCCACATGATTATGGTAAAAGACATTTTACATAGTTCTTAAACGAAGGGATCAACTAAATTACAAGAAAATAATGAGAAATACAACGAAAAATTACCTCATAGTTTGGTTGTTCTTGTAGTTGAACTCCAAAAACATCTCCATACAAAGGACGCCCATACTATACAAAATTCAAAAAAACAAACCAGTTACAAGAAAACATTCCAGCAAGCAAATGCCTTAGATATAGTTCAGTTAAAAGAAATACAAAAAAGAAAATTACAAAAATGCTTGAACTTGAGAACACATAAGAATAACTTACTTCATCAACAGGAGGCTTGCCCCAGCCACCAGCATGGTAACCAAAGCTAGCTCCAGGTGGAATGGGAGCATTAAGTCCAGGAATTTTCAGGTGTGGATAAGATGGCGGTGGGCCATATCTCTGGAAAAGAATCTCAAATCTCATGTAAGTATATGGAGAGAGGGAGGAGACTAAAATTTAAAATGGTTCCAATATAATATATATTGGCATCAGCAGAAGAGGCTATATAACCTAACCTGCATATTAATAAGCCAGGGGGGAGGAGCACCCTCTGGCATACCAAGAGCTTCTTTCAGTTCGTGTGAAAGAGTGCCTGGCTTCATCTCCCGAAGCTTTACCTGCTCGTGAAGAATGAAAAATCTTAATCACCATATAGCTCTTATCACATTGACATACCCTAACACTCGTCAACCTGCAGCTACAACCACTAAAATAAACCTAACCATACAACCTCACATATTGCAAATAAACATAATCTTGCATTTTCTTTTATTATTCTCACAAAATTCATTAATTCCATCCTCTAACAGAGGAGGAAGTGCATTTACTGTGTTAGATAACACTGAACATCACTAGCAAGGTAGCTGCTTCTAAATCTCAGGAAGCAACTTTAATGAACCATATATTTATAAGGTATGCCAATACAAAAAGGAAGAATTAATATACACATAGTAGAACAGAGAAATCATACCTCAAACTCCTTTCCCTCATGATAGAGGTCACCAAGAGTAGTGAGCTTTGGCTTTGTTTGGTACTTGAAAAATGCATCATGGAGAACCTAACCACACCCCCCCCCCCAAAAAAAAGGACCGAGGTATTCATATATGGAAAGCAAGAAAATGGGAAAATGCTTCGACCTATGAAAAAATATTATAAGCCAGGTCCAGTATTAAGAATAACCTGATAGTCAATATCCATTTTTCCCATCTTCGGCTGCATGCGTTCACGCTGCTTCTGTTTCAACTTTTTACTGTCTTCTTTTTCAATGTAGGCCTGCAGGATATGACAATATAATGAATCACTGGCTTCCACAATACCAAGCCAGAAAATATCTACCAGTCAAAAATTAAACTAATTCGTGTGGCTGATATCCTAAATAGTTAAGTAAAATTTTAAAGAAAAGCAAATGAGAATGATAGAATGAATTTGCCTTAGTCATCCAAAACAATTTTGTGAGGGCAAACATTCTCAATCCTCCACAAGAGCATCAGCACAAAGTGTGTTTTTTATTATAGACCATGATTAAAGCACAGAGAAATGACAAGGCGCAAATGCTATCAGAAAAGTCATGCTGGCCAAACAACAGAAAAGAGAAAATGAAATAGGAAGTGAGCAGAATAAACCACAGCAAAACACAATAATGATAGCAGAGCCATTATAATTTATCCACCCTGAAAGCATATGTACAGGTAAAGGGTGCACATGTAAATATAAAGATTTTCAACTTTTAATACCTGTCTAATTTTCTCAATTCCTGTTGCAGCAATGAAATCAGGAAGCTGAAAAGGTTGTTTCTCAATACCACGCTTACCCTGGAGAACAAACCAAAAAATGTGATGAGATACAAGTAATAAAACAAATGTGAATACTTAAATGCACAATTTTGCGCCTATGAGCAGGACAATTTAGCCATGAGGGAAAATCCACTCAGATTAAAGAGCACAATAAGAGAACTATTAGAAGAATAAAACCAGTGCAAAAATCACAATGGAAAAGTATCTGAAAATACAAAGCAGATGAATTAGCACCTCAAAAGTTGAAATCACTAGTATGAAGCATGCACAAACAAGTTATGCTTTGCAAGACAATTTTGGAAATGCAGTTTTCCATAGACATATAATGCATGACTAGAACCCCAGACACACTAGTAATATAGTAAAAGAGAAATCAGTAAAGGGTGCCCATTGCCAAACACATACATCCAGGCTCCATGATTGTCACAGCCGCACCCTGCAAGAAGCACATATATACATATAAGAGAAACCTTATCGATGTTATCTTCCTTCACCCACATACCCAAGCCCTCATACCCAAATCTCTCATGATGCAACATGTTCAACAATCATGCAAATTTTACCCCATACTATTTCTCTTAGTGGAATTTACTAACCTGCAAAAATTTCCTTTTCTGACACCAGTGTCTTGGAACAGGCACAGTATTTCTGTATGATTTCAGAAACACTAACAATTTTGGATCTGCTGCAGTTGCATCCCATACCTGCAAAACAAACGACAGGGTGAATAACCAGACAACATAAACAATGCACACAAAATTAAGAACCAAAATTATACACTTGTATACCTCAACAACATCAGGCCTAGAGCATATCTGTTTCAGCTCAGCAATTTTCATCCGTCGCAGAAGCTGAAAAAAGAGAACAAATATCTATTAGAACAATGTCAAATGAGGCACATACCATTAACTTGAAAAACAATACCATTAATGATTATTCTAACCTTTTTCTTTTTGTTTGACAGACCTTTCTCCTTCTGTTGGTTTTCTTGTTCTTCCTGCTCTGAGTCAGAGTCAGTATTCTTTTTTGCATCTGTGTCTTGGGTTGTATCCTCCTTTTTGTCATTATCCTGCTAAGATACGGTTAACACTAGGTTGAGATAACAATAGTCAAAAGTAAAACAATCAAAGTCAAACTTCTAACAAAATTATCCCATTTACCTCGGAAGAAACATTTTCAAGGAAGCTGAATTTCTCAAAAATCTGTCTGAATTCTTCATCCATTCCATCTTCCAGGTCTGCCTTTTCTGGGACATACTCAACTACAACTTGCTCTGCAACCTACAAAATTGAAGATGGTACAGAATGAACAAGTTCTATGCACCATAGAAGATAAAATACAAATACCTATAAAATTTCCATGCCTTCAAAGATTAAAATTTAACCATCTTTCAGATTCAATGGAAAATAAGCCATAATTTACAAAGTCCATCTCATAATGCTGAGGTTGTTTAAATGCAAATTAATGGGTAGGGAAAACTGAAAAACTTCTTTGGAGGGGACAGAGTTCCCATCTTCATAGTCATTTCGTGAACTAAATATTAGAATTGATTTATGGGTCCTCACAATCATGATTAAAACAAACTTGGCAACCTATTCACAAATTTAACATTACATTTCATTCTTTCTTCTCCATTTGGAATCACCGAGGGTAAAGAAAAATTTCAAAAATTCAACCAAAGACTACGACTAAAGAAACGACACCATACTCCAAAACCCTAATTTTTCCAAAATTTTATATCCCAAAATCAACTAAGATCCATCAAAATTATCGGGATCATTCGGGAAATCCCACTCACGTGGAATCGAAAGTTCCAATAAACTAACAGCATACACAAAACCCTAGAGGAGAAAACGAGACCAAACCTGCGGAGGATCGGCGTTCTTTCTGGCGTCACCGTCGTTTTCAGCAGCGGCATCGCTGTCTTCGCCGTCTTCGGTGACGGAAGCATCGGGAGCGAGGGCGGCAGCCTTGTTATTCTTCTTTTGCTTGCGCCTGCGACGACGCCGCTCGCTCTCACGGGACTTCTTAGAGGCGGCGGTGTCGGCGGCGCTAGCGTTTGTCAGATCTCCGTTGTAGACGGCGCCGTTCTGGTACGGCAGAGTCTCCGCTGCCATGGATTAGTGAACAGACGGCGGCACGTATTGATTGGAACAAATATTTGCTTTCTTCCCGAGGAAGACGAGCAGAGAGCGAAATATAAAACCACTAACTAGTGGCTATGGATAAACAAAAAATGCAATGGCACGTGTGAGAACTTCCACACGTGATAAGTCATTGGTAGAGGTAGACTTTTTGGGCCCAGCCCAAGTTGCAGAGCCCAATTATCGATGAATGAACAGTTTCTAACTTGTTGTAACAAATTATATATTTTTTTTTCACTTTCACTAATTAAATGATTATTAAGTTCAAATTTTATTAATTAATTTATTTTTAATTTTAATTTCTTATTTTTTTTCAAAAAAATAAAAAAAAACCCTCTAATAAAAAAATTATTCATCAAATACTTATGGGAACTTTTATACTTTCAAAAAAAAAAAAAAAGGCTTATTAAATCAAAATTATTGTTGTTTTTTTTTTCTTTCTTTCTAAATTCTATATACATTAACATTAAGCAAATTCGGCTTGTAAGCAATAACATGACAAATGCATTATAGGAGACTCAATATAAATAAATTCAATTAAAACTTTTTTTCATTTTCAGTTCAATGATCAGTTCGAATTTTTAAAACATCAAAAATACTATTTTATAACAAGAAAATAATTTTTCATTACATGAAAACATAAAAAATTCGACCTGAAAATGATACAAGCAATATAGTGTTTGCTAGCTTAAGATGCCTGTTTTTGAACGGATAGGTGCATATTTTGTATTCAATAGTTTTACAAGAAAGTGTGTGCATGCATGCACACACACACACACACACATATATATATATATATATAGAGTAAGTGTTTTGAATTTATTATTTATATAATGTTCACTGTATATTTATAATTATGATAACTAAATGCATATTTTTACATTATTTATTTCATTTCTATGATAAAAAATTCAGAGACTATAAAATATTTCAGAAATTAAAAAGAAATGAAAAGAAAAGGAAAAAAAAATCCCAACCAAAGCTAAGTTTACAATCTGCATCTGTGGTGTCTGAAATGGGACACAAGCGAAGCGAAGAATGGTACAAAGGCTGAGTTCTAGAAAAACACTGAACAAATTTGTCACGCCCACTTTTCTTTGTTGTGGAGGGACTTCCGTATTGCTTCCCTTGGAAAAATAGACTAAAAGGAGGACCCCACTTATGGGGCCCTGCTCGGACATAGGCTACCTTCTAATAAGTTGGAAAACACAAAATCTCATTCGCTCTTTTTCTCTCTCTCTCTCCTTTCCCAGATCTGAAAAACAGAGCCAAAGCCACGGCTGACCCTTTCCATTGCACCAAAAGAAAAAGGAAAAACCAAAGCTAGATCTCTCTCTCCTTCCTCCTTCATAGAACAAGAGATACAAAGAGGAGGAGAGGGAGGACGCATACATATAGACACCCACACAAAAAATATATATAAAGGTACGTAGATTGCATATACATATATATATATATATATATATCTATATAGATTCGAGGAGGAGAAGAAATGGGGTTGCAGGAAAATGGGAGTGCAGTAAAGGAGAAGAAGAATCCGTACAGGAGGATGGATTCGGAGGCTACAGAGGAAACAATTGTGTTGGACAATGATGCTCAACACCAGGAGGGTAATTTTGAAAGGAAAAATGACCCCAAAAAATTTGTCTTTTTCTGTGCCATCTTTGCCTCCCTCAATTCTGTGCTCATTGGCTATGGTTAGTTCATCGGTACCTTACATTTTTTTTTTCTCTCTCTCTCTTTCCCTGCCTATGCGTTTATTTTGTGTGATCTGCAATGTTATATGCCTGATCTGCTTATTTTTTAATTCCCACCTTGTGAATTGTTCATTTTCTGTTTTTGTCTCTATTAATTCTGTCTTTATTTGAACGTAATTGTACTTTTTATGGCTCTACTGGGAATTTTCTGTAGATTAAACTTTTTGGGTGTCAGAAAAAGATATTTAATTTGGGGGTCAACGTGGATTTTGGGATTAGGAAATTTAGGCACATAAATACTTTGATTACGTATTAATGTACAAAAGGAGAAAAGAGTCTGTTCTTTCAACTGGCAATAGAAATTGTGCTCGAGTAGCTAATGGTTTGGGAGAATTATTCAGCTGTTAAACAAGTTGTGTTTGTTATAGGCCATGATGCTGATGCGGTAAATCCATCGTTAATAAACAAAAAGTGCCCTTTTCCTGTATCAATTGGTCAACAAAATATCTAAACGCATTTATAAAAAAGAACCATCCAAACTTATTTGACCTTTGAGGACTTTAGGCAGGTAAACTGGGACTGAGTGAGATTTTATTCAGGTTGTGTTCTGCATTTTTACATTTATGACAATTTTTACAACCTGCATTGGTGCCTGCTGTTTGTAAACACCAGCCACCTGAGTGTACTTCAAAATTTCTGGTTTGCCAAATTTCCTGGTCACTTTGCAGATGTGGGTGTCATGAGTGGAGCAATCCTATTTATTAAAGAAGATCTCAAGATATCAGAGTTACAAGTAGAAGTCCTTGTTGGAATTTTGAGCATACTATCACTTTTTGGTAGTTTAGCAGGAGGAAAGACATCTGATGCCATTGGTCGAAAGTGGACAATAGCATTTGCTGCCATTGTCTTTCAGTCAGGGGCTGCAGTAATGTCTCTTGCGCCTTCTTTTGAGATACTAATGATTGGCAGGATCTTGGCTGGGGTGGGGATAGGCTTTGGAGTGATGATTGCGCCAGTGTACATTGCAGAGATATCACCCACTATTGCCAGAGGATCTCTTACCTCTTTTCCTGAGATTTTTATAAATGTGGGAATCCTACTTGGATATGTTTCGAACTATGCCTTCTCAGAACTACCTGCCCATATAAGCTGGAGGGTTATGCTTGGTGTTGGAATTGTTCCCTCCATCTTTATGTTGTTTGCACTGTTTGTGATCCCTGAATCACCAAGGTGGTTAGTGACACAGAATAGAATTGAAGAAGCAAGATTGGCGTTGTCAAAGACAAATGAAAATGATGGAGAAGCTGAGGAAAGATTGGCTGAGATACAAGTGGCTGCCGCACATGCTGATGCTGAGAATGAAGTAAAAGCTGTGTGGAGGGAAATTTTGAATCCTTCACCTGCTGTTAGGAGGATGCTGATCACTGGTTGTGGAATCCAAGTTTTCCAGCAAATTACAGGCATTGAGGCTACTGTTTACTATAGCCCTACCATTTTTAAAGATGCTGGGATCAAGGGCAACACTCAGCTTCTTGCTGCAACTGTTGCTGTTGGGCTTACCAAAACTATATTCATATTAGCAGCTATATTTCTCATTGACAAGGTGGGTAGAAAACCTTTACTTTATGTCAGCTCAATTGGAATGACCATCAGCTTGCTTTTTTTGAGCTTTACTCTATCTTTTATCGGTGATGGAGAACTTGGGATTGGTTTGGCAGTTTTATCTGTTTGTGCAAATGTAGCTTTCTTCTCAGTAGGAATTGGCCCAATTTGTTGGGTCATGTCATCCGAAATCTTCCCCCTAAGACTTCGAGCTCAAGCATCAGCTATTGGGGCAGTAGGAAGTAGAGTCAGCAGTGGTGCAGTTACAATGTCATTCCTCTCAGTTTCTCGGGCAATCACGGTTGGTGGAACCTTCTTCATCTTTGCACTGATATCAGCTCTTTCTGTCGCTTTCGTCCACACAAGTGTTCCCGAAACAAAAGGCAAGTCTTTGGAGCAAATTGAAATGATTTTTCAAAATGAAGGAGAGTGGCAAAGAGGTGAGGTTGAATTGGGAGATGTTGAACGATTAGTGCAGAAAGATCCAGTGGTTGGTAACCCTAGTTCATGACCCCATAAACTTGAGATAGACCCTTATTGTTCTAAAGCCATTCTAGGCAGTGGTATTATTTGCAGACATTGTGAATGCTAAAGTTCAAAGCTGCAAGCGAATTTTATGGCCATGGATGGTAGTTGTAACAGAAGTGGAAGAGACATTATTTTCCAATTGGAGTTGAGGCGGCGGTGTCATACTACATTGTTTTTTCCACGGTGGAAGATTCAGCTTCAAATCGCATTCTACACATCCAAATTGGAGGACAATCTAATTTGATGTTCTGCACCTATAAATTGTATTTTTAGAGATAATCCCTTTAATTGCAAGGGAAAATAGATGATGAAGTAAAAAACCTGGTGCTGCAATTCTGACAATACAGTTCTCCTGTGGTTTGCCAATTTGTGTTGGATAGCGGCTCGTCATGTATTGATTGGATGATTTAAGTTGCGGAAACGCTATTGGATTATAAAGTCCATCTATTGACAGAATGGATTACATGCCAACGAGTTAAAAAGTTATTGTTATTATTATTATTTTAATGTTTTTGTGATCATCTGGCTAAAAGTTTATTGCATGTTAAGTGGTAACTGTTTTGCATTTACTCAAAAAAAAAAAAAAAAAAAAACAATTAAGGAAGTCCATTTCTATGTTTGAGCTCACCAGGGTCTTGTATCAATCCGCCGTTCAAAGCCTCAAAACAGTAATGATTTGATAACAACAGAAGAATGCAGCTGCAGCTTATACAATCATAAAGTGGGCATGGAATTGGTTTGCCGCAATGAAGAAGGCAGAATGGTCTTGAACTGCATCTCAATCCATAACTGAATGCATTCGTCAAGCTAAACAAGTTGATGATTGCATTGCTAAAGTTGTTAAAAACTGGATGTTCCCAATTGATTGGTTTCTTGGCCCCTCCCCCTCCAAACTATAGTTTGTAATCTCCTTAACTCTGAAGTAGACATGTAATGATTTATAAAACAAGTTGGTCTACCTTGTATAAAAACAAAAGTCAAATACATCTAAACACCATGTGGTTTACTTTTTTTTTTTTTGCTTCTCAGCTTCTTAAAAATTTAATTTATATTTTAAGACTTTTGTGATTTTTCAATTCAACAATTGAGTTTCTTTGCTAGAATTTCATTAATTTTAGATTATTTTTAAATTCAAAAAATTATAAGATTCAATTTTTTTTAACTTATTATGGCTATTTTCATATTTTTTTTGAGACTTTTTAGAATTTAAACGAAAGGTCTTGATTATTAAAATTAGAAACTTTATGAGTGCAGTGTGTAAATTGAAATAGTTAAAAAGTAGCCCCTTTACTTTTCTACTTTTTCTCTGGTTTTTCCTTAATCAAAAAGTCACATTTACTGCTCTAAGGAAAATGATTTCCAGACATAAAAATTAGACATTTCTTGCATACATTAGAATAAATGAAAAACATGAAATAAAATAAATTAATATTTTTATCTTTAAAGTCTTATGTTATGATTCTAAAAAAGAGTATAAAAACTATTCTTTTGTATTGCTTACGGCTTAAATGGCTTTTAGGGAGAAAAAAAAAAACAAAAAAGAACTAAGCTAATTATTAAACATAATATTTATTTATCATTTAACATTATATATTTTTTAAAAATAATAATTTTTTAAATTGTGGTAAAGTTATTAATAATTGATTCGTCTAACTAGTCAATTAAAGTACATAAATTTAATGGTAATTGAATAATTTAGAAACAAAATAGAATGAAAATTAAATAAATACACATAAAACAAAAGTAACATGGTTCTAAAATTTTAATTTCATGTAGTTTTCATTGATTGACATGTTTTGCAATATATCTTAATTTTGTAAAAAACTTTTTCAAGAGGATTGTATTTAGCAATCTATTAAATACACCAAAAAAATATGTTGATAAGATTTTAAATGAACAATTATTAAATGTATGTTTTCTTTATCTTATTTGTAAAAAAAAAAAAAAAAAAACTAAACGGATCTATCTCTTTTATTGTTTACCTTTTTTTGGCATCTCAAATTTTTAGGTTTTAATTTACACTCTATGATTTATAAGGCTTCTAAGTTTGACAAATGAGATTCTCGTCATGATTATGTTAGTGAAATTGACCAAAATCACATTCTTTTGCATGTATTTAAATGTTTTTGAGCTAAAATTATAAAACTCATTTTAATGACAAAAATTTTTGAAAAAAATGAAAACTTTTATAAGCTCACCCAAATATTAAGATAACAATTTACCCTCCTATAAAAGCCTCGAAATATTATTATCAAAAAAAAAAATTTCATAACATTTAAATTTTTAAAAATTTAAAAAGAGCTTTAGAATATAAAAAAATTACCCTTAAAATTCATACTAATATTAATGATTAAAAAGAGAGAGAGAGAGAGGTAAATATAATTGGTTATACCCATTCTCTGGGTAAATTTAATTGCTTTTTCTTTAACCATTGGCATTCTTTATTTCTTACTTAACTTTCCTTAATAGTAGATTAAGGTTTCTATGGAGGTTTTTAATTTTTTTTTTCCCTCAGATGATTACCATGGAGCTTGTTTTAGAATACCATGTCACTCACTCAATCTTTTTTTTTTTTTTTTCTTTCTTTGTTCTCTGTCTAATATCAATAATGATTTTGTGTTCTTATTAGTATACTCTACCCTTTTATTCTAACAAGCTTTATTAATTAATGCACAAGGGACAGTAGTATTCTCAGCAAAAGTTCTCAAATTCATGCACATATAAAATTAAATTATATCTAATATTTCAAAGTAACCGTAAGAAGGAAGTAAAAATGTTATATGCACGCATGTTTCTAGAGGAATAGATTAATAATAACATTGTAAAATAAAATTGTTGTATTATGTTATTATTATTATTATTATTATTAATTTAATGCATAATTATAATTTAAAAATGAGAATTATAAATATGAAATAACAATTAAAATGGTGCACCTCACCGACGTTTGCCCTTCACTAATGAAGTACACGGGCATGAAGCCCTAAAGAAATTTGGATGCGAACTATGCATAACCTTTGCTTCTGTCATACCCAACGTTTAGGATTCTCCATAGTCTCAGTCCTGACAGATAACATGTTTTAGGCATCAAATGCATGCATGTCACGACCGTCCCCTACCACTTGCCGTCGGCGATGATGCAAGCCTGTGATACGGTAACAGTAGGCTCGGGTGGCCATGGGGGACAGAGTAAAAAAAAAAAAAAAAAATCACCGATTTTCTGCAAGCACAGTCGTCCTTTGGAGCATCTCTCTCACTCTCGTGTTGCACGTTTCGCCTTCTGGCCAACCAACGATCTCTGCAATGGTCGGAACGATGATCTCAAAAAAAAAAAAAAAAAAGAAGTCACGTTACAGAACCAACAAAATAAAATCACCTTTTTTTTTTTTCCTAGTCCAAATAATAATAATAATATATATATATATATTAAAAAAATTAAATTCAAATCAAATACATAAAAATTATGTAAAAAAAATCACTAAATCATCATCTTATCTTTGTTAAAAGGCTCACATTGTGTATAACAGTATGAACCATATGGCGAGGTAAAAAAATGCCAATAAAATGTGTAATAATTTGGGGTTTATTTTTTATTATTTTCTGGATGGAAATTTGAGTCAGCCACGATTTCTAATTAATGACCAGTGGGCAGAAGTCAGTAATGAGAGCAAGACAATTCAGTCTATTAGAGAAATTAATGAGTTTTATTGCTATCTGGCTACCGAAATTTAATGACATTTCTTTGCTTCTTGAAGCAAGCTAGCTAACAAAAGTGAGTCCCCCACACGGGAATGGGGTTTAGTTTTGGTATGAAGAAGAAAGAAACTAGAGAAAAGCAATAAGCTAAGTGAATTTAAATATGGTCTGATTATGGAAGCTCACCCCTGATTTTATAATTTCTAAGTATAATTATTTTATCAAAAAAAAAAACAAAAAAAAAAAGACAAAACATTGTTAGTGCAACATTGATTTAACATAACTCTTAGAAAAATTCAATTTTATTTCATTAAAATACATAAGAATAACATGCAGTCAAAAAAAGAAAGAAAGAAAGAAAAAAAAAAGGTTCACTTATCTTGATTTTGAGGAACAAGAGTTCATAAATGCTAGTTTCAATAAATGATAGAATACAATTTGAAGGATTTTGCAAGTTTAATGACGAGGTAAATTGGATTTTAATTATTTGCTGAAATATGTCTATAAAACTAAGATATTATAGTACGTGGAATAAGTTATTACTTGGAATTGCTATAATATTACTATCAGAATAATTAGTTCTAATGTTATAATTAAAATAATTAACTTTAAGATTATTATTAAAATTCAGTCATCGTTAAAATAGTTAACTTTTATATTACTGTTAATGAATTATATTGAATTATCCTTAAGCAACATTCGATTTTATTAATCTTAAAAATATCACACATAATCAATTAAAAAACACACAAATAATATAAACATCAAGTTACACTAATAAGATCATATGTATAATTCAAGTAGTAAGATTCCTATTTGGTTAATACATTTATCTGCCAAAGGTGAGATTTCCCACTAATTATTAAGAAATTATTTGCTCTACAAGTTATATGTAACAGAAATAAAATGGAATCATTTCTTTTTTTTTTTTTTAAATACATGCTTTTATTTTATTTTATTTTTTAATTGTTCTTAGTCCATAGACATAAATTCTAAACTATATACCTCAAACCCTACATATTTTAATCATAAATTCTAAACTTGATGTTTGTAAATGATTGTTAATAAATTTTCTTTCATTTTCTCAAAACTTTTCTAGAAAATTGAATGATTCTTTCAACAATCCCAGTTTCCACAAAGATTAGGCATTTTTCTTCTTTCTGTCGAGGTGAGTGGCATAGAAACCAAAGGTTGTCAAATTATATGAAGTTGTTGCTATCAGAAATTTTGCTTGAAAAATAAAATAAAATAAAAATAAATATATTTATTTATTTACTAATATTTAGAGGCATCTTTGTTGAAACATCACAAAGTTTACTAAAATAAAGTGTACTTTTAATCATTTCCTTAAGCTTGAGTAGGGGTTGTTAGTCCTAGTATATTTTTTATTATATTTGAGATTGAGGGGGTGAATCATTACAAATGCTAAAATATTTATGTTATTTTTAAATTTTATTTTAAAAAAAAAATTCCCAACTCTAATATATCGCAGGTTCCACCTGACGAGTTACAGAATTTTAGGGTTTTGATGATAAGAAAGTTTGGGGGGAAAAAGGGTATTCTAAATGTGGGTACTTTATTTAGATTATGATCGATTAATTCAATCAAAAGTTAGAGAATGACTGGAAATTTATTTTTGAAAAGTCTATTGGAAACCACAAAATTATTATGTGTTAGTTAATAGATGAAGTTCAATTGTCTGTTCGTGTTAGCTGTATCTTTGCAAAACAGTTCATATATGCTTAATTGGGAAAACAAAGCTAAAAGAAAATTATTTGAAAACATATATTCATTTGAAAAATTGTAACACATTCTTGCAGGGAGAGACGACAAAAGCTGACATCAATTGAATAATTTGATTTAATGCATTCGATATTTGATTCCACATAATTCGCATTAATTAAACAAATTGATTACACCTAACATAAAATATCTAAAATTATATTACTCAAAATTTAAATAAAAAATAACTTAAAATTTAATTAATGTAAAATTTAAATAACTTAAAATTTTCTTGACGAATTTAAGATTACATGTAATTCAATAAATTTGAAATTTGATGATTTTTTTTTTCTTACAATAAAATCGAAGGATCTAATATCTCAAATAAGGATTTTTTTTTTTTAATACCAAGATTCAAATTCTAATTATTGAAACTAAGAGTTTAGCTATTTCATTGCCAAACATGCGACTGGTGACTTGCTCCTCAATACCCTTGTTGTTAATTTTATTATCTTTGGAAATAGGAAAAGATAAATAAAATTAAAACTAAAAGCCATGAAATAAAAAAAATGTATTAAAAGTATTATTTTCCAATTTATTTTGAGCCAAAGTTTCATCAAGCTTTGATATAAAATGAAGCAAACACCATGTGACAAAAAGGTCAAAAAAAAAAAAATGGTGCACAAATTATCCCCATCTAAAATTGGAAAATGCATAGTTGACAACTGTTGCCTTGTCAATTCAATTTGAGTTCTACTCAAATTTTAATTTCACTTTTGATCCCTCTAAAAGTAATCAATATCCTCTCCTCCATATTCAAGCCAATTTTAACACCCATGGTTCTGTTATTATTATTAATTTTTAGTATCAATAAATAATAATAATAATAAACTAAAACTAAAGAATATATATAAAGTAGTATTTCTGATTGAAAAAAGTTATAACTGAGAAAAAAAAATAGATTTTATAATTTTTTTCAACCAACTAATTATAAAAATCACTTCCATCAGTCAGTTACAATTTTGATCTGGTTCTTGCAGTTTGATATGGTTGACTAATCTTTCTTATTTTTAGTACTTCGCAAAATACTTTTAATCTACTACATGGTGTCACATTCTTGGGCACCTAAAAAAACTTTGACTCTGACTTTTACCATTCAAATGTAATAGTAATAACAATAAAATCTTAATCTTAATTGTAATTAGGGTTGATCACTTGAATCTATTTTTATCACTTCATTTTATTATAAACTAAGTTTAATGTAAAATGTAATTTTTAAGTTTTGTTTCTTCCTACATTTCTCAAAGTCCATATAGGTTTCTTCTCTCATCTTAATTAAAACATTTGTAACTCTGAACATGGCCAATCTAATATATTCCATTAGTGGAGGAGACCAACACACACCCCCCCCCCACTACGAAACTGACTGATGATGTGCTTGTTGAAGTTTGAAACTTAAATGACCAAAACATTTACAAGATCGAACAGCAAACCAGTCAAGATTGAAACTCCATAGCTTACATATGTAATATGTTACAAGGGGAAGTAGAATACCATAGTTACTAGAATTTAGTTCAAGGTTTCACATGAACTTGAACAGTGCTAATTAAAGCTTATATAGTTCATGGTAACCAAAAAAGGTCAAAAAAAAAAAAAAAAGGGAAAGCCAGAATATCTAACAAGGCTTCATTGCCTTTGAATTACACTGATAATTATCATATTGTGTAGCACATCAAATAGAATGCCATAGTTTCCTCTCTACATATCCTTATTTTTTTTGGTTTCTTTCTCTATTTTTCTTTTTTGGGTTTTTGGTTGGGATTTAGTGCCAAGTAAACAATTACTGGTTCTGAGGATCAGTCTGAATCTCATGAGCCAATTCTCTGGTGAGTTTATCGGCACGGTCGTCCTGTCCACCGGCAAATGTATAAACCCGAAATGCAAATTGGAAAGCTCTCCAAAGCATTTTAACACAAGCCTTCTTGCGGTCTGATTTGTTTCCTGTTGCTGTTGTCTCTGCTGCTTTTGCTTCCCTTCTCTCCTGTAGCAATCAATCCAGGAAGCAGAACAAATATATATAAACAAAAGTGCTATCAAATGATCATCTACTTGAGTAACAAAAGTCTAATGGAACATACCCTGAGAGCCAATTCCATGCAGTTTGAGGAAACATCCACCATTGATTCCTTGATTCGTATAAGAATGTCAAAATTGAACTGAATTTTGTGACCCTGAAATTTCTTGGATTCTTCATCTTTGGTTCTCTCCAGGGAGTCCATTTCTCCTTTGAGCTGTACATTTATATATATTCTTTCGCTGTCAGTTATAAGACTTTCGAAAATAGCATTGAGGTTCACTAAGAAAGTAGTAAATTTTCTTGGGGATCACCTTATTGAAGTAACGTTCAGTCCTGTCCAGGAGCTGGGACAAGGGGGCCTCTATCTTCCAATTTTGTAGTTCAGAGTCTATTCCGTCCAGCTTTGTATATAATGCAGCTGCCATCCTTAATGCTTCCAACTTCTTTTGTGGGAAACCTTCAAACCTTGCAAGAACCTGGGATGTGTGAAGTTCAAAATTGTCAACAGGTTACAAAACTACAAAATTTTAAATTCCATGACTAGCATTGATTTTTTTTTTTTGTCCTTTGTGTAGTGCTTTTTTCCAAATTTTTTCCTTCTTGGTTGATTTTGGAGTCCACTAACTTTTTTTTCTTTACTTCTCGTGGTTTTTGTTCTGTCGTAGGCTCTCTAGCTTATGAAATCATCAAACTTCTTGTTCCCACACAGGACATTTGCATTTGTCAACACTCTTGCCCTGGTGTATAAGAAGAGCAAAGAGACAGGGAGAAAAAGAAACTAGAAACTTCAAGCAGATTTACCTGTGTTTCATCTGTTAACTGTTCGAGAATGGATTCAACATGTCTGTGGAACTTGATCAGCTCTGTCATGTCCTTTGTTTGGAAAGTGCTGATGGTAGTTTTCAGCTCTGCAATGGACTTTGAGTGCTTTTGAACATCTTCTTCAATTTGTTGGAAATATGCTGATCTGGTACACAAAGAATAGAACAGAAGTGGAGATAAATAATTGTTGATTTTTAAATTTTTTTTTTTTTATATGTCTACAAAAAAAAGAAACTCAAAAGTCCTTGAATTGTAGCATGGTCAGTCTCTGTGTGCCATACCGCTTTGTGATCTCTGCTAGTGCATCTGCCATGCCTTGCTTGCCACTACCACTGCTTGAAGCTGCACTCTTTCTTCCATTTGCAGATTTAGAATTTTGGTTACCTCCTTCCAACTTTCCTTTGAGAACCCGATACAGGTTTCCCATTTGGCTTGATCTCTTCAATTTAGTTTGTGCCCTTATGGGCCGTAAAGATTTTGCTGCACCAGGTGGAGGTGGCGGTGGGGCACCTCCTTTTCCAAGAGTCACGGTTGGTGGTGGCGGCAATGTCTTTGATCCTTTTGAAGGCATCATCGGCGGAGGGGGTGGGGGAGTTCCGGCCGTTATAGTTCTTGGTGGCGGCGCCAATGGCACTGATTCTCTTAAAGACATCACGGATGGCGGGATTGGGGGAGGTGCTGATGTTGTGGTTCTTGGCAGTGGTTGTGGTGGTGGTGGAGGTGGTGGCTGAAGTGGCATTGATCCACTTGAAGAGATCATGGGTGGAGGAGGCGGGGGAGGTGCTGCTGTTTTGGTTCTTGGCGGTGGTGGAGGAGAAGGTGGTGGCAGAAATGGCATTGATCCTGTTGAAGACATCATGGAAATCGGGGGTGGAGGAGGTGCTGCTGTTGTGGTTCTTGGAAGTGGTAGAGGCAATGGGGTAACTGTTGTGGTTACTGATGTCATAGGTGGTGGTGGTGGTGGCGGCGGCGGCGACAGACTTGCTATTGCTACATTAGGCTGCAAAACCGGTAGGGGTGGCAACAGGGATGGTGAGACTGCAGCTGGCACAGTTGGCCGAAGCAAGGGTGCTGGTGGAGAAGGAGGCGTTGGAGGTCGAGATGATGGTACCAGCATTAGCCCATCGGAAACTGGTGTTGACAATGTGGATCGAGGACTAGTTGGTGGTGGTGGTGGTGGTTTAAGCTCTGGTGCTATTGTTGCTGGAGAGGACATAGGCGGCTGTGATGGTGAAACTGGTGCAACATCTTGTCTGGCTTCAGCGCTGGCAGGGGTCGTTTCAGACATCTCAATTTCTGTTGTTTCATTTTGAACAGCATGCCGCCTTATATCCTCAGTTCTAGCAGCATTAGGCTCTTCAGGATTGGAGCTTGCATACATTTTAGACATTAGTTCTTCAACCAAACTATTCTTCTGGTTCAAAGCTGTGACCTTTGCTTCAGCTTCTGCCATAGGTTTATCATCCACGCTGTGCTTTTGGTTCATAGCATTGTGACCTTGATCTTGCGTTCCCACATTTGGAAGCATGTGGAATGAGAGACGCTTTATATCAATGGGGTTCAACTTTCCAACAGCTTGAACTCTCAGCGACCGGAGAAGGGGGGACGAGCAAGACAAACCTGCAAATTCCCTTGAAACTGGAGAACCCATGAACTCTGGAAGAACTGAAGTTGGGGTAACCGGAGAAGCACAAGATGAGCTGCTGCTGCTATCTGAATAAGACCCTGTCAAGACTCTGCTAAATGCACTGGATCGGGGACTGTCATGATTCTGCTCTTCATCAATCTCATCGAACATTTCTTGTGGTATTTTGATCATGCAATTGAGTGTTGCCAGTGCCAGTTCCACTGCCAAAAGGAGGAGAAATTAATGTCATCAACTACTGTATTTCAATCAACTCCAGTCATATATGGTTTGCATCTGGATGTTAGAAGTGCAGGAAGTTAGCAATCCGTATACCGTTCTTTCTTTAACTTATTACAATCCAATTTTTCTCCCCTCAATTCTCCCGAGATCCAAAAGAATAAAACAAAAACAATACAAAGGAAAGGACATAAAACCTACCAAGTTGTTCTGAACTGAGCCCTTTGCTGTTTCTAAGCATGTTGCTCGTGTTATCATCCATCCAGTCCTGATTTATCATCCATGAATCCGCAATAGATCTCAAAGCCTCACAAAAGAAAATCAGAACCTGTTGTGGGCAGATGTAGATTATCAGCCTAGGATTCTTGAGAATATAGCCTCTACTAGTAGAATAAACTAATCAGTGATGGGATAAAATGGTGTACCTTATCGATCGAAGCTCCCTTAAGTTCTGAGAGTTGACTGCTGTGTATGATTTCAGGGTAATGCTTATGGAGATCCTTCATTGTTTGTAGCATCAGCTGCAAGAGCTCAAAAAGTTAGAGATTCAACATATGCAATTGATTTCTAGTGTGTTCTAAGGATGTTGCACTGGAATAGCTTGGTTATCATACTTCATTGATAGAACGGGAGCCATCAGAAGGTGGTAAGTCAATGATGTCCCTGAATGTAAAGATCTTCTTTCTTAGCTCCATCATCAGGATGAAGTTGCCTGAGAACCGCCGGCAGCTATCTGCATTGGATCGTTTCATTTCCTTTTTTTTACCCTTGGCTGAGCGATCACCTTTCCTAATCTGCATGAATGTTTGTTCTAAAGTTACTATTGTTAAACAAAAATCAGTCAAAGAATTCGATTAGAAGTTCCTAATCTTCTAACATCAATTTTCCTTTGTCAGTATCTCGGGTCTTCCCAGAACTAATCAAGGTTCTGAGCTAATCTCTTGACATCAAATTTTGTCTGATATACAAGCCATTTTAATACAACAGTTTGGAAATTTGAATGGTAGGAAATCCGGAACATCCAGAAGAAACCTGGAAAAAGCCGAAACAATGGAAAAAAAGAAAAGAAAAATAAAGAGTATAAATTAAGGAGCAGGGAAATGCCATGAAATTAATATAAGTCTTCCTTAGCATGAACATGGCAAGAAGCAGAATGAATATACGTACGTTGCAGATTCAACTGATGGCCTAAAAATCCACATATAGATACCTTCCTGACATTGATTGCAACACACAGGATGGAATTTAAAATTGTACCTCAAAACTGGAAGATTTTCGACTGAACAGCAATGGCTTCAAGCCACAGAAACTGCCAGTCGACATTGCTTCTGTGCCAATGCCGGGAGTCTTAAAAGAAATGGAACGGGAATGAAGATGACAATCAGAAATGACCATAAATTTTTCTCACAGGAAATTGTCACTCTTTAGAACATTATTCAATAAGAAGAAGAAGAAAAAACGTTCAAAGTCCAAATGGGGTTCGTGCAAAAATCCTTAACGTACCGTGCCCGAGGAATTTGAAGTTTTCCTGAAGGAAAGAAAAAAATGAAGGGAAAAGCTTGGAACTTCTCTCAGAAAAGAGAGAGCCAAGGAAATAGAAAATGAATAGTTGGCATTTTTATCGTTGCCACCTCCGAATAAAGTGCTTTCATGGCTTCTTGCTTAGTTCGTCTGAGCCATTCCTTGTCAAGTGCCTGTGTTTTTAGGGGGCATAGAAGGGTTTGTTTTCAACGGCTAACCAAACTAATCCAACTATTAGTTTGTGGGGTTATTTTGGAATGTTGCCAGCTGAGATTATTAACTGCTGTTACATTTTCTAAATATGTCTGTCTTTATCGAAATAAGGGAAAAAACAACTTCCAGTCTCTTGATCCAACTTTATAATATTCTATTTTTGCAGCACAGCATATTCTTTTTGGTCTTTTTTTTTTTTTTTTTTATATATATCTTCTCACAAAGTGCTGCTTCCAAATATTCCTCGGGCTTGGTGTTTTATATAAATCTGTCATATGCCATAAGCATGGTGTTTAAATTTAAGCTATATATAACATGTAAGTATAACCTTTCGAAATATTTTTCTAATTCACTTTATATATTAAAATTATCAAAGATTCCTGTCTCTGTAATGCTAAGGCTCATCGTTTAGAAGGGGATGACCACTATGTTTTATGTTCTGTATAAAATGGAATTCAAAAAACAGAGAAACATGGCTGAGTGATGGACTAAATTTACATTAAATCTATGGTCAATGGATTAGACTTGGTCGATTAATGGAGGGCATGGTGAGTGAGTCATTGTTAGCTGAAATTTCTTTGTAGTTCTTCAGCTATATGTCCAAGGTCCCAACAAAATAAAAAAAAACAAAAAGGAAAAATTAGGCATGGCCCTTCAAGTTAATTAGTTCTATGTCCTCCTCTATCTAGTTCTAGGTCATCTCTTCAATGGGTCAAATTTGGGTTGTCCAATTGCTAAACCAAAGGCTGACCTTAGGCTGAAGAGCTGCAGGATCCATACCCAACCTCAACCCTCAAATTGACAGCATTCACCCATATTGACCAGAATCCAAGGCTGAGAATGCGAATTTTATTGTTATTAGGTATATCACCTATCTGCAAGACACTGGAAACGATGGACAATGTAGAGTATCTGGAAGAAGAAGTAACATCTGACGAAGTTGTGAGTCACTTTTTCCTGGTGTACCTGTGTAAAAAATTTTTTGATTCATTTCCTGTTATTGGTTCGCATAATGGGAGACAAATGTCAACTTTCAGAAGAACTGTGAATTCATTAACACCATCAATAGAGGATCTAAACATACACAAAATTCTTCACCTGAATCACCTTCTAACCTTTCTTTCTTAAGCTGTCATGATCTTGACAGAACTTACTGTGTCGTGAGTTGTAGAATGTGCTTCGTTCTTGTCAAATTGCATAAATCCTTTCATTGTTTTACCTTGCTGAAGGACTTCCTTTGTTGTTAAAACCAGCAGCTGCAGTTCTTATGGCAATTCTTTTCTGGCATTTTATCAATAATTCTTCCATCCCTTTTCGAATCTCTTCTTCCTGATAGCATAATATTACAATAAACTAATAAATTGATGAAATGTGGCTGGAAAAAAATTAAGCTAAGTAAACTTGACATTCACCACTACCTTCTGGAGCCTGCTTTTCTGAATGGCATGCCTACTTGTTTGGGATGATACCTTACTCTTGGTCATTATGCCAGTTTTGCTCATCCTGTGGGATCGAGGAAAAACTTTAGGCCTTGCTTCTCTGACCAGAGCTTTTCTTCCATTAGTTTCATCTTTCCTTGAGAGTGGTGCGTCGCAAATTCAAAGGAAGCTCTTTCTGCTTGACCACTGGCTCCAACACTTCAGCTCTTTGTATCAGCTTCCAAGAAGAATATGTCAATTTCTGGTTCCAGGATTCTCTATCAGATTCCAGTCCAGAGGGTTGTTCATTCAGTTCATGAACATCCAATACTTATTGCTACCTGGCACGGCACTATTCTCTGTCAAAAAGACAGAATTAGATCCAGCCATGCTTATGTCAGTTTTGAACTGAGAACAATGAAGATCATCGATTACTGTTCTAGCACGCACCATTTAAGAATAGCCCACGCCTTTTTTTGACCTTACACTCCGTTTGTGCCAATGACATACAATGCCCATAAAAGATTGCTTCTTCATTAGCAAGTGTCACAGTCTTCTGGTCTCCCTGAGTGATTGATAATGGAACAATCTTCTCCCTCTACACGCTTGATAATGGATGTGTTGTCCAGACTAGAGGATAGGATACTCCCAAGTCCGCTTCTTGCTTCCCATTTCCTCTGGTCTCTAAGTGGTTACCAAATATTTGTCTCTAGAACCCCTTAGCTTCATGATTGGTTGGGAAATTTTCTTCACTGTCCAGATCTTCTACCCTAAATCTATCTTCATCTCCCCCATGTATTCAAGACATAACAAATGAATCACCTGTGGCCATGTGAAGCAATAATTTCCCTGATTCCAGGTTAATGGTTGATTTGGCCGCTGATAAAGTCCCAGATGAAGAATTTGTGATTATAAGGTTCTGGTCTGGTGGATCCATGGGGTCAAACATTTCTATTCCGCTAACAATTGTGTTCTCCTATGCATCCCATTCCCAGTTATTATTTTTCTCTCCACTGTTAGTTGAGTCTAATTTATGCAACTTCTTCACTGATACAACCGCATCCTACCCTTTACTCGAGGAAGCCTTGTCAGCTAAATGATCCTCATCAGAGGAAGACTCATCAAAAGACTCTATTCTTCTCTCCAAATCTTCTCATAAGATATCATAGTTAATATTCCAAATGACTATTCTTAGGGATCTTCTGCCCGCAGGGGATATCCATGGAAGAGCTTTTTGCTTCCTTGTGTATATAAATCTGAATGTCTCACTGGATTGCAGTCACTGTAATCAGTCGCCCATCTTATCCTGAATGATCGGGCTTGTTTTTATTTGCATATTTCTCTTCTTTTGCTATACCAGGTTTTGTGCTACTGGAAGGCTGCTGCTTAATTCTTAGATACCGAGGAGGAATAGGCTGCACCATGGTGTGTGGTGTTGGGATATCCTTGATATGGAGGCAATTGCTGAATACGACTTTGGAGATTGTGCACGTACTTGTTTGGCCATGGCATGGATAGTTGAAATTTATCAGAAGCAAGGAGCATTTGATCTGTTCCCAAGTTACCATCTAATTATTCGCATGCATTACAGAATGGCCAGTTTTTCATTGGAAACGAACACAATTAGCAGTGCCTTTAGCAGAAATAAGAACAAGAGCCATGCAATTCTTAGAGTTTATTGTTAAAACATTGTGTTTTGGAAGTGTCATTATCATCACAGATATTCACTTGACCAGTGTTACTTGGGTATCAATATGAAGATCACACTATTTATTTGTCCAAATAAACCTGTGGCAAGATCAGTATTATAAGCCTTACCATCTGCTCCATTGGATATCAATAAGAATTGGCTTATAACAAAATTGTTGCAAAGTAGCAGTAGAGATGCTCTTTTTAATTTTTCTCTGCTTGAAATTGAAATTGCTATGATGCTGGAAATATTTAAAAAGGTTCGGATGGACATAAAAAGAACACACAATACTTGTTTTTCTGTCTAAACTCAGATGACTTGTGGCTGAATCAGATCTTGGTGAATCCGTTAGATCTATTTAGTAGAGATTCACCAATAGATCCTTTTAAAGAAACTCATGTCCTGCTCAATGGGGCTCGTTTCATTTGCAAGTATCATTCTGATGTTCCCAAAACTGAGATGTCTGTTGGGGGGAAAACTCATATCCTAATTGGCTTTAACTTCAATGACTCCCTAAAATTAATTACTGGTTCCTGGAATATTCATTTGCTAGACACTCAAAACTTTTCCAAAAGATATTCAACCTGTTTGTAGACACTTAAGGTGTCTATTTCTGGATTATCTTGATCGCATAGTTTCATTTGAGATTTCACAGGATTTGTTGCAAGGGAGCATAAAACATGGCAGGCATGAAACCGTTTGAGAAAAATCAAGGAAGAAGCCCGATGCTGCAGAAATGCAAATGAACAAGCGATCTCATCTTGTTCTTTCCATGTAAATTAAAATCAACAGTCAAGGGATCAAACCGGCAAAGCAGAATGTTCTTTCTTGGAGTTTAAATTTGACAAGCAGAAAATATGTTCACAATGATCACTGACTTTAGTTTTGGACTATTATCGTATTATACCTTAACTGTGAAGCTTCAAATGAATCTACAGAGAATATGAGACCATTTATGTTGTCCAATTCAAACCCAGCAGCAAGTCCTCGGGCTTAAGCCGTGGCGTGCTCTCCACGTAGAAATGCTTTCAGGCTTACCAAAAGCCATAGATGTTGAATCCTCCTCATCCAAAGGAACACTTAGTTAATGACAGCGATATCAAGATGATATATGCAAATGCCAGTGAAAAAGAAGAGTAAAGGCCAATCTCTTTTGGGGGGCCCTGAAAAAATAAAAATTAAAAAAAAAAAAAAGAAAAGCAAATGCCAGTGCAAATCAACCTGACTTAGGACATGGGCAGTCATTCAAAACCAGCATAGAAATCCAATAACTCAATCAGAACTAAGGGCGAGAGAAAAATGGGAAAATGAGTTGGCAAGACATTATGAACTGCAGGAAAAACTCAACCTTCTTGGCCTACAAAAAATAAAAATAAAAAACAAAAAGGGCCCATCACTTGAGGGAAATACTCTAATTCTTCTCAGCTGTAGGTGTAATGTCTATGATCTATATTATATAAAGTGCAGTTAAGGTGCACATTATTTATGTTTTCAGTTAATTCTTTGTGCAGCTTTGTTTTAATTATAGCATGAACTTTACTTCACAGCAATTAAGTGGAAAAAACCTTCAATTCTTTCCCAGCCTTCTTTTTCCTTCTCAGCAATCTCTCCAACCCTCTTAAAAGGAATCTTACAAATCCATTAATTATGCAAATCTTCTTATCAATTATCACAATTTCATCAATTATTTAAATTTTTTTAGGTACATAAGATTTTGTATGTTGTCTACTTTTTTTTTTTTCTTGTAAATTTTAAGATTGCTCTAATCTAAATAAATAAATAAAAGAAAATAAAGCAAAATTTATTGTGCTTATAATTTTTTTTATTTTAACGATAATTCACCTCACTTGAAACATAAACTTGATGTCTTAATTAGCAATGTATTTTAAGGAAGTATCCGAATGGGGGGACTAGACAATCATACACACAATATATTTGAAGAAAATAAAAACAAATAAACGATAGTGACTTAGTCAGAGAACTAAAAAATATATTGTGTGTACAAACGTCTTTGAAGGATTATGCAAACACTGTATATATATATAGATATAGTGGTATGTATGTATGTATGTATATAAGTCAAGAAATTCAAACATTTTTACTCTTTTGCTTGTTCCTGTCTAACCAAATACCATGCATTTTCTGGACGGTCCAAACTTGGAAGTCTATTCTGCTCCTTGAAATCAAACCAAAATTCACTCCTTTCAATCCCCATAAAAGCCAAACGACACATCCAAGCCTCTCCCAGAACGTAGCCACAAGACAAAAAGGATAACAACAATTGCATAAGCACTTCCATTCAAATTGCCTAAACATTTTCGCTTAGCTTAGCTTCTTCAAGGAGCCATGCAGCCTTCTTCAACATCCCTTGCGATGAACTTGAGCCGCCAAATTTTGCACCCCCACCGTAACCAAATCATCAGGACCATCAGATCACCGGGTGTTTTCATTAATCACCGCGGAATCGATACCAAGCGAACCATTGCCGGGTTGCTTTACGGGCACCTCTCGCAAATCGGGCTCAACCCTTTCTTGGACAGCATGAATATGAAACCTGGGGACAAATTGTTTGACAACATTGATGCGGCCATCAGAAATTGCAAAGTTGGGGTTGCTGTTTTCTCGCCTCGTTACTGTGACTCCTACTTTTGTTTACATGAGCTGGCTTTGATCAGGGAGACCAAGAAAAGAGTTATACCAATATTCTGTGATGTGAAGCCGTCTGAGCTTCAAGTTAAGGACAATGGGGTTTGCTCATCCAGTGATCTTCAAAGATTTACGTATGCACTCGAAGAAGCAAAATATACGGTGGGACTTGCATTTGACACCACCAAAGGGTACTTAAAAAAAAAAACATTTTGATTTACTATTAGTGTTACCCTCACCTCCTATAATCTAATTCTGTTCAATTTTATATCTTGGGTATGTAGGGACTGGTCAGAATTCCTAACAACGGCCACTGACGCTGTGATCAAGAACATGATCGAGGTGGATGGAGAAAGAATGCTCAAGAACCATAAATATTTTGTGCAGAATTATTGTGGAAGATCACGGAGCTGATTGTCGCATGAAGCCTGTTTCTTTGTGATGACAAAGACAGTCACGCAAGAATATTGATGATCATCTCTCCTGAATAAGAACGGTTGGACGGATTGACTTCTTTGATTTGTTTGCTTATGGTGACAGAAAATTTGTTTATACAATTAGTTAATTTGTTTATTATTATTATTTATTTATTTATTTATTTTTGTATTACAATAATATGCAGAAAGAATGCAGACTAACAAGCTCATCCTGTTGAGCATCAATACCTTTTGTAATTGTCAATTTCTTTCTGGGCTTTTCTAATAAGGGACGCTTCAAAAGTTTGTCCTACTCATCTTGAATACAGAATGAATTAGTGCCTCCTGTTTTAATTCGACAACTGTTTGCTGCTACTGGAATCTATGATATTTAGTATAATTAAATAATTATATCGTTACTCACTCTTATAGCTATACATTATCAAAACAAACAAACAAACAAACAAACAAACAAAAAAAAAAACAACAGGGTTTAGGGAACATACATATATTTATATTTGTATATAGTTTCTTAATGTTTGCAATATTTATTCAGAATGGTACATTCTTGTTTTGGATCCGAATTAGCTCAAGTTGACTAGATAACCATCATTCAAAAATCCCCTGATCAAGATTACTTAATTGCAAGCTAACAATTGTGGTCTTTCGTATTAGACAAGGTAATAAGAAAAAAGAAAAAAAAAAAAAAAAGGGGGGGGGGCATACTCACTTTTTGCTCCATATATGAATCACTTGTTCTACTAGTGTTTGTTGGCAACATAACTTTTGATATTATACTGAATGGACTAAGATTTAAATACTGCTGACAATGTGATTCACAATCGATTGTATTGTATGGGTCATGACTCGCACAAAGAAAGGGCATTTCTCTCCAATTCACTGGTAACAAATGTTAGGAAACCAGGTAGTGGCAAATGTATATATAATATATGTTTTGAATTTTATTTAATAATTTAAATTTTTGGAGTGAGATGATTCATTAATAAGAACAGAAAAAAAAAAAAAAAGAGAGAGAGAGAGAAAAATGTGCGAAGCTTCCTAATAGGGAATTATAGAACATAAGCTCGTTTAAAGTAAGCACTAAAATAATATAGAAATGGGAGGTGAAAGTTCAGGGAACCAAAAGGTGCAGATGCAGGCATGCATCCGCCAACATTCCCCGGATTTTCCGTGAAAGTTTTCGGAATGATGCTTTTTCTATATTTTCCGTTTTGGGTTAGAAGATACGGCGGTGATTTTTCCAGGACGGCACCGGCTTTTGAACAAGTGCTTTGGCACGTAGCCAGGGAGAACAGGACTGCAATCACGGCGCATGGAGATGACTATCGGTGGAAGCCCGCTGTCAAAAGACAAAGACATAAATAAGTTCAACGAAATTTTCAGACAGTAACGGTTTCCCGAAACCACTTCAGGTGGGCCCTCTTCTTCGGAATGATTGTTGCGGCACCAACTGGCAACGATTCTTGCCATAGTAGATTGCTTGCGTTTCGAATAGTTGGGGATCAAAACGCCGTATCTATTAAGAGTATAAAAAATTTATATAATTTTATAAAAATTCTAAAAAAAATTATTTTCATCATATAATTTAATTTACGATCTAATCTAATTTATATTTCTACAAAAAAAAAATTATGAAAACATTAGTAATGTATTAATTTTTGGGCCACTAATTTTAATTATCAATTAGTAGCTATCACTTTCATTTTCAACCCATTAATCATTACTTATAACTTGTTCTACAATTTTTTAAAATTTTATATTTACTTAAACACAAAATTGAATAATATCATAAATTAAATCAGATTGATAATTTATCAATGCAACATATATACACTTTTAATATATTTCCTTAATATGCATTAGATTCGACTAATATATAACATAATATAAAATTTGATCTAAATAATAAATTAAATTTTATTGATATTAAACTAAATTGGTTAAACTCAACATATACTTAGACACTTCTTACAGTTAATTAAATGACACGTACAGTTGTTTCTATTTGTTTTCATTAGTCTTAATAGACAAATGGACAAAGAATTAAAAATTTGACACAAGAACAAGAAAATTCAGCCATGTTAGGGACCAACTCAAACTAGAATGAATTGACCTTATGTGGACGACTTGACATACATACATACATATATATATATATACATATTGCCAGAATTCATACATTTTTATGTTGACAGCTTGATTTATATATTTATGCCACAATTGATACAATTAGTTAATTAAATTAAAATAACTAATATTTTCTATTTGGTCACCATTTTTATTTTCAGAAAAAGGTGATTAATAAAACTGAACAGAAGTGTGTGGCTTTTATTTTGATAATATTAAAAATTATTATCAATAGAGCTATGTGTTTTTTTTTTCATTATTATTAAAATTGATTGACTTGTTTAAATATCTAACTCAACCCAAAATTTTTGACTCAATATTATTATTTTTTTTTTAAATTGTCAAATCAAAACTTTTATTACGGTTGAATTTTTCGGCTCCCTGATTAGGTAACACTTGACCTGTACGGCTTTTTTTTTTTTTTTTTTTTTTTTTTTTTTTTCTTTTATGGGGAGAGGGGGATATTGATAGATTTTTCTGCAGTGCTGTTTCAATCCAAGCAGACCCAGTCTTCTGGATGGATTAGACCAAAAAAATGCATACAATGTATTATTTACTATTATTAATACTTAATTTCGTAATTAATATACTTGGTTGATGTTGATTAAATTTATTATATTCTTTTTTCACTCTAAAGTTCACTTCGTTTTTAATAAATATAATTCTTTAATATTTGATAAAAAAATATTTTTAAAAAATTATAAGCTAATTAATATCTCTTATTTTTAAGTACAATTATAAAATTTAACTATTTATTTATTTTCAGATAGATTTTTATTTTTTTTTTACGAATTTTAAAACTATTTGTTTTAAAAGATCCATCATAGGATAAAAATTTTAAAAATTTAATTTTTAATTTTTGTTTCTTGGTAACATTTATTTTTTCAACTCATATACATTACTCATCTTTATATCTCTTATACTCTATTAATTTTTTTTCTATTTTCTTTTTCTTTTTAATTCTTCTTTCTCCCTACCTCTTTTTTTTTCTCTCTATTTTATATTTTTTTCTCTTCTTATTTTTTTTTTCATTCTCTCTCCTTCAAATTTTTTTTTCTACTTTATTCTCTCCTTAAGTGTATATATATATATATTTTTTTTTATTTTTTTTTCTTGAGTTAGTTAATACCAATCAAAGTCAACTACTTCACATAAGCCATATTTAAAATAACACTATACAAAATTTATGACAACTTTAAAATAATTAATATACTAATATTAATGTCAAATTCATTATTATAAGTTTTTATTGTGCAAGTTATGAACTTTTTGTATTAATGTGTAATTTTTTAATTTGTATTCAAAATCAATATATATTATGTTTCATCAATTTATTACTAATAATTTATATGTTAATATTAATTTTCTTAAAAATTCTTATTTTTGATGGAAAAAAAATAAAAGTGAATATCAAATATCATAAATCAATAGCAAACATTTGACAATATAATCAAAAGAGTTCTAAATTTGTCAGCATTCTTTTTAAATTCTGAATTTAATAATTCAACCCATGACACCTGTAATGATCACAGTTCCTTGATACTGAATGCAGCTATAAGAAAGTGTTTTTTTAGTAAAATGACAAAATCTTAACAATTAGTGTTAACAACCAGAGGAGAAAATGTGGTTTGCAATTAGTGTTAAAAAGTAGTCCCAAGTTTACACCTTTCACTGTTATTTGATGTAATTG
The DNA here is from genome assembly GCA_021464305.1 of Kandelia obovata. NCBI lineage: Eukaryota > Viridiplantae > Streptophyta > Magnoliopsida > Malpighiales > Rhizophoraceae > Kandelia > Kandelia obovata. The sequence continues at coordinate 642,270 of CM038485.1, read as the reverse complement.
AAATACTTATAGGCTTGGTAGCTTCCAATTATATAATTTATGGCATTGAACTTTGAGTTTTTCTTTTCTTTTCTTTTCTTTTCAATACTTCTTAAAGTTACTTTTTTTATCAATTCCAATTTCAATCAGTAACCATTCAAAATTTTTACCAAATACTCTTGAGATTGTTGTTAAATGTTAAACAACAATCAACAAGTTCTAAATGTTAAACCATGCTCCTTCTAATCTCTCGCCAGTGGCTTGCTGTGGCAATAGCCAAGGAGTAGAGCAGAAGATGGTGTCCAAGTTGCTTCCTCAATGTGAACTTTGATTACAAGATTCAACGAAATTTTCATTCATTCTTAGTAGAAAAAACAATGTTATTTAAATATTTACAATATAACAAGAAACTCATATTTTATCTCTCCCTTAAAATTATCAAAAATTTACATCAACATGGACCGACACCTTTTCTTAAATTCATTATATAAATACTCTTAATTTAATGTTTTTTAAATGCATTACACTGTATATAATTTGATGCATATTTATATTATTTTTTTGATTAATTATAATTATAAATTAATTATGAATTATAAAGTTTAAAATATATAATTATTAATAAAATAATATAACATACAAACTGAGATCTAATAATTTAAAGTATTTTACTTTTTAGTATTAACTCATATTTAAGTTACTTTGATGAAAATATTACAATTGTAAATGTTTGAGACTTAAAAGATGATGTTTCACATTTACTAATATTAAAATTAAATATTTAAATTTAATTATATTTAAATAATAAGTTTTTATTATTATTATTATATATATATATATATATATATAAAGAGTTGGTATGAAAAAAGTAAAAAGTAAAGTAACAGTAGTTTTTAGGGAGTCTCCAAAGCCGACAAAAGACAGTATCTGGCCTATGATTAAAATTATCTCCTCACCGACAGTCCTAAGCCATTGGTGCCCTGCTCTCTTTTTAGTGTTCATGCACTGCTGCTTTTGCTCACTTCCCCATTTTGCTGCCTTGATTGTTATCATAACCATTGTTTCTTCTTGCGCTCCATCCAAATTCAAGTTACACTATGCATGCTAGGATAATGGGATTTTTAACCAGTTATTTTCTTTTTGTTCTTGTTCTTCTGGTAACTCCATGCACCAGCAAGGAAACAGCTTCTGTTAAGATTAGCAACAAGACTTATCATCATGAAGATTACACCCAATTCCTTCTGGAAAGTGGCGTGGCTAGGACACCACCTATGGGGTACTTCAAAATTTTGAGCAATACCCCTTTTTTCCCCTTCAAAATCATCAAGAAGTCTTAACTTTGCATATAAGAATTGTATTTGCATTCTTTAATTTGATTGTTTATTGATTGCAGGTGGAACAGCTGGAATCACTTCCAATGCCATATAGACGAGAATGTAATTAAGACCACAGGTTCTTCTTTTTTTCCATTAATTTATACTCTTACTGTAGAAAAACAGTTGTTTAATGTTCAAAAGGAATTGTCTTGAGTTGCCCAGACGATCGATTTCTCTTGAATCTGTCCCACCCCACAGTATATTTCACTGAATTAGGATGAACCATCCACTTTAACTCATTATTATTAGTCTTATTAAGCAATTCCAGAATATCTGGATCTTTTGAATTGGACCAACCAATGTCTACTATCAGCATTCTCCGCCAAATCCAAGTGAGTCAGGAACCTTTTCAGCTTTGTCACAAAAAGTTCTTGTAGGACTTTAATCATACGACCTAAACCAATTTGTTGAAGAGGTTTCTGTTTTTTCAGTGTTGACCAACTCATGTTAATTGGGTCTTAATGGACCTGGTTTCCTAATTCAATTTTCTGTGAATAGCTGATGCTCTGGTTTCAACTGGATTGGCAGCACTCGGATACAAATATGTTAACATTGGTATGCAATTTTGCCTCCCTTTTGGTCCATTTTTTGTGTGGAAAAGGTCTAAACTTCATACCATGTGAGGGGTAACTAGCTATATAGCATATCAGTTGATTTTCTCTGTTGTTTTGGAAATGATAGATGATTGTTGGGGAGCTGACAGCAGAGACTTTAAGGGTAATCTAAGGGCAAACCATACAACATTTCCTTCCGGAATCAAGGCTCTGGCAGATTATGTGCATGCAAGAGGCTTAAAACTTGGCATATATTCTGATGCTGGGTATAACCTCTCAACTTTATTATTGGCTTGATGTTCCTGGACTGCTTGCTATCAATTGTCTGTGATGAGAGGATTTCGTTTTCTGTATCTATTTTAGTTTTAGAACCTGTAGCAACAAAATGCCTGGCTCTCTTGGACATGAAGAGCAAGATGCAAGAACCTTTGCACAATGGGTCAGTGTCTTAGTCTATTAATCCTTAAGTCATACACACCCTGATAGGTGGGTTTCAATCCATAAGTGTGTGTTGCTGCAGGGGGTTGACTACTTGAAATATGATAACTGCTACCATGATGGCTCTAAACCACAAGAAAGGTATCTATCTTTGTGCTAGCTTTAAGCATGCTGTCAGATATATTTGTTTATATTTCATGACAGATATCCAAGGATGAGCTATGCATTGCTCAGAGCTGGCCGGCCAATCCTTTACTCTATATGTGAATGGTGAGTCCCTCTAGAATACTGAGACAACTTGTCTTCTTTTTTCTTTCTTTCCTTTTTCATTTGTTCTTTGAGTCACAGAGATAAGTTATTTTGAAATGGCATTTTGGATTCTTGAAGGAAGCCAATGATTTAGGAAACAGTTTAATATTTTATCCACTAAGAGTTACCACATAGCAATCTTCTCATAGGGGACAAGAGGACCCGGCTAGATGGGCTGGTCACTATGGGAATGCTTGGAGAACTACAGGGGACATTAAAGATACCTTTGAAAGGTTCAGCTTTCTTTCCTTACATTGGCATTTGGCATTATACCCTAAGCCAAGTTGACTTTTGTGCTTTATGGGTTCAGTGTCACATCCATTGCAGATGAGAACAACGAATGGGGAAGATATGCCAGACCTGGCAAGTGGAATGGTAACTGCAAAATTCTTGAACTATCTTCCATCAGCAGTGTAATGGCTGTAATGCCGGTGCAATTGGAAACCATAAATTACTTCTTGACTGGCTTGTTTGCTTTATCCTCATCTGACATTATGGTCAAATTTGTGTATGACCACAATAGACCCTGACATGTTGGAAGTAGGCAATGGAGGAATGACACTCGCAGAGTACCAATCTCATTTCAGTGTTTGGGCTCTAATGAAAGTAGACCTCCCATTCTCAAAGTCTTTCCTGTTGTATATTCCTGCAGTTTGTTCTAATGTCCGTACTTTTGTAATAGGCTCCTCTGCTTATTGGCTGTGATGTTCGATCTGCTAGCAGACACGCTCTTAGGATCATTAGAAATAAGGAGGTGATAGATGTTAATCAGGATCCTCTGGGAGTTCAGGGAAGAAAAATACGTTCGAAAGCTGGCCTAGAGGTATTCTCTGAGCAAGCTGTTTGCTTTGTATGGTGACAAGTAAAATCTTAGCTGCATCCCATATTTGGCTCGAGGTTATTAAGACAAGAATTACCACTTTGAATGATCATGAATTCTGTACTTGTACCATACATATGCATTACAGCATTTATAGAATCACTTATTTGCCTCAGACATGCACATACATGCTCATGCTGCAAGTACACGAAATCATAAAGAAAAGAAGCATATTTTGAATTTAGTTGGGGGTGTTGCCACCTTCTATTGTCAATTTTATGCAGATTTGGGCAGGGGCACTGTCAAGGAAAAGAGTGGCAGTAGTCCTATGGAATAGGAGTTCATTGAAGGCTCCTATATCTGTTTCCTGGAGGGAAATTGGACTTTCTGCACATACATCTGCCATTGTTAGAGACTTATGGGCGGTACAGAAAATTCTCATCCTCGCTCCTCCTATACATATTTTGATGCCTTTGAAGGGCCCTTCATAGTCCCACCATATCTTTCAGATTGTTTCCAAAATGATGAGAAACTAGTTTTATAGAAATGTCAACTTATTTCTAGCTTTATCTATATTCTCAACCATACTATTTCCATTTGTTGCAGCACTCAATTGTTTCAAGCAGAAAGCATCATGGACTGACTGCAATTGTGGCTCCTCATGACTGCAAGATGTATCTTATCACCCCATTATGAGTAATGGGGTGGAAAAAGCGGTTGTGAGTGAAGGGAAATCCTGTTGAATAAGAGCTGTTGTTATTGGAGCTGTGACTGCAAGATACTAGAGCTGCTGTTATTGCTCAAGAACATCGTGTATGAATTCTCTTGTGCTTTGCGCAAAGCCTTGAACACTGAAATGTCCTCTGCAAACCCTTTTTACACTTCACTCTCGTCAACCAAACATCGAAAAAGTTCTTGTCAGCCCAAATTCTAAGATTTGCCATTGGCATGTTATTTAAGGCAGTATTATTCGATAAATATTATCAACTACGATTCCTAACGATAAGTATGCTACTCATATTTCCATGTATATTATGTTCCTCTATACTTTCCCTTGTTATGGACTAAGGGTGTCGAAAATCGATAGCTCACAGACTCCAGTCCTGCCTGCCTTCCACTCACACAGGCGCTTGTTAAGTGCATATCAATTCAGCTGTGATTGACTCGACTTCAGACATATAAAAGCATACATTTAGTACATTTAGCCAATTTAAATAAGGAGCTCAACCTGAGATCTCAGTTTTAATCTTTAGTTAAGCTAAATCATCATTAACAGTGGAGATTCGTACTCAATTTAGTTGCTATCAATCGAGCATGAATTGCAGCACTTGCACTCGTGCCATAAGCTTACACCATCTTTTTCCACCCTCAATGAGAGGGCTTAAAGCTTAATCAATGGAGGGTACTGATTCCCCTTCCAGATCGCAGTGCCCGCAGCTACCACCCGGGTTCTGGTTCCACCCGACCAATGAAGAGCTAGTGGTCCACCACCTCAAAAAGAAGAAGGCTGCAGCTGCCCCACTCTCTTTTACCATAAGTTAACTTGTACAAGTATGATCCATGGGAGTTACTACAGTGTTTTTAAGTGTAAACATTTGATTGAAAATTTTGCATTAAAAAAAGAAGAAGAAGAAGAAAGTAATAAATAAATAAATAAGAAGGCTCATAATCAATGTTAAAAATAAGGGTAGAGGGGGAAGGTGATGAGTGCAGTTTTTCCTGTAGGTTAGAAAGAATCAAGAACCAAGCTTTCATTGTTTGCATTAATGTAAATTGGTTCTTTTATTTATTTGTTTGTTTTTCTTTCTTTTTTATCCTATAAGAGATTAATTAAACAAAAATAAGTAATTTTGTTTTCTGTGAGGATAGAGAAGTCTTCAAATATTCTCCATATTGCAATGGAATGACCATCGTTTTTTTCAATTCAACCTAATTGAAATATATCACTTAATTTAAAAAATTCATTATTGAAAAGAATCAACATGACTGTACAACCACCTGCAAGTCAAACTTGAACAATTGTGACTCAAATGCATTGGTACCAGTTTGAATAAAGTTAAATTATTTCGTTTAAAATTTGATTCTACATTGACAAACGAAGTTAATCATTAGAAACCCCCCCCCCCAAATCAAATTGACACAAAATTTAAATAATATAAATTAGAGAAACTTGAAGATTAAATAACACAAATTCAAATCTCGAAAAATATGAAAGGATGAAAAGACACATAAAAGTATAGTTTTGTGACTTAGTTCACATATCATGGAAACAAGAACTAGCCAGAAATGGTTGTCCCTATATGTAATGGTACAGTTAAAACTAAGTTTTGTTCCTTAAGTATAAATGAATGCCCTTTTTCTTTCTTTCTTTCTTTCTTTCTTTCTTTTTTTTTTTTTTTTGGCGCTTTATTTCTTTATCTTTTGTGATTTCCACATGAATATGTCAAATCTCAAATGTTGTGGCATTCACAAGTCTCCATCTCTACATTCATGCTTAACATTGTCAAGAAATTCAGGGGATATCTGGGCCAAAATACGAAGAAATTATGTTCATTGTTTTAATAACATAATTGAAGGTTTGAGTATGAATTCAGTCTATTTTCCACGATGAATTGAATCCTTTATTTTGTTAAAAAAATAAAATAAAGTTCCAAATTCGAAACATTTATGGAGAACAGGATAGGCAATTCAATAGCATTGCTCAATCATGCCTGTCGCACAGAAGGCAAAGATTGACCCGAAAGGAAGGCTGAGAAGAGTGCAAGCGAGTCAATTGGTTTGAAAAGAGGCACTGCATGGCCAGCTCCTTTAAATGTTGCAAATGTAAGCCCCTTGTATTCTTGAAACCAACCACTGACCTGTTCCAAAATATCATCTGCCTTTGTTAGAGGAAGCTAGATATCTTCTACTCATTATTAACCAGGATAGTTTTTCTTGACAATGGAGTCTTTGACCCATAGTGCTTGGGGCAGAGGGGAAACGACCCATCTGCCTGCACTGGCTAAAGCTCCACCCTTTGGCCGGTGGGGAGGCGTGACCACAGGGTTTAAATAAAAGTAACAAGGTTACGAGGTATTGGATTCAAAACCTCTCGAAAGTGACACCCCGCAACCTTGCTAGCTCCTTGAGTTTAACAAGAAAAATAGCTTGCTGATAAATGATCAAATTGCTGGACACATTAAGGTTCATTGCGCTTAGCCAGGTTTCGACGCTATGGGAACAAATATGCATACCTGCATTTTCTGGTACCAAGGCCTCCATGGCGTTACGATTGGCAGTCCCAATGAATTTAAACTGTATCTTGTGGACAAGACAGGCACTCTCCCATCTGTATCACCACTGAAATTCCCAAAAACATTTATGTGAGGACTTCAACGTAGATTTTTTTCATTATACTATACTGGGAATACTGACCTGTAGACCCATATTCTAAGTCCTGCTCCAATCAACTTCTTGTATATGGGAAGAACTGAACGTTTTGAATCCGCCCAGTTGTTGAATATCTTGTAACTGAAACAAAAGGAAGCATTTTTCAAAGTATTTAGTTTTTAATGCAAAAATCCACTTCATCTTAATCAACAATCCATAATTTAAACGTAGCTTGGAGGTCTTGTAGGTAAAGTAACATGAAATTAGTCCAAAAAAGCAGAGGGGTGAGGGAATTCCCATTACTTGCAGATGCTCCAGTTCTTCATCTGGTCACCGTCACTAACGTGGAGGGCCTTTTGAACATCTGGTCTGTTGTAGAAAATTGTTGCATAGTTGTCCAGGCATGGATCATAGCCACCCAAGAACATCTGGTGTTCATCGATCACTCGGAAACTGAATGAGGCCCTCTATGGAATTCTCGCCATAACCACATCGACTGCATTGAAAAATTGCAGTACTTAAAAATTTGAAACCATGGCTTACCATCTTGGATGTCTTCATGAACATGACTTGTGTTGACTTCTTATCCGAGCTTCCTGGCTGGCGAAGGCAAACTGGGGTGTAAAGGCTATACATGTCTATTTCGTTGTACTGATCATATAATTCTTCAACAGCCGTAGAACAGTTTTTATTTCTATATGTATCATTGCTGTTAAAGTCACAATTCTCGTTGATCATCTTGTAATTCTCATCTGATATGACAGCATGGCTCCAAGCATAATCGACAAAACCTCTCATGTCCTCAGAATCGCTTGTTTCAGGATTACCCACCTGGAAGAGCAAATGAAAAGAAGGAAGCAAGTTCATACGCCAAAATTGTTGAGAAATGAGACCTATTAGAGATGGACACGAGGGGCTTGATGCTTAATGACAAAGAACACACCAGAAAACCCTTGAGGTCGATGAAATGCAAAGGATTCTCCTTGTTCTTGTCATATATAAGTTCAGCAAGCTCTGGAACGTATTTTCCTGTTAATGCATGTTCAGTAGAGTATAGGTATCAGACAAGAAACTCAATCATGGTGAATAGAGAAAAACTGGTTCCACCATGAAGTACCTGCATAGCTCTCCCCTGCAATGTAAAAGGCCCTCGACTTGTACGATGGAAACTTGAGGAACCAATTATTCAGGAAAGCATAAGTATCATTTGCTACAAAGAAGGCATAAAGCCATTCAAAACTCATGATTTTCTGCTAATTCAAAAAATGTCCCAACTACTCATCTAGAGCAATACTATTTCATAGCATGGCAAGCCCAACCTTCATGAAAGTTATTTGCTTTTGTGCAAAATAATCATCAATTCAAAGGATTGGCATATAGCTTACCTGTAAAATCATCTCCCAGAATATCATAATCACTAGTTGTATTCGAATATGAAAAACCAACCCCAACTGGAGATTCTATGAATAACATGTTGGCCACTGCATCATCATTAAGAATAAAGTGCTTCGGAATCAATCTTTATATTTGTAATGTATGAGCCATAATCAGTACATATTTCTTGTGTTGCATAATTAATGACAGTTTGAATGACGAGAACCTTCATGCCCTCAATATACCTTGATTCCATGATTGCGGGTTATACTTGAGTCCATTTCCCCGTTTAACCACTATGAAAGGGCCAATCTCTTGTGTTGCTCCATATCCCACGGAAGAGCACCCAGGACCTGGAACACGAAGCACCTTGTCACGTCATCAGAGATAATAGTATCAATTACTAAGAACAGTGGATTAGAAAGCATTTTCTCACTTTCTTTTTGAGGGGGGGAGGGGGGAGAGTTTTGTGTTTGAACTATTAAATACAGAGCATCCCCATAAAGTACAGACCCAGAAATTACTCTCAGTAGGCAGAGGCAATGTTTTCATATATCATAGAAGTAAATAAAATATGAATATGCATGGATGTATGTATATTCTGTGCAGATCTTTTATTTTGAGAGTTTCATATGGTTTTCATATCCTGTAAAAAGTCTATATTGAGAGAATAACTTAATTATTAATTTCCTGTTTCTTATTATAAGGCAAGAGAGAAATAAACAGTTTCCTTTTTTTCTTTTTAGCCAATCCACTCTTTTGCATTTATAGTTAGTACCAGACTTTGTCTACATAAAGATTTGAAGGCAAAAAGTTTTTTGTTAGCTGAGAAAACTTTGTTCTTTTTGAGAGTTTCTGGGGCAAAGAAAATTTCTAGAGGAAATAACAATAAAAATCCTGAACAAGTGACATATTAAATTTTAGTTCAAGAAGTTCGTTTACATGATGAAGTGGGATGGTGGGGACATCTCTAAAGACAGGCACACATGTACCCCAACGCGGATATGCTGCAAAAAGCTATAAGTGTTTTCCATTTTTCTATCTTATATTTCATTGTTAGGGAAGAAAATCTGTAAGGAACCACTTAAAATCAATGTGTCACATGTCATGTTTATCCAGGAACTACTGTTTGCATAAAGAAAGCTGCATGTCCCAGTTGACATCATTTGCATATGTTACCTCCATTTAGCCACAGCACTAGAGGCTTTTCATCAGGGTCATTTTTGGCCTCATAGAACCAGTAAAACAGCGCCCTTCCATTCTTTTCATTCACTGTGACATAGCCAGCATAGTGCTCGAATTGCACAGCCGGTTGGCCAGGTAAATGGGTCACCAGATCCTCGTTTCCTGACCAGTTCAATTCTTCCCTACCGACCAGATGCTGGTTTCTAACACTCACAACAGGGTCGACAGAGATCAGAGCAGCAAGAGACAAAGTGAGCAGAACTCTCACAATAGACACGGCTTGCATATTGGAAACAAAGACCATAGCCGGAGAGAGTTTCCACTGCACGAGGTGATGGCACCAAGTACAAGACCAGCATGCCTATTTATACTACTTGAAAGTTACATTTGAAGGGCTAGTCAACATCAAAGAGATGAAAATCCATCATCTTAAATGCACATCATTCTTATCTCCGTGAGGTCGAACAGCCTCATAAATGTGACCTCAACATTTTAGGCAACCTCATAAATGTGACATTAATACGTAGGGAACTTCCTAGATTCATTCTTACTGAACTCGTTTCCATCTGTCATGGGGTTTGGTAAGCCACAATGAGTCGGTCGGTGAAAATGACTCCCTGTGGAGTATGAATACTTCTAAAATAGTTATAAAATAATAGGCGACATGTTAAACACTTTTCTTATATTTGTCAAAAACTTATAATTAGTGTGTAAAGTGCTTATCACGCCTATATAAGACCAACTTGAAGAATTTTAAAGATCATTCACATAATAACTTTTTTAATGTACTTTTTTTTTTTTTTTTTGAAAGAAACTTCTTCCTATGAACATATTTGTGAATAATTTGGTAATAAAAAAAAATAAATATCTCTTATAATTTTAATTATATTTAGATAGTTTAGTTTATGATTTCTTAAACATCATGTTACATATGCATATATTATATTCTTTCAAAAAAAAAAATTATTTTACAAAATACTAATTATAAAATAATATGATAATTTTTACAAATTTTGTGTTTTAAAATTTTTCTAAATTATTTTAATTTGAAAAGATTATTCTTTGAAATTCAAAAAAGGACATTTTTCAAAGAAAAACATTACATTTTATTTGATCGTGTGGCGATCAAAGCAATTCATGGCCAAAAAGAGTATACTGTCCAAGATAACAATAGCATTGTTTAATCGAAGGAAGTGGCTCTGGTGTATGGAGAAGGTCTTACCGTTTAAGAATTTACCATAGAAATGATGGGAATTCACTATTTCTTTTTCCAGTTCTATCTAATTATTATTATTATTTTTAATTTATTTATTATATTTTTTGCCTGATACCAATATCAACACATTTGTTCCAGGCAAAATGCCTAGAAAAACGAAAAACGAAAAACAAACCATGGTTGGGAAGGTTACGTCAATTGTAATCCACTTGTATCCGACACTCACTATGGTTAATGAACAAGCCGAGTTCTTACAGATATCAAAGTTGTTTCTAATATCCCTCTCTACCAGTGGAAGAACTGAACTGAACAAAACAAAACAAAACAAAACAAACGAAGCTTGGGATATCAGAAATACAGACTGGGAAATTCAACTCCAATCCATTGGCTTGCAATTTAGTATTAGCAGTCTCGTGAAACAGCTCAGCCTAGGCCTGACACATGTAGAAACACTATATCCTAAGTCAGGCACAACACTCCATCTTTCGGACGTTGGACTACTGCTACAAAGTCCACACGGACAAATTGGATATGCATCAACATTTGTCAGATGCCTTAACCAGGACATAGCAGGTGGCATTATGCTTTTGATGGTTGACCATGTTCTTGCTAAGTCAGTCGTCCTGTCACAAAAAGCTCCAGAAAAGGGGAAAAAAAATTTGTGGTATTTATTCTCATTCCTAATCAATGGTGGTGCTTCTAAGATATAATAAAACAAAATAAAAAAGGTCACTCTTTTTTTTTTTAATTAAAAAAAGAAAAAGAAAAGAATCTCATAATTACAAAGTCCAAAAGGTGGAGTTTTGTGGCGAACCTGTTGTTTTGTGACTGTTGATTCTGACGATGAAGTCTAGGTGGAGAAAGATTGTTGAAGCAATGACTTGGATTCCAATCTTTTATTTAATTGAATAGTAATATGGAAAATCATCTCTCATATGTATCAGTTGCTACTTTTATTTAGCTTCTTTCAAAGATACAATTCAATCCGATAGTCCATTGACATCAAATGGAAAAAAAATCACTTTGAAAGATGCTAATCTTACTTAAATTGAATTGGAGTTAATTTCAAAATATGAATGGATTAGAATTCCAAAAAAAAAAAAAAAAAAAAGAAGAGCACTTTAAAAGATACTAAGTTTACTCAAACGATATTAGAATTTAGTTAAATTATGATTTAATTAAAATTCATATTACTTAAACCAAGTCTAATACTATTTTATTGTTTTATTATAATTATATAATTTTTATTATGATGTAATATTTTTATTATTACATATTAATTATTATGTAATGTTCTATTAATTTCATAAAATGGTGAACGTTGATACAATTATGTGACATTAATATTAAAACTAATTGAACTATAATTTTAATTTTAACAGTAATATTAGAGTGAACATTTAATTCAAAATAAATATATAAATAAATATATAGTGTATGTATGTATGTATAAAAGTTTCATTAGAATCTTGACAGTCATGAGAGCCACCACAAGCATCACCGGAGTCGCCATTCATTATAGTCGAAGCACCTCTGCAAGCCACCTTGTGCCACCGCATGCATTACCAAAAGTTGCCACCTCGAACGCCAATAAACCTATTTCCAAAACTTTAATATATCTTAAAACCCTTTGAAAAGCAGCAAATATGAAAAAATCTAAACCTTAAACCGTTGTTGATTCAGCGCTCACAATATTACTGTCTAAATCTAAACCCTTTGGTATCGTCATTTACTGTCTAAGCTTAAAGGCACCATTTTTTCAACTCCAAGCCGACAATCTATGTTCTCAAACTAGTGATAAGCTGAAAATATCATAAAAAAAACAATCAATATTTCCATCAAACTTTCTTTATTGTTTTTGTCAAACATTACTCGCGTTCCTCAATCGTTCATTTGATTTACTGATTACTTTTAAGAATCGTTGCATGACCTATATTGTCTTCCTCAGTTTTTGACACTCTCTCTTATTGCTTATAATTGCTATTGTTAGCTAATAAAGGTAAATTCTTTAGGGTAAAATAGGAAAAAAAAATTAATTTTTTTTTTTAAAAGAGTTATATTTGAAACAGAAAATATAAGTTAGTTGTTAATTTAAAAAAATATAACTTTCAACGTAAAAAAAGATGATTTCATTTTTAATGGTATGTACAAATGAAAATGGTATTTGATTACAATAAATTGCTAAATATTATGAATAATAAAGTTACAGAAATTTCAATAGATGCAACATAAGCATATAGAATTAATTATTAAAAATTATAAAAAATAAATAAGAAGGTGTTATATTTTATCCATCGACAGTTGAATAATGAAAATTTTAAAAAAATTGTAGTAATAACCTTGTCAGGTAGGTATGAAATATCTTAACAATATTATTTCAAGATGTAAATAAAATTAAAAAGTTAAAATTTTAAACTTTACGATGACAATCTAAAATTTTTTTAATTTATATAAGTAGAATTTTTACCTTGATAAATCATACAAGAATCTATGAAAAGTAGTTAGTTAATCAGGTTAAAGTTAAAAATATCTCATAGACACTCATACTATAATATAAACATATTATGGTTGCAATAAAAGAAATAAATAATTTCTTTTAAATGTGAATTGATATACTAAATGCTCGTTGTAAACTCACGAACAACGTAGAAATAAAAAGTATAATGAGAAGACAGTAGAGAAAATACTTTAAAGTCAAACTACTACTAAAGGCGATCAGGGTAATAATTAAAGTCAAGGAAGAAGTTGTGATAGAAAAAGGTATGACAAATCTAATATTATAATATCCAATCAAATCATTGTACACAAAAGGGATATGTAAATGATGAAAATCAAGTTTTCATGATAGGTATTATAGTCACTAAAATACCAAATTATAATACATAATTCCTTGATATTTGATGTATCAATCACATATATGGAAAAAAAATAGCTCTTTGTTTATCTTAATAACTTAATTCGTTCTATAGTCAATTTGTTGATGATAGTCATGTTCTAATGATGGAAAATGGGTAAATTCTTATCAGGTTGAATAATATAGATCATAATTATATCTCAAATATATTGTATATACTAAACATAAAAACAACCAACTTAGTTTTAGTTAATTACTTGAATAGATATATAATATATAATTACGTAATTATTGTTCCTTAATTCTAAATAGAAGTGGTACATTTATTCTCAAATCTCCTTTAATAAAGAAATAGATGTTTTGAGTTAATATTAATGTTAATGTTTATACTTGTATCAATGTTATTAGAAAGGATGAATCTTAGTTGTGATATCTTTATATTGGTCATTTGAATTTTTGTAAAACTTATATTTTTGTAAAATAGAGCAAACAAATTTTTGTAATAAGGAATTAGTGTGCAAGACAATCACTTTAACTTATCTATTTTAATATTTATAACTTGATGAGTGTTTCATTAAATGACAACAATAAATACTTTCATACATTCATTAATGATTTTACAAAAAATATATAAGTTTATTACATACAAAAAAAAGTCTAAGGTATTTGATTTTTTTGAGAAGTTTAAGATATATGTTAAAAGTCAATTGATGTTAAATTAAAGAAAGTAGTAAGTATATATCTAATAATTTCGAAGAGTATTATGAAACACGGGGAATAATGCATAAAGTCACAACTGCTTACGCATCAACATAATTAAATTGTTAAAAGAAAAAATAAATCAATTATGAATACGACAAGAATCTTGTTAAAGGTCAAAAGTGTACCCAATCTTTTTTAGGAAAAATTTATTTTATGTTATATCCACTTGTTAAATATATATTTAATAGCAAATATTCAAAATGTCACTCCTAAATAAGTATAAAGCTATTTTAAGTCTAGTTTGAGACACCTTAATATGTTTAATTATATTACTTATAATAATATTCTAATAGAAAGAAAGATAAAGTTAGATAATCAAGTAGTGAAAATAATTTTTTTTGTTAAAAAAATATAAGTTATTTGATCTTATGACAAAGAAAGTGATTATAAGTATAGATGTAATAAAGCTTGAAATTCTGATATTGAGTAGCAGAATGACTTTTAAAGACATCTAGTTTCTATTTTGGAAAAAAAAAAAAACTCAGTCTTCAATGCAAAGAGGAAATTTCACTTATTCTTACTCAAAATCTTATACCATAAGCTTTACATGAAAATAGAAAATTAAGAAGAAATTATCAATAATTAGTTAGATTACAAAATTATAAGGTAATATCTGAAAATGATGTTAATGATAAAGAAGATTTAGTACAATTTTTCATATTTATACATATTAAACTTGTGTCATTTGATAAGATAATTTAAGTTACAAAATGGGTAAATATTACGAGTGAATAAATCAAAACAATTGAAAAAAATAATATATATGAGTTTATCAATATTTCACAACATTAGAAAGTTACTGATATAAAATGAGTATTGAAAATTAAGAAGTCACATAAAGAAATAAAGAGATATAAAGTAAAATTAGTTGTAAAGAAATTTGAACAACTTGATAATGACTATTATAAATATTCTCTCTTATTACGCGAATGAAAACTTTTAGATTTATAATTATTTAATTTTTATATAATCATTAGAAACTACAGAAATTAAATGTGAAGTCAGTTTTTCTCAATGATCCTCTTAAAGATTAAGTACTTAGCAAAACAACCACCATATTTTTTGAAAAAAAGAAAGTGAAAAATATACATATAAGTTGAAGAAAATACTATATCACCTAAAACAAGTTCCTAAAATATAAAATAAGTACATTAAAACTTTTTTCCCATGAAACCAACTTTCAAAAATATCTTTCTAAGTATAATTTATATGTGAAAATTAATAATTCTAGTAATATTTTGTTAGTGTGTCTACATGTTGATTATTTTTTTTTCAAATAATAATTTAAAAATTATCAAAGATTTTAAAAAATCTATGATACATAAATGTGAAATGATATATTTGAGTCTAATATCTTATTTTTTTCGCATTGAAGTGATTTAAAGTAACAATGATATTAAATTTATATAATACAAGTTTAAAAATTAAATGATGATATTCTTGTTAAGTTATTAAAATATTCAGTATTTATTAAACTAAATCATATGTTGGATTGATAATGTTATTAAATTAGAATGTTAGAGTTAATTTTGAGTTAATTAAAATTTTAATAAAAATTATATTAATTAAGTGTAATTTAATAAAATTTTATTATTACGATTGAATTACTTATTTGTTATTGTATAAGAACACGATGTGGTATTTTATCAATTTATAATGGTTGTTATTATCTTTATTTCCTTAATTATCGCACGGTGTTTTATTAATTTAATAATATTACAAACTTGTTAAATAAGGGAAATATTTCTTCATTTCTTCGTAAACAAGAATAACATATCTAGTTTGTTGCTTATTAGAGCCTGTTCTTGTACAAGGCACAATTAACATCTTGTCGTTGTCAGTTTGTCAACCATTATCCACAGTGCATCAACCTTTTTCCACGAAAACATGGAAATCCAACAACGGATTTGAAACATCCAGCTTCCTGTTCCACCTAAGGTGCAACCACTTTATATTGGCCAATAAAAATCCCACCGATTCCCTCAGTCAGTATAAACAACGCATGGCTGTCCTAATGCCACTGCCAAATAGCTTATCGCTGTAAGTGTGATTATATGGGCTTAAAAACCCAGGTGGGATGCAAAGCTTTTCTGCTACTTTTAGATTGTTGCAAATGCAACAGATCGTACATCGGGCAGGGGATTCTTATCTGTAACCATGCAATTTCTATCAACCTTGCATTTCTGAAGAATGAATCCTTAATTGAGCATTTTACAGCTTGAGTGTCTGCCTAACCTGAATTCAAATCAATAACATTTCTGCATCCCTTTAACCTATTGTAGGAAAATCTACTCTCCATGAAACCAAAAGTCTCGTAAGGAGACACCGTCTATAAAGGACCAAAATAACAAAAGAAAATTTACTACAAAGCACTTTGCATGTGCCCTAAGACTTGTCAGGTCAAAAACCAAGATATAAAAGGAGCGCAGTTTTGTAAAAAGTGAAATCTGTCGAGAGAGAGCCAGAATGAGAAGACACTATGAACCTCACTTGTTAATATATATATATATATATATATATATATATAATGTACAATAAGAATGCTAGAAGATGCAAGAAACATATGAAAATGTACAAACTGATTGTCAAAAAATAAAATGATTTGTTGTGCACTGACATCTCTTCAATGACAATAATTAAAGATGCAAAATCACCAGTACTGTAACCATTGCTTGTGTCCTAGACCACATAGCCACCAAGGAGCTCAAAAGACTAATACCTAGACATGATCATTTTGTCAATTTGATTCTAGTTTGGTTTCGATTGGACAGTTCTAGTTCCCAAAGGAAGAAAAACCATAATCGAGCTGAAGGTAGGCAATTCAATTCTAGTTTTGCTCAAATTGCCAAGTTTGATGTTGTAATTTCAGTTAAAGTTTTAATTCGATCCTGATTTCAATTTGATTTAATTTGGTCCTTTTTTTTATAAAAACAAAATTTATTTTGAATTTTTCAGTTGAATATATTTGAATTTTGAATTTATAAGGCACACAGCAAACTCGTTGACTTTCATAAACATAATCAATTAAGGATCAATTGATTAGTAGATCAAGGCCTACAGCTAATTTATTTGATTAATGTAATGAATAAAAATAATGAATTTATCAATAATTTTATTTGCATAATTATTATTTACATGGTCAGATTTTTTTGATTTACTGTGCATCCTCCAGCTTATGGTGGAAAGAACAGATTACTTATAAGAAGATAAAATAAAAATAAAAATCAAATTACTCTGTTATTTTCTATTAGCAAACTTACATTCAGGTTAAATGGGAGGGTCAACCCCATGGACTGAACTAAGTTAATAAGTAGTTATATTCCTCAATTTGATAATTGACTAAGATTCAATTATCCACAACTAAAGCATTCTTTCAATATATAGGCTTCCTAATTGTGCACCTTGTTTTGGATTGCAAATTTGGAACTATATATATGGAGATGATGAGATTGACACTTGGTATTTGGAATCCCACTTGAGACTCCTCTGCATCAGAACTGCTCAAAATTGCCATGGGTTTAGATGAATCAGAATATGAAACTCTAAAGAGACTGACAAAGAACAATAGTGGAGTTAATTCCAAAAAATGGCCATGTTGCTTCTGGCCATTCTTGTGCCCACAGCTTCCTAAAGGTACTGCCTGTGACATAATTAGCACATTTTTTCCGTTGATATGCTCAAAAAAGGATTAAAACAAAATGAATGTACCCAAAAGAAGAAAAAATAAAATACTTGTTTAACTTTGTCTATTCACTTAATTATACCTAGATTTAATGGGCAATTCGGTTAAAGAACATTTCTCTTCTCTGTTTGCTGTTTTTCCTTTATATATATATATATGTTATTCAAGTCTAGACACTTTATTCAACTTTTCAAAAGAAGGAAATCACATTCAATGTTAATTACAAACTCAAGTAGGTCTTTATTTCTTGTGAAGTATCATAAACTCTAATGCTTCAGACTCAAACCCAATTTCATAGTGTTTCCAAACTATCTCAGGAGAAAAGAGAAAGTCAACCAACAAGAAATTCCACAAAATAAGAAAAACGTAAAAGTAAGACAGAGAGAGACAGACAGAGAACAAGCCCATCTATCATTTACAAGTTGCAAAAAATGCAAAGTATTTGAAAATACATACCTGGGATCCTTTTCCTTTGCTGTACAAAAGACTAGGTGTTTTAGATCCTATACAGTGTGAGCTGGAAAATACTATTAAAAAAAAAAACAATAATAAAAAAATGGGATCATCTTCACAGCAACTATGAACTATCCATGTAACCTTCTTGTCCAAAAAGAAAGAAAGAAAAAGCCAACTTCCTGTGATAGATCTCCCCTAAACTTTACTGGCCAATGGTTCAAAGAATGAGCTGCAGCAGCAAACAGCCAAAGGATGTATTGATGTATCAGGCTGCTCTAAAGTAAAAGCCTAATAGACGGCATCTGATCTGAGGTTAGCAAAGAAACGCCTGCCAAATGTTATGGTCTACCATATTCACACATTAAATAGGTAGTTCAAGTCCTCTACTGTTAGACGAGTCCGCTGGCTGCCAGTTTCATCCTCTCCAAATGCAGAGGAAACCATCTCTCTCTTCTTTTGCTGTGAATTACCAAATGAAGTTATAAATTGCAAAAGGAAAACATTAGAAATATGAAAATAAAGAAGTGTTTCAAAACACAGGCAGCCTCCGCGCAATCCCTTCAAGAGCTACTACACAATGCACCCAGGTCCTTCGCTAACATTGGAAACCTTAGTAGGTTGTAAAAGCACATAAATTAAATCCCCAACAGGGCGGAGCCCCAATAGAAAACAATGTAGAAGAGATGAAAATTACTGAAATTAGATATCTATGTCAGCTATCCAGTTTTTGTGGCCTAGAGCAAGTAAATAAAGATTCTACTCTTCCTGTTGTTGAAACCAACAAGATGCACCAACGGTGACTCCAAATTGCAGCAAACTAAGACATTGGCCATTATGTGAACAGCCATTTTAATTTAAGCCATGTCCTGGCTACAGGTTTCATTTTTTTCACCACAAATTGCCCAACCAAACAGAACAGTGTAAACAAGACACGCATAACATCCACTGTTATCAAGCCTAACATATTGCTGTGCGCATGTAACATTAACCATTAAAATGCAGTTAAAAATCAAGGCAACAAAATATCGTACTTCAAAAAGAAATGATCTTCAAGTCTAGCCATATGTTGACCTCCATATGTTAAGATTTCAATATTCAGATCCAAAACTTTTCACAAGGAACCAACCAGAAAAAATCACAAGAACAAGCTACCTGTAGAGCTAGGATACGATCCTCGACAGTATCTTTCACAGTTAACCGAAAAACAGTAACAGGACGAGTCTGCCCAATACGGTGTGCCCTATCAATTGCCTGATCTTCTGTTGTGGGATTCCACCAGAGGTCAAGCAGCAAAACACGACATGCTGCAACCATGTTCAGTCCAAGGCTTGCAGCTTTCAAAGACATAATCATAACAGATACCTAGAAAGCAAAGGAATAAAACTTCAGAAACACACAATGAATACCTAAGAAGAGAAATTTTAAAAATATATATATAAAAAAAATTTATCTAGTGCATTCACAAACCTCCGGCAGGGTATTAAAATCCTTCACAGCTTTATCTCTGGCAACGACCGACATTGTACCATCAAGCCTCCTATATTGAATGGAAGAACTTTTAAGACAAGCTTCAAGCAAATCAAGCATCCTTGTCCACTGGGAAAACACGATGGCTTTCTCCCCAGCTAGCTTAGTTGAATCTCTAACATTATATTCAGCAAGCAAATTTACTTCCTTCTTATTATCATTAAGTGAATTCCACTCAGCAGAGCTTTCAGGATACATAACATTTCCATCAAGTGAGTTCTCTAACGTGCTATTTGCAGATACAGAATCCTGTGTTTTTGTAAGAGATTGCAGGACTTCAAGTGCGGCCCTAATTTTTGAAGAATCATATGGACACCACACAGGAAAATTTTTGACCCCCTCAACAGATTCAGAACCAGAAACATCTTGACTAGTCTGGTCAGACAAAGAATAGCTTAACGTTGCTTTGGAAAAAACTGAAGAAATATTGAGTTGCTGTTTGCAGTTTGAGGTCGGGCATTGTTTGTCATCACCGGTAAGATGCTCGCAGATGCATTGATTGCAGAAAACATGACCACAGACAGCAACAACAGCATCTTCAGGTGGATCCTATATAAAAGGAAAACATGATTATCAGAAACATGGTGGCAAGAAAGCTGTGCTTAGCCACAATGGAAAGGTGACCTAAAAAAGAAATGAAAACACAATTATGATAAAAAAAAAATGAAATTAAGCTACAAGAAGTGACTAGTATACACCTAAATAGAAGTATCTTACATCAAATTGACAAACAGAACCTACTTGACAAGGTGAAAAGCCAGGGACATCTGAGTCAACATTCTACAATCAGTAACTTTTTCCCCTATAATTTTCACAAACCATATGTTGCCTTGAACAGCACTTATCAACATATCATCTTCAGGTCATTAACCCAATCTAACAAACCCACTAATGGAAACATATGTATCTATATTCCTGTTTGTCTCATAGTCTGTTTTCTGTTAGATCTTTTGATGTGGAGTCCATGGGCAGTTTGTTAAATTCCAAAATGTGTGGAATGCACTCTACCAAAATAAGGAAGCTTAACAGTCTACATAAGGACCCTATCATTATTAGGTACGTAATCCCATAAAAACCTAATTCAAAATCAGGTTTCAGATTCTTCAACTCTTATGAACAAGTTTTGCATCCAAGGTGAACTCTGAACTAGTATTTAATAATGTATGAAATATATTCATACAAAAGGAATCTGCAGCAAATATTATTAAGTAGATGCAAGTAAATAAAATCATTATATGCTTGCTGAGAGGAGGGGGTGGAGGATAAGGGAGAACACTGAAAGAAGTAAAGATAAAAAAAATGTAGTCACATACACCACAGATGCCACAGATTGCAAAAGATGCTTCCAAGCACTGCAGAAGTTGCATTTGTTTTTCACATGGAAATTTCTTTGCCATCTCTATCGAAGTTCTCCCCAGTAGATTTGAATCCAAGCCCCTAACAAGAAGAGGGTGATCACAAGCTTGACGCAGACGCAACAGCATCAACAGGATGTTTACATAGTTCTGCTTGACAGTTCCAGCAGCAGCATATTCCTAACAAGCAGAACATATTCAGAAGAAACAGTGTACTAAATCTTGCATATGAGATGAAGGAATCAATTAAACATGTCCATCATAAAGAATGGTTTCATGGTGGATAGTGTGATAACCATGCAATTCATGAGTAAAACATAATATGATGGGTAAGATTAATCTCAAACATGGAACCAAAGTATTTTTCCCGTAGTCTCAACCTTAAACTGAGCACGCGAATCAGTCTCTAGTCTGGTGTAGAAGCCACGTTCTCTCTCAGTGAAATCCACTTTTTTCAGTTCTATTATTTTGGGTGGTAGGGTAATAATTGGCTCTCCATCAAGAAGAGTGCCTAAATCAAAATTAACCATAGATAAGATAAGCATAAATCACAGCAATAAAGAATGCACAGTCACTAGCTTAATAGCATATTTACAATCACTAAGAACATGGAATGAAACTGAAACAATCACACACAAAAATAAATAGAAAATTTGAAGCCAAAGTTTCTAAGATCAAATCATTTAACATGAGCACACTGCAGGCAAGAATTGTAGAGGTCTTTGATTAGCATAGTAAAGTCAAAATTTTACTAGTATCCATTGGATGGGTATGAGACGTCAGTAAAGCATAGGAAGCATTATATGTCCACCTAAAGTCCTTTAAAAAACCATCAGGTAAAGAGTTAACCATCCATGTGTTTTGAAAATGCAACTTCTAGTCCAAATCAAGACCCTAGAGGCAACCGACCACAAGGAAGAAAACATTTAAACCATTCTAACTCATTTTTGTACCACCAATGAGTATATAAGAAAACCAAACTAGAGTTTACTAATTGAAACCTGTGAAATCTCCTCAAATATCAATGCAGCCTATTCCCTAGGGGAAAAAAAACTGAATTATTCAGCAACAGGACAGAGAACCCCATACAAGGAGCAAACCAAAACAAGAAATTGATAAAGCAATTACAAATGTCAAACAATTTACAACAAAGGAGACAGAAGGTCCTAGCACTTATAAGGCTGTAATACAAGGTAATTAAGGATATCTTTGACGACACTGCCTTCAGATCCAATTCATTGCATGAGCTAAGAAACATGATAAATAAACAAGGGAAAGAAAAAAGGCACAGTAAATCTAACCTTTGGTGCGGCGAAGCATTATTGTCTTCAAAACAGCTTGTAACCTTTTGTAGCCTTTTATTGGATTTTTCTGAATTGGCATCTTTATTGCATCGCAGAAGTTATTGTAGACATCATAAGGGTCATATCTGAGGAATCTAAAGTAGCTATAAAGATCATCGACTGCATTTTGGAGAGGAGTACCAGACAAGCACCACCTGCGTTTTGCACGGAGACCCCAACAGGCCCTAGCCACTTGAGTTCTATGATTCTTGATACTTTGGGCCTCATCCAAGACCACCCTAAACCATGCTACCTTTGCAAGAGGCCGAGCAGGAGAGTTAGGCAGTGCATCAGCCAATCTCTTCTTACCATTTGAACATTTTTTCCCAGAAATGGGTGGATGCTTTCTTCTCTTGCCAGATGAAACATCACTGCCTTCCACTTTTGCTTTATCGTCATCATCTTCATCAACAAGAGGCTTCTTTGGAACCTCCATACTAACAATTGAATATGTTGTAAGGACCACATCATATTTCCCCAGTTCACAAGGATCATTTGTTCGGTTAATTCCATGGTACACCAGAACAGACAAATCAGCTTTGCTGGTTACTTTTTTATGCAACTCCTCAGCCCACTGCCTCAGGACACTCGTGGGACAAACAATGAGAGTCCCGGCTGCTGGCCTCCCCTTTGATTGCCCAAAAGAATTAGTGCTCTTTGTATAATTTTGGCTTGAATTGAATTGATGACCATCAGCAACCTTTTTCACTCCATCAACCTCAATAACTTCATCACCATCCTCATCCAAATCTAATGTTTCAAACTCTTCTTTCTTTGGCGTCTTCAGGTCCTGTTTAAGATATAGAGGTCTTTCCTTAAGAATAAGTGAAATGGTTGATACTGTCTTTCCCAGTCCCTGCAAAAGAATGATTGCATAAATGCAAAAGAAAAGAGAAAAAACAAAAAAGGTCCCTTGTTGTGTATCATCAGCTGCTTTAGGAAGTCAAGAGAAGAATATCAACCTGGTCATCTGCAAGGATTCCCCCTAAACAATAACCACCAGATGTTTCCTTTCTAACCATCCATGACAAAGCAATTCTCTGTTCACAGGGAATGATTTGCTATTAGTTGGATAACATATTAATGTTCATAAGTGCAAGCATACACAGCCTCCACAGGCAAGATTACGTTCTTAAATACCTGCAGCACACATGCATGCAAGCATGGAGCGATGCAAACAAAACAACAATGTAGTTACAGAGAGACAGAGAGACAGAATATATTTTTGGGAGAAAAAAAATTAAGAGAGAGAACCAAATATGTTTAAACAACCATGTCTCTCTGACCATGACTACTGAATTACCCTTTCACTAGTTGAGGAAAATAAACACAGTATAAACTACTCAGCTATTTCATTATCATAACCTAAATCAAACATAACTCGATATGGACAAGATTATCAAAGATAGGAATGTAAAGTGTTTTCATTTTCTGAATAGGTAGTATTTTTCTCCCTCTGTGTCTGTATCTCACCCCCTTTTCCCTAAGTCAAACAAAGCACGTTAAAAAAAACAAAGAAAATCATCCGGGGAAAGTGAATACTGTCTAAGTTCTACAATTTCTTGGATTTTAACATGTGAAATGCAGACAAGCTGTGGCTGAAAGGAACTATCCAACTTGGAGTGCTTCTATAGGAATATAACCCACCTGCAGGAATTCAACAGCCAACCCCTTGGACACACCTATAAAGTGCAAACACAATATGTGGTGGTTATGCCACAATTGGTTTCAGCAAAAAGTCTTCTGCTCTTAGAATGATTGGGAAATTCCACTTAGACATTTCAGAGGGTCATAATGCCTTGTTGAGATTACTAATCAAAAATCAAGGGTTTTTACCTTGAAAATGTATGGAAATAAGAATTAGAGATGGCAAATAGGCATATTGGGCCAGGTTTGGACTGGGATGTTTCGTGTTTCAGGTCAATCAAGTCTCAAAGTTATTTGAATTTTGGATACATCAAGTTTCTGGTCTTTAGGATTTTAGGTTGTTTCAAGTCACTTATTTTGAGGCGTACATCTTAGATTTTGGGGTTGAGTTAACCCAACAAGTTATTCTTTACCTAATTATCTAATACAAAGTTAGCTGTGTGTTTTTTCTAGCATCTAAATTATTGCACAGTAATATTGCTAAAAAATAATATAATCCAAAATTTTAAAATTAAATTTATAATGTTCAAATGTTATAATGCACATAATGATTTTTATTTCAATATAATCCGCAATTAATTAGGATGAAAAAAATATTGTAAGTTAAGGTGTATATTTATTTTACTAATTACATTGAATAACTTGATTTACAATTTGTTAAATATCATGTCATAATAATTACATCTAATACATTTGTTATGGTTTTTTGACAGAGCATACTTAACAAACAACCTCATAACTTCTAAAAATTATAAGAAATAGATAGTGGTCACTTAACATCTTATTGTAATTGTTTTCTTTTGAAAATAGAAAGTGAGGTAGAGATACTTAAATGATAACATTTTACCTCATTCGTGATTCATTGTCAATTTTACTTCAAATTTTTCCACTTGCAGATTAGAACACATGTTTCTTTATCTCAATTTTACATCAAGAAAGCTAGGTTGTTTCTCTAGATTAGTAATATCACAAAATTAATAAAGTTAGGCTAATTATCTCTATTAGTAATACCACAAGATTATAATAATAATAATAATAGTATGACTTGTTTTTGAAAGAAAACAAATTCAATAAAAATGTTGAAAGAAAGCTAGGTTGTTTCTCTAGATTAGTAATATCACAAGATTAATAAAGTTAGGCTAATTATCTCTATTAGTAATACCACAAGTTTATAATAATAATAATAATAATAATAATAATAATAATAATAGTATGACTTGTTTTTGAAAGAAAACAAATTCAATAAAAATAATGTCACTAGATCTAAAGATTATAGGACATAAATAGTCAGGCTGATATTGAATCTATTTGTTGTCTTTAGACAAACAAAATGCAACATATACATGCAATGTGCATGTGTAGAAGAAAATTATATACTTCCTTTTGAAATAAATGAATGAAAATATAAACATTGACTAAATGCATGCAAAATAACTAGGATATAATCAGTCTTAATATGTGTATAAAATTCTTTGCATAAGTTAAAAAGTTTTGACAAATTAGGTAAATAATGTTTTATCTCACATTATAATGTCACAAATTTCATCATTTAAACAAGCACAATTTTGAGGATTGAAATCTAGTTTCAAATTGAATAATTGGCATTTGATATATTTGCATTGACAAGTCATATGAAAGTCCAAATATTTAGACAACAATTAAAATGATAATTATTATTATAAATAAAAGTAAATCAAATAACAAAAAAAAAGAACAAAAAAACTTTCTTAATTAAAATAAAAACAACATCTAGAAACTTTAGTTCTTGATTAAAACCAATTAAAAATTCTAGTGGACTTTCGGCTTTGAATTTGTTCAAATTGTTAAAAGTCTCAGATTACACGATTTCAAGTTTTGAAGAATTTAGGTAACTCAAGTTTCAAGTCATTTCAGAATCGAGTTACTCGATCGTCATGTTCTTTTAGATTTTAGTGTTTCAAGTTATAGATCATTAATTTTTTCAATCAATGGAGGCCACGTTGACTCAAGTGTCAAGCAAGTTGAGCTGCTCGAGTCAAGTCCACTTATGCTACCTCTAATCAAAGTGCCCAATTTAAGTTTACACCATCTCCATCATTAGTGAAAAAATCATCCTTTACCCTTTTTATGACCTCATCATTGAGGAAGTCAAAGATCATTTCATTCTAAGATTGCTAAGCAAGGTATTCACTACATGTGACATTAACACATAGCAAGAATCCATTCAAGAAAAAAATCCAAACCTGATGTCTCAAAAGAGGTACTGCCAGCATACCATCGGGTGGATTGGCTTCGGACTTTTGCTGGGAAAGATCCTGTCACACAATCTATAACCTTAGTCACATCAAATTTTAGTCATCCGGCAGTTTCTTAAATCATAGACACCAGATAAACTCAATTTCCACTGAAACCACAAATATATTAACAAATCATGCAATGCAAAATCAGTATCAAGCTAATGAGAAGGCAATGATATTTTTCCACACACACACAAAGAGCAGAGGCAGTTGAAAACCCAACACACTACCAACTAAATAAGGCAGAGAACCTTTAACATAGACAAACTATGAAAACATGCTTGATGTATCAAGCATGCAAACGAAGCAAACGCCTGCACATGGCACCCATTTACATTGTAGGACACCCAGTGAGCATGATATGGGATTAACTTGCACACATCCTTGCAAAATATCATACACAATCACGAAGGAAATTATTTGCAGATCAATTACTAGAAACAGAATTTTTTCTTCAAAAAGCCCAAAACTCTGTATCTAGCAAAATGTTGAAACAATTTAAACATACAGAAAACATAACAGCTAATTTCTAGATCTGTCATAATCACTAACTAAAATAGCTGACCTGCAATGCAGCTCTAAGTCGCTCATCATTCGCCCTTGTCCTCGAGCCTCCTGTGTAACGAAGGGATCGACTATATGCAGAATTTTGCAGAGGATCAATAACCTTTCCAAGTGGTAGGCTTTGGTTTGAGTATGTAGGTTGATTGGTATCATCAAGAATGCATATATCTGCATCGTCATCGACATGGGATTTGCTACCAGATGAATTACTTTGAATGGATTCAGGGCTGACTCTTGAAAGATGAGAACCTCTGGGCCTGGATTGCTTCTCACTACCTTCTCTCTCATGCCCAATGCGATTGTACTGCTTACTGTTTATAGTAGATGGCTGAGCACATGACAAATACTGTTCTGAAGCATTTAAATTTGCATGAGCATCATCGTTGGGAGATCCACCCACAAGACATGATTGTGTGGAGGCAACAATTAAGTCATGTTTCTCATTCTTTGTCTGATCCCCCTGCTTCCAATTCAGAAATGGTGAAATTTGAGACGTTGGCTGCTTTGAGACTTCATCAACAGTAAGGTAAGAAAGACAGCTATCATAGTTACACGGATACTTGCTGTTGACTGATTCATCTGTTGCTCCAACAGAATGCCCTGTCATGTCCCGAGATGCAACCATGTCATCAATCTTTTTATTTTCCACACAAACTGTTTGATTCTTGTTACATCCTGACTGATTATAATGGAATGGCACCACTGAAGTCTTGTGATCAATAAGCCTAACATCAGCATTAGATGATAAATTCCCACTGTTTGGTGACATAGAGTTGCCACCCAGATAATTAGCATCCAGTCCATGTATACTACTGTAATCAGTCATCAACATCTTTGATCCAGAACATGCACTCAGACTTTGAAGCTCACCCACTTCATTGGGTAATAGTTCATACTTGAAACCATCACAAATATTATACCGAGGAGATTCGGTAAAACATGAGAAATTGGTATTGATGTCAAATGGCAGAGCTGAATAATTGGAATCAAAATTGCTAATAACAGAGAGGGTTGACACATTAGAAATTACATCATTGGAAGGAAAATCTACATCCATGAAAGGCTTATCCACAAATTTGTTAATACCATCTTCAAGTACAGACACTCCAAAGCAATTTCCAGGCATAGGACCAGAATAGCCAGACTTCCCAACCACACTTTGCATCCGAAGGCTACACGAAGCTTCTGCAATTATCAAAAGAGATACTCAATAATACTTGGGTTGAATAATTAAATCACGTCAACAACGTAAATAATCAGTCTAGTGATCAAATACAAAACAAGATGCCAAAAGCATTTACAGTTTGCAAACTATTAAACTTAACTTACTCTCCCACAAGCCTGAACCAAGTACAAGTTTACCTGGAAGAAAATTGAGAACCAAACAATCTGCATTGTTATCTGAAACATGGTTAGAAACTCCTTCAACAAGAGTAGATGTTCCAGTGCAACTGGGTGTCTCATATTGTTGTACTTCCAACCAGTCAATTCCTTGATCCCCATGTGTATGCCAAAAATTTTCAGAGCAGACAGGGACAGAAGAACTGATCTGCGATGAAGGTTCCAGCTTAACATCATCAAAGACCACCGTAAAATCTCCAGCAGTATCAAAAGCACCTCCTCCTACCATCTGATGTCCTACAAAGTAGACCAATAAAGAATAATTCATTGTCTGCACAACTACATCATATCATGTCCCTACCATCATGGTATCTAAAGGATTCCTCAGTTTTGTGTTACTAATCTCTGAATCATTAACAAAGATAAAACTTGGTATAAATTTTCTTTACCATTTTGGAGCTGAAAGTTTGTATGGTTGCCAACATCAAGAGCTGTCTCAACTTTCAAGTTGTCATCTGAAGAATCTTCTGCACTTCTCTGGTAATTGGATATATCCAATAAAAACACTTTACATATGATAAATAAAGAAGGAAAAAGAAATATCTTTGCTAATGTAGAGATACCGAATACATAGAATTAAAAAATTTTTGTGCTTTTTTCCCATACTTTTTCCTTTTCAGGCCATCAAGTAACAATTATAAAGTAATAAAAGCAGCAAAAGAAAATCCAGATATTTATCTTTTTTTTTTCCTTCTTCTTCTTCTTTACCTGCGATTTGCAAGTTTCAATTTGTAAGCTACATATTCATCTCTAGTCTCTACAAGTCACTTGCTTTATTCCTAATTATTATAGCAATTTCTCTCAGATTTGACACACAGGGAAAGGATGGAGCCTGGCACCCAAAAAAAATAGGCCCACCAAGATCCAATCTTCAGCATCAACCAATCAAACCAATAACACAATACTCCACTTTCTAAAAGCCATTTGAAAACTCAGTTTGTAATCTATACACAACCTTGTTGAACATTTACTAACAAAAATTACATTGTCAATTGCGACAAAGAAACAAAAACAAAAAAAACCAAAAAAACAAAAAGAAAATCGAAATCCTAATTTACCTTATGAGAATCAGAGGACTCGTCAAGGATGTGAAAGAACGTTTCCATATCCATCGACAAGTCGTCGTCTCCTTCGACTCCACTTCCAGGAAAAATAGGCCCCGAACTCGCTTCCGCCATCATCGTCATCATCATCAATCGTCACAAATAAACCAGGCGAACCCTAGGAATCCAAATTCACTTTCGCCAAAACCGAACAACACACGCATCCTTCACATAACCGCCGCTGCGGAGACACTAAAACGAGAAATTTCCACGAAATTTCGCCTTTTTCTTAAACAAATTTTCTTGCTGACTTTTTCCTCTCTCTCTCTCTCTCTCTCTCTCTATCTCTATCTCTCTCTCTCTAGAAACCAGAAAGGAAAGTGAAGGCGAAAGTTAACAGTAACTGCCAAAATAGTATTTGTATTATGTTCTTATATTTCTTTTATATATATATATTTTTAATTTCATATTTTACTTATCTTTAATTAAAAACTTTATCCAGCCTGTACAAAACACACCCCTTTTGATTGTAAATTTCCTGATTTTTGCAATATTATTAATTTTTATAATTTATCTAATATATTTCTTGATAATTATATTAAGTGATTTATAAAATAAAATTTTCATAATTAAAAAAATTATAACAAACAAATTAAAATTCACATGTGTGTAATATAATTAATTATTTAATATATATTAAATTTAATAAATTAAATATTGTATTAAATAATTTTAAAAAAATTAATTAATTATATTAATTAATTATATTAATGTATTAAAAAATAAATAAATATTAAATATAATTGAGTCTGACCGAGTTAAGAAGTATAGTGGGTGAACATGGTCTCGACCCTTGTGGTTAACCCATGGCCACCTCTAACATAGGCAACTTAATTGTTGTACTTAAGTTTGCTTTTAGAATTGTAATTAAGGCTAATTTGCCTTGAATGGTTAACCAATTAAATTAAGTAACGTTGTGTTTAGTTTTAGCCTTACATCACTCACTCACACAGCTATAGCGAGACTATTTATCTACATCTTTTTTAAAAAAAATTATAAAAATATTTTTAAAAGTTAAAGTATAATTAAAATATTACAAAATATATTCAAAAGATGTTTTATTGTACCAAAATTCAAAAGTTACAAATAAATAAATAAATAAATATATGTATGTATGTATATATGTATGTTTATATACACAATAAATAAGAGTGGAAAGATAAAAATTATGTCATTAGTTTTCAATAAAACAGGTATCATAATGATAAAATATAAAATTTTGGATAAAAAATTATATATAACTTATAAAAAATGACAACTTGTAATTAATATAAATTATTATAATTTTTAAATTAATAATCAATCAGTTATTTTTATGTTAAAAATTATTAAAATATAATATATAATTTATATTTTCTGTTTTATTGAAATTTTATTTTTTAAAATATATTAATTTTTTAATAAAATATCAAAAATTTTATAATTAAATAATTATAATTTTAAATTATATTACAAGTGAATTAAATTTTTTTGACAGTATAAGATGAGAAAGGAAACGTAACCTTATGGTCTACTCTCACATGTGGTTTTTTTTTTTTTTTTTAACAGTTGTTTGACCGACGAAAGGAATCAAATGGTATATTTCTTTTGTTGGGAGCTTTAGAGAATTGGAAACGCAATTATTGCTTTTTTTCTAATTGATTTGGGATAAATTTGTGATTGAGTCACGAGTTTTATCAATGATACGATTTTAGGACATCAAACTCTCGATTTGTCCAATCAGAGCCTCCAACTTGTTAAAATGAAGGACAATCTGAATCATTTGTTAGCACCGTTAAATATATATATATATATATATATATATCTATCTGTTAGTCCACATGTGATGCCAACGAAGAAATGACTGTTTATGGAACCTTCCTTGATCCCGTGGGCCAAGGAAACATCCGTTAGTCAACATTTTGAGTTTTAGCCACACTTAATTATAATTAAAATGATAATTAAGTTATAAATTTACCTGACACTTAACTACAATAACAATAATATTTATATTGTAATAATTCCATTTATAAGTTAATATTTAATGTTCAGTATTATTTTAAAGAAGAAATCCCAAAGACATGGTGGCTACGAACAATCTAAAAAATATAATAAAAAAATAAATAATAGAGAACGGTGAATAATTATTTTTATCTTTTAACTCACAAATTTAATGATGTTAACAGTGTAAAAGGAAAAAAAAAGTTACATGGCACAAGACGACACCGTCTTGGATATATTAAGACACATATATTATTTCTCAAAATCGAGAAATTGCTTCTCGGTGCACTCTTCTTCCTGGATAAACTTTCCCGGAAAATTTTCGATTTTCCGCTCCGATAAAATCATCGCCGCACATCCAGCGTCAAATAGAGTGCGGGTTTTGGACTTTCCGGTAAGTTGTAGGTGGACATATTTTGAGATCCTTTTGCGATTATAGCAGTGCCGATTTTTTTTTTTTTTTTTGGCGGGTTTTAGGTTAATTTTCGAGTTCTTTCTTCGGTTGTTTGGTTTCAGGGGTTAGTGGAGACCAGTTCTGGGACGTCGATGGGCTTGATGGTGCTTGAGCACTGATGTCATAGTTCTGGACTGTGATTCGTCAGCTTGCAGAGATCGAAGCAATGGTAAACGTAACTTCTGATTTTTCTTTTTTCTTGTTCGGTTAATCTTGGTTTTCTTGTGTTTGAGATGATTTTTTTCCGTTTATAGTAGTTTTTTTATTGTTATTATTATTATTATTATTATAGTGATTAATTGTTTTAGAAAGCATAAGACTAAGAATTTAGGTTTTTGCTTTTAGGGACTAAATTCTCTCTTGTCCATTAATTCTTAGCCAATGTGGTGTTTGTAGTTGATTGATAATGGTGCATTGACTTGGCATCCGCCTACCAGATGGTTGCTTAGGGAGTTTTGATAGAGCAAGGAGACAAAGTCTTGACCTTACATTCAATTTTATTTGTTTATTTGTATTGGTCTAAATGGGCGATCAAAGATTAGTTCTTGTTGTAGTTGAAGCTATTGTTATCGATAATGGTCTCAAAATAGGGAATGAAATATGGGAAACTCTGGGTTATTTGTGGCTCGTAAGAAGAATTCGTGAAGCAAACTGATTGAGCCAGAATGCTTACAGTGCAGTGAAGTGAAGTGTAAATACAGTTTAGTAGAATTCTGATGCTTGTGTTTATTTTGTGTAGGCTACATCGAAAAAAGTGATTACTAGGGAAGAGTGGGAAAAAAAGCTCAATAATGTAAAGATTAGGAAAGAAGACATGAATAAATTGGTGATGAACTTTCTTGTCACCGAGGGTTATGTTGAAGCAGCTGAAAAATTCCGGATGGAATCTGGGACTGAACGTATCCTTGATTTTTCCTAACAGTTGTTTTTGGCATTGGTATTTGTTGTTGGTGCCTTTGCACATGATATATTGGAAGAAGCTTGTCTTTCCTTATTGAGAAATAGCAGATATAGATCTTGCAACAATTACAGATCGAATGGCTGTTAAGACAGCAGTGCAGTGTGGGAATGTTGAGGATGCAATCGAGAAAGTTAATGATTTAAATCCTGAGGTATGCCCTTGTTTTAAATAATTTTTCTTTTCACTTTTTTGTTGAGTATGCCTTTATGTTTTATTGATCATCTCACTATCGCAAGTCTTTCAAATCAAAATTTCCTACTTTTTGCATACCTTGTTTGTTAAAAGTCTTCATATTCGACCATGTTCTTTTTCATTTTGTATTTTTAAAATTTTTACTGTCTTAAAAGGATTTCTGCATTATGCTTATCAGATGATTAAATGGCCTTAAGATTCCTATGTTGAAAACATGACCAATAAAACTGTATCCAGCAATCATCTACACTGCTTAAGTTAGCTGTTTGGTACCTTTTAGTTTTCTTGTGGCATAGCCAATGCATTTTACTCCAGGATAGCTCAAGCTTTTAATCATCATATGATTTTCAGGGGGTAACCAATGAGTTGATGACTTAGTCCGATGTTAACTATTTAGTGTTCAACCCATGTTTGTTGTTTCTCTTGAGTGGTTCTCCAGATTTTATAAATACATGCTTTAATTTTGGTACCTCTGTGTGTGCTGGGCACAAGTAATTTGTGATCTATAATGGAATGGATTTTTCAAGGAAGTGGTTGTCTCTATTGTAGAAAAATTAGCCATTTCAGGCCAACCTTAAGGAAGTCAAATTTTAGTTTAAATCTGTGTCATTATATAGGTTTTGTCATTTGAATTTTGTCATGCTATTTCTAAGAAAGGCCTACTACCTTTTTGGATGTAGAGATGTCTCATCTGAAAGCTTCTCTCTGCAGATATTGGATACGAATCCACAACTGTTTTTCCACCTTCAACAGCAAAGATTAATAGAACTGATTCGAAATGGAAAAGTAGAAGAGGCTTTGGAGTTTGCTCAGGAGGAGCTTGCACCGAGAGGCGAAGAAAATGTAATTCCTGATTTTGTATGCATTTTTGTTGCCTGATGTACTGCAAATTAAGTTTGTATTACCCAATTTCCTGATGGTTTGTTTTTCCCTCAGCACAGCTGGACCATCATTGCTTGCCTGATTAATTGTCATATATTACCCACCTAAGTGGTTCAAAGTGCCTTAATGCAGGCATCTTATTATGATATTAAACTGTTTATCTTTGTTAACACACAAGCCTGATAAAGTCAATTTTTTCTGCAGCAAAGCTTTTTAGAAGAGTTGGAGAGAACTGTTGCACTGCTTGCTTTTGAGGATGTCTCAAACTGCCCCGTTGGAGAACTTCTGGATATTTCACAGCGGTTAAAGACAGCTAGTGAGGTTAATGCAGCCATCCTTACAAGCCAAAGCCATGAAAAAGGTTGGTGGGTCTGTCTTTTATAATGCTTTTGAGGTTGAAAGAAACAGGAATTCAAGTCTTTGGTTTATCTCAAGGCTGCTGATCATAAAGCGCTTGATAGTGAAGGACATGCAAAGCTATGGTCCTGTATTAAGGATCAAGTTGGAATTAAACATGCTGTTCAAATTTGCAAAGAAAAATGTCTTCATAAGGGATGTAAACAGGACACAAGTGCTTGGTACCTTAATGTTCCAAATTTCACCTAAACTGAACCTGGCTTGGGGATTATTTTTCTGAATAAGGTTTTAACAGATATTTTGCTTTATGGGCAACTTTGGAATCGCCTTTAATGTCAACTCAAAATCTCGGGATACACATGAGCACTGGTGCACATGGAGACACTAAAGTCAACTCAATTAAGGTCAATCCTGAACTGATTGGAAAAGACCGACAGTAACGAAAACAAATCCAGCTAATATTTGCGACAATAGTGGAGTTACTCTTGAGTAATATTCTTTTGTTTCTTCGAATGGCATTTGTCTAGTTATGACCGGTTTTCTGGTCTGGCTGTGTCCTGGTATACCATTTTGTAGTCAGGTTGCCCTGATAGTTCCTTTCAGAATATAGTAGTCATTCAGAAATATAAGTCGTTGTTCTTTTCTGCCGTATATTTGGTAACCGTTGGTTGACGCCAGTTGACTATGTTGATGTTTCTCTATCTTTTTTTTTTTTTTTTTTTCTGAATAAGACTTAAATTGAATCCTTTCTGACAGATCCAAAGCTGCCAAGCTTGTTAAAAATGCTTACATGGGCTCAGAACCAACTTGATGAGAAAGCTGCATATCCTCGAATAATTGACTTGTCTACTGCTGTACTTGAAGACCCTGCAGTTTGAAAGGCATAAAATTTAAAGATCTGGGCTGTTTCTTGTGTGAACATACCAGGCTGGATTAACTATTATGTTTAAGTACTATTTAATATTTTATGTCTCTAGGCAGCAATTCGTTGGATGACGTTAATTCTCTTCTTTGTAAGTTCTGTTTCAGTGTTGCCCCTTGTAAAATTGATTTGTCTACTGAA
This sequence comes from Kandelia obovata, assembly GCA_021464305.1. Lineage (NCBI taxonomy): Eukaryota > Viridiplantae > Streptophyta > Magnoliopsida > Malpighiales > Rhizophoraceae > Kandelia > Kandelia obovata. The sequence continues at coordinate 606,791 of CM038485.1, read as the reverse complement.
ATTGCCTTGGTTTCAAGATTCAAACGGGATTGAATTATAGCTGCTTAGTGTGATCCGTACGATGAACTTCAACGTTTTGAATGGCTTAAAGTCTTACCACAAGCATACAGCATTGCCAAAAAGAGCGCAAGATGATGTTCACCATGATAAAACCCACCGCAGCATATGAACTGGCATTGAATTCATTCGAGTCCCAGGCTTTGGAAGTTTTCATAAAGAAAAAACACAACAGTATATAAACAACTGCAGTAGATGAAAAATGGCAGAATGAGAATCTGAGAGCAAAATATTTTAATGGTTAATCCACCTAGACAAGTAGGAAATCACTTTCCTTTTGTGCCTAATGAGTGCAAACTGTCCAGATCACAGATGCTGCCAATAAATGAACAAATGATTCTCTTCCTCAAACATCACTCAAGATTCTACCCACATAACATAAACCCATATAACAGTGTCACTGGAATCCTGAAACTTTGCTTGTCTGATTCCAAATCCACCTCTTCCCAAATGGCAACAGCCATCATCAAAATTGAGAGCATAGCTTGAGGGATCATACTGGAAGTTGAACTGCTTCTTGTCCCCGTTCTTGACAGCCTTCTTCACTGCTACCCTCACTTTCCTGAGAAGGGTCCTGCATTGCTTCTTGCTGTAGCTGCCCACCCATTCCAATCTTCTAATCAACCCCATGTTCGCAAGCATGAATTTCGACTCACCCAAATACCCAATGACCCAAGAGCACAAATCTCGAACACTAACACAGAAGAGCTTTAGCAATCAATCAAATTGGCCGGCGGGTATCTCTTGGCTTATAAAGAGGAAAGCAAAGACAAACTTGAAAACCCTTTTCAAGTAGAGGTCAGAAAGGGTGAAATAAACAAATCAAGAAAAGCCTCACCTTTTTAGAAGGGCAAAGCAAAAACCCAAAAACAGATGTGGGAATAAGATAAAAAAGGAAAATCTTTTGGGAATTTCAAAGAAGCTTGCTGCGGCTTCATTTGTAGCCTTCACGTCCAAGTACTTTTTCGGGCATCTCTTTGGGATGCTCAAATTCCATCATTTACAGCAAGAAGATAAAAGAGAGGGAGAAGTAAAGTGGGAAAGAGAAGAAAGGTTGCTGTGGGAAGAGAGCCCCCCCTCCCTCCATTGTCCCATCACTGTCAACTGTCAAAACTGTTGTACAAAGAACGTGTTGTTCCCCAGCAATTAATAATGAATAAATTCCTCGTCCCAATTAACTATGTTTCGTAACCTAAAACCAAGATAGGAAGGTTACTGGTTGCCTAAACTTGCTACAGAATTAAGCTGTATTTTATAGGATAAATAACAAATCGGATTGCAATTTAACTACCAAATCTTTAAGCAGTCAAAGGCTTTGAGTTTTTTTTTTTTTTTATATATATGTTTTCAACTAAAATAGCCGTTAACTCAAATCTTTATTGGATGATATTGGAACCCAATAGATCCTAAGTTCAAAATTTTATTTTTTTTTAAAAAAAAATTTTGGATATCATTTTAGCTAGCTAATTCACATGAATCAAGCTGTTGTTTATATATATATTTTAAAAAATAGAATCCTTTAAACTGTAGCCATTTGTTTGCTTATTTCAAATTATTGCCATTATAACAGAAAAGTGTACAATTTTTAACTCTGTTTTTTAATTTTTTTGGTACATAGAAAAAAGAAAAGCAAGATATATATATATATATATATACACGCACACACACACACACGCTCCCACAAAAAAGTTTAACTTCTAATGAAGCAAAAAATAAAATTGTTCATAAATGTAAATAATTGGTCATAATTAGTGGGAGGAAAGTGATGCTACTAATTCTGCTAGATAGTCCCCACAAAAATATAAACATTTATTAACATCAATTCAGTGATTATTTTGATGAAACTTTGATGTCACGCTACAATTCAACCAAAAACAAATTAAACTGAAAAAATGAAAAAAATAATAATAATAGAATTCACTATACTTAATGGATACAAATTTGAAATTTGCACTAATTTAGAGAAAGTTGATGCTTTATTATAATTCTTAAGATTTTGTTTTTTTTTTTTTTTTTTTGGGTACATGTTAGGACAATTTTCTTACTTTTATTTTGTTCTTGGACCACTCCACACACTTCTTGCGCAACAAGACTTCAATCAATAATGTCTAATGGTAGTATTTAGTAAAACTGTGAGAAAATATGCAGAGCCTAATTGAAGATTAATTTGACTAAATTTCTTATTTGACAATTGAGCTTAAAAACTGAAATTAATTTTAGAATAATTTGAAATGATCCAAATTGTTCAATTAAGTGTCACATAGAAACTAATTAATGTTAGAATCTAATAAGATATTTAGAAACAACTCAAAAATACTCTTCTAGTTAATTACATCTACTCCTAGAGTTATATCTCATAATACTATAAATCATTAAAACCAACCTCCCTTCTATCCTCAACCCCTCCCCAACCTCTCCACTTCTCTCCGGATCCTTAACCACAAAACAGTAAGAAATTTAGAGCCTGTTGGGTTTAATTGTTGGGATTGATGTTATTATTTTTTTTTTGTTGTTGTTGATTATTGTTTCTAATTGTTGATTTTCGTTACATTTGGAATTTAGGGTTACAATTGAAAACCCAATTGGATATACGTTGGAATGAGAAGTGATTCAAATATGATTGGACATCCTGCATAATTTTGTAGGTAGCGAACTTTGAGGCTAAAATTGCTATGAAATTTAGGTGGTAAAATAGAAGCATAATGAAAGTCAAATCATATCATTAAAAAAAAAATTGAAATCGATTTTGACTTTGACTTTCAATCAATAATAGTAAAACCCCATGCCCATAAGTAGCAACTTGCATTATAATATTATAATTTTTAAATACATATTCATAATTTTTATTATTAAATAAATTATATATTACAAAAATAAAAAATATATATATATATATACAACCAAAACGTCACAATAAAAGAATGTATAGATCAATATTCTAAGTTGTGAGTGTGAGACTTTGTAGCTGTGAAACTTTGATACTGTGTATTCAAGTTAGGATGGAAAGAAGTAAAGAGGGTAAGGGAAACATCCTCATAACTTCATTCAAAAGGCCAGTTTGTTAATAATAATTTATGTTTCAGTGCATCTATTTATGGGGTTAGGCATTCACGTTCTTCTTCGTAATTTGCACACTCATAGTAATTTCAAAGCCATGGAAAACTGCAATGACCCATCAAATCAGAGCCCCTGCTTTTTGCTCGTAACTGTTTTGTCTCGGCGGTGTGGGAAGGTGTGTTTGTGTGTGTGGTAGGTGTCATTGCTTTTGAGTTTTTTTTTTTTTTTTTTTGGTATTTCTGAATTGCTATAGGTCTCTGCCCTGTTTTCGTCCTCTCATTTTTCAAAGCTAGTTCAACTTTTCATATTCTCATTAAATAACTTTTGTTTCTTTTTATGTTTGTCTCTCTGCTGTCCCCCTCCCTCCCTCTCTCTCTCTCTCTCTTCTTCCATGTTAGATCTTTATATCGTTGACATTAAAGGGACTGCCATTGCTGTATCCCATTCGTGGAATATGGGGACCCTTTTTCCATTAACCTCACGACGTGCCAACGAACACTGGTAGGTATAGCAGGCATGTGACTAACCTCTATGATTCAGTATACATTGATCACCAGTGTGGTATAATAGTTTGGGAACACGTTGCCTTTTTTGCATGATAGGTGCAGACTCATAAAATGTCTACAGTCACATGATCTTGAATGTTTGTTAGGTATTTAAAATTATTTCATCTTGTTGGGGAGGGGGGCAGGGAAGGTCTCTAGATCTTGCTTGACAGTGTGGCTGCCTAAAGTTTTATGCGGAGGAGGTGGATTCTAGAGTTGTTATTGAATGTTCAGATAAGGGTGTGTCAGATACTCATCCACAAGCTAATGTCATTTGAAATTGCCGTGACATGCTTGGCAGATCAAAGTCGGCCATTTTTTTACAGGGAGGCAAACCATGCTTGCCAACCTGAAATTGGAATATTATTAAATTTTCAGTTTCAATTGCACCAGAAGGCTTTATTAACACGAGCAAAAAGAAGGTTGGGAGAGGTGGGGATTTCTGGTTAATCAAACCCAGCGTGCCTCGAGCCAAACCAATGTTGGCTTCATGTGGGGCAGCATCTCATATGGATTCGCTCTCTGCTACTTTTTGTGTTGCCTTTTTTCCATATTGGTTATAATGGGGCGCATGCATGCATGCATCCATGCATGCCTCCCTCCCATGGCTCTTGGTATCATTAGTCAAATTCAGTGTGATGGAAGTTAATATAGGATGTTATTATTTGGGTATATAATAACTATAATTAGTTTTACTTTCCGTGCTTAAGAGAAATAATTAAGTTATATCAACTTAGGTCTACTTTTTGTAGCAAATGATTTTTTTTATTTTTATTTTTATTTTTTGAAAGAAAATATATATATATATATCACTAATACATCAATTATTAATAATTATCCATATTCAATTTCTCCTGTAAAAAATAAAAATAAAATAAAATTATTCCTATTATTAGGTTCAAACGAATATTTTTATGTTTAATTTTAATATTAATCAATCTAAATTTTCCTAATTATCTCTTTAAATATGTAGATGTGACATTAACATTAAAGAAACATTCAATCATCGAATATTTTAATTTAATAATAGAAAATTTTATTTATTTTCAGACTTACTCAAAATATTTTATTTGAATTCTTCATCCAAATATTTTTTTAAAAAAATTAAATATACGATTTGCAGAATTTACTGTACGTCAGAAAACATTAATCCAAAGACTATATACTGCTGCACGATGGTACTAATGGGGCCCTATTTACATTACTAAGTTATATAATAAGTAATTTTTTTTTATAAAATTTCTATAAATTTTATATTTTTTAAATTAAAATTTAATATTTTTTATAATAAAAAATAATATATATTTTTTAATTATTATGATATCTTGACAGACGTTTTTTTTTTTTAGCTGTTCCAACAAGTAGCAAGCACGCGACCCTACGGCTGAATATGGAAGGGCAAGTCCAAAGAGTCGAGATCTTATTCACGAGGAATGACAGAAAACCCCATGGGGCTCTACATTTTGGGCCTGCAGCCCACATTATTTCATAAGACTTCGAAGCTTGGTGCTTACCTAAATCTAGATTAGATGAAAGAGTACTAATTAATTCATTTATTTTCATTAAAATTTTAATTTTAATAATTTTATTATTCAATAAAATTTTTATAAATTGCATCGTATCAACGCATATTTATTAAGCAGATCTCCTTGTATTGTTACTTTTTTTTTAAAAAAATAATGAAAATTACTACTTAACTATATTTATTGAGATATAAAATAACTATATAAAAGTATTGAAATAATTTGATTATTTGTATTAAAAAATTATTTAATTTATATTTTTTTATATATTTATTATGTACTCATGTATCCACTTTACTTTACTCTTATATCTTTACCAAGTTATGTGAAAGTAAACTTAGCATTGTGAGAAAAAAAAATTATCCCTCCATTAATAAATTTGTATTTTAAAAATATAATATTTTAGTACTAAAAACAAATGAAAGAAATGTATCACAATTTATTAATTTTTAAGAAAATATTTTTTATAAAATAATTATAGTTTAACTATATAGAAAGAATTTTTATTTTTATTTTTGTGATTGTGATTGTTTTACATTTTATTAATTTTTTTTAAAAAATTAAAAATTGTTATAAAATAATTAATTATATTTACTAATAACATATTTTGTCAATACAACCCAATTATAATCCCAACAAAACCTTATAGTCAAATAATCTATATATATACTGCAAACATTTAGATTCCTCCTGGATAAAAGTCAATATCATGCATCTAATTGATTATATAAATGATCTTTTTATTGTTACTTAAAATAATAATAATAATAATAATAAGTAAAATTATATACATTTGATGTTCTTTTAAACTCTAACCATCGCCTGACCCCACCCCACCCCCCAACCCCCAGTGGCCCTCCCAACAAGCCCCCCATCCGAGACAGTCCCCGTGCAACTGTTGCATGTCATTTGGCATTTTTTGACTGTAACGATCACACCCAAATCAACGGGCAATATCTTGTGGGATTTAGGAAGTGCCAGGAGCCGTTGATCTGGGAAGACAATCTCCAGAGCACTGGCGTCCACATGTTGGTTGGATCCCTACAAAGACCGACACATAGAAGCTGATTTGTTGATGGTGTCCCTTTCTTTTCCGAGTCTTTTCTCTTTATTCTTATTACTATTATTATTATAAATATATATGTATATGTATGTATATATATATATATATATTTATTTATTTATTTATTTTTTCTTTTTTTTTTTGGGGTAGAAGGAGTGGAGGGATGGTGAAGGAATTGACACGTAGGAAAAGGGTTTAGAGTGGGAACCATGAGATTCCGTGGGTTGACAAGAGATGGGCAAATAACCCATGTGCAACGGTGGTGTAATTTACGCTAAAAAATTATTTATCACATTTAATATGAGAGCAACCCTTCAAGGCATGGTTGGTTTAGTTTTTGCCAATTACACAACTCTTTGCCACCCAAAAACGAGTCTCAAGAACCAACCCTCTCCATCCATCGTCCTTTTTGTTTCAAGTTAGTGGGGTTTTTGTTTTTTTTTGCCGGGGGAAGGGGGGGGGGTCTCAGTATTGTTTGTTTGTTCTTGTTTTTGTTATCGTGGGTTGATGTTTCATTGCATGATTGAAGAAGAAGTATCTGTGGTCCGAGACCATCTTAAAAATAGACATCATTTAATAATAATATCAGTAGTAAAAATTCAACTTCTTGCAATCAGGCTTAAAGGGTGAATAAAAGAAGGAGAGCATAGAATGAGTGTCTTGAACAACATTTAGTGGGAATGTTGTAATTAAAGGCCAAAAAGAAGAAAAAGACAAGCGACTAATTGGCTAAACAGATGTTGAGTATTGAAATGGTAGCTCTGAATTTGGATTTTATTTCTATTCATTGAAAAAATAAAAATAAAAAATAAAAAAAGGTAGAAATTTGAAAAACTAATAGAAAAAATAAAAATTCAGTATCACTCCACACAATGTCTTGCAACGAATTAGGAAGCTCTGAATTTTCTTCTTCTCTTTCTTGTTTTTTTTTTTTTTATATACAAAAGCTCTTGGTGACAATGATGGACACTCGTTAATAAAAGATTTATTGAGTTATAAAAAATTAAAAATTAAAAAAAAAAAAAAAACAAGTGATGACATATAAGTCAATAGATGAACGTGTACTCTCCTTGCACCTTTCATTGTATTACCATGTAATTAAGTCTTCTTTTTAAAATAAAAAAAAATCGAGTAACAATACAGTTAAAATAACACAATAAATATAATATAATATGATAAAAGTTGTATTAAATTAATATATATATATATATATATATAAATTGTTAGATGGACTTCATGCTCCTGACTGCATTATTACTAACCTATTTATTTTTTAATGCCATTAGTTGTTGCGTTCTAAGGTCAAGGAACACCTCAGACATAAAGGCATTCCTTTCCTTTTATTATTTAATGAAAGGTAAAATCTTGAACTAAGTTAAGACATGAGAGTGGACACAGAATACATACAGTCAATGACACGAGATCAAAAAATAAAATAAAATATATAATTGAATTTCGGGATCCCATGTAAATTTTATTTTATTTTATTTAATTCTTGCATGCATGTCCGATTTTTGTACCTGATAAATTTATTTTAGAAATAAAGAGACTGTTTGAATCATGCCCATCTCATAACTGATTCCCCATTTCCTTTCAAGTAGGTATAATTGGTGTGGGATGGGAAAAACATGCATGATATTCTTGGGGAGGAGGGGGGGGGTTTCCCAGACTAATAAATGGCTAAGGAACTTGCATTATCTTTAATCTTTGCCTGTCATGTGTCCTCTAATTCCTCCAAGCAAAGGCATGGACAGAGACATTGAATGATGACTTTTTACCCATGGACTGTCAAGTTGGCCACATAAAGTTTGAGAAAGTTGGTGGAATTGCTATTTAGATCAAAGGCTATTGAATAATTGGTGACAAGCTAGACCAATGCTGCTGAATGCCTTTATGGCAACTTTACCTTAAAATGATAGTTGATCTGGCTAGTTTGCAAAATGCATAACCCAGTCATTAAGATTCAATACTTGTGATCAAGTTGAAAAAGAAAAATGGTTTCTATGAATTTAATAGGAGTTTTCACTAACCTAATTAAATTTAGGGCTCTAATATATAATGGCTCTCTGGAAAATTATAATGGCTCCTGGAAAGGGTTTCACAATTCACTCAATACATTATGACTTAGATTTGTCTGGGTCTGGTGATTGGTTATCATTCTCTAGAATTTTTTAAGTAATTAAGATATCATTAATGTTCTTTGTAGTAGTGCCCTAAAATAAATTATTTTATATCTATTTATTAAAATGTTTATTTAGGCTATTACTGTTGGAGGACCATTAAGAGGACACATAGGCCACTGCTTATCAAATATTGTTTCAAATTCTTTTTTTTTTCCTTTTTTTTAGTATAAATAAAACATGAAAGTATCAAATTTATTTATTAATTAATTATTATTATTATTATTATTGAAAAAACAGAGTGCCAACATATTGAAGCTCCTTGTACAAATTTCCAGTTGGCTAAAAAATTGTGGGGTTGGTGAGAAATGTATTTTAAATGCTAAAAAATTTTCACTTCTCTTTATTCATACATCTGATTGAAAGTCTAATAAATATAATATATTATTTTTTTATCTAATACAAATTTTAAACCTTAAATTATATAATATGATGGTTCTTTTCATTCCTTTTATTTCATTCCTATTTTTTATTTAACGTTAAACTTCAAGATTTTCTAAATAAAAATTTTAACTTTTAATTATTAAAATATTACTCAAAAATTGTAATATACTAATTTACCCACTTCAACCTTACAAAAACAAAAACAACCATTTCTCCATTTCCGCATACCAAGACTAAGAGTTAAAAACAAAGAAATAAATAATCAAAATTAAAGCAAGCAAGCAACAGTCGGTGTGCTATCTGCTCTTTCTTTGCTCTCTGGTCTCCTCCCTGTAAAGATAGCCCACATGCCCCCTCTACCAATCTCTCTGCTTTTCTTTCATTTTCAGGCATTGAATGAATTAGCAAGTTTTTAAGCAGCCCTTCAAGCTTTGGCCCCAGTGTAAAAGCCTTAAGTAGCGCCTTACCTTTTGATAAATTCTCTCTCTCTTTCTTTATATCTCTCTATCTTTCTTCTGTCCTCATGAACCAAGTAATGATAATTAAAGCAAAGTTCATGCGGTAAAATTTTTGACTTGAAAAGAGAAATGGTTGAACAAGGTGGTGGTGGTGGCTATAATGCTTGGCCGCCAGTGGGAGCTCCATTGCTGAATGTGCAAAGAGAGGAGCATCTGAACCCCTTTGACAACTCAATCAATGCAGTGTCTTTTGGATTTGTAGCCACTGCCATTCTCATCTCCATGTTCTTGGTCATGGGCATTTTTGAAAGGTTCCTTAGACCTACCTCTGGCAGGGGCCATGGTGACCTTGAGTCCCAGATGGCCTTCAATCCCAAGCTTGGCCACTCATCACCAAATGCAAGTGAACCCCTTTTTCCTGCTAACTTTTCTACACCATTGTATTGTCTGCATTGTGGGTGTGTTCAATAAACTCCATTTGTAGGCCTTCTTGCAGATTTTCTTAATTACGTTAAATGACACCTTTTTTTCATTTATTTAACGAAAACCATTCTTTTTCGACAGTTAGGTTGGTTATTCTGATTTCTGCAAAGTGATGATTATTGGTCTGGCAATAAAGTTTACTACTTGTTATTTAGTTTCTGGTTTGCTCATAATTGTGCCTTGTCAGTGGTGAATTTATTTCTTTCAGGAGGTTTGCATTACATGGTGAATTGCTTGTGTTTCAGCTTCAGAATTTAATGATGTAGGTTCTTTCACGAAATTACACAACTTGACATATTAACTCATCGGCCTTACTTCTTCTCTTTGTCTTTCTCAAATCTTCTCTCATTTCCAGTTCCTTTTCCTTTAGCTTTGCTGTTCTCTTAGGTCTCCGGCTATGTTTTTTAAGACCCCAATTCACCTCTTTTGACAGAGATTTCACATTACATTGACCATTTCGGTCGTGTAGATTACTTATTGCATCTCATCTTCCATTTTGTGACCCACTTTTCTTCTAATCCTTCCTTTCTTTTCGCTTCCCTTTGTCCCTAAACTGATTTTTTGCTTTAACTTTTTTCTGACTGTCCTTGAAAGAATTAGCTTACTTTTTGCACGGATTTACCTAGGTAATGGTTTTACTGTAGAAGTAATCAAAATTTAACCCAAAGGCAACATGCAGAAGCCTTAGCTCCTCCTGTGAAACTCTCTGTTCATGAATCTTGCATAATTCTTTACTCGGTTCTGACATAAAGAGTGAAGCACCATCCCTGAAATTGAAGAAGATAGAGCTCACTTTTTCTTATCGGCAAATCACACTCTATTATTAGTCTTCGGTACTGTCTTGTCTCCAAATAATGATTGTTGGGCAATGGCCCGTGTAAGAAGTTGTCTATTGAACGAACTGTTGGATCAAAGCCAAAGAGTCATTGGTGAGAAACACATTTCCTGTAGTTTAGACCCAGCATTGTACATCAGTACATCAGTACATGTTGGGCATCAGGCTCAACATTGCATGGCTAATGTCCCGTGGTTGGGGACAGTTCTCGCTGTGGGGGAGCCCTAGCCTAGTTTGTCATCTTTTCATTAATTTCCAAACTTTTGCAACTACCTGTAATATAGTTTTTTAAAAAATCCATGCTTATCTGCTATGGTGGTTGGAGTTAATCCGAGAGGTTTGGAGAAGCCCGAGCCTAGTTTGTCATCTTTTCATTAATTTCCAAACTTTTGCAACTACCTGTCAAATGATTTTTCAAAATATCCATGTTTATCTGCCATAGTGGTTGGAGTTAATCCGCGAGGCTTCAGTTAATGAAAAATTCTTTTGGGGTATCCTATGAGGGATTAGACCTAGATGATGCATCACATCAATGTACCCATGTGCTCCACTCTTTTTTGAAACATGAAAGACCCACACACAACCAACCTTACTGTTGAATTTGAGGGCCATACTTTTATGCAAATTATGAAAGTTGTTTCAACCACTAGTCTTAAGCTCTTTATTGTAAACAGTGAAAATTTTAAGTTACATGGTAAACTGCTTTCTTAAGCGACCTATCAAACTGGATATGGCAGTTAATGACGACCCATGGATGCAGATTATGGTCCCATCGACTTGCAAATTGGAAGTGCATTAGGGAGAACCAACTTGTGATAAGTAGACCAGTAGTTAGAAGAGTGAGGATATATATATATATATATGAGTAAGAAGCCTATCATACCTGTGCAGGTTTTAGCCAGGAATGTATCCGGCTGTTTTTGTGTATAAGAGTCGTAAATTTGGCATTTGTTTGCAGCGTTATTATATTGAATGTGATATCTGTAATGTATTGCTTGTACTCCTGCAGCCACTTTGTATGGTGTTTATTTAACAATGATGCATAAGGAGCAAAAGTTAAATGCACATGTTGTTAGCTGGGATAATGGTATTGTTTTGTTGACCATGTTAGGAGCAATTTTAAGTGCTAAAATAGAGTTCATTATGTTTATGCTTGTTATCCTTATGCTCTCAATTTGGTGACTACAACTCTTGAGCTAAATTGTGTTCAGGTAATGTGACAAAGACATTCTGTTATATGGAAGTATGTAATTGGGAAGAGTAACAAAATTAGTGAATGGAGTTGTGAAAAATATGTTTTCTGCCTGTTTTCTTTTGAAGGTCGTGTTCAATTAGCACTGCTTGTCATTAACATGATTCGGTGGATTAAAATTGTTAGGATACAGATTTCACACTTCTTAGTCTACAATGCATGCCTGGATGCAGGATATTATTGAAGAAATTTTTGCAAGAAACTAAATTAAGTTGTTCTATTAAGAGCAGCATACTTTCATTCTCTCTTTAATGACTTAAGCTGTGAACTGCAGCAAGAAATTACTCTGCATTCCTCAAGCTCGTTGGACAGCAAAGTCCATTTTTAAATGTCAGTGACTGGAACGTTTTGATGAGATTGACTTAGTTTTGGGGGTCTATTCCATTTGAATTGCCATACCATTGCTAACTTCTTTATCTCATAGCTCCTTATGGCTTTCAATGTATTAGTTTCACTTCAACTTATCCAACCTGTTCCATGGCTTCGTCCTCTCAATTTTTGAACTTTTCCTTGAAATATGCAGATGACTGTGTATGCAAATGGAGTTTCAGTTTTGATGCCGGGAGATAATATTCCTTCCTTCATAGCACATCCAGCGCCTGTGCCTCTCCACCCAGAAAGCGTTTCTAGACCCCACCAACAACATACCAATCCATATCAGAGTTCCACTGCAACCCCAGAAACAATTTCAAGCTCAAGTCAACCGAATTAAACCCGGACTCACACCTGCATCCAAAGCAAAACAACCAAAATGTGAAGCAGAGGTTTCACTCTTTCAGTGCTTGCTCATTAGCACTTTTGTTGTGTACATAGAGCATTTGGTTTTTGATGGGTTCATAGCATTGTCATATACTCATTTCCGAAGTTGCAGTCATAAGGCTTCAACCTCCATTCTTCATGCCTTTATACGGATGCATGCCAGAGCTTTCGAGCTAGGTAGAACTTGATCCTTGAACTGTAATTACTATTCAGTGTTGGGGAGAAGTTTGAGGGCCTTTATTGCATGTTACGTTCTATTACAAGTTTATATTTGCTTGTAGAAATGCAGTTAGTACACGAATCATTTTTTTTTCTCTTTTATTTTCTTGATTTATTAGGCTCATTAGGCTAGACTCTGATTTGCATAACAATTAACGAGGGCTAGTTACCCATCATGTCAAAAAAAAATTTTTTTGTCTCGTTTTGTGGATTGGAAGGCGAAAATTTTAATTTTAACGATAGAATATGAAACTTTCAACTTGAAAATTCAAGTATTTCCTCATTCGTTCTTCTTGGGTGGTTCAAGTATTTGCTGTCTCGACTAAGCTATAATGAACCAAATGTTTGTTGGTCGCTTGAAAGAAATCAAAACCACACTGGGCTACCTCTTGATCCACCTCCCTGCATGGACCTTACTTTTGAGTAAACAAGAGTGACATCGAAACACCCAAGAACAATAAACAAAGGTCAAAAGAAAAAGAGATTAAAAAGTAAAAATCCACCAATGAAAAGCTTAAAACGTGAACCAAAAGTAACAACCCAGACCAGACGGTGCTGTTCCAAGAATCCGACCGGAATATTCCGGTTCAGAGAAAGATGAAACATTCGAGGGACACAAGTGGGGTTTTAAGTGACTCGTTTCCGGTGCCACTGCTAGCAGTAGTAGAATTAGCAGCGCTGCTGCCATCCCCCATGTTCGTGACATTACCTCCACGCTCGTGTGGATCGGTTCTGACCCCACCCGGGGACTGGTTGGCCTTCTCTGCAGGCTGGCTCCGACCACCCATTGTAGATCTATTGGTGGCAGTCAACCTCTCGGAGCTCTCTCCCGAGTCTGTCCTATTCGGGTGGGATCTTAAACCCCTCCTGGACGTATGTTCCCTGCTTTGCACCGACCTCGCCGCATTGTTTATTCCGCTACGTGACTGGTCAGTAAGCCTGGACGGTGGTCTACCGACAAGCGGCGGTGGCCGGTCTCTTTTTGCATCCAAATCGCCGGGCACCCGGTTTCTTGATGCCAATTTCGGTGCTGGAGATTTCAGCACTCTTTGCTTAACCTCCTCCTTGTCACGATCCTCACACTCCATGCTCCCATTGTTGATTGTTTTAGTTGATAGCTTCTCACTCAAGCTCATGCTGCAAACTTCTGACACTTCCTGCTCATGGATCTCTTCTGCATGGAACATCTTCTCATTCTTGTACCTGCTCCCTTGCATCTTGATCTTCTCATCAAGCAATGATGGTGTTGTCGGCTGGAAAGGAGTAGTCTTTGCTGTGTTGTTGTTGTAATTGTCGTCTTCGTGGTGATGTTGTTGATGTTCTTTTGTGGGGTTCTTGACGGGTTTTGCTGGTGGTGGTGGTTGTTTTAGTCTGGGAGTTTCAGAGAGTACTTCTTTCACTCTCTCTTCTTGATCATGTGATGAAGGTGGAGCTCTGCTTTCATGGGTTGGCTTGGATTTCAGGGATTCAGATCCCACTTTGTTAAATTTTGAATCTTTATTGGTGCTTACATAGCAACCCATTTCGAGTTTCCTAAGATAAATCTACTATATCCAGTGATCTTAGTGAGCCATGCTCTTGTGTTAAGCTGGATTCAAGACCTCAAGATCATGGTGGGTCCCGACTTTCAAGTTGGATGACAGGCAAAGCATAGTAGCTGGGTTCCAATTGTTGTTCTGGTTCTGCCATTGAAGACAAGTGGGACACAAGCAAGTTCCGCAGTGTGAATGAATCGTAACCCACGCACACCACACTCGGAGATGGAGGTGCCAATGGTCAAGATATTTATTGGAAAGATCGCTTGCAAACAGGTGCTGAACTAAATCGAAACGGTGGATTTGGTCTCAAATCAATAGACTACTGTGAGATTACCCATTCTAAGCTCAGTCACACAGACAATTTCTTTTTCAGAGATCATTGTCGTTTCGTAATTTAATGCATTTCTGCAGTACAGCTGGCAACAGCCGAGGATGAATAATGAGCAAGACATCCATTTTACCAATTATTGTGTGGTGGTGGGGTTGGACGAGGAGTCACAAGCACTGAGTTGGAATTTTTCATTTTTATTATTTATTTTTAAAAAATATATTTAATAAATTTTAATTTATATTCACAAATGTTATATAATTCATGAGAAGGGAGACAGAAAAAAAAAAAAAGAGAATGTGATTTCCCAACTGCCAATTATATTTAAGCAATAAATTACACATACCCACCAAATGACATCTGACCCTTAACCTGACTACAGCATCTCCCATAATTAACTAAAATATGGATTCTTTGTACATTGATTCTAACCTACTTAATTGGAAAAAGCTTGTATTTTTTTTTATTTTGAAAAATTTCCCAAAACATAGTTTATATAAATTAAATGATGAAATTGGTACAAACGATGGTATTTTGCAATTTTTTTTTTTGGTTTAATTTATCGGAAAGAAAAGTGTGCAAATACTGAAATACAGGTATAATAGATTTGCGGTTAACATAAAAATAAAAAAATAAAATAAAAAAGAGACATAACATATTTAGAAGTGACAAATGGACAGTATTGACTGAATTGGAGACAAATTATTTCAAATTTCAAATCATTTGAAATTGATGTATTCTGAGTTATTAATTCATTACAGTGGATTTCAAATTTCTTGGATTTAGGATGCATTAAATTATGAGTTCATAGGGTTTCTAGTATATATATCTAATTCTAATCATATCAGATTTTAAATTTATTTAAATTTCTATATATATTAAATTTTTAATTTTTAAACATACTTTTTAATAGACACATTATACATAACTAATAATTAGAAGCACAAAAAATAAGAAACAGAATTAACAAAGTAATATATAATATTATAGTATGTATTTTATTAATTAATTATTTATTTATTTTATCAATTGCATATAATAAATCTTAAATAATAATAATAAAAAGGAAGCTGTCCCCATAAAATATTTGCCTCGCCAAAAATTTACATTGCAAAAGGGACAAAATCAACCGAAATCTCAGTCTGCAATCCGTAGGTTTTTCGAGCAGAGATGGCCAACGGTTTTAACGAACATTTGGATAAAATAGACAGCTCACCTCGTGCGTTCTGGAGGCAACTCTTCTCCCTCCAACGTGGTGAGACAAAAAAATAAGGTTTTTTTTTTTAAAAAATAATAAAAAAAATCTTTTTCCTTTTCTGAAGTTTACGTAACAAACATCTGCCTCAACAAGGCTTTGGTCCGGGAGGGTGCAATTCCCTCTAAAATTATTAATTTAGTAGTATTTTCGGTGCCTGTTAATTCGATTAAAAAAAAAAAACCTTATACTTACTTAAAAATTTAAACTTATAATTAAAAAAAATTTGTAAATATTATAAATCAAGTGATATTTTTATAGTTAAGCGATGTGGAATTATATATATATATATATAAAAGGCCAAACTATGTGTGTTGAGTACAAATAAAAGGAATAAATCAAAATTTAATATTATATTAAATAACTTCTTAAAATTTTATATTCACCTAAAAATTAAAATTTATACGAAATTTTATACCCTTCACCAAGATGAACGCTGATGCCTGTGCCTTTACTGAGTCTTTCTAGTGGGATTGGTGTGGCAGTAAGAGATGCAGCTGGGACATTGTTGTATGCTTTTGACAAATTCATTTGCATGGAGATTGAGAATCTTTGAATTATGAGACTTTTTTAAGTATATGGGGTGCAGCTGGGCCTCTTTCTTTTTGTAATGTTACTGTCTCGTATGGGCAATTCCGCACTACATTTTTATTGATTAAAGAATTTTTCTTTTTCTTTTTTTTTTTTGGGTTCATAATATAGTCTAAAGCAATTGTCTAATTTTTTTTGTTCAATTTATACAACTTAACGTTAAATATATATTTATAAAGAGAGTATGCAGTTAAGGAGAATTAAGAAAATTATGTTTATTATATTTATATATATATATATATATAATGAGAACTAAGTTTTGTTTTTTCTTAGAATAATGAAACCCAAGTAACTATTCAAGCAAATCAAACATTAATATTTGGAAATAATAATAATAAAACAAGCCAAAAATGCAAGGGCCATCCATGCATATTACATTACATCGTCGGAAATGAAAAAGACAACCTAAGAAAGAAAGAAGGGTGAAAAAAAAGAGGGTGGGGGGGGGGGGGAAAGCCATTGATGATGAACTGAAGTTCCAACATTAAGTTTGACAATTTCAATCAGGGCCCAACGGAAATTTAGCCAAAACTTCTTAGCCATTGGATTTTGAAGCCAATGGTTCAAAACCCACATCACAGGAATGTTTCCACACACACACACACCAAGATGAGAATACAATAATCTGTGTCAGTACAAAGACCTTGCATTGATTTGAAGAAGTGTGCTCTAGAAGACCAAACCGAACCAGAGTCACTTTCACCAATATGCCCGTTAGCCTTACGCTGTTTTCCTTTTCAGATTACTTTTTCTATTCTTTTGGACGCAAAAACAGAGAACTGTACAAATAACCCAACTCAGTGTTTTGTCTCCTTTTTAAGTCCTTTGGTTTAGTTTCACTCACATTCACTTAAACTTCTCTCTCTTTCTCTGTATTCCCATCCAGGAAATTTTACTATATTTTTCTCTTGGTTTCTCGTTTTAGTGCGCATATTTGATATTTTGAGTGTAAATGCATTACCAAAGGCTTTTTGGCTTTTGGTTCTGTTGGTTTGTTGCGTGAGAAAATAGTCACAATAGAAGGAGAGTAAAAAACGATTACTTTTGATTCGATTTTGAAGAAACAGCAATGGGTCTGGGAAAATGGATGGTTTTGTCTAGGTTGGTAGTGGCGGTGGTGGTGGCAGCGCTGGCTTTTACGGCGTCCTTTTCTGTTGCTGCCACTGACCCTCGTGATGGTACACGCTTCTTTCCCTTTTCTTCTTTTCTATTTGGTTTGTGGTTTGTTAATCTTGAATCTTCTAGTGAGTACTACACTGTTATGCCCTGTTTTCATTTTTATGGGTTTTTTTTTTTTTTTGGTTTGGGTGAATTCTTGAATGTTTTTTCTCTTTTTTCAGGCACCATCACAGTCCTAAAGTAACAATATTGGTCCCATTTATTACAGCTTATGTATGGCCTGACAATTCTTGAATTCTTTTTTGTGATTACATCACTATTACTCTTTGTTTTGATTGTTCTGGAATCTCTTTAATTCTCGAATTCTTGAAATCTCGAGTCTTTTTTTTTTTTTTTTTTTGTTATGACAGTTTCACTTTTTTTGGTCTGTTCTGCTTATTGTGGCCCTTTGCCCCCTCTAGTTTTGGTGAATTCTTGAAATTCTTTTTTTTTTTGTTTTCTGTTGTTGTTTTTGGGTCTCATGTTATGACAATAATTGTGGTTATTTTTTCTCAGTGGCAGCAATGAATTTGATGTATTTGTCCCTAAATACTCTGACTTTAAGTGGGTGGGTGCCTTTTGGAGGAGACCCTTGTGGAGATCAATGGCAAGGTGTCAGTTGTGTCTCCTCCGACATAACGGCATTGTATGTATGGTTTCTGCTTTATTTTTTTCTGATTAAGCTTAATATAATCTTGTCCTAAAAGTTTCATTTTCTTGCAGAAAATTAGAAGGAATGAATTTGAGTGGAACTTTGGGAGTTGGCTTGGGGCTTTTTAATTCTATCATAGAAATGTGAGTGCTGATTTTATGTATTGTGCAAGTCAACTCATATATGAATTGCTAATTTGTGAACCAGTATGTCTCAATTTTGATTATTAATGTTGCTCTCTAGAATTGAAGTTTTAACTTTTGATGAATGTTACGTTCTAAAGAAAATGAAGAGTTGGCAATTTGTAGGAGGTTCCAGATGCTGTTTTTTGGTTTGTTGAACTAAATTTTAGTACCTTGCATGTAGAAGCCTTGTAATACCTTTTGCTATGTTCTGATGCAGAGATCTAAGCAACAATCATATTGGCGGTAGTCTTCCATCCAGTTTGCCACCTGCTGTGACGAAGATGTATGTAAAATTCAACAGCGGCTGTTTTCATGGACTGGAAAATGAATTTTAAGCATATTGTTTTGACATGATTCCACTGATATGTCCTTTAAATGCTCTTTCTGTTTTAGTTCTCTGGCTGGTAATCGCTTGAAAGGAAGCATTCCAGATAGCTTGTCCTCATTGAGCCAGTTGATAAGCATGTGAGTTCAAAGAAATAAGTTTTTGTAATTATGTAGTATGTTGGATTTTTCCTTTCCTTGTCTGAACTATAGCTATTCTTTTTAGGTCCTTGAACAATAACAATCTTAGTGGAGAAATACCAGACTCCTTTCGACAGCTAACGAGTTTGACAAATTTGTATGTGCCGTTAAATTAACTCTAAGTTATGTGTTTTCTTTCAATTTTTCTAATATTTTGTTTGCACACTGATTTTATGGCAAAGGGACCTGTCAGGTAACAATTTGAGTGGTCGGCTGCCTCTGTCACTGGGAAATTTGTCATCTCTTAGCTCATTGTTGGTATCTCAGCTTTCTTTTTTGCAATGATTTTACAGTACATGTAATATTTGTGTAAGCTGCCCATAATTTTTACTTTGCAGGCATTTGCAAAACAATAAGCTTATGGGGACCCTTGATGTTCTGCAGGATCTTCCCCTTCAGGATCTGTAATTATCTTAACACCTTTTCTTGACTCCCAGGCTTTTTTTTTTTTTTCATTAAGAGATATGTTATTTTCCGAACCAAAGATTTCTAAGAATCCAGTTTCTTGACTCCCAGGCTTTCCTGGGGAAGAAAGGTGGATGGAGTAAGTATCCTATACCTGGTAATTCCAACAGCTGACACATTGTCTATTTCTCTGCTTAGGAATGTGGAGAATAATCTATTTTCTGGGCCCATACCTGTGAAATTGCTGAATATTCCAAATTTCAGGTGAAACCCATAATAACAAACTTTTGTAATGTTGTTTCATTTGTTATTGTTTGTGAACTTATCAGATATCCTCTTGACTTCTTGCTACAAACTTTATGCAAGTTTAATCAACTTATTCTTAGCAAAGTTGTCATCTTTTTTCGCAGAAAGGATGGCAATCCATTTAATACAACTATCATTTCTTCGCCTCCTGTAGCAGTTCCTCCATCTTTACCCACTTCACCAGCGCCAGCATCTGTGAATTGGCCTCCTGCATCAGATACAACAAATTCTGGAAGATCAAGGATATTTTTCACCACAAAGAGGGTAATTCTGATTGTTGTTTTTGGGACAGTAACTGCTATTGCATTAGGCGTGTGCCTTTTGTCATCAGCCTGTTATAGAAAGAAAAGGTTTAAGGAATATGCTAAGAGGGAGGATTTAGGTGCATACAAGAACTGTACAGAAAAGCCTAATGGAAATTCTTCAATGTACCCAAGTAACCACGAGCAGAAAGGTAACTTTATTTGGCGTGCTTACTTTTGGTCCCTTCAAACTTGGTAGACTTCTCTGTTTTTTCTTTCCTTCTTCCTTGTATTCTCGTTTTTTTGATATATGATTGTCAGAACAGTTCCTAAAGAGTCATTCACACAATTCCAAGAAAAGAGGCAACTAGAAATGGGTGAAAAGGCTCAGGTTGAACCAAGGACAGAAGTGAAGACAATGGCTGCATATTCAAGTCATAAAACAGATCACAAGATAGATATTACAAGAATCGATATGAAAACCTCACCAGCACGGCCACCAGTTTTCCATTCCCCAACCCTTCCTGTTGACAAGGTCACTGTGAATTCAAGTTTGCCTCGAGAAGTACATGCAAGTACTAAGAGCCTGAAATCCTCAGGTCCTGTAAAGTTATTTACCATTGCGACACTTCAGCAGTTTACAAATAGTTTCTCAGAAGAAAATTTTGTTGGAGAAGGCAATTTTGGGAAAGTTTATGGGGCTGAACTTCCAGATGGAAAGGTAGGATCATCTTTTTTAATAAAAATTTAATATATTGGGAAGAACACATACTGATTTAATCAATTCATTTCTGTACATGCCATGTGGCTCTCAAATTGAGGTGGTTCTTTATTTGATTGTTTTGCCAATCTTGGCATTGCATTTATCCTTGTTTTCTTGTTTCAGCATCTGTCTCCTCTTCCTTTTGCTGAAAAAAAAGAAATTAGTTTGGACAATGATATTCTATCATGGCCATTTAAATCACTAGAGGCAGCAACTCTGTAACCACATCTAGTATCAAGACCTTTTAACTATCATCGTTGACACATATGAAGTGAAATTTTTAATTGGCTTATGGAAGGCTTTGCATATACTGCTCTGTACATGATGGCTACAGCATGACATCATGTACTGTTGAGTGACTTATCTTTGTTTTATTGTTTTTCAACAGTTGCTTGCAGTTAAGAAACTTAGTACCATTTGGGAACAAACCAATGAGGAATTTGTACAACTAGTTTCTCGTATCTCTAAAGTTCGGCATGCCAACATTGTCGACCTTGTGGGTTACTGTAATGAGCATGGCCAACGACTGCTGGTTTTCAAGTATTATGAGAATAAAACACTTTATGATGCACTGCACGTGGACAGCAATATCCATAAGAAACTTACATGGAACACACGCATCCAGTTGGCATTGGGAGCTGCCAAAGGCCTACAGTAAGTCAAGAAAACCCTCATGTGTTTGCTGTAATTAGACACCCAATTTAACAATACTCATTTAGGCTGACATTGAATACTAATACATCCATTTAATTTTTTTTTTTTTTTTGCATCTATATATTTTAAATTAGTTGCATCTACATTTGGGCAGGCCTATTAACATTCCTAGGAGTCAATGACAGGATTAGTATCTATATATTGGCATACTTATGGAAAGAGGTTGACTTTCCATCCCATCTTAACTCATCAATGACAGCATTGGTTTTTCCTTTCTTCATCTTTTGATAGGTATCTGCATGAGGTGTGTCAGCCACCCATTGTGCACCAGAACTTCAGGTCTACGAATATTCTTCTTGACAACAAACTTGGAGCGCATGTCTCAGACTTTGGTTTTCCAACCTTAGAATCTTTTTGTCCTGCAGCTGAGGCAAGATTTTTCAAGCTCTAAAGAACCTTGGTCATAATTTCTTCTTATATTCCTCTTGCTTTTGAGAGCCTATTAGATTTCAAGAGCCCTTATTAAAACAAAAAAGTTTTGCAGTAAGCTGAATCAATTAGAATGGTAGCATGCAATGCAATTTGTGAGAATGATGTATGGGAAGTCTTGAGGTCATGCTGCAAAAAGCTAAGTTGCTAATTAGATGTGGTGGGTAGATGGTTTAAGTCTCTGAAGCAACTCTGTTTTCCAGATAAATTTGATCAAAATTTCACTAGTCTGTTAGGTATTTGGGCCAGGAAGGACTATGGCATAGTTCTTGCTGAGTGGCCAATCTTGATGTTAATTGATTTAAAAATCTGCAAGGCCAAACTAATCGCCCATTTTGTGTTTGGCTATTCAATTGTTGAGGGGTCAATACCAGGTTACCTTGAAGATGAATCAACTGTTAAGTCTTCTTATAAAATGGGAAGGGAGAAGAAACAATGGAGGTGGCGAGCTTGATTTTAATTGTGGCTCGATCAGTCTGTTGCTGATATTGGTCAATATTCTTTTCAGGTGTCAGGACACCTCCTTAATGCTTACGGCTACAGTGCTCCAGAGTGTGGGTCAGGAAGCTATACATGCAAGAGTGATGTGTATAACTTCGGAGTCGTCATGCTAGAGCTCCTCTCAGGGAGAAAAGCCTATGACAGGTTGATGATCCCTTGGAAGATAATTTGAGGTTTAAGTCCTTGATATGTAATGATCAATAAAACTGATATTTACATGTCATTTGACCATCCTCTTGTTGGAATATATAACTAGGTTCCGGCGGCAAGCAGAGCAATATCTGGTTACATGGGCAGTCCCTCAGCTTTATGATATAGATGCACTATGTTGGATGGTTGACCCCTCCCTAGGCAGAGAATTTCCAGTCAAGTCTCTGTCACGTCTGGCCGACACAATTTCCAGATGCTTACAGGCAAGTGCCTTTTTGCTTTTCTATTATCAATTCTTACCAATCATTTTGCTCCAATTTCTGCTCATGTGTTGGGGTTGTGTGGATGGATCATGATATGTGTAACCAACGGAAACTTATCTCTCTTCATCAATTTGTTTCATGGTGCATTCATTTACTTGTACTGGTGTTTGTATGCACTACCGGACGCACATGATTTATCTGTTGATCAAGTCATTAACTTAGAATTTTTGATTAGTTATATAAAGATGTGTGTTAGATTCATAACATTCATTCGTAACTTCTGAAATACAATAGAAGCTTTGGTATGATTAACTAGTAAGATGCACACATGATTTATTTATTTATATGTTTTTTGGTCTAGATGCACATGATTTATTTGTGGATGTACAAGAACCTGAAATTCGTTTGTTTCTTCCATTGTGTGCAGTGGGATCCAGAATTTAGGCCACCAATGTCTGAGATTGTTCAGGACCTTTTGCACATGATGTAAACTAGAGCTTTTTGTTATCATTCAATTGTTTACTGATTGCAAGAATGGAGTTGATCAGGAAACAAGGAGAGCACAGCTTTGGGTCCTGATCATCAGAGTGGAATCCCTTTTGACATTGGTTGTTTATAATGTAAAGCAGTGCAAAAGTATCAACCTTTCTGTATAATCAGGGTTTCTCCTGTGATCCATGTTTTGGCACCAAGTCCTGTAACTATAATTTTTGGATTGCTTCTTGTGATTACTGGCTAATCTAATTCATTAATTGCAATCCACCCTTTGTTTTTCAAAGCTAAACAAAATCAATATTCAATGTCGGTTGTCAATAATTATAAGTAGTCTCTTTCTAATGATGCAACATAATCCTGTATATATAGCTAAGCTTAGCTAAATTATAAAAAAAAAAAAAAAAAAAAAAAAAAAAAGACAAATAATTATGATTGCTACTGTAAATTCTGATAAAATTTTTGGTCATGAAAATGACCCAATAGATAAGATTACATACTCCATTTGTTGTAATACAGGTGTTGATAAGGATTGGAGTATAATCATGTATTCTTTTGCTTTACTTTCTCCCATATTCTCTCTTGGCCAACAAGTTGTTACTTTATTAAGATGACATATTAAAAAGACACCATTGACACCCTTTTCTGAATGAAAAAGAGAAAAAAAAAATAAAAAAATAAAAAATCCCTTTTGGATTCGTTAGTCAAAGAGAAATTCCCAATTAAAAAATGTTAAAAAAAAATTAGGAAAATAGATGAAGTGGAGGGTGGCCATGATAGGCAGGCACACACAAACGTGAGGTTAATTTTGAGATTAACTTTGGCTGTATTGAAGTCACGATAGACTGAAAAATTTTGAGTTCAAGTGTGACATGTAAATAATTAACTCTAAGTAGCAGAAATGGCTCCCCCAATTGATCCAAAAGAAACCAAAAAAAAAAAAAAAAAAAAGGTTGTAACATTCCCATTCTTAGAGGACAAATCCCATATGAAATATGAATGAACCAAAAGCATTTGAGCTTTGGCATCCATTTTCGTTGGTGCCTTTTAGTGACATGTATTCCCTCGAGAATCAAATCTGTCTCATAACTGATAATATTCGAAATATACCCAAAAAAAAAAAGTTATATATTTTTATTTAAAATCCATTTTTTTTATTAAAAAAAATCAAATTAGTTACAAATTACGTATTAATTAAATAAAAATTATTAACGATTTAATTATTTCTCTATCAACAAAAAAAAAATTAAATTCAAAAGAATTTTAAAAAATATAACTTAAATAAAAATAAAAAAAATACGAATAACTTAATTATAAAAATTCATCATCAATTCTATTTATATTCCGATGATAATAATAGGTTTTTAAAATAATATTGAGACTCCTTGTGAATTTGCCTCATTTCCTTCTTTTTCCCTCCCCACGAAGGGACATGACAAGAACTTTAGTTCTAAATTGAATAAGATAATCCAATATGTTCAAGCTTGTTTTTACAATTTTTGTCAAAAAAAAAAAAAAAAAAAAACTGAGGTTGAATCATTGAAGAGCGAATATGGATTTTTTGAGGAGGGCTTTCAATTGCAAAGAGGAATACAAACTTTGGATATGCAGCTTTGAAAAGGTCTGATACACATTTTGTGTGTGAAAACCTTGGAACTGTAAATTGCCTTTAAAATTAAAAGAAAGCTTGCCTTGTTCTTCGGTTGTTCTGTTGCCTGCAGGAAGGCATCTGCATTTATTACTTTGGAGAAACTTAAAGCTCAAAAAATCACTATACTCTCTATTTTTCAAATTAAATTTCAAATCTCCAATTTAGGTTGCAAGAAAGTATTTTCTAAGTAACCCTTAGTCTTACAAAAATAAAAAATAAAAAATATATATGTATATATTTGCACACCATAATAAATTGAATTCCAAATTGAATTCATTAAAAGCACACACTCTATAATTTTTAATGAGAATCAATCATTCAAACCTCAGTTAGGTGACATAAACAAATTAAACTCATTAATTGATCATTAAATGTAAAAGATAACATAAATTCAATTCATGATTATTTAATCATAAATATTATGATAATATGTAATAATAATAATAATAATAATAATAATTTATTTTAAAAAAATTAAATTATTAAATAGAATTTAAGCTATAAATCATATATTATACTCTTAATACTTAAAAACGATTTTTTGGTGTCAAATCGATGATGGTTGCATAAGTACTCACCTATCATACCATGCCACTTAACTGCAAAATTATAAATTAAAAAATATATATATATATATATATATAATTGGATTATTTATATTTGTTTGGTTGGAAGGTGTAATTCGACCGTTCAGAACAGACAAACCTTGTTTCCTCCAAAATAAAAATAAAAAAAAAACAATTTTCTTGAATTTTGTTGATGCAAGAAGAAACCAAAAACTTTCAAATTCAAAAAAGGTGGGTGGAAACTAGAAAGGACGGCATTTACAAAAGTAAATATGAGCAGAGCAAGGACCCAAAAACAGAGACACTAATAATTTTATACTAAATAAATAATATTTTATATACTATAATAACCTATTATATTTTACCAGAAATTTCATATATATATATATATATATATATATATATATATTATAAATTATTTTATGTTTATTTATATTTGAAAAATTACGGGTCTTCCTAATTATATCTCCAATATTATAATGCGTCTGTTCGTATTTGTCGGTCTCAATTTTTGGCTGACTATTTTTCAACAAACAATTAAAAAATAAAAGAGGTGGGGGGGGGGAACTTCCGAAAGCCTGTCCTGTCGCATTTCGCCCATCCAAATGTTTTTTCTGCCGTCAACCAATTTTCTCCATCCTTTTCTTCTTCTTTTATATATATATTTCCTCTCTCTCTCTCTCTCTCTCTGTTTGTAAAACAGAAGAAGGCAAATAGAAAAATATAAAACCACCATTTTCTTTCTCTTTTCGTTGTAGTTTCTGTTTTCTTGTTTGTTTGTTTTTTTTTTTATATCCTCTCTCTAGAATCGGGGGGTCAACCCCATTTCTCACGCAATTATACCACCATTACCTTTTACTTTTTAAAACTTGAAGAAAAAAACAAAACCACCCCCCCTCCCCCAAAAAGAAGAAGAAGAAGAATATTTTTGCCAGCCAAAAAAAGGAAAAACCTTACCCGGAAAATCAACTGTTTTTGTCCCCTCAAAACCGCCTACCTTGTCCTTCCATTACCCAGAAGGCAGTTTCTCGATTCTATCGAAGAAAAGGGTTGGTTTTGGATAAGGTGCGCCAGGGGTGCGTAAGATTAGCAGGGTGATTGTTCCGCTGGGGAGGGTGGAGGAGTGCGAGTGGACGGCCAAGATGGGCGCAGAAGCGGGGATGGAGAGGTGGGGCACCTGGGAGGAGTTGCTCTTGTGTGGGGCCGTTCTCCGGCACGGAAACCGAGATTGGGATGTCGTGGCCGCGGAGCTCCGAGTCCGAATCGCTTGCCCCTACATTTACACCCCGCAGGTTAATATATTAATTTCTTATTTTTTTCTTTCTTTCTTTCTTTCTTTTTTTCAATTTATTTCGTAATAATAATAATAATAATGACTTTTTTTTTTTATGTTGTTTATGAGCCTTCGATTTTTTAAAAAACAAATTATTGGTGGGGAGAATTTCAGTTAGGGATGTGAAAAGGTCCAAAATATCCCCTTTTAAATTTAGACGACTACAAATAAATTTGAATTATAATAAATTTAACTTAATCTTTACAATTTAATAATTTTGTTATTATAAATTTTATTTAATATTTTTTTTTTATAAATTCAAGTGACATCTTACGATGACATATTAGACTTAATAATATGAGTAATAATATTATTATTTAATGATAAGATAAATTTATTACTGAAAATTTTAAGATGATAAAATTGTAATTTTCTTTTAATTGAATTGAATTGAATTTATTACAATATTAACACTAAATAAATAAAGAATAATATTGTGGTGGGACCAACCAAGCATGCATGTGTTGACGTTGACTGACTTTGACTTGGTAAAGATTGAATTTGTTGCCATGGCCAATTACCAACAACCGTGTGCCACTTCAACGCGGGGGGGGTCCCAGCGAAAACGGGTTCCATACCCATTGGATTGAATATTGGTGTCAGTGGGACCCCCTTTCCTTTCACATGGGTCCATCTGACCCGAGAATTTCTTTGATATTGCATAGGTTGATGACTTAAACAGTCACTTATGACGAATTAAATTTAACTTCACTAATAGAAGTAAAAATAAAATAAAATTAAGAAACCCGCAAATTAGGTACATATTATTTTATTATAATTATTAATTATAATTAACATATTTTTTATAACTATAATTATTATTATTCATAATAAATCTATATCTATTTACTATTCAATTCTCTATAAGTTGCACTTTTATAACTAAAAGATGCAACTTTTCAAGGAATGAAACTATTACAAAATTCTTTTGAATTCTGCGAAGTTTTTACTAACAAACTTATCACAATTTCATAAGCTTAGTACATAACCATGTTCAGTGTATCCCATCACGCTAATAGTTGTAATTAAGAAGTTCCTTGACTTGAAAGTTATGGATTTCACCTACAAGTTAGAGGGTTTGTGACTGTTAAAAAGCAACAGCAAATGAGTTCACAAATGAATTTGATCTTTCTTCTGCTATGCAGGCATTGGTAAACCAACTAGTTATCCTGCCATTTATTAGATTTTAATGCTATAATGGTGTAACCATAGGAGGTTACAAAGCGTCTCGGTGGATGAGATGAAGGATTCTATATATCCACTTATTGGCCTGCAAATAATTTGTTGTTGTTTGTCTAAGTTCTGGTGAATCTTATTGGGTAGCTGGTTTCTCTATATTACTGAAACAACGTTCTAATTCCAGGTGTGCAAAGCGAAGTATGATGACTTGCAACAGCAGTATCCTGGATCGACGTGAGTCACATTTTTATGTTTCCTTAGTGCTAATTGCAGGTTTTTGTTATAATTCAAAGAATGCATTGGTTTCAGAAGTCTCTGTGACCTTGCTTCAGCATTCTTTTAAAATGATTTAGCCAAAATTTACATGCACTATATGTTTTTCTCTAATTTCCAAAGTCATGGGCTTACTTTATGTTACGTATTACTCAGAGCTTTGTTTGAAGAGCTGCGGAAGCAAAGAATGGCTGAACTGAGGCGGGCTCTAGAACTTTCTGAAGATTCAATTGGGTTTGTATTCTCTTTGTTCGATCCAGACTTTGTTAGAACTGGTTCATTTGAGTCTTGTGCTAGAAACAAGAGTTCTCAAACAAGTACCTGTGAACTTCAGCATGCTTTTGGCTGAGGCATAAAAAGTTAGCAGATAAAGAGGAATCATTGACCCTGCATACCAACTCTCTTGAACTAGAGCTCATTCAGTCTATAAGTATGGACAGTTCTCACAGGCTTTTCTCCCTCGGCATGCTAGTCTAGGAATTGGTCAAATGCTCTCATGGAAATTATGCAATCTGCATTCATGAACACATGGCAGTGCTTAATTAGTGTATTTTCAGGTCACTGGAATCAAAGCTTGAAATTCTCAATGCTGAAAGAAAGGACGAATTGAGCCTCCACATTGGAGGGTCCAGCCCAACAGAATGTCAGCTTGGTTATGACTCCAGCCAGACTGAGTCACTCGTGCCTTTCCAGAAATCTGATGGTGTTCAGTCTTCCAGTAAAGAGGCATCCAAGGATGGACTATCTGCTGGTAGTTTTACTGAGGAAGGGAGGACAAATTGGTCACCTGAGTATCAGGTTCCAGCTTCTTTCTCAGCCCAAGAAAGCAAGATCAAGCCGGAAGAAGCTTCAGTATTTCCTGAACACGAGAAAGTTTTTGATATGGTGAAGTTGGTAAAGTTTTGTATAGGACAGGGTGTTTGTATAAGGAGGAAGAGAGGGAAGAGAAAGAGGAAAGATTGTACCAAGGATGTCAAGGAAGGGAGTGTTGGAGAAAGTGACTTTTTGGGGTCAGCCCATGTTTCTTCTGCTACTCGCTGTAAGGACAATTCGACCGGTAGCTCTGTCCAAGCTGCCAGATGTTCTGTTACAGATGATCAATGCAAAGGTTTGAGTAAGGATGAAACTGCTGACCGTGCGAGGATTTTTGAGTCTATTGCTGACAACAAGTGCGCATCTGTCTTTCGTCGACGGCTTGATAGCCAGGTAATGGTGCCAGTGACCCTTCCTATTTGTTTTTCTCCTTATCTTGTCTGCTTCTGTCAATAATGGTTACTTATACCTTATTTCAGTTTCTTTCTGCTTCCGTTTTCAAACCAGATATTAGTCCAATTATTTTGATCCTCACTTTTTTCACAATGGCCTTTTGATTGATGGCGAATGTGATTCTTTTTGAAAAAAATTTCTAGTTGTGGTCTACTATTTGGGAGATGATTTTATTGGCAAAGGAGTTATTGGACTGGTTCTTTTTTCTGGTTTTTTCAGCTCACAAGTGTTGTACCATGTCTAAAATAAGATTCTCCTAATTCTTTGAATGAGCTAACCTTTTTTTTCCTTTTGTGTCCCTGTCTCTCAGAAAAGAGGAAGGTATAAGAAAATGATTCTACAGCACATGGACTTCGATACCATAAGATCAAGAATTGGTACTGGCCTTACGGTATCAACAAAAGAACTCTTCAGGGACCTTCTGCTGCTTGCTAACAATGCCCTGGTCTTTTATTCCAAAACCACCCGCGAATACAAGTCTGCGCTACTTCTCAGAGACATTGTCACCAAAAGTTTGCGGCATCATTTAAAGAACTATATCAGCAGGTCTACCATAACCCTGCCGTTGGCCACACCATCTATTCTTAATCCTCCTGCAAAACCCACAAGTGGTCGCCCTGGTAACAAAAAATTTTCAGGGAAGGTGGCCAAACCTGGGAGTCTTGTGATTAAAACACCAAATACTGGTAAAAAGCCAACCGATGCACATTCCTGCCCACCAGTGGAATACTTGGCCATGAAAAAGAAACACTCTGGCCAGCCAAGACGAAGTAGACGTGGAAGTGCCACCAAGCAACTCGAAAATTCAACAAAAGGAAGAAAGAGAATACAAACGAAGTGATTATGTTGTACATTGATTTTACTCCTTTTTTAAGATTCTATCAATAATTCAGGAGGACTTAGGCCACACTGTCTGTGCAACATGTTTATGATGGCATTTCAATGTACAAAACTGCCATCCATGTTAAAACTAACCGTTGTATGATCCCATTCTGTTAGCTCTAATGAGAAGATTAGGGGCAACAAGGTTTTTGCTATTTATTCTATACATTCTCTTTAAATGTAGAGAACATAATCCCATTTACATTCTCTGTTCTTATTTGTCTGCTGCACAAACAGTCGACATTTGGAGATCTGGAACTTGCCTTCTGAAAACTTTGAAATTATTTGGTTATTGGTGTGAGCCATGACTGGTATGTCGCTGAACTGAATTTTACTGTGGAAATTTTTATTCTCTAAACAAGATAAAAAATTAAAAAAGGCATTGGTGATTTAATGATAATTTTGGTGTGGACCATGGACTCTTATGATACTATTGGATCTTTAACTATCACTAAATAAAAAAGAAAAGTCTGGCACTTTGGTTTTGGCTCAAGGATATTATTAGAGTTGCATGCATGAGTTTCGAGCTTGATATATATATATATATATATATATATATATATATATATATATATATATATATATATATAGAGAGAGAGAGAGAGAGAGAGGGAGAGAGAGATTTATATTGTTATTATTTGCAAGACCCATTAACTGAATCCATAATATGGTATTCTTTTACATGATCTAATTTGATGATCTTGTGTATAATTTAATCCTCAACTCCATATATCAAATTCAATTTTGAATACTCTATATTAGCTACTTGTTTTTTCCCAACTATGGTTTGTCCTTAATATTTTCTTTCCTTCTTTCTTTCTTTTTTTAAAACGTGTAAGATTTTACTGTCCCTTTGTTTGGAAGAAACTATCTTTCTCATTCTCTGATCGTGGACAACATGATAATGTGATCAACAGAAAATATTCTATTGGAGAGTGGGATTTTTTTTTTGTTTTTTTTATCGGTGGATGGATGGCTCAAAAGTCCCCGCCTTTTCTTTCCCTACCAGTTCAACTTTTGTTGGACAAGAATGGGCTGCTTTTACATCTGTGATTGATTCGCTAAAAAAGCTTGTTTTCGAGAGAGACAAAGGTCCAAGCAAGTTGGAGCCTACTGTCAATGAGTGACAGTTCCTGTTTTGGAACACAGCATCTTATTTGGAGGCTTTTAATAGTCTTTTTAATGCTATGATTCTGTAATGAAGTCTCCCCCTCTTGTGGGTTATGATTAGGTCCACTAGTTAATGGGCCACCTCCTTACAGCCTAAATGGCCTAATTTTGTACTTTGTTAACTCAATCCAAATTGTCTCAAGAAGTCTGGACTGGCAATCTTCTCCAAAAATATGTTTTTTTTTTTTTTTTCAAATAACAAATAAATTGGGAAAATAATTATACCTTCTTTTGTGGTGTTCAAAGGACCCCAAGTTCTATCATTGCTCCATCTTCAACTAACTAACTAACTATTATTAGCCAGCAAACTGACTGTTGTATGGCCTGCTCCAAATAAAAATAAAAATAATAAAAAAAAACAAAAACAAAAATCACAAAGTATTATTTTTTGAGAAATTGCAAAAAAAAAAAAAAACTGTCATGTAATCACAAAATTCGAGATTTAACCACTTGATTTATCTGATGAAATTTATTCCCATTCTTTAATATTTTCAGTAATCAAATTATTAATCTTCTCTTACATTAAATTGTAAATAATGTATAATATTAACTATGATATTGTTATATATATATATATATATATACAATACTCATATCTTATGTATGATTATGATTTATATATAACGTATGTCGGCATTAAATTGCATGGATTAATTATTAAACATTTCTTTGACTGGTTCAACTTCTAATTCAATGATTGAGCCCATCAACATTTAATTCTATGATTTTATTTATTTATTTATTATTATTATTTTGGGTTTTAGTAGTGGGTTCGGTTGTAATGACATTACTTCAAGCCAAAAATTTTAGGTTTTCTTTTTTCTAAATTTATTATAATAATAATAATAATAATAATTATTATTATTATTATTATTGGGTCACGTCACACCGAAGCACAGTGTAACGACTAATTTCTAACTGTTCTCCAAGCCTTCACCTCCCCCAGATACAATTTGGAAAAAGACTGCATACGCATAGAAAAATCAAGGCGTGCCTCAGGGCTCAAGAGACACTCTGGAAAATTTTCCTCGTGTTGCTAATCACTAGGTTAGTGCTGTTGTTGTTATTGTTATTATTATAATATATTTTGGAAAGACACTCAATCAAAAGACGTTTGTATAATGGTCTGGTTGGAATGTGGGATCCATGTCATGTTATCACATTGTTGAAAATGCTTTAATTATGAATAATTTGATATATATATATATATATATGTATGAATGAATGTATGTATGTATGTATGTATATTTGTGTATATTTATGCATAATGCTTTTTAGCACGCTATATTGCTATTGGAAAGAAAAAAAAGAATGGCTTTATAATACAAAAGAAAACTATCATAATTGTCTAGTCAATGAGACATGGTAGCTTGGCACACTGCCGCCTTCAAAGTTCACAGCTAACAAAGCTTGGTCGAGAGAAGTGCATGCATGCATGCATGCATGCATACATACATCTTTGTTTGTTTTTTTGTTTTTTTTTTTTTTGGTCCGTACGCGTTAAGGTAAAACCCAGTCATCCATCCCACTCCTTCATCAGGCATGAATTTTGCATTAATTTTCTTACAATTATTGAAATATATTCATTATACAAAATATTTTACGCACATTTATAGTTTTTTTAATTAATTTTAATCAGAAAATAATTTTTTAAAATAATAATAATAATAATAAATATGGTATTACAAAATATATATTTACTCTTATATGACATATCAAATGTGATCTCATTTATATAATTTTATTATCATTATATTCGAATTTAATAGATTCAATTAGAAAATCAATTAATTT
Source organism: Kandelia obovata (assembly GCA_021464305.1). Taxonomy (NCBI): domain Eukaryota; kingdom Viridiplantae; phylum Streptophyta; class Magnoliopsida; order Malpighiales; family Rhizophoraceae; genus Kandelia; species Kandelia obovata. The sequence continues at coordinate 573,365 of CM038485.1, read as the reverse complement.
TTTTATTTCTTACAAAATTTTGGTTCTAGAATAAGGTGAAAGTAATGGAAGAAAAAAAAAAAAAAAACATCATTTTCCTACAGTGCTCTTTGCACACTAGACTCAAATAATAATATATATTAGTATTTAAATCTCTTGCTAGAATTGTCGTTACGTGCACGAAATAAAACTAAAAGTAGGCCCCTAAAATTAGGTCGATTTAAAGACTTGGCACCAAAATTCTTAACATTGACACACAATCTCATCTTTTTCAAGGTGTAGTTATATACAGAAAGTAAGTTATTTGAAAATCTAATTGTTTTTAATTTTTATTCAATATTTTAATTAAAATAAAATTATTAAATCTTATAAATTCATATTATTTTAATTAGAATACACGTCAAATAGAAGATTTGTCATATTTTTTTTAATACGTTACCTATTGTACTGTAATAATTAATAATTCAGTTGATAAATTATTTTTAAAAATATTAATTAATGTCATAATTTTATATTACTTAATGTCATAATTGTATAGTAATTTATCTATTGCAATAAAATTTATATTTTATATTAATAAAAAATTATTTAAGTTAAATATTACTATTGAAAATGCCACTGTGTCGAAGCTAATCTTCTCTTTAGATGCATTTGTTGTCAGAAGATTCGTATGTCAAATGAAGAGCTAATCGCCATACTGTCGGATGCTAGAAGCTCTGCTATTACCAGAAATCTCAATTTATTGAATTTTAGAAAAGCAAGAAGAAGTGAATTATTAACCCCAAAAAAAAATATATTTAATTTATAAAAAAAAAATTACTTTATACATATAATTACTAACAATTATATATTTTATTAAAATACAACAATAATTAATAATAATTATATATTTTAAAATCGTTATTTTTACGATTATTTTATTTTATTTAGAAAAAAATTACTAGTTATTAATTTGACTAATTTTGAGAAGAAGAAAAAAATCAGATCAAACTATGAACCGAAATGAGAAGAGATTCATATAAACCTTAAGATGAAAAAGAAAATTAATGTAATTCCAAAGTCAAGTTTTACTTATAACTTCTTTTATCTTTACAGGAATGTATTCGACGAGTGGAGAGAATTCAAAGAAAAAAGTTGGAGGCTTTGGAGAAAAGGATAAAAGAGAAGGTGGGGGCCTTAGAATTGTATTCTGAAAATGATATTTCTAATATCTTATCATACGCAAGAATATTATAGCCATTTAACAATTCGAGTCTCTGATTAGTTTGTGAGATGAAATATAAATATATTTTAAATTTAAAGTTAAAAATATAAAATTTCTTGTAATTAGAGAATGCCATTAATGGAAGAATCGGGAACTTTGCTGCAAAGTTGACTCTTTTTGTATTATATATATATAAAGTTTACAACTTTGTACAGAGACAGAATCTTGGTAATATAACACTCGGTCCAAAAAGAATATTGGTATAATTACGTACAAATCAAATATAATCTTCTTGTTGAGTTAGAATCAAATAGAACCATTAAAATAAGCCCCTTGAACCTCCTCCTTCTTCTGCTTCTTCTTCTTCTTGTTGTTGTTGTTAACAAAGTTGATACAGATGTCCAATGCAATATACATATCCAAATCCTATGTGTTTATATGTATATATATATAAACTGTCTCTTATACACATCTAGATGTGTATAAGAGACAGGTATATATATATATATAAAACTCTGGTAGTTTTATAAGGACACGAGTCAGTAAGAGAGAAGGGGAGACCAAAGACCGTGTAACTCGCAATTCCCCCCTCCCCTACAAAACCCCCCCTCTCTCTCTCTGCCCTTCTGTCACTGCTTAAAATGTCTCACAGGTCTCATCCTTTAAAACGTGGGGCCTCCTGCACTATTTTCTCCTGAGTCTCTCCTCTCTCTCTCTCTCGTCCTGTGTGTCTCTCCTTGACTGGGGTTAAAATCTTTGGGTTGGCTCTGTTCAGCTGCTGCTCGATCTTGGTTAGCTTTTCTTTTTGTTTCTTGGTCTTTTAACGAGCAAGATTGGAGCTTTGTGTGATATTGTTCCTTGAATCGTTCAAATTTGTAATGGGTCTTTGTTTTTTTATGGGAAGAGATTAATGAACGGGTAAAGATCCGATATTGGAGCAGTTTGCATGAAATTTCCGGCTTCTTTTGTTTCCTCGTTTGCTTCAATGGCAAACATACAAACCAGGAAAAAAAAAGAGAGAGAGAGAAAACAGTGATGGCCTTTGAACTTTCCCTCTCTCTCTCTCTCTCTCTCTCTCTCTCTCTTTTTAATATTAAGATTGAACACTTAATTAGATCTAATGAAAGCGTTATGATTTTCGTCTCTGTTATCCTACATTAACAATTCCTTGGATTTTAGTCAAATTGAATTGTTTTTGAAGCGGGGATGATTGTTGCTTTGCTTTTAAATGGGTAGAAAAAGATGATCAGTTGTTTGCTTCAGTTTCCTGGAAAGTGGTAGGATTTGAGGAAAAGTATTTGTTATTGCCAGCTGGGTCTTATTAAATGATTTTGTTTTTTCAATGTTCTGTCGGGAAGAGAACACATGTCGTTTGTTGTTCTTGACGATTTTGATACAGCTGATGTCTTTGGAAAGAAAATATGTGGTATCTAATCTAACCGTATTAGCTTCAATCATAAGTTGATCAATCTGAGTCTGGAACTGTGTTTTCTTCATACAACCGACACTTGCACGTCTCTAATCTGGTTTGCAATGAAATTTATAGAGGTTTATTGACTGATGAAACTACTTTTTATGTTTCGTTTTTGTCTTTGTTTCCCTTTTCCTTCTCTCCTCCTTTGTTGTTTCTGGGTTTTCTGAAAGCTGGGTTTTAGGCATCTTCTTCTCAGCTCTTGACCTGCTAGCAGAGTTTCTGTCAAAACCGAGGCTAATAATAGAAGTTTATTTTTATTTTTTATTTTTGTTAAAAGAGAAGAATCCTCACTTTTGCAGAGGAGAGTGGGAGTCTAGAAGGTCAGTTATGCTGATTAAAATGAATCCATAACCTTGGCTAACTATACCAAAATAATTTCTAATTTTGCCTAACAGCTTATTTTTCTTCCGCTGTTGGTGATTCTCTTTTGATTTTAATCGTGGCCTGGTTTAAACTGATGCAAAATTTATATTGCAAAGCTTGGCTAATCTTATCTTGGAAGTTTGGAGTGCTTAGGATTTGCTTGGAATTGCTTTGATCTTTGTCTCTAATTTCTTATGCATTTTAAGCAGTTTGTTATGAGTGAATCATAAAAGCTCTGTGGTGTCCATGACATCTCTCAGACCATGGAAATCGCTGAAAAGAAATGCCTTCTTTGATGGGGTATGGAATATCATCTTTTTTAACTTCTCCGCTTTGTAAAACAAGCATGCACTTTGATTCAATAAATACCTAACAGTATCACCATGGTGCAGGGAAAATGCGGGTTAAAGGCAAAGCAGCTGCCATTTATGGCAGTTTTGTTTACAGCAATGCTATTCATTGGCTATAAAACCACAGTCCAGCAATATCAACATACACAGGTGATCTTTCTCTACATCTTCGTGACCAATCACTATTAAAGACCAGCAAGCATGCTTAATCTTGTGTTGGTTGTCTTCCACTGGTTAGCCATACTGTCTTCCTTGGGTTGCCCGGGACTCGAACCCAGAACTAGTCGTATGGAGTAGAAAATTTCCTTGTTAAAAAATAAAAAATAAAAAAAAGGTAAAAAATCCCTCCCCAGGCCATGCTTGCATGTTTCGTTGCACACGGCTTTCCCTATGTATACATCTAGCTTAATGCCTTCTAGACAGAACCTCTAAGAAAGTCGAATGCTCATTTGCTCAATCCTTACAGGTATACTGCAGGAACATTCCTTGGTGGTTTTTTTTTTTTTTGGGGGGGGGAGGAGTGGGTACCGAGACTTGAATATCAACATTATCATTGTAATTCTTTGGCATGTTTTGAGTAACTTTATCCATTTCCTCCATGTAAAAATTGACTGTTTCCCAAACTGCTCATATGCATTTAAGGATGATTTACATTCTTCATCTTGGATATTTCCGAATATCATGATGTTCCCTGGTTGGGATTCCATACATGATGCGTTTATTTGATGGATTTTCACATTGGAATTTTGGTGATGTATTTACTCAATGAGCTAAACTCTTTTAGAGTGAATGGTTTCATTAACCTATTCTTTCTTTTCTCACCTGTTGGCAAGTTTTATTATGGTTTTCATTATTTCTCCTCTCAGATGGAAGAAAAGTTGGATCCTTTTGACACATCAAAGGTACTGTTAGAACTACCATTTTATTTCCCAAATTACTAGTACTTGTTTGTTTCTTTTATCTGTAAAGCTCATGGTTAGAATCTGCAAGTTACGACCTCAGTCTTATCAATTACATCAACTGACTTTTACACTGAATTCCAGAATTATTGATCTCATAATTACACTTGTATGAATTGGATAGTTGTTCTCAATGATTCTTACTGTCTTAAAATGCTTCTGATCTTTTAAATTAGAAGTCAGATCTGGTTTCTGGATTGATGGGTAGTTTGCCTCGTGGTATCATACGGGCTAGTTCAGATTTGGAGATGAAGCCTCTATGGTCCTCTAGTAGTTTAAGATCAAAGGTTGGTTTCTGATTCCTTACTGTTCTGGTATCAATTAAATGATAAAATTTTTGGATCATTGGTAGAGAAGTGGTAGATAAATGATTTGAACATCTTTTTGTTTTTTTCTCCTAATGTTTGTGCTTTTGATGTAGCAATCTCTCTATATGTTTTTTATGAATTTTGGTTACTGTCAAATGCAGGCTGTTTCATATAGCCACCATAACTTGTTGGCAATTTCAGTTGGTATACAGCAAAAGTATAATGTTGATTCTATTGTCCAGAAGGTATTGCATTCTTTATGCAGTTAGATTTGATTTTCTTGGACTATACATTTCTTGCCTAATTTCATTGAATTCAGTTTCTTCCAGAAAATTTTACAGTCATTCTGTTCCATTATGATGGCAATGTTGATGGATGGTGGGATCTTGAATGGAGCAACCAGGCCATACACATAGTTGCTCAGAACCAAACAAAATGGTAAGATTGATATTGATAATGCCTTTAGCCCCCCTCTGGATGTTTCATTTTATGTTGAGACAAATATTTGATAGCCTGTTTTATTATCAGTTTCCATAGCAAATGATCCAAATGATACATCTTTGGGGTCCATGGTAGTTGAAGAAGAACCTGTTTGAACATAAAAAGTTTAATTAAAGGTCTTGTATAAATACTTGTTTCCTTTTGACTCTAACTACCTATAAGAATAATAATAATAAAAAAAAAGCCTTGAATTTTGAGCACTTATTGAACATAGTTATATAGTTTTGGTTGCCCAGAAGGTGGTCAGAGATTTAGGTCTTGAAGTGAATGGCTCAGATTTTGGATCTATCATCTGCCCATTTTAGGTCCAGCTGTTGCCATTTCTCATGCCTGCCTTTTATCTTTGTGTCAGTGTGAAATTATCTCTTTTTGGTTGATTGGCAACAAAGTGCTTTTAATGTAAACTTTTTGCTGCAGCATTATTGTCTTAGTATTATTTGGCTCAATTTCAGGTGGTTTGCAAAACGGTTTCTGCACCCAGCCGTTGTTTCTATATATGATTACATATTTCTTTGGGATGAAGATTTGGGGGTGAAAAATTTTGATCCACGAAGGTAAGAAACTGGGCTCATTGGATCTTCCCTTCAACATGTTCATGATGTCTGTTTGTTATGGTGAACTGTTCTTTTTCTTGTTGCTTGTGCATCCTTGGTTAATGGCAGGCCTATTCTCTATGTGTTTATTGTTTTTACTCCCTTTTCTAGATACATAAATATTGTGAGATTAGAAGGACTAGAGATTTCTCAGCCAGCTTTAGACCCAAATTCTACAGACATACATCATCGAATTACTATACGTGCTAGAACAAAGAAGCTCCATAGGTATGAATAAGTGGCTTTTGGGGTCTATTGACTAATTTCTACACTTATATTGTTTGTAATGCTTTCACAAATTGTCTTAATCTCTGCAGAAGAGTCTATGACAGCAGAGGCAGTACCAAGTGTTCGGATGCCAGTGAGGGGCCACCATGCACTGGGTAAGTTCCTGTTCGGTCATACTGAGGTACCTGTTATCTTTCTCTTCCTTTTTACTCTTTTCTGGTGTTGTCTAATTCACTTTAATAGTTTCTTGGTCTTTGGTGGCTCTTTTGTCTTTACTGTTCTTGCATTCATCTGCCATCAAGCTGTTATGCATCATTGAGTAATTAGGTCCCATGAAAACTTTTGAAGAATGTGTTGAATCTGTGTGTGCAACTCTGTGTCATTTCCAAATACCTTTGGATCTACTCTGCAGATGAAAACGCAAAATTCACAATCACAGGAAAAGCAATTTTGAGTGATAAACTCCATTTTGTTTGCCTGGATTCAGCAACATTTATTCTCTAATTCAAGTTACTTCTACAGATTTGTAGAAGGTATGGCTCCGGTATTTTCAAGATCAGCTTGGTATTGCACTTGGCATCTTATACAGGTAATGTTAATATAACTCCAGGCAACATTTTGATGGTTCTTCATTGCAATGAAGGTTATATAACATTGTCATAATAAGCTAATGTTTGCTTGTTGGCTTTATTCTGGAAGTAAGACCTTAATGGGAACAGATTTCCATCTTGTGCCTTGAGTGGGAAGTATCTTATGTTGTAGATTATTCTACTTGCAACTTCCGTTACATTGATAAGGTAGATGAAGCAAATAAGTTTACCATATTAATTGGTTTCACATGATTGGAAATAAAGAGGTGCTGCAGTAGTGTTTTAAATACCACTGCCTTTTTGGTCAATTTAAGGCATCGCTTCTTTCTTCCCCTTTACATTATTTGGCTTTGTTTACCATTGGTCTGGTTATCTGACCAGGGAAACATTTTTCTCTCTGTAGAATGATCTTGTCCATGGATGGGGAATGGACATGAAGCTTGGATATTGCGCACAGGCAAGATACTCCCATTTAATTCTTAACCAAAAGGATATTAATATGGTTAATGTGCTTGTTTCTGTTCAACCGTCTTGTTTCAAATGGTGCAGTTCTGTGTTCTTATGTCCGGGTTATAGTAGTTCGTGCTGCTCATCTAAGTTTTTTTTTGTCATTTCTCAGAAATATCTGGTGTGAATCTTAGATTCAGCTTAAAGAATGGGATGGCTTATGACATACCCTTCCATTCTTTTATATTCTATTGCTCATATGTTTGCTTCACTTATTGCAGAATAGTATTTCCTCTATTGCTTACATTAGTATACAAATTCCTCTAAACAACTAATTACCAGAATAGTCTCCACCTTATACAACCATTGATTCTGCATTTGGTGACATTATCACTCGAGTTGCTGTCAGTGAACTCATGGATGCTATCTTCCTGTTAAGTAGTTCCCAATCTAAACTCTGAAATTAAATTACTGCAAGAAAATGAGTTCTTGTTGTGGCTTTGGTGGTGAAATAGTCTTCTCCTGCCCTATTTCTCTTTCTCTGTTATTATATCATTGTATCAAAAACAAGACATGCTAAATCGCAAATTTGATTGCAATGAAAGTTAGAGAGACTCACCTAAATATGACTAAAGTTTATATGATATTCTTTGGAAAGCTGAAGTTTTCCTACACATGGCTAAGTCCAATTGTATTCTTGGTACATAGAGGTTACCTGAAATATAGGGATTGCTATGCTATAATTGCTTGAACAGCTAAATTAAAGAGTGAACAAATTTGTCATACAGGGAGACCGCACAAGGAAAGTGGGAGTTGTTGATAGTGAGTACATTGTTCATCAGGGGATCCAGACTCTGGGTGGGGTTGGGCCCCAGGGAAGAAAGGTCATCTGCTTGGCCCATTTGATTTTGTTTTAGAAAAAACATTCTTCAATCTTCACTTAATTTGTTTTGCCTTGTTTTCTCTAAATTTGCAGTCCTCACATCACGAAGACTTGGCTAAGGTAAACTTTACTACCAGAACTTCTTCACTCGTCCCAAGGTTTCAGCTACAACGTCGAATTCTAAAATTTCTTGCATTTTATTTTTTTCCTCCTTTTGATGTTCAGGGCCATGGTGCTGCTGCCATTGATCCTCGAATTGAAGTAAGACAGTCCCCTGGTTTACTGTTACACCTTATGTTATACTGTTTTATTTAGAAAAAAAAAAGAGGGTAATCTAGGATGATACTTAAAGCTAGTTTAGTTGTTTGATAACATTCCACAGCTTTCATGTATATTGCTTTGCAAGAAAGATGACATATCTTTGTAGGATCTATTTATCATTTACATTATCATTTGAAGGGGGAGTCTTGGTGTAACAATAAAGTTATTCCACTGGCTGCCCTCTCTCAACAGGGTATATCAATAAGGGCTTTTTTTGCATAGAACTGTAATACGAGTCCCATTTTATTTCGACAAGCTCTGATGATTCCTAAACTGGACTGAACAGATTAGAAGGCAATCAACATGGGAGCTTCAGATATTTAAAGACCGATGGAATCAAGCAGTAAAGGAGGACAAGCACTGGGTCGATCCCTTTAGAGGCAGCCAGAGACGTAAGAAACAAAGGCGCCACCACCATTGAGTTTGACCAAATTACATTCATATAGACTTGGGCTCAGTTAGTACATCTTTACACCGGCAGTCAATCGTCAATACTTACTCGTTAGTTTAGTTTGTGCAAAGACTCACAGTTGATTCATTGATTGGATATTTACAGTTTTGTTCTTACTTATCAGCCTCTTCTTTGCTCCTTATAGCCATTTTTGTTCTTAGTTTTCCAAGCTTTTTTTCTATATATATATATCTGCTATGTATTGCTTCATCTATATACAGGCAGTCAATGTTACAGTTTTGTATTTTATAGCCATTTTTTCTTAGTTATTTTTCTTGGGGGTTCTTTGAAATCAAATATTTAAATAATTAAAAAAAAAAAAGTAAATCCATAAAATGTTAAATGATGGCGCAGGTCCTTTGGTTGTTGCTTTTGAGCAATGGCTTACATTTTTATTTTATTTTTGTTCCTTTTAACTATTACCGAAATAGTCTTAATTATTTCTCACATCCCACAGGCTGTTGTGTAGGAATTTTGTGCTTAAACAATTTTGTTTTTCATTCAATCACCAAACAAAATATTGGCAAATATTTCCTTTTTAATAAAATAAAATAAATTCTTATATCAGAAATCTATAATATTGGATATATCAAAACAGGCAATTTACATATCTAGTGTGATTTAAAAGGGAATTGTTTTTTGTTGGAAAGTGAGGGTGTTGAAATACATATCTACTAAAATTTTCACATTCAATAAAAAGTACATCAATTTAAGAGATTCTTGCACTATAAAATTTAAATAATAATCGAATGTAATTCGAATAATTAATTTTAAAAAAAAAAAAGAAGAAAGCATATGGTTTAGAAAAATGGGAAAGCATTTTATCATCTATTTGTGATTGTGATTGTGATTGAGAGATAATGGCATTATGGTGATTGGAGAAGGAAGCCGTTTTACAATTTTTGTCTGTGAAACTTTGATCAATTAGCATTTTTCATTTGAAGCCTATGGCAAAAGGAAGTTTGGTACAAGATTGAATTGGACTTCTCTTTACTGTGGATATGATTCAATGTCCATATTAAACTATTAAGCCAACAAGACATTTCTTCACTGTGGTTATAATTTTATTCACTTAAACACCCCCCCCACCCGGAAAAAAAAATGTATATATATATAAATAAATAAATATATTCACTATCTAATTAGTTCGATCAAATTGAAGTAAAAAAAAAAACTCTTTTTTATGTATTCAAAATTAAAAAAAAAAGATTTTTTGAATACAACAATGATCAAAATTGAAAAGAAACAACTGTTACTTGTCTACCTAGTTAGATAAAATGCACTAAAAATATTTAAATTTAGATAAAATAAGTGAAAATATTATAAATTATGGATAGATTTTCACATCTCACATCTAATAATAATAATAAGAAGATGATGGGATAATAACAAGAATTACGAAAAGAGAAATAATAATAATCTTGAAAAGAAAAAAGTCGTACAAGCTCACCAAACAAAGGCAAATCCAGTCTCATTCTCCCATCCCTCCCTCCCTTAGAATTTCTCGTTCCCCTCTTTTACTTTATTATTATTTGTTTTGTCTGCTTTCCCAATTCAAAATTGCTTCCCAGAGAAGGCTTTTTTGTTTTTTAGCCTTTTATTATTTTATTATTTTAAGTAATAATAATAAAAAAAAAACTATCTCCTTTTCTCGTTTTCACTATGGTCATCTTGGTTTACAGTATTGTTTTCTCTGAATCTTTGTAATTCACTTTAGCTTTGGAAGGGGTTCTCTAGTTTAGTTTCATTTCTCTCATGGCTGGTCGCTACGATCCTAATCCTTTCGAAGAAGAAGAAGTCAACCCTTTCTCTGTAAGTCTCTCTCTCGCTGGCCGCTGGCCCTTTTTTCTTTATTTTTTTAAATTTTAATTTCTGGGGTTTTGTTTGTGGGTTTATCGTCCTTCTTCTAGTGGAGAAAAGTTGATTTCTTGAACTGGGTTTTTGAGATTTTGGTGTTGTTTTGAAGATTTACTTGGGGGTTTTCGATAAATTTGTGAGTTTTAAGTATTTGGGTGAATTTTTTAATGCTTTGATTTGTTGTTGTTTTGTGAGTGATGTAGCGTTTTGATTTCAAATTTCTGGATTGACTTTGGTGCTTTGGTTTTTCCAGTTATGAAAATTCAGCTTCTCACTCTGTTTGATGAATAAAGTTCATACTGATTGTAATGTATTTCTCTAAGCTGATTATTTGAAGTTAATTATCGTACTTAAAATTAGAAAAGATAGATGGTTGTCTTGATCTGTGATTCCATTAGTATTATTAATTTTTTTTATTAATGTTGATTATTTGAAGTTAATTATCGTATTGAAATTTTGAAAAGATGGATGGTTGTCTTGATCTGTAGAGTCCTGTAAATTAAGCCCTTTGCCCCTTGTTTGTGACTCGAACTTGCGATCTCTATATCACAATAGACTAACTATAGCCTTACACCAAGGCTTGTATTTCTTGCTCGACTTTAATGTCAATGTTTAATGCTTCCCCATCTTAAAGGAAGCTAAGCGTAAAATTATGGAAATTCATTAGGATAGGCCAGCATAGATTACCTCATGTTTTCCACCCATCGATTTGGTACATAAATGCTTCATATGCTATCCAAGTGGACAGAAACATAGGAGATTTGAGAAATGGGTGATGGATGGGGAGTAGAGCTGTTTGAGAACATGGCTGGCTGGTGCTTGACAGAAGCCTGACTTTGATTTCTGAACAATTTTTTATATCCTTTCTCAGCTACTTGAATGTTTTTGTTTATGTATAGTTTGGATCTATTAGTTTCTAGTTTTGAAGGTTATGCAGTTAATCTTTGATCTGATGTACTTAATCAGGATCCAACTGTAGGGGGGAAAACATCAGGACAGCCAAAGTATAGTGGGGGTGCATTTTTCACATCTGTAAGCATATCTTCTGCAATCTGACATAATATTTTCATATATTTTCAAGTTTAAAAACTTTTAATTTTTAGGAATTACACATATAGGCCAAACTAGTGTGGATACTTATGATTTTGATATTACTATGTTTTGCTACTTTGTTGTTGAAAGACGTCTTTCCCAGCCAGAAAGTTAAATACTATTACCTTCTTCTTGGACATTATTGTATTGCTGAATTTCAGAGTGTTCCTCCTGCTTCAAATTCAAGGCTTTCACCATTACCTCCTGAACCTGCTGATTTCAATTATAACCCTGGTGCAACAGTTGACATTCCAATTGATACATCTACGGTAGGACAATATTCTCTGATTGGTGAAAACATAAGACTGTATTTACCATTTGAATCATTTGGCAGTGTTCTGAAGTTCTTCTTCAATGTAGGATTTAAGGAAGAAAGAGAATGAACTTAAAGCTAAAGAGGCTGAACTAAGAAGGCGGGAGCAGGTATTGTGTTCATAGAAAAGTGAAAATTTCAATTACTTGCTGTTCGGCCAAAGGCCTTCTTTCTGCTGTATTCAAAGACAATAAGTGATACTACCCGGCCCTCTGTTAAGTCAATATTAGAAATTCTTCACAAAGTATGCAGTAGCTTTTAAAATTTGAAGACCATAACTAACTTGATATATTTGTTAGTTGATTGCAACATTGCTAAAAATATAATCTGCAATTAATGTGTGAACATGAGAAGTTTTTTTTTTTTTTTTTCCATTAATTCACATAATTGGAGTTGCTTGGTGATCTTCTGTTAAATTTATCAACAATGATGAGAATTTGATGTATTTACATTTGACCTTTGTTACTGGTTGGCAGTTGTTTGGAGTTTGTTGGCACTAAATAAACAATATTCACCTAGTGATTTTCTTCTCTGTTTGGATTATTTCATTCTATTGGTCTCATAATCATCATTTTTTGGTGCCAAGGATCTGAAACGGAGAGAAGATGCTGCTGCACGAGGTAATATTCTGTTGGACAGTGTACCAAGTGATTAAGTATCTTCACAAGTGGATTAAGGTTGTGTAGCAGAAAACATCTTGACAAAGGAAAAATTACAAACAAGTTGACATATAGATGACTGGATTATTGGAGTACCTGGTTGTGTTTCCCTTTTTTTTTTTTTATCTAAATACCTTATATACAAGACTATTGCCAGTTGACTTTTTTTTTAATAATCTTCCTACAATGTAATAATATTTTCCCTTTTCTTTATCTTCTTGTAGCTGGAATTGTTCTGGAGGAGAAAAATTGGCCACCATTCTTCCCTATTATCCATCATGATATTGTAAATGAAATACCAATCCATCTACAAAGGATTCAGTATGTTGCATTTGCGACATTTTTAGGTAAGGCCATATTTTCCCAGAATCTTTGAATGACCATAGCATGAGGTGAAAGAAATTTATTCATAAGCAAATGTTTTTTTTTATTGTGCATATAGATTTTATCTTTTGGGACAAGTTATGTTTGGTTAGATTGGAGGAAAAGGGAAATCAGGAACGATCAGAGAAATAAGTTTTTATATTTCAATGCCCCTTATTTTCTAGGTGTACTGTAGTAGCCCATTTGGTGATTGATCTTATGTTACATCTTTGGCTGATTTAATATCTCACTAGCATTGTCTCTATTTACTCCAACAGTATAGACATCTATTCAGGCTTGTGCTAATTGGTGAGGCATCATATTAAGTACAATCTCTGTAACCTCTATTTTATTGGGGTGAAGGGTCATAATCCTAGTGCTTTAATTCACACTAGTTTCTAAGATGTTCAATGCCTATCCTTGTCAAGAGAAGTGAATGCCGGAGTCTTGTTACATCAAAATCAGAACTCTTCAATTCTGTAAATACATTATCTTGGTGATTTGCAGGTCACCTGCCAACAGTAACTCTCCCCACTCCTCCCCCTCCCCCCTCCAAAAAAAAAAAAAGACAAAAACAACAGATAGCAAAAATGGGAAGAGCCAAAAATTGTAGCCCTATAATTAAAAGTACAGTAAAAATCACCCATCATTTGTGATCGGGGTTCCTGGAATAGAAACATTGGACAGTTATGCTCTAACATTTTGCATTTAATGTATTATCTCAGACCTGTTCAGAATAATTCAAAGATGTTATAATAGCTGTAGCTAAGATTATAGCTAGGATGAAAGAAGTCAATGGTTAATTAGACTGGCCATGTTATTAACCTAGGCCTCACTCATATGTGATAACCAATGTTTGTTTGAAAGCTTGATTGGCATTTTTTGTATCCTCTGTTTCACTATGTTATTTCTTTTCTCAGTTCTCTGCAGTTCATGTGGTTGGTGAAGTTGTTTTTGGACTTTGGTGCCTTGTTTTTATAGTTTTTTTATATAACTTTTAGAAGATTTGCTGGCTTGATGAGCTCTGATTTTGTGCAGGATTGGTTGTTTGTCTTTTCTGGAATATTATAGCAGTTACAACAGCGTGGATTAAAGGGCAAGGTTTTTAAAAAAAATTTATAACTCATCTCCTGTGTAGTTGAGTGTTTTTTTTAAAAAAAAAATTATTTAGATATCTGTATTTCTGTTGTAGGGGTGAAAATCTGGTTTCTTGCTATAATCTACTTCATATCAGGAGTTCCAGGAGCCTATTTCTTGTGGTATCGTCCACTTTATCGTGCCTTTAGGTACTAACGTTTTGGTTGTTCAGAGGTGTTCCTATGAAAATTGGTTATTTTTATGTTCATTTAGATAATCACATTAATTGTTGCCGCAGGACTGAAAGCGCCATGAAATTTGGATGGTTTTTCCTGTTTTACCTGGTAAATTATCATCATCTTCTCACAATGTAATCTCAGATGAAATTTGAAGAGGGACTAATATTTTTGTCTATATGCTGTGTCTATAGCTTCACATTGGCTTCTGCATCGTTGCTGCTGTTGCTCCTCCTATAATTTTCAAAGGAAAATCTCTTGCGTATGCTTCTTAGAGTCTTTCAACATACATACATATATGTCTTTTTTTCTTTTGAACTGATTTTGAAAACTTCTCAGGTTTTGTGATGTGTTAGTTTTATCTGATGGTTTCCTTTTTGGAGTTTGAAACAGGGGTATCCTGGCTGCAATTGATGTTATTGGCCCAAGTACTTTGGCTGGGGTAAGATGCTAAGCCCAGGTTTTGTTCTTTTAGCTCAATGAGGAGGATCATTTGAGCCTCCTTTTAGGATGCATGTTATAACCAACACAAGATTGCTCATGTGCTTCATTCTATGTTGGACCATATTAATGATTTACCTTTGTTCATAGATCTTCTACTTCGTTGGGTTTGGATTATTCTGTCTTGAAACGATCGTAAGCATCTGGGTTATGCAGGTACTTCATTTTGTTTGCCTTCTAACACATGCACCATCGTCATAGGGACCTTTTTTGTAACATCGATCTTCTTAAATGCTTTTCCCTCCTTACTGGCTGCTATTTCATTTGCAGCAAGTATACATGTATTTCCGTGGTAGTGGTAAAGCTGCTCAGATGAAACGGGAGGCAGCAAGAGGGGCAATGAGGGCAGCAATATAATTGTCTGTTTGTGGATAAAGGCAAACTTGGCGAGCTCGTTTTGGATTTAGGTTGTATACATACCCTTGGCAACATGTATTTCCTTAGAGATATCGCTTGCTTGAGCCTGGCTTTTGTTAGACCATTATATTTGCTTCTAATTACTTGTTGGAGTGCTATGTCCTTGTAAATTTTCATAAGAGCACAATCCGAGGATGTTGCAAATGACTACTGCTATATATTTTTTCTTCTATTTTTTTTTCTAGAAAACAATGCACCCCCATCTCTATCTGCAAACTCTCAATTGGTGTAAATTGTTAAATTGACCATTGCTGGTGCATTGGCTGTGGTAAGGTTAATAAACGTGATGATCTGCAGGGCACGAGTGTGCACCCTTGTGGGAGATCCTCTCATGGTCTCGAAATGGTTGCCTTGCATTATGATTATTATTATTATATTATTATTATTTTTTTTTTGGGGGGGGGGGTGGTGGTGTTGTTTTACTTTCGTTTATTTGGGTTCTAAATGAGAACTTCTTGTGAGGGATGTGTGTTCAAGTGGCACGAAAAAGAACGCAATTGGATAGGATAGGGAATGGCTAGAGGGATAGCAATAATTGCTTCCCACCCATGTCCGCACAGTTCCAAAAAGTGATGGACCACATGGAAGATGGCAACCCGAGGCCGAGGGCCTTGTGCAAGCTCTTTTTTCAAGTCGCTGGGTTCCAAGCAACATTGTCAATGCCTACATTAAATAAACCTGACCCACCAAAACCGACTTTTTCCTTTCTTAGGACCTGCATCAATTTATTTCCCCATTTTCATGTAATTACTGATTGGCAAAGGTCACCGCCATCCCCACCATATCGCTAAGTCTTTTTAATATTTGGAATGACGTCGGAGGAGCTTGTGTTCCTGTTGCCGATTCCAATTCCGTATAAAGAAGTTTGGTTGCGGTATGTTACGTAAAATTAGCCAAATTCCTATCAGAATTCTTATGAACTTGTGCGTGTTCTTACCAAGGACAAGACAAACAAAGCGAGATGGAAAACAAGAAATCAAAGAGTTCACATACAAGCCCCTCACACATCATCCATATTTTATATATATCGCTTGTAAATCATATCAAAAACTCAACCGGATCGCATGTTTATAGATGATGGGTCATAAGTTACTGCAGTTATATATATATATTTTTTATTTTTTTTTGTAGTAGATGCTCATGGCTATATTTGTAGTAGATGCCCATAGCGGCCTGACACCAATGGACTTTCCTCTAACAATAAGCAACACACTTCTTACAATCTAAGTTGCACCCGCCTCCGCCGCCGCCGCCTCCGTAGCCCTTCCCTGAACTGCTGGAGGAGGCGAAACACTTGGCAGGACATGTCAGCTTCTTGTTGTAGCATTGACCCCTTTCCTTGCACACCACACTGGGCCTTATAACACCACCAATAGAGCGCCCTCCCCTTGGACCCCCATACCCGCCTCCATACCCTCCACCAATGATCCCGTTCCCCCACCCGTTTCCGAACCCGGGAACCCCGAACCCATTTCCGGGCCCGAAGAACCCTTCCGCCCCAGCATTGTTCCCGCTGTTGCCATTGCCCTTTGATGGCTCCTTCAGGTTGGCTGCCAGGAGATCCGATAGAGACTCGGGTTCGGGCCGGGTTCCACTGGTGAGTGAGACTGAAACAAGCAAGATGGCCAAGAGAAGGATGCTGTCTATGGCTTTCATTTTGTAGGAGTGATAAGAAAGATTACAAAAAAAAAAAAAAAAAGTAATAATAATAAAAAAGAAAAGTTTGCAAAGCATGAGGAAATATTTAAAGCTGAGGGCAACACCCCTTTTATAAAGTGAGAGTTGGAGGGACAGTTGAGAGGGAGGCTTCTCACTAAATGTAAGTAGGTAAGAAGCCTTTATGACATTTTTTATTTAAGCTTCTTGGCTCATCTACATTGCATGGATCCATCATTTTCATTGTGATCATGTTCTGGGAGAAGTCATCAAGATATTATCATGACCCATTTGTCATCTAATTAGTTTGACATATTTCTATTGTGACTGCCATTTTCTGTACTCAATTCTATATCCCATGGTTTTTTTTTATTAGTCTCCTTAATCTATGTACGTTTACATCTAGTTTGCCTAATAACTAATTTCTCCACATTAGAAACAATACTTATGGATTTTTAGTTTCGTTTTTATTATTATTTTTTTAAATTTTAATTCGTTATAATTGATTGTTTATTGTCCCCATCAATCAAATAAAACGGATCGCTGGTGCACTTGGAGAGATAGAGTTGGCCAATGGACATGGCTGTTCTAATTCTAATTTGAGTTGGATTGGTTGGTGTTTATTGGATTTTCACGTTAGTTTCATATATATTAATTTTAAAAAGAATTTTGAGTTTTAGATTTTATTATTATTATTATTATTTTGAATTGGGAATATTCGAGGGATTAATTAGGCCCCAGATTATGTAAGTTCGAGTTATTTCAATTGGTTAATTTAAATTGTTCGGGTCGGGTATTTTTCTTTTTTTATTATTTTTATTTTTTTGTTATATCTACTTTAGATCGCATGGCATCAACATTACAGCTACAGTGAGCCTAGTCTACCCAATGTGTGGTCGTGGTCCATGCATGATTTAGTAGGGCAAGCTTAAAAAGGTATCAAAAGGTAACATTGATCAACGTGCTCGATCATAGTCCATCCTTTCCAATATTTATGTCTTCTCTGCTTCTTCTTCTTTCTTTTTTTTTTTTCTTTTCCCCCCAATCTTTAATTACTTTAAGAAACTTTATAATAAAGTCATATGAGTTTAGTGATATGAAAACAAAATGGATTGAGAATTCACCTTATTGAAATTCGGTATAATTATGCAAACCGAAGATTGTAGATTTTGTATATGTTAGAACACAACAAGTGCTAGTTGGCACCAAAATAGGCTATAGCTTGTTGGCGTTGAAATTATCTGAATAATTAAATATTTCAAATTTGAATTTCAATTAACTCAAAAGAAAGAAAGAAAAAACACTAAATAGTAATATTTAATGAAATGCATTGAAGGAAAACAAAAATAAAAAAGAAAGAAAGAAAATTACTTTTCTACTAACAAAAAAAAAAAAAAAAAGAAACTAAAAGGTATTGGGATTGTCGCCTAGCAATAATGAATCCACAAGAAAATTGATGGAAAGATATCATAAATTGTTATTAGACATCCAAATCCTTGTACCATCAAAGCATTCGACTCATGGGTTGTCCATATTATTTGTCAGAGTGACGACTATGATCATGGGGACCATGTCCATGTCCTGTTGAGATAAATTTGCCATAAGGATGACATAAACATTGCCAGAATCCAATTGGGGACCCAACTCCTAATCACCACCACACATCAAAAATCATGCACATTTCCAAGTGGGTGCATTGAAGTCAATCCTACTTTGCTGCTAACTAAAATTTTGGGGTCAAATGATCTGCACTTTCTCTCTTAATTTCATGGGGTTGCTGTCATTTGACCCTTGTTTCATAGCATGAATTCATCCTCCCTAGCCGGTATTCCAAAGGGCAAAGATTTATTCATAAAGTAATACTTGATTGATCTGATTAAGCAAAACTTTAGGGAAAAGAAGATTGTTAATGGTAACTCACCTCATGATATAAAGCCTAATTAATTCAACAATTAATAACTAATGGTAAAAAAAATAAATAGTGATTATATTGTTCTAAGTGCCCCCCCCTCTCTATTATCAATGGCAAGTCAAAACATTTTAGTTAATAGGGGCAATAACGTATATGGCTACAAAAGAACTGACTTTAACACGTTTAACTTTGGTTCATTTAATAAATTAAACTAAAATTGATATTTAATATTAGTGTCGTTTGACTAACCAATTGGGTCAAGCTGAGATGAACCTTAAGTTATTTAAGTTTAAGGTTTATTCAATAAATGAGCTTTAATCAATCGACTATATAATATTAACAAAATAAATAATTATATAAAAATTATTGTTATAAATAAAATCAAAATGACAAAAAAAAAATCAATTATAAGTAAAAATAACCAACTAAAAAATACAAATATAAATTTTAATACTTAATAATAAATAAAAAAAATTGAGTCAATCAAATCCATTCTAAAAATTTATTAATTAATTTTAAATAAATCATTCATCAGTTTAAAGAAATTTAAGTCTACTCTGGTCATGTTTTCTTAGACGCATTAAAATTTATAATTAGTAATTCCAGAAAATTATTTAACTTAACTTTCCAGCAGCCCTCGAGAGAAATTGGTTTATCTACATATATATATATATATATATATATATATATATGGTTGGGGTGATGAAGTATGGGGATGAATGGTAGAGTCGAGCTTCGAGATGGGTGAAGTCAAAAGTTGCAGTTGGAGTTTGATGGAACGGCTCAGTCAGCTGCAATTAACGCTGTTTCTGGTGACGTCTGGCCATGCTGTCAGGAAAATTGACTTGGTTATGAGTTGGGATTACTATGTTGTCTTATTAATAATATGTTGTCTACGATTAACAATCCTTAAACATGCTGGTTACCATTTGAGAATTTCTTTGAAGAAATGGGTTTACGAAGAGATTAAGGATAATAAATAGAGAAAATGCCCTTAAGTGCCCCCAATATGTCTTTAGTCCTTGCTGGGTTTCACATGCTCATGTCCCCAGCAACATTTTAAGCACTGTCTCATCCTTCATTTAATCCTAATGACCTCCATAATTAATCGCACTTTGCAAGCTGGAGAAATAAAAATAAAAATAAAAATAAAAATGATAAATAATAAATAAATATAGATTACCATAAATGGCGTTCAATTCATGTTGAAATTTTCAACCAGCCACTTCACAGACACCAACTGTTGAAGGGGTTGGGCCCCGTGGGTTGGGATGGCCCACAGCAATTTATTCTTTTGAAATTTTTCCCTCCTTCTCAACACATAACCAAAACTATGAAAAGGGTTAATATACAAATATATATATATATATATAAACTTTTGTTCTTTTTAATATTTTAACTTTTGAAAAATATTAAAATATGTTTGGTGAATTGTTTTTAAGTCTCAAATTTAGTTTACTGTCAACTCTTATTAATGGAAAATATTAGATCAATGATATGGCATGCTTAACACACCAAAACAAAATAAAATAAAATAAAAATGGATGACATATACTAATGACTGGACAGCCAGCATGACAAATTAAAATTGAGCCTATTGAAATTTTGAATTACTAGCCCTAACCCATACATAATTAGATTAAACCCTAATAACCAAAACAAAAAAAATTAGAAAAAGCTAATTCTAATCATGCTGTTGTTTTGGTAAAAGTAAATTATCTCAATTAACCAATAAAAGAAAAAGTACAGATAAAGAAAAATAAAAGAAGGAAAATGTAAAAAGAAAAAGGAAAGGAAAGGAAAAAAAAAAAAAAAAGGCAACCCAAAACAACATGGTTGGACTGATTAATTTGGCCATTTGAAAATTTTTGAAATTTGTATAAACTAAGATAAAATTAAATTATTGATATTTGACAGTTTGAATTATAAAAAAATAATGAAATATTAAAATTTAAAAATAAATAATTGAAACCAAAAAAGGAAAAGAGTAGCATTGCTCGCTTATTTTACTTATTATTAGCATTTTGTTTATAGTATGCAAAAAGAGTATTGTATGCAATAGATGTTTGAAATTTGGATTCGGTGTCTTTGTGTGCTGCACACCATCCCCCACTGACTTCAGACTTGGTTGGGTACGGTTTGACCTTTGTGGATGGCTGGCTGTCTACGTAAAAATCAATTGCACGATTCGGCCTACGTCCCTAAATGCTCACACCCCTAAATGTAACAGCACCACACAGAGATAAAACGATCGTTGATTTTAAAATTTTTGCATTAATTGGTAATCCACAGATTGAATTATGACCTAACAGATGACAGATATGTATACTCATAATGTTGTAGCTGGAGTTTTTGTTTGTTTAAAGATTCTTTAAAATTGGTATCCCTAAGCAACTCTAGTGGTTAAAAATACCATACATCTTTAAAAAATTTAAGATTCAAATCAATGGCTGGGTTCAGAAATATATGAAATACAAGAGAGTGACAACTTTGTCCAATTAACCTATAGCAATAGGCCCTTCCCCACAAGGGGAAAAAAGAAGAAGAAAAAAAAAAACACAGACCCTTAATCAAGAAGTTCCAAAGGTTTTGATTAGTCAAAATCCAGGGGACCCCAATAAATTTTAGCAAATGAAGTGGTCTTAGGATGCTTTTCTAGTGGAGGTAGCTTGCATGTCCAGCACCATCTTTGTGCTTTTATCGATGGAATTAGACCATTGTTGGAAAAAGAAAGGGGAAAGGGCCAAAAACCCACTCATTATTTCCATTCTAACTCGTGACTTGGTTTTAATAATGGCAGGCAATTCCCACGTGATTTTAATTGAATAAGACACAAAATAATTAACTTTCTCAAATTACTCAAGATTACATCTTTTTACATTATATTTTACAAAAATGGAATCTTTCATGTCTCCTAGGTGTTAATCATGACACATACAAATTTGTCCCCCCGCCCTTTTTTTTTTGGGGAAAAAAAAAAAGTAATGTTGGAATGTAGCCATTGTTCTTGTTAAGTATAGTTTAGAAGTCAATTGTTAAAGTTTGATTTAACTTCACATGAGAATAACTTAGTATTCAAATATTAGTAGACTCACCCATTTTCACATTTAAACATATTTTAGATTCCCTTTAAGATAAAGATGATGGAAAGTGGAGACGATTTTGAAGATTGCTCTCAAAAGCACTTTAATCGATAGGAATTTAGATGGTGATTAGGTTCTACTCAAAGCTTAAAGTTTAATTCTCACCTCTATATTAATGGTACTAATCTATTCGAATAAGAGACAGCATTATTGCATTTCTAAACTAATGTCAAAAGTACAGTGCTAGCTAGTATTTTTAACTTTAAAAGGAGAGCTACAATGATTCAATGAATCTTTCTATTTCCATTTCTCAATTTAGTAAGATATGGGTTCCAATTTTAGATTTCACCCTAATTAAATATTTTAATGACATAGGAAATACTTGGTGGTTAAATGAATTAATAAATATGAAGGGGGGGGGGCTATGTAGTAGCAACACATAAAGAAAAATAATTGTTGATCTTTTAATTTTTTTTTTTGATTAATTGGTAATCCATAGATTAAATTATGATATAATAGATGTGGAGAAATATTTGTTTTTTTTTTTTTAACAATGCTGAAGTTCTGGTTGTTTAAAGATTAATTACTTAATTAGCATCCCTAAAAGCTCTAGTGGTTAAAAAGACCATACTTCTTTAAAGTTTTTAATTTCAATCACTCCTTGGGTTGGGAAACATACGAGAGAGGGGAGAGAGCTATCGCTTTCTCCAATCAAGCTCTAATAGGGTTTAGGCCCCCTCCCTCAAGAATAAGAAAAAGAAAAAAAGAAAAAAAGAAAAGAAAAGATAAATCCTCACCTGGTGAAGAAATTCCAAGATTCTTATGGGTCAAAATCCAAGGGAGAATTCTATGACAAATATACAAGCAAACCCCAATAAATTTTAGTAAATGAAGTGTGATCTCAGGCGGCTTGCATTTCCTGCACTCATCAATGGAATTAGCATTTTGTTGAAAACGAAAGGGGAAGAAGGACTAAAAAGCTGCCCTTTGGCCATGCTAAATCATTACTCCATTTTGATAAATGGTAGGCAAATACCCACGTGATTGTTATTGAATAGGCCACAAAATAATTGGCTCTCGTCAACATACTCTAATGGCATGTCTTGACATCATTTTTCCAAAAATGGCATCTTTTCTTGTCTCCTAAGTCTTATTCATTACAAAGACAAATTTGCCCATGGCTTTTTTAAACACCAAAAAGGAAAGGAATCATAGAGCTACTACGAGCCCCCAGCTCACAAAGACACACACAGAGAGACATATATACAAATGTTCACATTGCTGGCAATTGACTTTATTTTTGGGCCAAATCCAAGAAACAATGTGCATAAAAACAAAATCCAAGCTGGAGCCAGCTGCTGGCATTGCACAGAAGGGTCAAGATCGTCAACTTAAGATTCAAAAACAGTGAGCAAATTGCCTAGTTGCATTAAAATACTCATGAGGGCATTGGATAAGGAAAATCCCCAGTAGAGTAGAGCCTCACGCTCCCAATACCACCTTCTTCCTTTCTAGTATTTATAGGAGACAAGAAAGAGAGCGGTGCTCAATTGATTATTCTCAGAGAAAAAGTCAGTCAAGAAAGCAAGAAAAAGAAGACATGGCAGGATCAAGAAGTGAGATGATCAATGGTACTAGGAAGATTTCCAGTAGGCTTTCTGACCGTCTTGTCCCCAAAAGAGGGCAGGTGAAGGTGGCTATAGTTGTGGGGTTGGCTCATTCTTTTGCTTCCATATTCTCTCTGCATATTGCTAATCACCAAGCTGCTCCCCCTGCTGCTTCTTAGTTCATCATTTTTCCAAAAGTAATTTTTGATGATTTTTTGTGATATTTTTTTTTCTTGTAATATTACTTTGATTTGTTCCTCTTTTTTTTTTTTTTTTTTTCTCTTTGCTCTTGGCTTCACAAAGAGGCAGGTGTACAAGGAAATTGTGAAGTAAATAGAATGTTTTCTTCGATATTTTCTTTATATATTGCTTCTTTTGCCCCATTTTTAGAAGCTTTTTCTTGTTCTTTTGCTTTTATTCCCTCCCATCCCTTGAGGTCATGAGAAAGAGAAGAAAGGTGGCAAATTGGAAGTAGCAAAGCTTTTCTATTTAACGCATTTTCAGTTGCATCCATATGCATCCTGCTAGACCATTCAAAGCATAACCAGAGGCAAAAAGCTACTAAATATCCGCATCAGGTTCATCCAAGAATAAGCCATGTCAAAACAAAATTCAATTTTTAACTAATGGAAATAGGACAGTGACCTGTAATCTACAGAAAGATTGATATGGTCCTGATGGCTTCAACCATGCATACCCTTATTTGTCTTGAGGCAGCAGAATTGCAACCAAAATCTAAGCTTTGCCTATCTCCCAGCTTTCCTAACCATTCAAGCCACATAAGCCTTAAACATGGTCCTTTCTCCAAAGTCTTAACAATGCGATATTTCAAAAAAATAAAAATAAAAAAAATTTAAGGAATATACAGCAGAAATTCAGCTACTTCAACCTATTCTAGAGTTATCTCTGCCAAAAACCAGGGTGGTTGTCCAATTCACCGCCACATAAAACCTGTTCCTCCAACTCACCACACGCGTAAGATAAGCTGAGCGCCAAATTAGCCAGCTGACAAATCCAGCAAGAGATAAGCCGTTTGCATCCTGCCAAAAATAAACCCAAGGTTGATCAACCATGTAAAATAATAGCAAAGAGGTGATTGCTCACTGTTAAGGCCTAATCTGCTGATTATTTTGTAAAATTAATGGTACCTTAGACTCGCGTAAATCCACCAATGCCTTGTAACGACCAACGGATGCCATGCTCCCAATGTGCCTGTAAACAAAAGGATCCCCGAGTGGGATGTCTTTTGCACTGGATGCCTTGCCTCCATTCTGCTTTCCAATCTTGTTAAACAGCTCTACCAGATATTTTCCTTGCCTTTCTGCAACCTGCTTGAGAATTCTAGACTGATCAGCAAACCCAGCCACTCATCTGTTTCCAAACTAAACATATACGTAATTGGTTTCAGCACTATTGCAGATTTGTTCTGTCACTGTCATATTCTCAAACTGGTATTGCCTTATGGTTAGAAAGCATTCAGTTTATGTTTACCATGCTTTAGCATTTATAGACATAGCAATTGTATGGTATATATAACCTGAGCTAGAGCTGGAAGCACTGGTCTCCCTGTATGTTCAAGAAAACCAGCACAATCTCCAAGAGCAAACACATCTTCTATGGCAGGAACCCTAAGCCATTCATCGATACCAATCCTGCATTATTCAATATTTAGAATTAGTTGACAGAATTAGGATCTATAAAATTCAGAGAATACAGGAAGGAAAGAACAAATTGATAGAAAACGGAAAAGAGAAAAAGAAGTTCTCTTGTCAAGACCTTCCAGCAGGAGACTTGGGAAGATTCAGTGACTTCACAAAGCTAGATGGACCAACACCAGTAGACCAGACCAAGAGACCATATGGAACATCAGTCCCATCACTTAGAACAATTTTCTTGGCATGCACCTCTTTCACTACGCCTCGCATAAGACGGACACCACACTGATTCAAAAACTCCAAATGTCAGCAACAGACCCGAGAAAACACAGTTCCAGGATACAAAAAACAAATTAAATTACCTTTGACAAATGATTTGTGGCATATTGCCGCAACCCAACATCAAAAGATGACAAAATCTCATTTGCCTGTTAAGAAGAGTCATTCATTAGTGATTGACATATAATGCTAAAATTCTTCATCCGAGTTAATTATAATTAAGTACCTCTATGAGGGCGAGTTAATTATAATTAAGTACCTCTATGAGGGTGACTTTTATGTCATCCTTGACATGTGCATATCGCTCATGAACATCTTTCAAAATGAAATCACTCAATTCGCCACTGAACTCCACCCCTGTAGGGCCACCTCCAATAACGATGCAGTGTAAAAGGCGTTTCTTTTCTTCTTCAGATATGCCTGTAATGATCTTTTGCTGTAAGTCCCAGATAAGTGATCAAAAAAGGCACAGTGCTTAATATGCTAGACATATGATACCAATTTAAACATTTTCTCCTTCATTCTTTGAAAGAACAAAGTCTTCAGGATCAGGAGAAAAAGTTTTGCAATGAAGTGCAACACTTACCTGGACTTTCAGAAAGCATGAGATTCAAAAGGAGTTTTCTCCTTATTTCCTGAGCATGATTCACTTCTCTCAGGAAAAATGCATTTTCCTGAACACCCTTGATACCAAATGTCAGAGGCTCAGCTCCAGCGGCAATAACCAGCTTGTCATATGCAACCTTAAACTGGTAAGGCTCCCGAGGTAACGCACCACTGCTAAGTGCTTCACAGTGAACCTGAACCGTAACATTAATGCACAATTGTCATCAAATTGGAACGCAACTTTGGCAAATTTTGCCAATATCCAATATCAAAGATGAAAAATCCACATATGTGAAATAACTCTTGATGCAATTACCAAACTTTCTTTGTCAAAAAGGGGAGAATAGAAGAATTAAGATCAACAGCATTAACATTCCATTCTGACATTGCATCAAAAGCAAAAGAATGACTCCAAGTCCACCACATTATGATTTATCTTTATTTAAACTCAATTTTGAATATCAATCCGAGTCAATTGCCTTTGCTAGATATGGTAGTGTACGGTTCTGTGAGCTTGTCTTTGTACCTTACATAAATGGTTTACTGCCCCGAATTACAAAATAGTATGTGCAAAAAAACAACAAGTAATTTACAAGCATGAAGGAAAAACATGACTCACCTCGTGTTTGTCTGTGTCAATGCCGACACAGGAAGCCAGATAGAAATATGAGTTCGGATTTGTTGCCAATGCAGACTGTATCTGACTAACAGGCTCAGCTACGGAGCGGAACTCAAGTGTTCCAACACAAGTTGAAGCAAGCAAAGGAGTCAAGACCATGTGATTCCTAGGTGATATGCAAACAACATCATAGATTTTGGTGTCAAGTCCTTTCATGAATCGACATGCAGCCCATCCAGTGCCAAGGACAACCACCCTAGGCTTTTCACCATGCTTGGTTGCTCCTAATCCTGGACACTTTTGTTCATCACTTTCAGATTTGGACTCAGCAATGGCCCTCTCTGCGTTTGCACTTTGATAATTTGGTGTTACCCTGATTCCCCTGCTCCAAAAAGTTGTGGGGTTTACCTTCCCTATGCCAGAAAGGTAAGACAGATGCATGCCAACTGCAGAATTTTGAACTGAAGGTGATGAGTAACCCTGAGTGGGCAACCCATCACAAAATCTATCCTTCTCAGCTGAGTAACTGCCAAAGGCACCCCCAGTCCTTCTCAGGCCAGTCCTTGCAACCCTTACCAATGCCATGTTGAGAGTATCAGTTATAAATGCAAGACCCAATACCCTTCAATCCTTTAGATCAAGATCAAGAGCTTTGTTTGAATCTGCACCAAGAAATGACAAACTGAGCTATGCAAATCAGAAGATTTGTGAAAACTAAAGTAACTAGCCAGTTATATATAGAAGAAGCCAATTTGAACAATTCCAAATCAAGCAAGAGGGACAAAGACAATTGTCTACCACGCAAGAGATTCTCCAAAACAACAGCTAGATTTCTGGTCTTTTATTATAACGATCCATTTCATTGCTCCTTGGCAAGAAAACAAAAGCCAACTTCGCTTGCATCATCAGATAATGGACCATACACAGAGAAACCTTCTAGTGCAACTCTTAGTAGTAATTAAAGTTTAACAGACACTAGCACGTTTTATGCTTAGCCGAAATCAGTCTACTGATTTCACCATTTCAATCTGCTGATTCGTGGTGGCATAAAAAGTGGCAAATTTTTAATGGAAACATCCAATCACTTAGATTAAATTAAATCACGAATAATTAGCTCCATTTTATTTGAAACTCAAACTATTACAACAAAGCCTAACAAACAATGCACATGAACAACAAAAGGAGCTTAGCTGTGACAGATCTTCTCATAAGACCACCAAAAAAAAAAAAAAAAAAAGAAGGGCAAATGGAAAACGAGGTAGCACCAAAGAGGCTGCCAGCAACTGAAACGCATGCCAAACAACAAATAAACGAAACTAAAAGACCACCCTTTCTCCTATTTGTGGTAGAAAACGCAAACAACAAATAAAATAAAAAAAGAACAAATTAGTTTGGCAACAACAAACGTAAGTAGAAGCTCAAGAAATATTACCTTTCTTCTTTCTCCCAAAAAACAGGAGAGAAAGTTGCAGACTTTGTTATGCAAAGACTAGGCAACAACAATAAATCCCATGTTTCTCCTGATGGGGCGGTCTAAAAACGAGAGATATATAAAAGTAAAAAGTAATAAAAAAAAAAATTGCCAGAATAGAAATCTCAACAGGGGGAGGCCTTGCAAAGTACAAGGGCGGTAGCAGCCGACTTAAAACGCAGGAAAGTTTGAACCGCAGAATAAAAATGAATGAATGAATAAACATAAATTTGTATTATATGTTACAAATAGGAAGAAAGTGGAAAGGGCATGAAGCATTTAGCGGTATATTCTTTTGCCGCCAGCGATGGAAAATGGAGATGGTCAAAGGAAAGCAACTCCGCATGTTTCGCATCTGTCTTGACAGGTTCTTGTATTTGGAATACTCTATCGTAGATATTTATTGAAATTAAAACGTTTACTTAAATAATTTTTAAAATTCCAACCATCTTTCTTTCTTTCTGTCAAGCATAACTTCTTTTAAGTGTAATTTAAACAAATAACAAATTTAACATTATATTTTAATTTAAAATATTAAAATTATAAATTATTTTATTATTTTTTAATATTCAATTTTTTCAATTACACTATTTATATATTTATATTTAAAATAGTAACAGACACTACTTGACATCCTTTTTTATTATATATATATATATATATATAAGACTTAAAATACAATAGAAGTCTTAAGAATCTGGAAGGAGAAAAGTAAAGACGGATTGCGTGCAAAACGGTGTGGCGTCAAACTTGGTTTTTTTGGTGTGTCAAAGAAAAAAAGAAAAAACATTTTCACGTGTCAAAATTGGACTTGTTGTCTGACCCTTCCGGTAGTTGTCTTCCCATGACCTTGGGGGGTGGGCTGGTCTTTTATCTCAATTTTTTCAAAATTTTGAATATTTCATTTTTCTTCTAGAGAGTGATTCACCGCCGTCCGTTATGTTGCCGTACATTTCTGACCTGCTCCTATGATTTGTGCTGCTTTGGCTAATTAACCTTGAGGGTTTGATCAGAGATTTTAGCTCATATATATATATATATATATATTTATTTATTTAAATTTAAAATTTTTAATTTAAAAAAAAAATTTCAATATCATTGAATTAAAATTCATTAGTTTTCAAATAATTTTTGAACAATACAACATTTATCAAATGGCCATGAAGGCAGATCGCCAAGGCCAAAATGTTTCCTTTTCTTTTGGGTTAGGCATAACGAATCCAGTTACTTATAAAATACAAGAGAAATGCAAAAGTCGCATTATTTAATTATGATTATTAACTTGTATATTTATAATCTATATTTTAATTGTATAATTAATAATTATAATAATATAATATAAGTACTCTCATATTGACTAAGAGTTGTTAAGCCTTTTCACTTAAATGTTTTGACCAAGTCCTCACGCTTACAGTCTTAGGGCAGGCAGCTGGGCCTCATTGTGAGTAAATGAAAAAGGGGTTATTCTTATTATTTTAGAAAAAAGGGGATCTATCACCATGTATGGATTATGATTAGCTTGCATATGATAATGGAAGAACCAAATACATTTATTGATTGAAGATTCAATGTGTTTCTTTCCTTTTTGTCAATAAAGTAGAAAAAAGTAAGGTGGTATTCTACCATTTCTCTAAGGAGAATTGCATCCTATTAAAAAAGTAAATTTTGAGAAAGTATATTCAACTCTACTACTCAAATGCTTATCTGTGCATAATTATTAGTTCCATAGAATTAAAACGCATCTGTATTCTGTGACGAGTTGTAGATCATCTACAAGTTAAAAATATTTTGGTCAACTGAAATTGTTAGCTAGTGAGTAAATGAAGGGAAGAAAAAAGAAGAAAAGGGAGAGACTTTGTGTTTCCATTAAATTCTTTGTGCTAGCTGTTTACTGGCTGGCATATGCTTATGCGGGTGACGCTGATACAGATGGACTCTGTTGATCATCATCAGGATCCCCAAAAATCCGATTCAAGAACATGGCTAGACGAACCCCACCTTGAGCAATGCGTTTCATGACAATTGGCTTCCTTGAATTGAAGTAATCATCTGTGATCATGCCCACACAACACAAAAACTTGTTCGTGTTTATAGAATTGTAAGACACATGCATGCATGCTGTTGATGATGATGAGTTGTTGGGTTTAGCACACCTGCAAGAGTTTCACCATCCTTCACGCCATTGTATCCCCACTTGCAAGCTATGTTTATGCTCTCTGTTGCATACCTACACGCCACCCTCCAAAATATTCATCATAATTAATAGCAAAAATATTCTTAAATTTAAATTGCACAAAATATTATTATTAATACTTTCACCCTGTAAGATTGGAATGTTGATGAGGATGAATATTTACTGAATAAAGCATAGAATTAAAAGGATATATTGCCAGAAAATAGTGTAATATGAAAATAGATTTTCACTAGGAGTATTTAATTTGTTGGGAAAAAAATTATGTCAAAAAAACAGAGTAGCAGCAGAAAATTAGAGAAAAAGTGATTTGGTCAATTTCTTCCTATATCGCAAAAATTATTCATATTCTTACCAATTTTTATTTTACTTGACATAAGAGTTAACCGTGATTGATGAAAGGATTAGAAGGTTGAAATTAAACTAATCGTGTGTGTGTGTGTGTGAGAGAGAGAGAGAGAGATAGAGAGCTGACTTTGTTGGACATGAAAGAAGATCATCACAGTCCTTCCATGCTGGTATATCATCATACCATATTCCCTGTGCCAAGTACATATTGCAGATAGCTACACTTGCCAGATTCCATTCTATTTGTAATATGATAACCCTTTGAAAGGAATATATATATACAAATATTTCTTACACCAGTAAAGTTTGCCTCTATGGCTTCCTGAAGGAGGTCCATGTCATTTTCGTAGAAATCTTTCAGGGCTGTTTGGATAATCTCCCTATCCCAAACCTGTATCAGAAAGCAAATTCATTCAAAGCAAAACAGAAACATAATGATAGAAAACTCATTTGCTCCTCATAAAATGCACATTCCCTTGTGTGTATACATATAAGTCTACACCATTTTATCTTTTCCAAGGCACAAGTTAATAGGATCAAGAGAAAGAATTTACAACTCTGCCTATGGGATTAGCAATATGTGGACTTTTTTTTTTCGGTGAAGAGGGGGGGGTTCAGGACTAGATAAACTGCCTTGAAGGCTCCATCTTTTCGTCAATTTGATCAATATGACAAAAGGGATTGCATTAATTTGTGAGTTCCTATGAAGAAATTAGCAGATGGTGTTAGCTTAATAACAGATACTCACATGGTGAAGATTCGACTTGTGCCTGAACCAGCGCAATTCAACGGTATTCCCTCCTTCATCGCTGGTGAATCCAACATGCATTGGCTGAAGTAAAAACCAAGCAGAAAGATGATTAAGGTCTGAAAAAAAATGCCTTTATGTTAATACGGATGGGGGAACTTTGTCACTTCCCATAAGGCACATAATACCTGATGAATGTCTCCCATGAAGTGTGACAAGAACAACAAGGCTTCTGTCAAATTATCTGCCAAAAAAACGAACAAGGCAGAAAAACACTATAAACCATAGCCCATTTATATATTAGCAAATCTAAAAACGATCAGAATTTTTCCCTGATAGCCATTGAGGTTGCCTCTCCTTGGAATTCACTTGGCGGAAAAATCTAAATATCAAAAGGGATGAAGCAGAACCACAGAAAAGAGATATGAAGAGCCTTACAGCTGCGATCTGCAGACCCCTCCCTATAGTGCAAAAGCTGAGAGGTAAAGTTTTGAATGGCACCAGCAACACACATATCCTTCACACAGTCCCCTATTACAGGCGACAAAGGTTACATGAATTAAATTAGGAGACACAAATGCAGAAAAATAAACATTGCCTAATTTTGTGCCTAATAATTGGCATTAGCTGCTTACTTGGGTAATCAAATGTGCAAGCATTGTCTGGTGTGTCAATGAAGTGAAGTGAACTGGTCCACCTGTATCTGTACCAATGGCGGATTTGATCTGGCCAGATACAGAGTGCTGATAAGTCGCCGTTGACACTGTGAGGTAAGAAATTTTCAACAGCATGAGCAGCCTCAGGTCCTAACAGCCTCTGCCAATTGAAACATTGAAAATTGTGAGCCATTATTCAGACATTCACATAGAAACCTTGCTTTTGGACTTTTAACATATTGTGGACAAATTTGAGTCAAAGGGTGATCCAATTGTTCCTTTAAGTCAAAGGGGGTTTGGTCCTGCCAACAAGATTTTGTTCTTTCTATTGGGGTGTCCTGAATGTGATTCAAACAAAATTTCTTTAAATCAGCTTCAAAATAAAGCCTCTAAAATCTTACGTTTTAGCATTAATTGGTATTTTAAACATGTGAACAGAACTAATATTTTATTACTAATGATTTAGAGAAACAAATCTGATTGTTTAACTGTAGTCATTTTTTGGTCTATTAACTTTTAATGTATTAAGATTGTGTTTTCTCTGTTTTTTTTTTCTTGTTAATTTAAAATCCATCCAATTTATCAAAAAAAAAAAAAAAAAGGTTCTCTAATAAAAGTATTTCTATCCATTTTTATTGGAGTAGAAAAGGCCATAATTATTTCATATTTTCAATCTCAAAATCATAGACTTTTGATTTGACCACGGGGACGACCCCAAAGCAATGAAAAACTGATGTGAACATGACAATACCTGTGCAATCCGGCATGTCATTATGTGACCCTCCTTGCTCCAGCTGAGGGCTCCGGGAAGCAAAGTGGAAGCCAAACCCACCAGCAAAACAAATGTGAAAGAAGACATATTCAACATTCCAATGCTTTCCATCCTCTAATTTTCTTATTTTTAATCTAGTCTATGCTTTCCGCAATATCAGGAAACATGACAAACGGAGCAAGCCCCAAGAGAATGACTTAAATACAATGTTTATTACAAGCTATCATGTGCACTGCAAGTAAATGGGCTGTCATTGAGTACAAGCATTAGATCGCAAATTTTTAGTGCCCTTAAAGTTAACTTTTTTTTTTTTTGTTTGTTTCTCACATGCGAAAAGGGTATATTCTGGAATATTTAAAGCATCCCAGCCATGAATTGGAGCATAATGCATGCTTCTTATCACTTGCTGTCAAAGAAAGTAAGACCAATGAATTAGGTAAAAGGGGGTTATTGAGTGCAAGGATTTCCTGCTGAACTTGGGATGAGGCCTTTATCCTGATCCTGTGTTGTGAATCTGCATCTCCTCATGTTTGAGAAATTCCTAACTCCATAAGTGAAAATGCAGAGGAATTTCAGATTGGGCGAGCCTTTTCCCACAATAGGCAATGGAGATGGGAAGGACTCATCTAAATTGTCAGGGAATTAACAATGATGAGGAACAAAACATTCTTCATTAAGCAAAGAAATCCAAGTAAACTGCTAATTGTTGCATGACGTCAGGTTGTAGATCAGCATGCCTCAAAACCTGATAGCTTCCATGGCATGCAGACTGTTGGCCACAGGCAACAGGCTGCATTTAGTTGGCAATAAGCTTGACTAAAGATACTTAAAAAGAAAGTACGATGGGGAAGAAGGGAAAAAAGAAGAGAAAAAATCTAATGAAATCTTCAGCTTTCTCTCATCTGGTGTCATCGATAAATTCATTGCTTGCAAGAAAACCCCCGGAGTCCTTACTTAGATGAAACTCCAATGCAGTCCATTAAAGACTAACGATCAGAAAGCTGGCCTCCAGAACTGCTTCTCCCTTGCTACATCAGTATTTCGCTGCACATCCAACATTTGCCTCATAAGAAAAACTTGAAAAAATTATAATAGATCCTTCAGCTTATATCAGAAATGAAACTTAGAACCTAAGATCTCATTTACCTGCTCTGCAAAACATCTGCACAAAATTTCTTCGATAGACTGATTTTTAATGAATTTCAAGTCAAATTACCACATGGGTACTGAAGATCACATTTTGACCCGCTTGTGGTGCTTGTATCAGATGCCCTAATCAGGTCTCTATACCTCTATTTGAACAACAGATTACGGAGTCTTTAATTTAACACAAGTAGTACCTTTTAGAGTACTTCCAGGGGCCGTGTTCCTGTAGGCGAATTTGCTGGCCAAACTAATGCTTTCAGAAGCGTACCGCAAAATTTACGATAAAAAATAACTTTAAGCTGTGAGTATCATTTTAAGCAAATCCAGTCTGTCAGTTTGAACAAATCAAGCTCTTGCCACTTTGTTTAATCACTTCCCATCAATTGGCAGTGAAATCCAATGAAACATGTCCTATCTGCTACGTGCATGTGGCTGCCTGTGACAGAAATCAATAAGAATAGATTTTCTTTTTGGTGCATGTGATCAGATGAATTGCCCATTCACGGCAGACACCGTGTATTGGTCAAACTAAGCCCCAGTTATTAAGCGCACAATTGCAATTGAATTGCAGCACCTCCTCTGTCAGCACATGAACAATTTAAAAGTGGCATCAGATAGCGAAGTACATCCTTGCAAATGAAAGAATGTGGCCAGGACCTCACAGGTTTGGATACACTGTGCTGTCATTCTCAAGATATTCCCAGAGTGGCAGCTGGTTGGACCAGTCCTCCTATTGCATGTCCGTGCACTTAAATGTTTGGAGTTGAAGGCTACAAAGTATTTGTCCCTCGTGGGGGACACTTGTTAACTTGGTTTGCAATTGCTTCTTAGGATATAAAAAGAATTTTCAAGCTCATGATCCACATAGAGTCGGGAGGATTAGCGTTGAACGCCAGAGGCAGGGTAACTGATTGCCGAGCTGTCACTTTTAGGCAAGACATCAAGGGAAAGGACATAGAGAAATACAGATTGAGAACTCTTCCAACAAAGGATGAATTTGAGATGTCTACCCTGATTGATGAACTGTAGAAACAACTTTGCTATCTTATCTCTTACATCTCTTATAGAAATCAAACTGTGGTTGGAATATGGGACCATACTGCTTAAGTTTCGTTGTTTTCCTAATTGCCAAGTGCTTACCGCCAAATTGCAGTGTCTCCATTTTCCAATTCACAAAATCATTATTTCTTGTGCGTGTACAGAATCAAAAAATTCCAGGATCCAGGAACGAATTAGCTTTTTATACATTTTTCAGACTTCTGCATATAAAATGAACTTTTACTCACTCAATAGCTTCCTTTCTTTCACTTCTGTGTCTTTTGGCTCTTGGACAAAGAGAAGGCAACTTTACGTGCACCAGTTATAGGTTTATATTGTTATTGGCCTAATTCATAATTTAATCTATGAACTTGCCTTCAATTATTACTTTCATCTCCCAAGTTTCAAAATTCCTGATTTCTGGGTACAATGAACAACAAAGAAAGCAGACCAACTGGTATCATCCCTTAATTTTGTGAAGCTACATCTTAGGTTGGCAAATACAAGGTCGTCCATGCATACTACACTGCCGGTTGAGCCTCTCATATCAGTCAAAGCATTTTCTCGGTCTGAAATACCAGTCGCTCTTGGCAAGACATCCAAATATGACAATGGCAAGAGGCATGCGAGGTCCTCTTGCATACTACAATGTCTTGTCATCTTCATTGCAATATTTAGTATATATAGGTTGAGTATAGATGCCTTTATCACCTTTTCCCCAAAGACAATGTGTACTTTCTGACTGGGACCTTTGATTTCACATCTTGCGCGGAAATATACACATTAAGAAATTTACAACCACTTTCAACAGGTTAAACATGTTAGCCAAATAGCAAATATTCACAGAATTGGTCAATAACGAGGGTGAAACAATATTTCAAGTAATTTAAAACGGTTGGTTCCCGTGCACTCATGCAATAAAACCCAACAGATGGAGAAAGAAAAAGAAGGCAAAGAACATGCTGGGTAGAGATGAAGAAAAGAAAGAAACAAGACGGTACAAAAACAGAATAAAGTTTGAAAACGGAAGGAGTCCCAAGAGGGAGAGTCACTGGTTTAGAGCCTCACGAGGGTAAAGATTTATGAAGCCTAGGAATGATGAGCATGTGTGTTGAGCCTTAAGTGGTTCTTCTACTTAGTTTTAATATTTTGTTTAATTATCTATTTTTTTGCTGAACATAGCTAAGGCACATCCGCAGCAACCAACAGAGGCACCAGAGCTGCTATAATTTCCTAACTGAAACTAATAAGAGCAAGAATTCCCAATGGTTTGCAGTTAGCATTTTCTTTTTTCTAAAATTTTTTAAGCACAAAAAGTCAACAACTGCAACTTATTATAATGAGCAAAACCATACTTTAGAACCAATGTAACTAATCTCTACTGTTTTAACAATCTCCACAATATGTTGAACATAACTAGACACCAAGAACACAGAAGAACTACATTTTTCTGCAATGCTCTACCTCTCTTCGTTTTCATTGGAAAACCATCAACCAGGATAAAGAACTAACCATCACTGCAAAACTAGACAGGGTTAACAGGAAGCAGCACCACTGAATTAGATGATGAAGAGGCCAATTGTCCATGGAGATTCCACCTTATAGCAGCTAGCCATCAACAAATTCATCCTTCTTAATGTTACCACAGACATTACACTCTAGGAAATTAGACGGATTACAATCTGATGGGGGCAAAGGAGCCAGGGTGCCCCAGCAATTTTCTCTATTACACATGTATCTCAAGAAGAAATAGGAATGAGGGAAGTTGTTGGAATCATTGTTGTCCAAGGTTGTATCGGTCATTGGTTCAACACATTCCTGATCCATCATCATCTCATTCTCATCCTCATTGCCAATATCAAGATTGTCATCATCATCATTGTCATCATGATTATCATCAGCATCGGACCAAGTAGCTTCTACTTGGCAGCGGTCACAGTGACAAGTGAATCCATAGTCCTCTGCTAATCTTTTCTGTCTGGTAGCAAAATCCCAGTTGACAGGAAAATAGCTCAAGCAGATCTCCCTTCCTTCTGGGACATCATGGATCATCCTAACAACGATGTCGGTGTTATTATTACAAGTTGTATCAGCAGAGTCAACATAATCAAACCTGCAGGCATTTGGGAGGCAATCATGGTTGAAAAGCGCAGCCTTTGGGTAAATACCATAAGCACGAACAGACCTATCACCATTGTACAAATTCTCCATCAAGCCAAATGCGTTGATCTTGTCCTTGGCCAACAACAAGGAAGTGAGTTCCAAAGAAAAGGAGCAAACTTGAAGTGGCAGAGGAGGGCAGAGTGCGGAGACAAGTGAATGGAGAAAATGGGCGAATGGGGCATCTTCATCTTGCGCATGGCCTTGAAGGGACAACAAAGACTGCCAGTGAGGAGGGGAGACCAGAGCAAGATTGTAGGCGGCAACGAGGAAGCGGGCTTGGGCATGGCGTTCCAGGGGCTGCTGATGGAGGAGATGAGAAGAGGAGTCACGCAGGCGGCTAAGAGCATGGCAGACCCAAGGAGAATGGGAGGAGGTCAAGGCTGCTGAGAGGCAATTAGAGCTGCAAAAATGATGCTGAAAGCAATTAGGACATGGGGTCTGGGAGGACGACTGTGGTTGGATTGTTCTGAAGCAATTGTCACAGTACAACGAGGAGGAGGTCGATTGCTGTTGTTGTTGTTGTTGATGGGTTAAAGGTAAAGCAGAGTAGAGAAGGATTGGGGAATCTCTGAGCACAATTTGGCCTCCTCTCAGCGGCTGAGAGGACACCACCGCCCTTCCCCTACCTGGGATCTCCTCCATTCTCACTAGTGTTTTCTTAGTGCTTTCCCTGTCCACATCCACACCCTCCATCTCTCTCTCTCCCTCTCTCTCTCTCTCTCTCTCTCTCTCTCTCTCTCTCTCTCTCTGATTCTTACTAGGGTTTTAGGTTTACCAATTTTATTATGGCCAGGTCGTCCTGCTATTTAAATTAGATCCTGTTTATTATATAATATAAAACTATAAATAAATTATACTTTTATAAAAAAATTAGAAAATTAAAATAAAATTTTAATATTTTTATTGATTCAAATTTTATTTTTTATAAATACATTACCTTAAAAAAATTATAATAACATATATTACGTGAGTTTCAAATATATAATTACAATTATTAATAATAATTTTTATATTTTAAAATATATAATATATAATAATTATATATTATATATCATATATTATATATTTAAATTATATCTATTTATTTTTTTCAATAAAACTCTTCATATTACATTAATAATTTATGTATTTAATTGTTTGAAACTACTGTAAAAAAAAAGCCACCAATTTAGGTGTATCTTGTTGAATATTTGTTTAGATAGTTAATCAAACAAGATATTTGTTTTATAAGTATAATAAAGATAATAATATTAAATATTTTATTTAAATAAATATAAAAATAATATTTTTTAATAAATTAAATTTTTTATAATATTTAATATTAATTTAAAATACATAAATTTTTAGATGATAATTTTTGTTTTCTACATGCTAATATTCATGTAGCAATATTTGTAAAATTTAAGTGCTACAATCAAAAATTAAAGAAATTGTATTTTTTCAAAAACAAAAAGCTTAAATACTTTTTTTTTTAAAATCTAAAAACACCTTGGATATATTTTCTTAAATCAAGGTACATTGGATTTCCACTCTAGAGAGAGAAATGGCACTGAGAGCAGCTGTCCTCCGCCACGTTCGGATTCCCATAGGAACCGCAGCGGTCGTGGTACCCAAATCGCAGCCATGGAGCCTCGGCGGCTCCTTCCGGTTACTCTCATCACACGACGACCATCTCACAAAACAAGAGGTGATCGAAAGAGTCCTCGAAGTGGTCAAGTGCTATCCTAATGTCGATGAATCTAAGGTATTTTTGCTCATTTTTAATTTTCCTTTCAATTTTTCAAAATCTTCTTCTTTTTTTTGGGTGGGGGGTCCTTTTAGTATAAGTTTGCTTTAGTTGAATTGTGGCAAGTTTTTGATTTGAATGGCGTGTTATGTGGAGGCTGTATTGTTTCAGTTCACTTTGGGAAGATTGGATGAAGTATTAAAGTGAACCAATTTGGAGCACGAAAAATTGTGATGATTGGGAAAATTTGGGTTTATTGATAGGAACATGTATATGTAAAATTGGAGAATTAGATGGCCAGTGCGAGAGCTAAAGTATGCTAGAAAAGAAGAGTTCATGTGGTGAGAATTAGAGAATGTTAAGGATCAAAAATTGGAGTTTCGGGTACTGGGCTGGCGTTTGTGTGATTGAGGGCCTTCTTGAAATAATGCCTAAGAAATTTTTGTATTTGGATCAATTGAAGATGACTCCAAATGTTAGTTCTATCGTACATTTTGTGCTTGCAAGAGGCAATGTTAGAAGGGGTATCTTTGTTATGCTGCGTAAGAAAATGAAAGCCTTTGAAGGGACAATATACAAGTTAGAAGTTCTTTACATGTACCCATTTCCTCAACTTGTTGGTCACTATTAGTTCTGAAGGGAAAATAAATGCTTTGGGTCATTTATGCTGGATTAACATGTGATAAACCAATCTGATTTGAGTGCTTGAAAAAGAATTGCCGAGGATAATTTGCTGGCGGTATCTATTTCCATTGAAGGCTTCGAAGTTTTCTTCCTGTATTTTATTCTCTAATTGTTATTGTGTACTTTATTCTAAAACTTATGCTATTTGGACTTGTATTTTAACGAAACATTCAAATTAGTGGTGGAACAAAATCTCTCAAAAGTTCTGAAACATAGCCAAGTCTGACCTCCAGACATTTATTAGGATTCAGTGCTCATACCTGACTTCAAGCAGCGTCCCCAACATGAAATTTGAGCCTATTGTGTTAATTTCTCACTTGATTGTTCAAGCATGACCTGTAGATAATTAGCATCTTCTACTTTAGTCGTTTCTCTCTCGTCCTCTTTTTCTTTCTTCCTCTCTTTCTGTTTTTTCAGCTTGTTTATTGAGCTTAGAATTCACTGGATATTGTTTTCTTGTTGTGCTTATGTGAAGCCTTGAAAAATAATTGCAGAGGATGATTGTCGATATATATGTGTATGTATGTATGGAGGATTCCTTCCTATATATGTGTATAGCACCTTTGTGTTAATGGCTCTGTTGCTCTTCTAATTTGATTGTTGGTCTCTCCTCTCCTGTATTCTTCTCCAACTGTTTCTTTCTTTCAGTGCTCTGTGCTTTTTTGTGGTGTCTGTGAAGCTTATAATTCACTGGGTTTTGGTTTCTCGTTGTGTTAATCATGAATGGGGCCATGTTTGTGAGGCTTGCATAATGTAAAAACGAATTCATTCAGAATTCAGTATGTCTGAAGAGGATAACTCTAATGAACTTTTGGCAGATAGTAACGCCCAACAAAACATTTTAGATGGTCTAACTTGTCTTTTGGAGTTTTCTGTCTTTTGGTTCCACATCCTTGGGATGTAGTGTTGGAACTTGATACCAGTTTATCTGGTTGCATCAGGACAGCTTATAATTGTTGCCATTTCCTTGCCCCTTAATGAGCCTTATGCTACTCTACCTCATAATGCTTCAAGAGAGTACTTAATTATTTATCTTGCCAGCCATCATCATCTCCCTGCATGTCAAACAGTTTAGTGACATTAATCCTTCCTCAACAACTCTCTGCAGGTGACTCCTGAGGTACACTTCCAGAAAGACTTGGGCTTGGACAGTTTGGACAATGTGGAGATTGTAATGGCTCTAGAGGAAGAGTTCAAGCTGGAAATTCCTGACAAGGAAGCAGATAAGATTGATTCCTGTAGTCTTGCTATTGAGTACATTTATAATCATCCAATGGCTAGTTGATTTAAATGTGAGTTTCTCTCTCTGAATTTTATGGAAAGACAGGGAACATCTGCTGTAAGCTTCTTTCAAACTTGTTCGGTTTTTGTATGAAACTCAATCCTTGTGGTGGGGAGGAAAATAATCTCAATATGTTTCGTAAATCAGATGACTTTTTATGTTGCTACTTCAAAGTTGAAAAGTGGTTTCTCGGTGCCATGTACGGGCAACTTTTCTGATTGCTAGGCATTTTTGTTCACATAAAAGAACACCCAAATTTAACTTTTCACGATGCTTTATAGGCATCGAAACAATTACTCGTCTGGACCCATCCAAAGTCCAAACATATTATTCTTATGAAGTAAGTTTGAAAGACTGATTTGTTGTTGTGGTTACTGTACATAATCACTTGTGCTTTCCTGCATCAGTCTTGGCATTCAGTTTTCTGGTTCAGGAGGCAAGGAATATTTCTGGTTTCTTATACCATGAATGTCTCTTTATTCTCTCTAGTTTTCCGTTCCATTTTTCCAGTCCACATCCTAGACAACGAGGGGCTGCTGGCCTTTTCCTTTTGCATGGCTATTATTTCTGTTCTTGCAGTTTTTTCTCCTCTTTCATGTATAGGCCAAATGAAAACTAGAGATTTCTCTCTCTCATTTTAAGTAAGACGTGTCTTTTTCCAAACATTTATGTCAAAACGCACTCACATTATTGCACATTCCTACATGAATCTAGCTTTGGTGTCATACTGAATCAAAACCCACCACTTGGTCATTGAGTTTTGCTTTCTCACATGTTGCCAATGGAAAAAGTTCCAGTTGTAGATTCCAATTAGTCACATCTTCATCTCTCTCTCGCTCTCTATTTTGACTTAATTCCAGTTGTAGATTAAGTTTTTAACTCCAGAATAAGAATCGCAGATGGTGATCTTTTTTATATTTTGTGTCTGAAAGTCCATTTAATGGAATGTGTTCTATCGTAATGCATTGCTTCTTTCTGTTTAACTGTTGGCTGTTTGGATGCAATAAATGGATCCCCATGGAAGGAAGCATCTTGCTTTTCTTCAATCAACTTCCGAAACTGTCAGTATTCTTTTGTTATCCTCCATTGGCCACTGAACTCTCCAAAATGTGTGATTCTTGATGCGTTTTATTTTTTTCACGAAGAATATAAACCGTGACACCAAACGATGCCCCCCCCCCCCCAAAATGTGCTGTACCAAAATATTCTATGCCAATAACCGTTTTTTCACTTCTTTGGTAACCAAAAGTCAAGGTCCGTTCTTTTTAGCAAGCCTCGGAAAATTCTCCATGTAAAGCGAATTCTCCAACTTGGAGAATGTTAATGCAAGTCCATACGATGAATATCACTTCCACGATGTGAAAAAGAAAGAAAAAAGAAAACAGAACAAAACAAAAACAACTAGAAGTTAAAAACCCTTCAACTAAAGGAGAAGGTGGGTGAACTATTTACCGACAACAATTGTGAGAACAATGTAGTTTTAAATTCTAAGACAAGATTAATTAGAGGTGCCCTTTACTCCAGGTTTGCTTCCAAGCACATAAATTGCAACTCGTTCTTGTGACAAGTTATTGTCACACGGGAAACATGGAAACTTAGGACACTTTTACTTTAAGCAACAAATAATTCATAATCGTACACTGGAAAGCACTTGACTTTTGGATTCTACAATCTTCTGCCGTTCCTGTTTACTTGTTTTTTCGTCCCATTTAATAAGCTAATCTTTCTGAGCAATAGAATAAGATCAAAAAGATCAAGTGATCAACCAGAAAATCTTATACAAAGGGGATAGTTAAACTCATATCTTCACGATTTCCTCTTATAATGTGGTCAAAGCACATGTGCTTCTTGAGTAGAGTCCTCATAATAATTTTACAAACTCAGGAGCACAATTCACTCTGTTTTTCTTCTTGAACAGGCAAGTACCAATTCAAAAATAGACCACAAGAGAAGATTAGTTAGAAGTCACCCCTTCTTCATGTTTGGTTCAATGTCATGACAAACATTGTCAATTTTTTTTTTTTATTCTTATTAATCTTCTTTAATTAATTAGTTATTGTTACTAGAAGAAAGTAATTAATAATATATATTTAATATATATGAAGATAAAATAATTTATTTATTATTGATCAAAAT
Organism: Kandelia obovata; assembly: GCA_021464305.1. Lineage (NCBI taxonomy): Eukaryota > Viridiplantae > Streptophyta > Magnoliopsida > Malpighiales > Rhizophoraceae > Kandelia > Kandelia obovata. The sequence continues at coordinate 530,421 of CM038485.1, read as the reverse complement.
AGAACTTATGCAACAAAATACTTATTTATTTTTTGTCTTATTAATCTTTTTTCTTATGTTCTTATCAATGAAAAGTAATGTATAACATGTAATTCACGCGTACAAAGACAAATAAATTATTTTTAATTGATAAGACAGATAATTTTTATAATTAATATCAACTTTTATCTTTTTTCTTTTTATTTTCTCTACTTCATTCTCTCTTCAGTTTTCTTTTTCTTTCTCTTTTATGCTTATGTCTCTCTTTAAACTCTTTTTCTTTCTTTTTTTTTTTTTTTTTCATCTATCACTTTTTATCTCTTTTCTCGGATCATCTTTTCTCTTTTGTATCTATCACTTTCTTCCATCTCTTCCAGTTCTTTTTCTCTGTTTTGTTTTTTTCATCTCTATCTTCATCTTTTTCTTTAATTTTTATCTCTCTTTTCCAGCTTTTTTATTTTTCTCTTCCTTCCCCATCTCACTCTTACAGCTCTCCCCTCTCTCTTTTTTAGGCTTTTATTTTCTTTTTGGTTAATGAGGGACTAATGAAAAACATAGAAAATAACTTACTTTAAAGTTATTTTATAGGAAAATATTTTTCGTTAATTATATATTTTACGCAAACAAACTGACCCTGAGAACAAATTGAAATTGATGGACTAGTTAGGTGAACAAGCAGTACAGAATGAACAAAGTTGACAAAATCAACGGAGCATATTAGTGATGGAAAGAGCTATGGCAGACAACTGAAATGCATCATTGTTCCTTTTTGTCAGTGGTGAAACTGCTGCATCTTCTTTTTCCTTGAAACCATCTTCACAAGTAGTGGGGGCATCCATAACTGAACTCAGCTCAATGTTGGCATCTCCATAGAGCTCGCCCTTGTAGCTTTTCATGGCTTCTGTTAGAGTTGGGACGGCATCAGAATACAGCTCTAGGCAATCATTTAAGCATGCCCTCATATATGGCTTCAAATTCTTGTTCTTCAACAGATGCTTGACATAGCGCCTGGTGTCTGTCACGTTGTGTCTGATTAATTTGATGGAGATGAGACCGAGCTTGCGGAGATTAGCACAGCTGCTACCTGGAGCTGGTCGGAGAGAAGTTACACAGAAGTTGTAGCCAACATTTGGGTCATTTTTTGCACAGGACTTGCATGTTTCATGGATTAGGTTGTTTGCTGAAATGGCATGAAGAGTGAAGATAAACAAGAGAGAGATGAGGATGGAGAAGTAATAGAAGTTGGGCCTCATTTTCTTCTGTGGGGCTTCAATTGAATCCCTCTGTGTGTGTGTGTGTGTGTGTGTGTGTGTGCTCGCGCTCCTTGAGAGATTTTTTTATAATGCTTTGGAAGATGTTTTGTTGTTATATGTGTGCAGCTTGGATTGTTCCTGCAGGCAGTTTGGACAGTTTCTTAGATAATGTCAAAGGAGGAATGTTGAGCATAATTCTCACGCTATAAATACATTTTTACACACACACACACACACACACACACACATTATTGAGTTCTAAAAAATCTGAATTTTCTCTACGTTTTGAGAGGGTAATTGAGATTTTATTAAAAAGTTGCGAAATTGATAACTTTCAACATTTTACTTGAAGGGAACTCCAAAAATAGGCAATTGGGGTTTTCTTTTGTGGTGAGGTTTACCTGCTGGCTAAAACTATTTTCCCTATTTTGAATCTTACTGCGAGGATGGGCCCCCACGAATGGAGTCCTTGCTGGTGTTGACTTGACAGGCAGTGAAGTTTTTGTTTTTCTTTTTCTTTTTCGTTGGACTATCTAAAAGAAATGAAAGGTCCCTTCTTAAAGACTTAAAAATTTCAGCGTTCTTTGCACATCTCATTAGATTGGTAAAACAAACTGATTTTCTTATCTCAACAATAACAGCCAAAGAAATGTGTTATCCAGAGGCTAATCAAAGCAACGAGGATATTACATGCAAGCAACAGGCACAACAGGCTTCATCTTATTGCCCTTTTTCTGGAATGAAAGCTCTCTGCACGCAATCGCCAATTCTCCTCCTATGTCCACATATTGCAACAGATTTAAGGTCCCATCTCTTTCTCTGCTCGTAAGTCCACGTGATTTGGCAGCCATTGAAAACGCAGTTCTTGTTAAAGACGAACGAAAATAATAACTGGGAAATTGATGGCAATGTTAATGGTCCACGAAATTTACATAATTAACATTTTAACAAAAGTTGACACAATTTCACAAGTTAGGTTCAGTGACACCATATTTTGATCACGAAAAATCTTTTTCGAGCAAATCGCAGGTTGTTAGCGATCATTTACAGTATGTTATGAGGCTATAGGATGCTAATTGGCTAACCACTTTATTTAGTACATTTTGTGAAAACGATCATTTGATTGTCGTACACGTTAAGGCTTTTGGAAGTTGACAATCAAACAGTGAAAACACAAAATCGACTGTTTTCAAATGACTTGAGAAATGAAAAATCAACAAGAAAGATAAGGCAGTAAAGATTGCACTTGATTGACGGTCAGGCAAGACTTTTCCTGAAGTATGCTTTTGTCTGAAACCATTAACAATAAATGAATTTCTGCAAGAGACTATCTGCTTCCTTTGCTTTGAGTTTTTTTTAACAATTTGGTTTTGCCGAATTTGTGCAGTCAAAATGCATCTTAATTAACTTAGAAGTAGCACAAACAACCACCATTTTCAGTTTCCCACCAATGTTTGTCATGGGATGTTTCATGAGACTGATATTGTTGGCAAGAATTACTCATGAGGACTAAAGAAAGTTTAGAAGGAAGAAAATGAAAAGGACAGGCACACATATGAACATTAATTATGAAAGTGAAGTTCAACAAAACACATGAAGCCAATTACCACGAGGGAATAATGGAAAATAACAGCTTTTTTCTTTTTCTTTTTCTTTTTCTTTTTTGGTTGGTTGGGGGGGGGGGAAGGAATGGATTATATTTTGTAAAAAGATTCAATTCAATTTGATTTAAATCCTCAAATTCCTTGATTTAGTATAATATGTTAGGGTAGGAATTCATTTCTCATTTTAAGAAATATATCAACTTGCATCAATTATGAAACTAAAAGGAAAAAATAAAATCAAACTCAGGTATAAAATTCTTTAGATTATCGAACTAAAACAACAACAAAGAACAAAACAATTCTACAAAACGATCAAAATTGAAAAAAAAAAAACAGAAGGTATAAAAAAATATTGAAACTCCAAAATCTTCTTCACTTTAGGCTCAACACCATAACATGCTTTCAACTGGGATTCTTACCGTCATCAATGTTAGAATTAGAGAATTATTTAAAATTATTTATTAAATATTATTTTTCATAGAAGAACCTTTGCCCCACTATTATGAAACAAAGATTATGTAAATTTTCTCATAATAAAAAAATAAACTCATTTAATTATAGTTTGAATTACTAAAAATTAAATTTTTTAAAAATTTATAATTTTTCAGAATTGGTCTCAAACCATGTGTGTTGTCGTTTTTTTTTTTTTTTTTTGTGAAAATAAAACTATATGCGAAAGATCCATTTTTTAAATGATCAGAGAAAAGCTACCATTTTCCCTCACACACACATATAAATGTATAGTAGCTTATGGGGTATTTGGCTCCAAAAAAAAAAAAAAAAAGGGGTCTTTCGAACTCAATTAAAACAACCTTTTTTGACGTATGTTTTTATCCAACAATAACTATGTATAATTACCAACTAAATCAGAAAACACGACTTATTTATAATTTTAAAAATCTACCAACAATTAATAAATTTGCATGCAACTTCCTTATGGATTACGGTAATTTTAGCTTTTATTGTGCATTAATCCAAAAAAAATAAATACCCTTAATTGTCTAATCTATCCTTCTCTTGCCTCATATTTTGTGGATTTCCATCTCCCTTCTATCAATTTCAAATATTAACATTCAAAATTTCACATATAATGTTTACCTTTTCATTTCATTCACTATTCTCTTTTAACCTTTTTTTTTTTTTTTTTATAACCCTTTTGTCCACCTGAACATGGCATGCCACGTCACCCGCGTCCCAAGCTGTATCCACGTAATTCCAATAGAACTTGTTTTTTTTAACATCTACTCTAATAGTATATATATATATATATATATATATGATCAATTAATACAAATTACATTCTTAAAATTTTGGAGAACTAGAGCTTCTTCGTACCAATATGTAATGCCATTTTGTTTAAGGGAAAGAAAAAAGTTAAAAAGAAGAAGGAAAAACAAAGTAGTAACATACAAATTGGAGAATGGCTGTTAAGATAATTCGGAAGCATGGTGCACTATAATTCAAAGATAAATTACATGGTGCCATTGTGACTTTCATCAAGGCTTCTTCCATTGCAGCAGCAACCATAATCAGTTGCTGCAGAGAGCTTCCACAGCAAAGCTTTTTCGAACTCCAGGGCAAGGATCACTGAGGTTAGCAGTCGATACACGGATCGAACATTCTTCCTGGCCAATGCATGCCTGCAATTCCATCCAAACGATTGAAGGGTGGACAGCAAAAATGGAAGTGAAGTGACCAAGGAGAATCACTGGAAGCAAATATACTGCAGTTTAACAAATTCATGCCAAATGCAAAGATACACACAACTTGGCAATCCCACATCTAAAGCTACAGCACTCGTTTGAAGTTGTATCAGAAGTCTGTTTTACCTTCTGAACAATTGGCATGACCCCAGCATGGCAATTCCCTAGACTGAATGTGCCGCAATGTCCTTCAGGACTTCCAAAGCTAGCAAAGCTGATGGAGGCTATGTGCCATCCTTGCTCACAGGTGAGTCGAACTTCAGGGATTTGAGACATGGAGTTTGCTTCCCAAGAATCAACCGGTGGAGGATCTTCCACTGACACAACTGAACAAATCTCTTGGCCAGTTTTTGTTAGCACAAAAATCATTGAAGGGTCACCTCCAAGCTCTTCGTGCAGAACTAGTAGATTCTCGCCAGGATGAACCCAAGAGCGTGGGACATGGTACCTAATGCAGTATTGGTACTTGTTAATTTCTTGTATAGAGTATATATGCTAAGCGGAAATGTGAGAGAAATCAATTCATTGGAAATGGTAATCCAACTAAACTCATCCAAATTTGCTTCAAGAGTAGAAATTTTATGCAGTGGTAGGAGGAAATACAAAATGATAAAAGACTTAAACCTTGCATCACATCATTAACAAACTGCAGGTAACAAGCTATAACTAGTAGTATACATTGTCTTACAGTGTTTGAACAGGTTGACCACATTTCTGTTGACATTTAGATGAATCATAAGTTCCTCTATAGTCACAATTTTCAGGGCAACCATCTGATGGTGAGAGATTGGCAGGCCAATATCGCCCGATGTTCTGTCTATTCACCCATGCTTGACCCTTCCCCATACTTGTGAGATTTAAAGCTAGTGGTCCCTTCCCTTCAGGAGCAATGAATGTAGTCTAGGAAAGGGATGAAACATTAAGACAAGGAAGCAACGGTCAAGTTTATGTGAGTAAGAGTCCTGTGCACTGAGATTATTGGCGAGTAAAGAAGATATGAAAACCCAATTTGGCATGTCAATCAGTGAACTTTCACCACAGGACATTGCATGCATCCCATTACCTTGTACCATATCAAACTCTTGTTGATAGGTAAGGAAGCACCCTGAGTCCACAGTGAACTATTTGCTTGACTGACATTATCTAGCCCCAAATATTCCCCTTCAGTTCCTACCTGGAAAGAAGAAAAGAAGAGTAGTAGGATGACAAGAGCAAATTCCAGGACAAGAAATTTCACATCTCTTTTCTCAGTGAAGCTTATGAAGTAATAATAGCTACATATTCAACTTGCCTTACCTAGATATATTGAACTGCCAAAGAGAACTGCTTACTTGATAGGTCCATTTTCTGGCAGAAAGATCATCGGAGATGTTACTTAAATCAACGAGAAACACATTGAAAATGCCTGCTCCTTGAACATCAAACCATGGTCCATAGTTCTGGAGTATAAAGGAAGAAAAAGAAACTTGAATTTATTTGCAAGAACTAGAGCTTCAAAATAACATCTGCCCAGAATTTTATACATGTTCTGGACTTCTGATTAATATAAGAAAAAAAGTGGGTGCACGATCCGGTGACTTCATGAAAGTATACTTGCAGTAAATCCAGCACCTGATTTCAAATTCTGTTCAGGAATCTTTTTACCTGTACGCCAACCATCATACTTAGGATATCCAGTTTATTCTTCCCTCTGTTAAGCCTAACTTTCCGAGTGAGAATAAAGTTTGCCTCGTCATGATTACCATATCCAAAACCTGCAAGTGGACAAAGGGCGTCAATTTCATAATCACACACATTGACACAATCCAAAATGCATTGGAATGAATCATGATCGAAATGCAATAAAGCAACGTTCCAAATCTCTTCAACAATGCTGAAAACAATGGAGCAAGTAATGGTTAACAAGTGTAGCATTTTGGAATAAGGAGTATGTGGGTATGTCGTATATATATTATAGAAATCAGCATACAAAATTTATGTCCAATTGCATCAGACAACAAAAAAGAGGATATACCTCAACGTAGGAATGCATACATAAGCTAATTAACATAAATGGAAGTCCTGGTACGCTTTCTGATATGAAATAAGGGAAAGAAAAGAGGCCATCAGAATTGAAAGTGCAGATGATACTTGAATTGTGCTTAAATTGCTAACTTATGGGCAGACGGCACATCTATGAGCATTAAGAAGTTGCAAGGTTGGATTTACTTATGATTGCTGGCTGACTATATAAAAATTAGAGTGGCCAAGAAAACAACCAAAGAGGAGGTTGTAAATACATGTAAGACCAAACTCTATATGTATTGCAACTTTTTGAATCACAAAATCGGAGCAAAGTCTTGGGTTTAAACATCATTAACGCTAAATCTTCCTTCGAACCTCTTCAATGAAACAAACTCAAAAAACACTATTTCTTGAATTTTGACATCATAATGCAATGAAAATCCTCTCCCAATTACTGAACAGGACACCCACCTATGAGCTCCTTGTTCACAAAAACAAGTGCAGCATGGCCCAAGCTCTCTACATTCAAAATAACATCATTGGATTGATCACCTTTCACATTAATACTGTCAGCAAGAAAAAAGAGGAGAAATTCAAAAGACTTCATAGAAAGAAAAAGGGTACATAGGAAATTATAAACAAGCAGATCCTTATATGGCTATTATTATATACTTACAGTAAAAGAAATCACCTTGTTGAGTACCAAAGAAAGTCGCTGGTATCTTTTGTTGTGTTAATCTGCTCCAATAAACCTTGTTCTTCAAATGACTTGTTCCCCCAAATCCCAACCTTGCTGATGCTAGTAAAGTCCCATTGACAGTGGTGGAGCGAGAAAGCGAGCCATCACCAAGGTTTCTTTGTGAAACAATCTTCAACATTGAAAAATGATGAGGAAGTCAATAATCAAATGGCACAGCAATATGTTCATCATCATATGCAATTCTCCAGAGTTTATTTGGTTAAATCGCATAAACTGAATCTGATCTTTGGTGAACAAATTGGAAATTGAAAAGTAACTTGGTCAAGTGAGTGTTTCCATGAGTACCTTGGCTGTGTTAAAAATGACATTTTTGCAATCTGGAAGTATGCTCACAGACCAAGCAGGAAGGAAGTATGATTTTCCATTGAACACAACATATGCATCTGAACTGCTATCAGAGTTAGCTAGAAAGGCTGCACAGTCATTGGAAGACTTAAAGTAAACATGTGCCTGAAAAAAAAACATAAAGGAAACATGAAAATTTAGATCAGAATCAGTGACCATTGCTCTCATAAGCCAATAAACAAAGGCTAGAATATGACAAGCTAGAGGATGTCACTAAAATTCAACGTACCTCTAAATTATCGCCAAGCTGCTGGTGAGTTGGATCTGAGCTGACTAGATATTCCTCACACAGCTTTATTGCCTTGTGCAAGTCGCGTAGGTGACCCCATTTTGGCTGTCTAATGAAACCTGCTTGACATACCTTTTCATGAGATACAGCGACAGAACAGCCACATGACCTCAGTGTGGAGTTCTTTCAAGTGAGATCGAACAATAAACATAGACATGATTTTAACATTATCATATTCATTAATCCAAAAAAAAAAATAAGTACCATATTCATCTATCGGGGCATCATAATCATAGCTTGTAGCAACCAATGCGCCTCCTGCTGTTCGTCCAAAGTTGGTTCCACCAAAATACTGCAGTAGCTGTCTCTTATACACATCTAGATGTGTATAAGAGACAGCCACACTGAGGTCATGTGGCTGTTCTGTCGCTGTATCTCATGAAACTGTCTCTTATACACATCTAGATGTGTATAAGAGACAGGATCGAACAATAAACATAGACATGATTTTAACATTATCATATTCATTAATCCAAAAAAAAAAATAAGTACCATATTCATCTATCGGGGCATCATAATCATAGCTTGTAGCAACCAATGGGCCTCCTGCTGTTCGTCCAAAGTTGGTTCCACCAAAATACTGCAGTAGTGCCAGTAAATAGCATCACAACATAGCTTGTTGAAATGGTGACATTGGTTATAGAAATCTATTATAGTGATTATCTTTTCATATTTACAAAGTAAAAGAAAAGAAGAACATAAATCAGTTCTAATTTACCATATAGTAGTTTTGAAAAGTGCCACCGTATTCAAAAAATCGTGCAACAGCAAAAGCTAGGTCCTCAACAGGTCGATGAGGAATTGGATAGCCAAAAGAAAGAAACCTACCAAATTGCATAGCTAATAATTTCAGATTCCATGGATTAAACACAACCTACAAAGACATTGATCGTGATTTTCAAGGAAATGATTAGGCGTCATCAGCTATAGATTATCACCATCCACTGTAATTTTCAGTCCACATTTTTGGTTTGGAAGCAGAATTTGGAGAAAATCGATCGCAGTAAAATCCATTGCACGTATTTATCTGCATGTAATTCAATCATTATGGAAAGATTGACATTCTTCCAAGATAATAGGATAATTGAAAACATTAGAGCCTTAAAAATGTTTGAAATGGGCTAGCACAGAGCAAAAGGGATCTGTTAATCATGGAACCTTACAATTGGATCAGGGGCATCTCCTTGTTGGCACATCACCCAAGGCACTGATGTATTCATATTAACAGCAGTTTCCGCTGCCCACTGGACATATAATTTCCCAGAAATCCCATATGCCCATTCAACATTCCCATATTCATTTTCAACCTGTTACAACAGCAGTTAATGATATATGTTAGGAAAATAAATTCCTTTGGTTGATAACCACAAAAATTATGGAGATGTTGTATACTTGTAAAACAAGATTCACTAGAAACCTTGGTTAATTACCTGAGCAAGAATGTTTGGGCCCCCTTGTGAAGCAAAGAGCTTCTCCTGCTTCATTAGATTTACAATTTTCTCTAGAAATCACTTCATTTCCACCTGCAATGGCAGGGACAAAATAATATATTGTTTATAGAAAATGGATATATTGAACATAAAATTCCTTGTAAAAGTATTTTAACTAGCCGACTTGAAGGTAATAGTAATGTACCTTGAATAGATTATTTGTTGTTCGAAACTGAATTCCAGGAATGAAATGTAACCAAAGTGGAAATCCTCTGTCATCATAGTAAAATGAGGAAGCTTGCAAGTCATCTAATGTTATAATGGAGGGAAACCCATGAAGACAAGGAAAATACAAAACGAGCTAGGATGGGCAACTAAAATGATAGATGGTCTAGCTCAGTTTAGAAAAGCCAGTACAAGCACACTTTGAGACATTGTAATTAGCAAAATGCAATAGAAAGGAGAGCTTGAATAGTCAAAGAAAAGAGAAGTATTGTGCTCTGGCACTAGATAAGAAGCTAGAAAACACAGCATACCCATAGTTCCATTCAGCACAGGCATAAGGACCAATCCTCAAGTGAACCAGAAGACCGGCTTCCTGAATTGTTTTGACAAACTTGACCAAATCAAACCTGCCTTCAAAGTAATACTAGAAATAACAAAGAAAGCATCGACATCACCACAGTAAAAACAATGAAAGTGTACAGCAAATTGAAGAACTAGCATATACCTGTCCTCTGACAGGCTCATGATAGTTCCAGAACACGTAAGTCTCAATCACATCCAGTCCCCCTTCCTTTGACTTCCTAATGATTTCTGGCCACACCTGTTAAGTCCATGTCCAATATCAGATTCAGATTCTATATCCTGATAAAATGCAACTACTATAATACTTACATTATACAAAAGTACTATTCAGATATAAGCAGAATTGAGAAAAGTTGGAAAAGCCAACCTCAGCTGTGGTTCTAGGATAATGAACAGAGCCAGAAAGCAAAACCCTCCTCTTTCCATCAATGACAAGGGATCTGTGGTCATAAGTCACTGTAGCACAACGCCCTAATTGAAAACAGGGTAATTCAAAGATGAAAACAGCTAGAAAGATCAATGCTAAGGAATTCCTGTTTCCCATCATGTCTTAAGACCCCGAACGGTGAACTATATCAAGTTTGCAGGTTAAGAATAATCATATCTGGACCAAAATATATTACATCGGACTCAATTGTCATGTTTCCAACTTGCTATTGATAATTCCGCACCAATCATGGGATCACGTCAATACAAATCATGGGAACCGTATCAGTACAAATTACAGGGATCGCATCATTTTCATGGAGTCATGTATAGAACAACCATGTTTTGCTTATTTAAAAAAAAAGGGTGACAAGGTATCTGGTCTTCCTGGCAACAGAATGTTTAATCATATCTGGAGCTTTGTCTGGTTTAGATAGTTTTTGTTGAAAACGAGGAATAATGCAAGCCGGCAGGGACCCTTTCTTGGACTGGTTCCAGGCCTCTGTACGATAGTCCAATTCGGCTGTAAAAAGCTTGCTTTCCTATTTGTCATCCCCATTTTTTTAAGGACAACCTTACCATTAAAAAATTAAAAAAAAAAGTTTTAGGACGACCCAGATGGTGAAAGACCCTTGCTATGGTTGGTTACATATTCCACTTTCTCTAAAATTCTAGGCAACTTTCTCACCAACATAGCAATACTAATGGTAGTACACACTAAAACACTAGTGAGAATCTAGAGAGAGATGGAGAACGTGAATTTGGACGGTGAAAACAGTAAAACACTAGTGGGAACACAAGGTCTTTTACTTGGATTATCATCTGTCGGGGTACAGAATTAACCATCACTGTAGGGTTAACAAGCAGCAACACTGCACTAGATGATGAACAGGCCAATTGTCCGTGGAGGTCCCACCTTATAGCAGCTAGCCATCAACAAATTCATCCTTCTTAATGTTACCATAGACATTACACTCCAGGAAATTAGACGGATTACAATCCAATGGCCAACCAACAACAATGGACAAATTCAAAGATCCCAAGTTTTTCCAACATAAATAAATCCACCAAAGATTAGAATAAAAAAAGTCCAAATGTAAGAGTTGATGCCACATAATACCCATCTAGGGTCGCATGAGAATCCCATCACAACAACAATGAACAGTTCAGAGTTGCATTATTTGAGCGATTAATTTAATTGCTTCTCACATAACAATGCTTTTTTTTTTTTTTATCTATCTATTAAGAAACTTGTGGGAACATAAGCTATGAAAAAGGGGTCTTAGGAATCACACACACTCCTAAGGATTGGAATAAACCTGCAAGATATCTTTTTGGGACAAAATTATTCAAATATTGACTTTAATATGCGAAAAGAAAAGAATGTGCGAATATAGATTCTTAGAAAAGAGTATTCATCAAATATTATGGAGGGTATGCATGTTTTCCACCTAAAGAAAATGAGATGAAAATATTAAGCTTATTCAACTAAAAAGGGAAAAAAAATTACACTGTCAAAAGTCAAACACTTTGAGTTATTTTCCTAAAAGCATTGGATGCATTTTTAAATAAATGGTTTTTAAGGTTTCATTTAATTTTGACCTATATTTTTTATCCAAACATACGATTATTTAAAGAAAAAGTTGTGAAGAAAAAAAAAAATTAGAATTGGATTCCTACCTACGTGGGGGCAATATGATATTAACACTACTACTCTGTGGCAATCTATTCGTCAGTACTTTGGATGGTTGAGCTGCAGCTTACACAGTAAACCAAAATAGCTTTGGTATCATGTCTTTATAATAATTCAACTGATTGATATCTACTTGAATAGTAGCCGATGAGTGGTTTGGTGTTAGTATGGTAGTTTCTTATTCTCAGCAATTAGATATCAATCTCTCAACTAAACAAATATATATATATATATATATAGCAGCACATTTTTTTTGGCTCAAAAATAAAAAAGTAGGAGTGATGTTTTATGGTCTTATTAAAAGTGATTGTGCTGAATTTACATTAAATATTGAATATAAAAAACAAAACAAACAATTGATAATACTTAATAAAAATCACTAATTACTTTTTAAATTGTATAAAACCAAACATATATTTAGTCACTTTGATGAGAATTTGAAGTATATGGCAGCAAATTTAGTTAACCAATATGAAGAACAACAGCTTTATGTTTGACTTTCTAGACAAAATAGAAGAAAAACTGAAAAATAAAAACCAGTTTGGCTGGCCACCTCAAGTAGCTTAAGGCTCTTCAGAAGGGGAAGCCCCACTTCTCATCCTCTAAGAAGGATCGCAGTGTCTGATGTTTTAGTACTTTCACATATGTTGGAGCAAAATATGGGATTCCAACCACAAATTCACTTTAATTAATTCTTTCTACAATTCAACTAAAATGAAAAAACATTGATATTTGAAAAAGTATGTTGACATTTAGTAAAGTAATGTTAAATGTAGCAAAAAAGAAATAAGTTAATTTATTATAAAAATATTATTTTTATTTAGATTAATAACTTTTTTATTAATAAAATCGAATGATAAGATACTAAAAAAATTACTTATATTAATAAAAATAATATTTTATAATAAATTAATAAAATTTTTTGTTTGATACTTAACATTATTCTTAATTGCAAGTTAAAGCCAAAAGTAATCCCAACTTGTATGTTTTAATAATAATTAAACAACAAGACATTTTACAAATATTATACCACTCAACAATAGTATTGAAAATGCACCACAAATACCTACTATAACTATTATTTGAATAAAAATATTAACTCCCCCCCCCCTCCCCAAAAAAAAAGAGAATTCTTTGCTTCGCACATGAATCATGATGCTGCATCCTTCCTAGCTGAAAGAACTAAATAAGCTGAAGAAATAAATAAATTTAAGTGAAAAGAAATTCTCTTTTTATTTTTTTCTCCTTCTTCTTAACATATAAGAATAATAATTTCTTTCAAAATTTTTTAAATAAATTTAAGCTTCATATCATTAGAAGTAATATGTTAATTAATATTTTAATATTTTTATTAATTTAATTTAAATTTTTATTATTATCCGTCAACTATATATATAAAATAAAAATTGATATTTGATATATAACTTTGAATTTCAAACTTTTTCACAATATATAAAGAGGTTTACTCAGATGAAGATATGTGGATGATTCCCCAACTTTAATTTAGCAATGCAACAATAAACGTTTCTGAAAAAACACCTTTTTAATGAAAATAAAAAATAAATAAATAACTTCACTGTAATTAATTTAATCATATTTCTACAAAACACAAACGAAAAAAAAAAAAAAGCATAGCAGCCGCCAACTAAAACCAAGTCAAGCAAAGCGAAAGCAAAGATACCTACTTCCGTGTCTTCTTCTTTTTCCCCAACCTCGTTATCAAATGCCCATGTGATTCTATGACAATAAACCAAGAAACATAGAGAGGTCGAAGACAGAAAAAAGGATAAAATTTTTGGGTTTTTAATTGAAAACTTTTACAAAGGAACAGAGTGCAAAACATGAATGAGAAGGCCAGCCTTTCTAAAGAGCTTAATGTCAAGCACAGAAAGGTCCCTTCTTTACATTGTTTCTCTTTGTGGGTGTAGCTTTGACGTGTGTTTTGATGCGTTACTTCTTGCTCTGTTGAGTTTGGAATAGTAAATTCTTGATTTTGGATTAAAAAGTTGGCCTTTTGGCTGTGTATTTGATCCAATTGTATGGTTTAATGTTTTTAAGTTGTTCTTCTGTGTTGTATTTAAGCTTAGCTTGTTTTATTAATAAGTATTCTTGAGCAGAGCATTGGTTGTGAGTTCTTCGAGTTATTGCCTACTGGATTTGTGCTTCTGTTATATTGATGCCTTCTTAGTAAGGCATGGTCATGGTTGTTTTGTTTTTTTTTTGTTTTGTATTGTTGTTTCAAAGTGCTTGAAGTTGTTCGATTGGTTTTCTTTTTCTGAACAAATTTAAGATGGATGCTTAGTTTGCTACCAGTTCTCTGGTTCTCACACGCGCACACATCTATATATTGTACTTATTTTTTCGAATATGTGTTCATATGCACCGTTCTAATTTTGTTAATAGATATTTTTGAGCAGAAAATTGGATATAAAATCTTGGAGTTATTGCCTGTTGATTATGCTTCTGTTATGTTGATAGCCCCAAGGCATGGTCATGGTTGTTTTGTTTTGGTTTCGTATTGTTATTCGAGATCACTTGAAATTCTTGGAGTAGTTTTACAAATTTAATTTCGTTGATAAATTTTTTCACTTTTCCACGTCCCTTCATTTGATGAAACATTCTTTCCATATATCTATTACAATGAATAATAGCCAATTTTAGAGAAAGGCTCCAAATTCATCCCTGATTATTGCACCACAATCTTGTGTTTAACAGGTAATGCCGCCTATGTGTTTGTAACCATGTTCCTTGCTCGTTGTGGCAATCCCTATAACCCTGATGTAATTTACTTCCTGCAGATGAAATCATTCATCTGAACTTACCAATTGAGATTCTTAAGTTAGTCTGCCTCTGTTATTCAAATTGAAGTTCACGTCAGCATGTTTCCGTTTTTGCAGATATTGGAAAGCCTGTTTAAATTACCCGAGAATCGGGAGTGTGCTGATTGCAAAAGCAAGTAAGTACTTAAGCAACAACATTTATTATCCTTCCCCCCCCTCTCTCTCTCTTGCTTGTAAAGAAGCAGTGCAAGGTGTTGGGATAGTGAAGGGTAAAAGTCCTGTTGGAGTGATAGAGGCAAATACATGTGCTTTACCATGATATGAGCTAGTTATCGCTTATTATTAGCTGGCGAATGTTGATTTGAGCAGTTGTAATACATGTTAGTGTTGTCCTTTATGCTCTATAGGGGTCCACGATGGGCTAGTGTGAATCTTGGAATCTTCATATGTATGCAATGTGCTGGGATACACAGAGGTCTTGGAGTGCATATATCAAAGGTGGATACTTCTCTCTTAATTTAATCCATTTCCATCTTTTCCAAGCACAGAGTATCACAATTTTGTGTGCTTAATCATGTTCCATGTTCTTGTGATGCAGGTAAGATCTGCCACTTTAGACACATGGCTTCCAGAACAGATCAAATTCATACAGTGTAAGAACTTTTCTTACTGAGAAGCAGATTTCTGACCTGCTTTAATTTTGATTTTTTGGCCAATCATCCGTTAGGCCGCACTATGGATTTTTCAATATGTAATATCATTTTCTTCTTGTTTACAGCTATGGGAAATGAGAAATCAAATGGTTACTGGGAAGCAGAGCTGCCTTCTAATTACAAGAGAGTTGGAATTGAGAATTTCATTCGTGCCAAGTATGACTTTGTAGTAGTCTCAGTTATTAAATTCGAATACTATGCTTGGCCTCTATTTTATTGCTCTGTTGCCAGTAGATTATTATTTAGTTGCATCTCATGCTTAACAATATAATAGTATCTAATAGGTATATATACAAGAGATGGATTCCCAGTGATGTGAAAGTAAAGTCACCTTCAAGGGCAATTGGAGAGGAGGCTTCAATTCAAGGAATACATAGATCGATTAACGGGCATAGACAAATGAATAACATTAACTGTGTTCCTGAGGAAAGGAGAATTATTCATCCTTCTGTTATAAAGGAAAGTTACCCTGGTAATAGAGTTTGCACTCCAGGGCCTACTAAGGTGCCCCAGATGAATAACATCAACTATGGTTTTGAGGAGATAAGAGCTACTCATTCACCTATGTTAAATGAAAGCAGCCCCACTTCCCAATGTTTTCCTTCAGTGCCTGTTAAGGCGCCCCATCAGGTAGATGCAATTTTCCTTTTTCAGCATTCAATTCAACTCCAACATCTACATTCCTTCTTGCTGCTCTTATACTTGCACACAAGCAGTCCAATTTGAAGAACAACATTATTATAGGGGAATTAGTGGTGCGGGGGTGGTTTAAGATGCTTTCTACGATCATGTTTATACAAAGATGGGAAGGTTGCTGTCCCTGCTGTTTTTAATTACATACTTATAATTGAATGTCAATGGAATGGATCTTCATCAATCATGACTGGACAAACAGGACATGCCTAATGCAAGACCTCAGGGTACCACCCAGAATCCAGAACCATTACTCTCAAATGCCAAACTGGTAAAACCGGAAAGTATTACAACCCCAGTTGTGCCGCCGAAGGTGGATTATGCCACTGAACTTTTTAATTTGCTTTACATGGATGATTCTAGGGGAAAAGACTCCAATGCACCTGCAAATGGTAATACATGGGCTGATTTTGGATGTGAGCTCCTTTACCTTGTCATTTTAACCGTAATGTCTCTCCCATTTTCTTTATTTTTATTTCAAGAGCTGCTTCTAAACTTTGTTTTTGTTGCTGTCGCTGTCCACGAACCTGCCAAAATGCAGCTTCCGAAGCAAAATTAACACCAGGGATGGTTGATCCAATTACAAATTCCAAGTTTGAAGCACAGGATACACATAAGAATCCACCTCTAGTAGCAACATCTTCAGAGAAAACCCCCGAAGGTGCAAAGAACAGTACCCTGAACCTCTTTGGTAAGGTATATTGGCAAACCTTATTGAATGTTGGGAGAACTAAAAGTTCTTGGCAGTTAATTCAATCCAACCCCTCAATCAAGAGATACTTGCCGTTAGATAGAATGGACCTATCACTGCATAGGATCATAACATCATTTTATAGATTTCCATATTTGGTGTAGATGCTAGAATTATGATTAGTTGCTCTAAATGATATTCACTTTAATGTTCTGTTACTTAGGATTAAAACTAGCTTTTCAGCATTTATTGCCTTTTTTTCCTGTCAAACAGAACATGGTACTACCATTGTGAATTATATCATACTAAATTTTGGGTTTTCCTCTTGTGATATGGTTGTGGACTTTCACAGTCAAGCATGTCGCCTCCATTTTCTGTTCAACAACAGCATGAAATGTCATCCCACAAACAACCATCCTTAATGACTCTTGCTGATTCAACACCTGTTGCTGGATCCCAAAACTTTCCTGCCAGTGGATGTACATTTGGTTCCAGTAACAATTGCTCACCTGTTCAGAATCGGGGAAACATTGGCCATCAAGTTCCTGGAATGACAGTGCCAGTCATTGGAGTACAACAATATATCCAGGTTGAGCTCTTAAATGCTTGCACTATTAAGTTGACTTGCTTCGAATGTAATATCTTATGCACTTGGATTTTTATATGCCAGCCTGGAAGCAGCCAACAAATGTATATGACAAGGATGCATTAAATTAATTTCCAATGTCAAGGTAGGCACACTGTCATTCAATGTCCTCATCTAGAAATTTCTGTTGATTTCTCCTGGTTTATTAGGACCCTTTTGGTCTTTTATGGCTCCCTTTTTCAGATTTTGTAGGATCCTAACTTAATTCTCTGGCTAGTAAGTGGTTTTGTACCTCTATGGATGTCTGTGTGCCAATCTTAAGCATCGGCGTAGTTCAGAACCTGAGAGCATACAATATTTGATGATCAAGCTTTCTGTCAATGTACGTTAGATCGCAACAGGCATTAGTATTCTTTGAGATATCCATGAAACCCCTTATTATATATTTCATGGCTGAAAAATATTGCGAGTTGGCTGTTTCGGTCCCAATTCTGTAGATATGCATGGTATGAAGTCTTGACATTGAGCAGTAATCGATACTCGACAAGTTTCTCGGGTCTTAAAAATGTGTAATTATTGCAGAGTCAAAATGGCTTGGTGAAATGATTTGTGAATTAGCCTGGTGCGGTTTCATTTCTCGACTCATGACTCAGCATGTATGTACTCAAATACCTCTCTTTGTTGTCAATGACTTTTGCAGCATATGAATAGTGATGGTGCGAGAAGTATTAGACCAACCATGCCAGGTTCAGCTTTCCCTGTCATTCAAACTCAGCCTCAACAGCATTAGCATTATGGGGGTCGCATCCTTCACACAAGGAATGTTTACGAAGAAGAAGTGATATGTGTTGCCTTTCCTTATTTTACCATAGAAAAAAAATATAGTTAATTTTCCACAAAATCATTTCAATTTATGTGTCATATTGGTTTTTTGGGTTGACAGTCTTTATATACACATTTGTATTTTTCACTGAACAATTTTTGTGCAATAAAAAAAAAAAAAAAAAAAGAAAGCTCTTCGTTTTGAAGGAAAGACTTTGAGTTAATGGTGAAGTTTGATCAAAATAATCGGCATTTCATAAATTTTAACTACAGAAATAATTATATTATAAAAACACTGTGATGCACTTTTTCTTAGTAATTTATTTGCAATGAACTATTTATTTTCATCCACCCCCTTAGAAAATGTAATTTAATGGTGGACACTTGGCTTGGAGTCGCCAAACCTGGAACATTTTATTCCAACACCGACGATGTCTCCTGCTCAGGCAAGCAGGTGGGGCCCAAAGCATGCTCTTCTTTTTCTACAGTAACCCTAGATATGCAAATATTCATTAAGGAGAAGACACGTGTTTACTGACCATTTTGGATCATTTCAAATGGTCACCACTTTCTTCTAATCTTTCACATTAAGTGAAATTAGGTGGAATGGAATACAGAGCACCCTTTTTATCATTAACAAAAATACTGAATAAAAATTTTCTTTTTACTGACAATTAACAGTTAATTACTCATTATTTTTGAGTTAAAAACAAAAAATTAAAAAAATATATAGAGGTGTGTATTTTGCT
Organism: Kandelia obovata; assembly: GCA_021464305.1. NCBI lineage: Eukaryota > Viridiplantae > Streptophyta > Magnoliopsida > Malpighiales > Rhizophoraceae > Kandelia > Kandelia obovata. The sequence continues at coordinate 511,313 of CM038485.1, read as the reverse complement.
TCTAGTCTTGTTTCAGCTACTTTTCTTCTAGTCTTCATAACCATTTGATTTTGAAACAATAGAAAAAAAAAGATTTACATAACCAATCTTAACTAAATTGAGAATTAAGATCTGGTTGAAACTTAATTCAAATAATAAGGCATTTGGTGAGAGCATCCTTAATCAAAATTTCAAATTTTACGGTAAAAGCATATAATAAAACTATGGCATGCAACAGAACTAAAAGGGATTCGTCGTTTTTTGTACACATGATTTTCAATTAGAAAATTAATAGACTGAAAGATCTTATGGTATTCAAATCATAAAGCTAATTTCAATGTCTTTGTTGAAGTTGAAGTTCCAATTCACCGATTTAAGTTGGCATAGATTAATTTTTCTTCAGCACATATTAGCTACTACCCATTTTCAACACCTAATGACCATGTTAAATTAAGAAAAAGAACATAAGCCTAGCTCATGTCAATAATTTCCTTGCCTCTCCTTGGTCTGGGTGTTTTTGGTTCACGTAAACCTAGAAAAAGAACATAGGATTTGACTTTGATGGGTAATGGACAACTCAACGTCGTGTGCACGGAAAAGATTAAGAATTTTCTTGAAGGGCCCCCATTAATAGTTGAAAATTTATATTTTAATTGAAAGTTTATAGTTTATATTTAGTAAATAAATAGATGGAAAATTAGGAAATTTGGGGACAGAAGTTTATGTACTCCATAGTTGAATGATTCTTTTAATAGACAATACACGAATATAGAGGAAGAAAAAGTTATGGGGGACGACGCCCATAGATTGGAATGGGACAAGAGTGAGGTGGTCTGTAAATTCCACATCTAAAAAGTTTTTTATTTTTTTTAATGTATAATATACAAATAAGTAAAAAAGAAAAAAAAAAGTAAAAATATATAATTTATAATGTGTAATAAGTTATTTATTTATACATTTTACCTTATTTACGTTTTTCCCAAAAAATAAATAAATAAATAAATAACTTACTTTTTTGGACGCAAACCCTATAAGCTCTTCTACTTCCTGACTCTTTAGCCCCATTTCCCTGTTCTGTTCACTTAATTGAGCTCATTATATATCAATGAAAAAGAAAAAAGAAATAAAGAAAAAGCAAAAGGGTATTAAGAAAACTACATTCTGATGAGTTGAATGTGAATTCTAAGTTCTGATTAGTCGGAAAATTTATCAATAATAATAATAAAAGTATATTCTAATGGTGACTGGAGAAGAGAAATGGGCGGTGCTTGTAAACGGATTGGGACTGTGGACTTATGGACTTGGAGGAAAAGTCCCCAAACTGTTTCCCTACCTTTCCGTTTAGGATAACGTGGTTCTTGGCCATTCCCATGGAGCACGTCATCTTCGTCCACATCCTCAATTCGGAATTTACCCAAAACCCCTTTATCCATGCTCCATCCAAAAAACCCAATAAAATAAAATAAAATAAAACAATTCTTATATAAAAATTTAAGTTAAATTCTCTCCGTGTGTCTCTGTGTTTGCTCCTTAATGACTTTTCTAAATTTTGGGCAAAAAGTCTATGAAGTTGGTTCTTTTAGAATCTCCTGGTCCATATAATTGGCTATGCTCTTTCTGTAGGGTCAATCAATTTTCGTTGACTTTGTGGGTCACTGCCACCGTCCTCCCTTGAACAAGAATTAAAATGGGCTGGAGTTACTTGACGAGAAAGAGCCATTTTGAAAAAAGAGTTGAAGAAAGATGTGCATCGTTGTTATTGCAAGGGGCGTTTCCCTTAATTGACTCGACAATATTTTAAAATTTTATTTATTTTTTTAATTTTGCTTCATTAGAAATTCCATTAAATTACAAGATAATCCTTATTTTAAAGTAATTAATAGAACGAATAGGTCTACTTGTATGAAAAGAAACTAAAATAACTAGTATCTGAAATATCAATTTCAAATCAGCCTTAGTTGACTTTTTCTTATATTATTTTTAAATAGTTTGTTATGATACAAAGGTATTTCTAGTAAGCTTCCCAGGTATCTTCACTTCTCAGATCTAATAAGTTGGAAATTTAAGCTCCTAATTGTGAAATATAAATTTTTATAATGTAACTAATATATATATAATATAAATTCTTATAATCTATATTACTCATTATTTCTTTCCTTTTTTTTTAACGTTCTTTTAATTTTTTTTTTGACGTGTCTTTGAAATTTTTACGTGTAATTGTATTATAAATTTTATATTAAAAATAAATAAGTAATAGATAAATGAGAGTAATTTTTAAAATCTTTATATTAAATATATATATATATATATATATATAAAGAAGATTCCAGGATGATTCGTGACTCCTTAACAATAAAATTGATTAAACCATCTTTGTCTTTTAGATTCTTTGCATTAATTCAGCTCATTAAAAGCGCCCCCCCCAGCCGACCCTTCCAATCAACCGAACTTTCCAAAAAACACTACTAGTCAAATATATATATATATATATATATATATATATATATTATTTTCTCAACACAATAATAATTAATAATTTATTTATTAAAAATTGGAGTAAGAGGGATAGATCCAAAGGCATTATAAGGGGTGCAAAAACACTCTTAACCAAAACCAAACCTGCATTTTCTGTGCAGAATTTTCGGAAGAGGCGAGCGTTCAACGCTCCCTTCTCCAACGCAAGCCAATGGTGGCTACTCAAATTAACCTGGATTAATAGTCAATACATCACAGTGGCATTGGACTCCCGATGTTAGCCGTCCATGCTTATGCTTCTGTGAGGGGACAGTGTAGCATTCTAGTGGGCCCAAGCATTATCCAACTTTTGGCTGGATACGTATCTTATGCAATAATTTTTACACTTAAGACAATACTTTTATTGATCAGAATTAAAACTTGACTGAGATCAATTAAAATCCATAGCTGCTTTTATAATGAATTGTGCCATGCATCATCATTAGAGCTTAAGCTTTAAGCTAAAGGATTTGCTTTCTTGACTTTCGTATGTCATCCCACCGTCTCAAAAACAATGGGTTTTGTCGATGTTTCTTGCCAATCAAGCATAGATATTATTGGCAGGGCGACCGACTATGTTTAGATTTCATCTTCTTTTTCTTTTTTTTTACACACATATATACAATAGATATTTAAGGCCAATCTCATCGATCCTTAATTTGATCATTTAGTTGCTTAATCAGAAACGAACACCTACGTTGTATGCATGTGGCTTCTCCAACGTTAACAGTCTTCGTGGTTGACGACCTCAGGAGACTTGACCAATGGGAACCATCCACACTCTGTCATTGTCTTTAAAAAAAAAAAAAAATTACAAGCATGATTATAGTTACAAATTAAGGATCATTTATAAGTTTATTAATCAAATTCAGATGATGTAAGAGTGAACCAAAATTATATTTTATTTTTTATTAATCAAATTAAGGCCCCAATGCATTTGTCTCTGCCCAAAAAATGTGCCCAACTAGTTGTACTAGAAGCATAAGGCATATTAATGAATAGTTTGATAGTAAAATAAAATAAAATAAAGTAAGAGAACTATTTCATTCTAAAAATTATGAAATACATGGATACAATCATAAATTGTAATAATTAAACCGTAAAATACAATATTATTAAATATCAATTATTTTGTATTAAAAAAATCATTTTATGTCATAATTATTCAATCATTAAAATTTTGATATTATATCATAGATTTTCTGCACTTAAAAATTTAAAATTTTTAAGTGTGTTTAGAGTTTCACAAAACCACATCCAATCCATTTTCTGATAGTTACAGTTTGGCGGGTTTTAATTAAAATTGAGTTATTTTAATCAGATTAGGAGATTTTATTGCCACTCCTAATCTAACCCGTGCAAAGAAAAACATGCACATGGTCTCTGCGCCCACGAAGCTGTGGCTCACACCTGCAAGCGGCTGAGCCCGCCCGCACACACTGAACCAGGGATCTAGGACACGGCCTGCGCGTCCAACGGTAAGTAATATGACCGTTGCGAGTACCCTCATTTAAATATTGAAAAGGCTTTATTTTTTATTTTATTCAATCAATTAACTCCAATCAACCTCGAGTTGGAGAGCCTTTTGGCCCTATAAACAATCCTAGTTCTTTTTAATTAAAGTCATTGGCACCAAAAGGCAATTGATCATTCACAACTAATCATACCTAGACATTGATTTAATTAAAGTGAAACTTTATTGAAATTTTAATTAATTTTTTTCTCCTTTGTTGCCAATTATCATTTTTTTTTTCAATATTTAAAAACTAAATACTTTAAATTTGAGCAAAATGGCTATAGAATGCAAAATTCAAGACATTTTTTTAAAAAGGGAACTTTTTTTAATGATGAAATTCTTGTAGGTTAGCTAATATAACTTTGTTATTAATCCACATTCTACCAGACCAGCTTCCCAGTTCACCATCTCGCTTGTCTCACTAATCAAGTCATTGAAGTCCAAAGAAATAATCTATATTGTGTGGGCCACCAGAGAGAGAGAGAGATAGATATATATATATATATATATATATATATATTTCCTCCCAAGAATTAAATAAAAATAGCAAATGGAAGCTCCTCACCATCCACACACATTTGATACAACAATACAAATACAAATGCATGCACACAATCTATCAGTCTATCACACGACACAAATCCCAACCGTCCAGACACTCTCCCACCAAATCCAACGGCTCTAATTCCACCACAGACCACGTCCCCACACTTCCTCCCCTCTATATAAACCCACTTCTTTCAATCGTTACTCCAATGCTCGGCCTTCGTTTAGCCACCCCACCCCCACACACACACAAACAAAGCGCACACACACACGCACGCAGAGACTCAAAATTTTCAGAAAAGATGGCTTCTTTCTCACCGTCGCTCCAAGTAATCTTGGTATCGACAGGAGTGGTATCCATGGCTTTGCTTTTGAAAGTCTCTGTGCCATTGGTGTTAGATTTCTCTTACTCTCAGGCTCCTCTCATGTGGGTCTCTCTTTCTTCCTGGCTTAAGCCTCCTTATCTCTATCTCCTCATCAACTGCATCATCATCACCATCGCCGCCTCCACTCGGTTCCACCACCATGCCCACCAGAGTAACGACCACCAGGAACAGCAAGAGCAAATGCCACACCCGGTGGGCATCATATCGGCCGAGGGACTACCCCGGCAGCTTGAGTTTGACTACCCGCCTGCGGATGAGGATGTGGGGGCTTATAAGCCGGCGATAGAGGAGAAAGTTGGGGCTTTTGTGGACAAGAGCGTGGCGGAGGAAATGGAAGCGAGCGGCGGCTCTGTGGATGTTGAAGACTTTGTAATCTCTAGATCCTCGTGGGTCCCGCCGAAGAGGACGGACTCGTCGGAGATCTCGCCGGCGATTCTCTCTCCTGAGAAACCTCTGGTTTCTGCCCGGTTCGTTCATCGGAAACCGCTCAAAGCCAGTCCCGAAGGTATCTTCTGTTTAAAACGTTGTCGTTTTTGATTTTTTTTCCTTTTTTTTGGGACATCCGTCTGGAAGTAAAAGTTCAAAAAGCCGATTCTTGTATTCAAATCTCCAGAGGAACATAACGTAATTAATGGCCGGTGAAGAAGACAGAATGGTCATTTGCTAATTTACTTTTCATAATTTTCAGGTGGCAGAGCGCTTCGGGTCGCCAGATCGAAACGGGAGGAGACGTTGGAGAACACGTGGAAGATGATAACGGAAGGCCGGCCGATGCCGTTGACGAGGCACTTGAAGAAATTGGACACATGGGAGAATCAGGGCCGTCAGATCAGCGTCGCGCTGGACCCATCTCCGGCGAAAAAATCAGAGACATTCAAGGACAGGACCAACTGCCAGGACCAACCTCAGTCGCCGGCGACCGCGTCCCCGGTTTCCGGTAAGTTGAGGAAAGAGCCGTCGCTGAGTCAGGACGAGCTGAACCGGCGAGTCGAGGCGTTTATAAAGAAGTTCAACGAGGAGATGAGGTTGCAAAGGCAAGAGTCGCTGAAAAAATACAAGGAAATGGTTGGCCGTGGGACTTATTAATTGACTTGGAATTATCTTTTTATTAGGATTTACTGGTTTGTTATTTCAAGAGGATTTATTTTTTATTGGGTTTTTTCTTTTTCTTTTTTTTTTTCTTTTTCTTTTTTTTTTTTTTTTTTTTTTTTTTTTTTGCATACTGGGCAAGAAAAAAAATGAAGTCTAAAAAAAAAATAACGTTTTGCTTTCTTTTTGGTGGTGGTGGTGGTGGTGGTGGTTGGGGGGGGGGGGAAGAGATTTGTTTTTGTTTTTTGTTTTTTTAAAAAGGTTGTAGAAATATCTGTAAATTATGGGAATGACCAAAAATTATAGTTAGGTAGTAGTTGTCTTTGTCTAATTTCTTCATGTTATCAATGCCTAATAATTTTCAAACACTGATTAAAAGAATGATTAAATCAATCACACTTAGGATTTAGATTAAAGTTTTGTTATTATCGTCCAAATTGCAAATAAAACGAGAGGTTAGGACTAATTTTTCAAGAAAAGAAAATTAAACCAAAGCTTTGTTTCTTGAGAGAGAGAGACAGAAGGGGGGGGGCTGCATGTTTGGAATAGCACAGAAGTCTTTGTGGCCTTTCTCTAGGAAAGTTTTATTTGGGCCCTAGAAAACAAACTTTTGCTAAATGGGTTGAGAGCACTGGGCCGGGGGTAGTATGGGCATATAAGAGTGCGAAAATGTCCAAAACTCCAATGTACAAAATGGTGACCAACTTCGAGGCCCAACCTTGAAATATGTGTGGTTCTTGAACAACAAAAAAAAAAAAAAAATCCCTCCCCTAAGTTGTAATTTCCTAGAAACAAATTAACCCCAAAAAAATAAAAATAAAAATAAAAAATCCCTCTAAGCTTCTCAAAGGTTACTCTGATTTACGGATTTAGCAATTAACAATTAGATTGTTGGTTAATGGGGGGGGGTGTCCATTACATGTAAGTTAGTCTGAACAGACCCAACAAATCTAACCTAAATAGTAAGCAACTAAGGAAATATTGGTTACAAAGTATCTGTCTAACCTCGTTTGTATCATCTCTCATTATACCTCTGTTAAGATCAACGAATTAAAAAGAAAAAGAAAGACACACAATTAATACATAAAAAGTAAAATCATTTAGATGTTTATCATTTATTTATTAGAATGGAACAATTAATTTTATTAACATATTTCGTTTTAAAAAGATAATAAATTTAATCATTAAAAAAATTTTTAATTTTAAAAATATGTTAAATATTATAGTCATTTCATTTTAAAATATTGACCATGATACTCTTATAATTTTGTAATACTATTAAGATTATTATTAAAAAATAATTATATCATACATATAAAGTAATAACAATACATAACTTTTGTCTATACGAGAAACATACAAGTTATTACCATAAAAATTAAAACCAAAACTAAATTGCTTAATAACAGAGTTGAATTTGACAAACTAAAATTAAATAACTTCTTTGAGGTCATAAAAAACTCTTTTAAGCAAATAAATTATTTAGAGAATGATTATAATTTGAAAGTGATTGCATATATATATATATATATATATATTTATTTATTTATTTACAAAAATTTTCATTAATAACAATATTCTGAAATAAAAATAATAGTTATAAGATTATGAACTGAAGTGAGTCAAACTAACAAAATAAATATTTTTTGATAATCAATTCTATACTTTTGAGTAAATCTTTTAGCAATAAGTCTAATTTTATAATATTTTATTTTATTATTTATTTTTATCTTAATTTTATAAATTTATTTGTATCTAACTAAAATTTTCTTTAAATATAGTGAAATTAGATCTCAAGTTTTAAGATATTTCTAAAACTTGTAATTCTTGTTTCATTCCTTATTGTAACAAATGATTACCACTAATTTTTTATATAACTTTGATATTTATAAAGAGAAAAAAAAAAAGAGATATATTTAATAAAATTATGTTTAAAATAAGTGAGATTGACCCTATAAAATTTTAAGTGAAAAGAAAATTTAGTAAATTTTACGATACACGATGACTAAAATGGTTGGGTTAAAGGAACGTTAGAATTAGCAGAACTTGGAATCCTCTAGTGAATCCAAATCTTTAGGTGGGGCAGCTTATGGTTGTGTTTTCGGATTTATAACAGGAAAACAAAGACAGTGAGTGAATAGAAATAAGAAACAAATCTACGAAGTAATTAGTGAAGAATAAAGTAAAGAAAGAGATTTGTATCGACGATAGGAATTGAAAATATTTTATATTCTCAAAAACATCTATGTTCTTTGTGTTCAATGCCGATATTCCAAAAAAGAAAAAAAAAAATATAAATGAGAGTTTTAACTTGGAACGTTCATGCCGAGGTTTGAACCGATTTGGTTAAACTAGACGGCAGAAACTATGCCACGGTGTGCTTGGTAGAGAGCAGTGGCACTAGTCTTCCTAAAAAAAGGCCAAAAATTTAAAAAGAAATTAATGAAAAAATTAAATAAAAAAGAGTTTTGATATCATAAATTAAATTAAAAGAAAATGAAATAATAGTAAAATTGTTATATCATTTTATTTTATTTTTAAATACAGGAAAAAAAACTTTATATATAGTACTATAAATATAATATATATATATATATAATGTTTACTTTTTATTTTGGGCAGTTGAAGAAATTTTTGGTAGCCAATTAATGGGCTCTCAACAACTATTTAATATTTTTAGCTTATATACGTGATGTTTAACTCAAAAAGACTAATAAAAAAAAAAAAAGAAAATACAAATTCCTGGGAACTTTTTGAAGGTTTGTGAAAACCCAAAAATGCCTTTATGATAGTAATTATTTAAGTTGAAATTGATATAATGTGATGTACGGTACACTGTGAATCCCAAATACAATTCGGGCAATCAGCTGCATTGCAAGAGGTGCTCTTACAAATCCAAGCGTCAGATTTTTCCCCCAACCGATGATGCGATGGGATGACATCACAGGTGGCAGTCGTCAGATGTGATCGGCCAAATGGCATGCGAGTGCATGAAACCCAATGTAAACGGCGCAGAGGGAAAGAAGGCCTTTTTCGTCCCCCGAAACCCCAGCCCTCTGTCTCTCTCTCTCTCTCTCTCTCTCCCTGGCGTTCTCAACTGCTACACGTCGATGACGTAGGTATATGTAATGATAATAATAATAATAATAATATTATTATTATTTTAATAAAAAAAATCCAAAACAAAGGGACATTTTAAAAATATTATTAGTCATTATTAATTGAATTTTCTAGAAAGATGAAAAAAAAAATTGTGTGAAATGATAATATTTTAAAGATTTGAATTTGAGTATATTAAAAATATTTTGGATTGAAATTTATCTAATCAAATTAATAATTTATTTATAATAAACTTTCAATTAAAATTAAGATGACATTGAATTTTTATTGGTATTTTTACAATTATGTGTTTTCATAAATTTATAAATTTTAATTTTAATTATAAATTTAAATTAAAAATAATTAATTAATACATTAATTTAATTTATTTTAATAAATATTTATTATTTAAATAATAATAATAATAAATAATTTAGACGAATCTTTCCTACAACTTTTCGAATATCCTACCAAATCATTGGAGGCATACGATATTTCGTGAATTAAAAATCCAACGCAATTCCGCATCTGTAAATAATAATAATAATATAAAAGGACATCGAGGCAGAGCCAACACGCGACCGAACCTCACGAAACGAAATCGTTTCATGCTCTCTCAGCTCTCCTCGGGCGGTCTCTGTGGATCTCTGCGTGACGGAAAGAGAAGAGAGCAAAGAAAAAGAAAAAAATAAAAGGTTTGAAAGAGAGAAAAGGAGAGTCAGTCTTCACGTTTTCAAGGCCCGCGTTTAATTTCCCCGTAACCTCTCTCTCTCTCTCTCTCTCTCTCTCTCTCTCCCTCTCTCCCTCTCTCTCTCTCTCTATGTATTTGCTTGTGTGTGTGGTTGTGCGAGAAGATGGTTTGTGGAAATGAATTGAGAGAGATGGGGTAAATATGGGGTTTTGAGAACATGGTTATGTGTTTAGGAATTCGTCTGCTTGTTGGGATGGTTTGAGGAGGTAAATTTTTTGGCTTTTTTTATTTTTATTTTTTTAAGGTTTGTTTGTGTCGCGAATTGTCGGATGGACTCCCTGTTTGGTTTTCTGAAGATCCGAGGAATCATGGAACTGGGGTCGTGTTTTTGGTTGGAGTTCTGTTTTGTTTTTTGCCTTCAAATCTTTTGCCTGTTTTTTGTTCTTTCTTTTTTTTTGGCCTTGTTTGGAAAAACAAAAAAGGAATGGTCTTTGCAATTTTGAGTGAGTTAATTTTTTGTGCATCTGCTTCTCTGTTCTGTTGACTTGTTATAGCCTTCTGATTGGTCTTTGTTGCACTCTTGGTTGGTGAGGTAGTCAGCTTAATGTATAAGCAGTGTCCTGGAAGAAACAATTTGTGTGTTAGAATAGAAATCTGGGTCTTTCCCATGTTGTAGCTGTATTGTCACTTTGCTGGCTCTTTGGGGGCTTTGTATTCTTATCTTTGTGGGTTATTCTGGATTTCTGTTGAGCTGATGAACTGGTTGTGTTCTTTTGTTTTCCTTTTGTTAGGATGCAAATTCATGGTTTGCTCTTTACAGTGTGTTAGAAAACTATTTGATTGCTTGGTATTTCCTGCCCCTTCTCCTCCTTTTTGGCACTTATTTGCGGGTTTAGGCTTTAATTCTGTGTCTCATTGGGTGCTTAGTTTCTTTGATCTAATGAGCTTTACACTATGTTGGCACAAATTGGTTATATATCTTATGTTTCTAACTATATTTCCTTTTTCTTGTGTATGGGTGTTTCTCAGTGAAGATATTGCTCTTTGCGCGTGTCCCGTTCTCTTCTCCATTCTTTTTTTCATTTACTTGTAATTATACCCAAATGGAGGTCAAGCTATGGAGCGACAAGCGCGAGAGAGAAATGTATGATAACTTTGCTGAGCTATATGCCATAATCAAAGCCACAGAGAAGCTGGAAAAGGCCTATATTCGAGACATTGTATCCTCGTCAGAATATGAAACGGAATGCCAAAAGCTTATTGCCCATTTTAAAACCTTATCTTCCACGCTGAAAGACATAGTTCCTAACATTGAGCGCTTTGCAGACACCTACAAGATGGATTGTCCTGCTGCCATAAATCGCCTTGCAAAGTCTGGAGTGCCTGCCACTGTGGAACACAGAGCTGCTGCAGCTGCCTCGGCTACTACCTCAGCTGCAATTGTAGCAGAGTGTGTGCAGAACTTTATTACAGCAATGGATTCCTTGAAATTGAATATGGTGGCAGTGGATCAGGTGCACCCTTTGCTCTCAGACCTTTTGGCTTCACTGAATAAGCTAAGCATTCTGCCACCCGACTTTGAGGGGAAGACAAAGATGAGAGAGTGGATTTCAAAACTCTCTAAGATGGGGGCAGCTGATGAGTTGACAGAGCAGCAGGCTCGGCAACTTCACTTTGATCTCGAGTCTTCGTACAATTCTTTTATGGCTGCCCTTCCCAATGCTGGTACTTGATCTGTTTGCATAAAGAGCAGAGAAGGCATTTTTGTTTGGGTTGTATGGTATCTTATTTTGTTGTTGCAACGTGCTACGACCTTTTTAAATTTTGGGTACAAACATGCTAGGAAGCTGTGGTGAATTGCAAAGAATATGATTTTTGTAACTTCTAAAACATTTTGTAAGATTTAGATGCTGGAGACAGATATTTTGTGCTGAATGTTAAAGAGATTACTATGTTTAATTGTGTGAATGGGATTGTACTTCCAGTTGGTGTTTATCATAAATAATTATTTGTATATATTGTTTTAGTATGTGTTGCTCTTTCTGTCTTCTGAACACTGGCTATTGGTTATTTGTATTTTCTGGATCCTTGTGTTCCTCTAGTTCCATTCACTCCATTTTGACTCCGCAGGAGTAACAGATGGATTTGAACTCTTCAAAATAGCCTGTAACATCTGACTGTCAGAATGCTGAATTTATAGTGATATTGTAGTCAATGCCAGTCCTGTTTCATATTGCCTTTATAGCCAACAATAATACAGAATAGGTCCTGATTTGCATTTATAACTTCGTGGGTGCATTTTAGTTCTTTTTATCCCCAATATAACACTTTATAGCTATCCAGTTCTATAAGCATTCTTTCAATGTAGTGATTATTGAGTGGTACTTTGGAGCTGAATGCTAGGTACGTATTGGTCATTTGCTCCTGCCTTTTGCCAATGAAGAGATTGTTCTAACTTGCTTGGAATAGGGTAATTCTTCTGATATTCTCTTTCTAGGTAGGCTCTCTTTGGTCAGAATGAGATTTCTTTTTGATGTTCTTTTGTCTAGTTAAGGTTCGTCTTCCTCCCAATCGAGGAAACTGCGTTAGATATTTGGTTTGATATCTGGAGGAAATTGTTTTCTGGTAGGGAGTAAATGCATTCTTAAACTATTTCTTGCTATAACCTAATAGCGTGAAAATTTGATGGCATCGTCAGAAAGGAGGGTAAAATAAGTTTCGTGGTGCTTTCCTTGTATTACCTGGCAGATTGGACTCACTGAGGGTCAGATAATTTTGAACAACTTAGAACTATTGAAAAGAAAACTCTCTTAGAGGCCCAGGTATTTTCATTTGAAGCAGCTCACTCAAAAAGGGGCTCCAAGATGACAACGTGGTACAACGATCAGCCGAAAAAATGGTATTGTAGGTACCAAAGTTCATCCTTCATGGGCAGACAATCTAACACTTGATATAGGTCGAAAACCCAAAAAGCTTGTTGTCATGAGGTGGTAAGGGAATTCACCTTCTTTCGTGTTGGCTTAATGGTCCTGACTACTGTCATAATCAATGACTAAACGTTTCAGGCCTTCACAAGGTGCCCTGATTTTTGCATAGGTCCACACCAAGTTCATGAACCAGCTAGAAATTGGTGTGGGTTCGTTCAATGCAAAATTGCAAATACATACATATAATCATATACATATATATACACATAAGAGAGAATGTAACCGCTAAATTTCTTACCAAATTGGCTGTTTAGATTGACAGTAGTAAAGCTGCTAATTTTAGATCAAGTGGATAAAACTAACATCGGAGAAGATAACCAGAAAGCAATTTTCCTTCTCACTCGGTAAAAGAGCTAAAAAAAGGGCAGCAGTGAGCTCATAGTCATGATAGTACACAGCTTCAATCAACTACCCACGTGACTGAATTACCATGATTCCCCTTCTAAAGAACAGGGCACTCATACCACCTACTGAGAATTGTATTACAAGTCAGCAAAATTACTGGCCGTTTAACCAAGTTGCCCAGCTCCTATCACCCTATGTACATACCAATGTAGCACAATGCCAATGTGGACATACATATGGAAGAGAAATATCCTCAAATCATTCCTGTAGTCCTCCTTGATGGATGGTCAATATTGCAATTGACTAAAGACCACCTACCTACCTGATTGCTGGAGTGGGCGCTGATGCTTTCACGGAAAAGGCAACATCATGATCCTTTTCTGGATCTTCAAGACTACTACCATTTGTGATATTACCGATGACATTTCCACTCATTCCACCATTGGCCAGGGTCTGATTACCCGCTGAGTTGCTATCATCAGAACTTGGCAGCCTTTGGTGCTTCAGATACCTTTCTGTGGCATCTTGAAGCATCCGTATCATCATGCTTCCAGAATCTGAACCGGGTGACAACTCTTCCTCCCTCTCAGGTTGGATGTTTAGATCAATTTGGCCCTTAAAAGGTGAAGCGGAGAATTTAATTCTGTTAGGATTATCAGCAAAACCTTCACTGGCCAACTTTTTCTGGTTTGGGCTGCTACTTCCAGTGCCATGAGAGGGCGCATCATCATCAGGCAATTTCTCTGCCAAAGGTGGCTGCTGCTGCTTCCTTGTTTCTCCATCTTTCTCTGATTGCTTCTTCTCACGTTTTGTCATTAGGGTTTTGAATCGACGTTTCACTGTCTGGCAGAGATTACAAGTGCAAGTCTGCTTGTGCTTGGGGCCCTTGCCACTGGGAGGCTGAATGCAGACAATGCAGGAGCAGCCAGGTCTATGTCTGGGGTGCTTTGTGGTAGCCTGAGATGAAGACGGAAGTGCCTCACCCTCTCCTAAAATAGCTAGGTTGGCAAGTGTGTCAAGCCCCTCCAGAGATTCAATATTGTCTGTCTCCTGTTTAGCAGCTTTCATTTTTTTGGAAGCAGCTAGTGGTTTGGAGTCATAATACCAATCACAAATTAGATGGTTTATAAGCAAGCATATGATCATTTTTGAAATAGATATGCTGTTTCAGAATCATCAATATACACAACAAGAATAACGAGTGTAGAACATGACTAGGGAACCAGTATTGTGCTCAAGAACAAGCTTATTTGATTTCCATGAATTCTAATAAGTAAATTTTGAATATAAAGACCAATGAAAATTTATTATAGGCAACTGATACCTGCATTACAAGATGGAAGCAGATCTTCAAGTTGCTCTGTTGTCAATTCTTGAGCTGCTGAACACAAAGATCTGTAACAGAGACACCTGACGTGTTAGTATGTTATATAATACTCAGAGGCTGCATATCAAGTGCATTAGAAAAAATGTCCAACTATTATAAGTTTGTTTGTTCACTACTTTTCAAAGAATAAAAACTAAAAGATGGGCTCACAACATTATCATTACTAACAGTGAAGAAGCCCAAATTACAAGCTATCAAGAAACATCTCTCTGAAATACCAGTGCTCTAATAATGTATATCACTCAAATGAAGGTAAAAATTCATTCATCCCAAAGAACCTGACACCATTCATGCAATTTTGTATTGTACTTCATGGTGAGGTGAAGTGTTTCACCATTTGTTGCATATTCACATGTGAATGTTAATGGGAATGGCTTATTCCATTCTTTGTGTTTAGAAGAGATGATTCTCTTCGCATACCCTTGAAAAGGGTAACCAGGTTTCCCACTCTTAGGGAATCACCATTCCCCAGTCTCCTGTTGACAATTCCTCTAATATAGATAAAATCAACTCCCTACATTTCCTATCCCTTCAATCTTCCATATTTTCTCACTCCCACATTCTCCCCTAGTCTCTCTCTCTCTCTCTCTTTCTTTCTCACACAGCATTTCAGTTCTTTTTTTCCCCCTAAATAATGCAATTACACATGTTTTATTTATTTATTTTTATGATAATTTTTTAATGTGATAATCATCATAATCTCCTTAAGTTTTGTTAAATGTGAGTTTATTTTTTATTTTTTATTTTTTGAGTCTTCTCTAGTTATTCAAAATGAATATGATTTTCAATAATTTTTTATTTTACAAAATAAAAATAAAATTATTGGGTGTATGTGTCCTATACATTCATTTTTGTTTATTCTTGTTTTTAATGATGAGTTATATATTCAAATTAGACTAAAAATTAACCATAAAAAGTGTGAAAATTTTACATTTTCATTTTTAAAAATTAGTTTCATTATAATTTCTCTATTCATTTGAACCAAACAACAACAAAAGATAATTGATTCTGATTTTGTAGTAACCAAACATGCTGTAGAATTTGTCATTCTGTTTCTGTCCAATTCCAATTCTTCACACCCCAAACCCAAGGCCTCTGTTCACACAAGCCATAAAAAAAAAACAGAGACAGAAAAAGGTCCAGAAATTTAAATACATGCTTTCTTGTACCTTTCTGGATCCCACACATTACTGGAGCATGTCCATTTGGAGGGAAGAAGAGCATGCACAGGTAATTTGCGCCACTTTAAACAATCTTCACATTGAACCCATTGAACCTTTTGACTGGGCAAATGCAGCCACAATTAGGAATTTTTTTTTTTTTTTTTAGCTAAATGAGTTATAGGTCAAGTAACTTAAGACAAATTCTTTGAGTGACTGCAAATTCTACATACAAGTGCACATTGAAGAAATAACAATATGCTGCTGAACAGTGAAATACAATAAAAATACCTCTTTGTCCATCACTAGTTAAGGAACAACACACAATTGTGAATAGATTCTCATAAATACATGTTAGGTATTATTAACTCCACAAAACTCAGATAACCCATAAATGAAAATCAAATACTATAATGATAACAGATTACAGATTATTCCCAGAAAGACACCCCAAGGCACATGGATCAAGGTCAACAAGGCAACTGTTTCTTTAACAATCAATAATGAGGTGAAGAGGCATTTTAATTTTTGAATGTAACAGATATATGATCAATTGTTACAAAAGATACACCTGCCTGATCACGTGAACTTAAAAAGTAAAAAAACTAATGTGAAATACTAAATGCAACCTAAAGCAGCTAAGATAAGTGGTTTACCCCATATCATCAGTAGCAAAGATTGTTGGCTTCCCAAGTATCGGGGCATCCTGTATAGCATGTGTCAGAAATTTGGAAAAAGCCCCAAGGGAATGGGGAAAAGCCTCATGAAGTTCAGAATAGAAAAAGTGTCGGGAAACACAACATTGAACAAATTACAGAGTGTACAATGAGAAAAAGAAAATTCCTCAATTTGAAACTAGCTGATATGACTGCAAATGACATTCACTTTAGAGTCAGGTGAGGACAAGTGTTCTATAACCTAAACAAAATCCTACAAGTAGAAGTTTGCCTCTGGCCCTAATTCATCCTTTTATATGTGTGTCAGAATTTCTCGCCTAGAATTTTATTGCAGCAACTTCTGACTGTTGATGTTGGAATACATTTTGCAGCCCTGGACCTAGCCATAATGTTCAAGAAAAACATGTAGTGCACTTTCACATTTTTGTTAACCATGACCATGACACTACCAAACTCACAAGGGTAAGTTTCCAAACATGGTGCACAAGCAATACACTACATAGCTGTTGCAAGAAATAAACAAATAAAGCAGTTAAAGATCAACAGTATCCTATCAAATAATCAATATGTATTCTCAGCAGAAGGAAGCATACACTAGACTGCTGTCCCCCAAGGCTCACACAGAGAACCTCATGCACTGGGTATGTTTTATATTCCTTTTATCATATGTTCTTGCTTGAAATTAACATGAGCAGAGTGACAGGCATAAACAAGAAATTAGGGTAGTCTAAAAGAAAATAGTAAGGATTGATACAAATTTATTCTCAACAAGGAAATAATCAAACCTCATATTCCTCAAATTCAAATCCTTCAATCATCACAACACTAGGAGGATGGTCAGGAGGAGGGCGAAGCAGCCCCTGTGCTTCTTCCCATGTTAGCTTCAATTCTATCATGTCTTCATCATCAATTCTTAAACGCTTACTCTTTGAGCCTAATGTGCTGCTCTTCCTCTTTTTGATGGATGATTTGGCTTCGAGAACTTCTTTTGCTATGTACCCAGACTTGTCAACTTTAGACCAAGGACTGGGATCTGCTAATTCAGCCTGTTTGATCGATGGAAAACGTGATTTATAGTCTTTTGATGATTATTAGATTAAAACCTATGGCAAATTTACTAGTCTAAGGTTTTTAAATACTAACATCTCCATTTGTAGAAGCTCCATAACCACCCTTACTTGTCTCATTGTCCTGTAAAAGAAATAATAAATGAGATGCATTGTTTGCTCAACCAGCAAAAGTGTTAGTGTTTATTCAAATGGAGAACTCATTACAGAAGTTTAACACATTGAGCATATGAATCATTCTCTTGTAAGATAATACAGTTGCTTTTTCAAAGCAGTAACAATGCAGATTATTAATACACCATAGAAAAGTACCCAGCATACAAATATTTTTCAAGATACCAAATTCAACAGGTGCATGGTATTGATATATCGGCAAATTACCAGAACTTGGTGATTCCTCATTGCATTTCAAAACCATCAGAAATATATTCAAAAACAAAAAATACAAGGACTATTTCCCTTACCCCCAGCACATGGAGATAAGACAAAAAAATAAGCAAAGGAAACCACAAAGTCAAACCTGATCAGATGGTTGAGCTGTTGAGGCCTTTCTGTATCCCATAACTAATTTTCCTTCTGGCTCCAACCGACTAAATGTTACTGAAGACAAAATCAAAGTTCAGTTGCAGTATCAGGGGAAGCTGGAATTAACCATAGGAATCTGGAATCATAATGTATGCAATACTACTATACTAAATACAAAGACCAACAAAAGGGCATCCCAATGCACAAGGCTCCCACATCTGTGGGTTCTGAGGAAGTTTCAGATGGAAATAAGCTAAAAGTAAAAGGAAATATTAGGAGATTTTACGCGTTATAAGAGCAATATCATCTGTGAATAAAGTAGAAAGAGATAAACAGGTTCATAGAACTTTGATAACTAATGACAACATCATACAACCGTCCATACTTCATGACTCAGAAACTTCTGAATGATTCTTCCAATCAATTTGGGTCTTTTACCTATATCACCAGCTTGCAATCTCATATTCTGTATGCAAGGAGTAACTCCCTCCAGAACATACATTCTGCTATTATTATTGGGCCAGAAGCGGAATTGAAATATCCATTCTTTGCCTTTGGAATCCTGGACCTTAAGAGGTAAACCCTCAGGCTGCGAGATTGGTGGGAAGTAGGCCTGTCCCAAGATGAGTAAATATATGTATAAGAGGGTCATTGAGATATCAAAATATGATAAATATCACAGAGAGAGAACTATCAATCATAATATACATCTCAACAGCAACCCTGCAAATACAGGAACATTACATGTGTAGACAATTTTCCTATTTTTCATACATTATTGTCTGTCTTAAGCACGGATGGATTCTTGAATGTCCATCCATAAATATTTGCTAGGATCAACACATAAAGCAAAGAAGACAATATCGGTGAAAGATTAAAATGGTATTCATAGGGACTAACCTCTGCACATTTTTTAGGTAGCACCAAACGTCCAATCCGTCCGGCATCACTAGCACTCAGCATTTTCTCGAAAAGAGGGGTGATTACAGAATTTGAGCTAGAACATGGTTAAGGCTTTAAAATGAAAATTTCTACCTGGAATAAAACATAGGCCATTCCTATGATATATCCTATCTTCATAATTCACTCTGGTAAATCACAAATAAAATCACATCTATCACAAAATTATAACCAACATATAGGCTGACATAATGGTTCATTCCATCTTGACTCAATGGATACTTTACAGAGATCTGCTGTAGCTCTTCATTAGTAAATCTCGGCCGGTACCGAGGAAGCAACTGACTCCTACCACGGGCATCTCCTCTAGGCCTTCCATTTCGAATCGGAGCATCAACTGAAGAGTCAACCCCATTCTGTATGCTACCATGAAACTGCTTTGCAAGTAGAGGTGAAGGCGATGGCCGTAAAGGAGTGCCAGAGCTCCCACTTAGACCATTTGTCTCACTCAGAGATATACAAGGCAGAGCCACACCAAACTGTGGAGTGCATGGATCCTCTTTTTGGGAAGAAGTTCGTTGAGATAGACTTGAACTGGGTTTTTCATCACCATGAGTACCTGCAACAAAATGTTGAAATCAAGTTCACAGCTAAAACACCTTGTCTCTACCACAAAACTCCAAAGTCCCACACAATACTTTCCACAATTTAGGATAAAAATAGTAAATGCTCTGCACCTGCATGTCCATTCTCAAAGGTATCTCGTGCACCGAGCTTCAAGCTATTCATTGATCTTTCAGAAAAATCCTCAACTTTTCCTTTTTCCAGGGAAGCAACAGAAACTCTTTCGTTAGCATTAAGCCTGTCAACTTCATAGAGCATCCTTGGGTGCAATTCAGACTGAGAAATGGAAGAATTGAACAAACTGGGTGCTTGCCGCCATGGTACAGGACCTGATCCAGCTAACTGACTCCAACTCTTGGCAGAAATGTCTTTGATTCTCTCTGTCAGCGGTCCATGATAAAGACAGGAGCTTGGCAGTGCGGGGTTTGATGCCTAAATGATAATACCCAAAACATAGAGCTAACTATTACCATTTAAGGTAGAAAGTAAACTCTGGGGTGTGGTTCAATAAGCACATTTAAACTTCCATGCAAATGCAATGCACAATAATGCACATGAAGAAAAGATTATCCAATTTCAACCTAGCACAATGAAATATGATCCACATTTTAACTGCTGAGATATGCAGCAAAAGTTCATCCTATTTATTTTTAATCACTCATCTTAACAATAATAGCTAAAAATATTCAAACCAAAACTGATATTAAAAAGCAAAGCCAATATCATTGTATTCCCAAGACTACCACCATGTTGTCTTCAATAGGCCAAATCAGTAAATCAAATTAAGCCATAAAATTGTTGACCTGCTTTCAATTTGCGTAAGTAATGCAGGCACAAATTGTAATCCACACAAGGACCCAAAAACCTTCATAAATCCTCAAATTGATTAACTATAGAAGCTCAATCATCTAGAGCACTACAAAGAGCGAAGTGCAGAGAATAGCACAACACCTCAGTTCAATGCAATGATCATTGTATTGGTAATAACAAAGAAAAACAGATGTGCAACTAATTGGCCAACAAAGCTTACTCACATTAGCAGTTTAAGACTTCTAAGAGAAAGTTCAATCCATGCTTACCCAAACAATATTTTTCCTCGCACAAGCCATACACTCAATTCCTCCAGCATCCAATAGTGCAAAAGCATTACAGGAAACAATGCACCCACAATGTATCCGCTGCAGTGGAAATGAGACATACAAAATTATGCTAAATGATAAACAAAATCTCGCAAACAAGTAAAACATATGCAGTATGTATCTAGTATGAACAGGATAATAAAAAAAGAGAGAGAGAATAAGAAAAATCAACCACAAGAATTTTTGCCTCACCTTCCCACATGACTCACAAGTTCTCCAACCAGCAGCATTCAAATGATAAGTCTCACAAAATCTTCCCTCCTCATAAGCAGAGCTAAGTCAAGGGAGCTAGAGTCAATCATCAAGTTAATTAAGTGAAATTTAATGAATTAACATGGCAAAATAGAATAAAAATTAATCACCGACATGAAAGAACATGTGAAAAGAAAAAAATAATGTCTAAGACCACCCATAACCTGCACCAAAATAGGGTTGGTAAGTGAAAACTACAAATGAAAACATGCACCTCTGTGGCCCAGGATTTTTGCCCCTCATATTTATGATATTTGGTTTATTGTCGCCATCAATTAAAATTAAAACTGTACCTAAATTTTCCATGCATGCTCATGGAAGCTAAAAATGGAAACAGAACAGTTCTTGTTTCTGGGTAGCAGCTTAATAGAAGGAACTGATTTCTATGTTTTTTTTTTGTCCTTTTTGGTGCATAGAGGAACTGATTTCTCTGCTCAAACAAAGCCACAGACCAGAGTTGGCATTTCCAAGGATCTCTCTCCCTGTAAACGAAATTATTTCCAAGCAGAATCTAGGATATGGATGATAATTGAGTTGACACCTAACCAGTGTAGAAGATCAAAGAAAATTTCAACAACTTTGTAAAAATAGGAGTAACCCCTTTTGTAATATTGTGTATATCAGCATATCATCATAACTAGAATCCATGCCAAAATAACCTAGTTCAGACCAAAAAATCAAGATATTAGTAAACCCCACATCACCATAAGCCAAGTTGGTTAATAGCCAATTAGCCAGAGAATAATGGAACTACCATTAACGGATGGCCAAATTCCAAAAGACATTAATATTAATAGTAATTGCATTTAATTATTCTCCACGAGGCCCACTCAGAACTAGGCCACATAAGGGGAAGAAAACAAAAAAAAAAAAAGAAAAACTGCACAAACATCTAAATTCCGTTCCCACGTAAACTTCTGAAAATTTAGGAAACTTGGGAAACAAGTGCTTGCGACCCATTCGAATTCAATTACAGTTCTAACCAAATTCCTACTTTCCATAGAAATATTAATAGTCTATTCCCATCTCTAATTCAGACTTTTATCATCCAAGTGAAAATAATTATATAAATAGATGAAGAAAAAACCAAGATATTTTAAGCTCTTCCAATTTTTCCCAACGTTAAGCTCTCCCATGAAGAGGATCAAAAAAAAAAAAACCTAATTTCTTTCCAAAGAAATATTGAAATTGAGAACCGGTACACCTTAGTAGTCCACTGTAATTCCAACAAGAAGACCACCGCTATTTGGACTCCCAAGTTTGACCACCGTAGAGCAGACCAAAATAATACAAAGAGAGGTAAAGAAGAAAAAGGAAAAAAAAATAAATTTGACTCACGCGCATCGATCGCAGAGCTCGGCGAAGTCTCCGGAGCGCAGCCGCCAGCCCTTCCTCGATTTGAATTCCGTACACTCCGAATTGAAGCATTTGTTCGACGCCGCAGAAGCGACGGATGAAGCGGCGGCCGGAGAAGGCGGAGCAGCGGAAGGAGGAGGAGTGGTGTTAGTCATCAATACGACAACTTTTACACTTCACCACTCACAACAACAAACACAAAACTACCAAATACAGAAACACGAAAACCTCCCCAAATTCACACACACCCACACAAACCCCCCCCCCCCCCAAAAAAAAAAAAAAAAACCCCCCCCCCAAAAAAAAAAAAAAAATCCTCCAATTATAGAGCGAGAAAGAGGCTTAAAAAAACAAACAACTTCCACTTCTAGAGAGAGAAACTGGTGCGCTCTCTGCAATCATAGAGCCGACCGAGGGAGCGAGCGAGCGAACAACCGAGAGGGAGAGACAAGAGTAAAATGGTGGGTTTTAAAAAAGGCCCCGAACCATAAATCATAAATAAATATACGTCCTATTATTATTATTATTATTATTATCATTTATACACACGGACGTACGCGCGTGCGCGTGTGAATAGGGTGGCTTTATTAGCACCACGACTTGTCGCTTTGTAATATTGGTTGGTTGTCCTAATTTACCAAATTTTCTGAAAGCTTTATCAGGAGTATTCGCTTATTTTCCTTTTTTTGGGAGTCTCATTAGCCAACAGGTTAAATTCTTAACCCCCCCCCTTTCAAAAAAAATAAATAAATAAATAAATAATAAAATAAAATGTGTAATTTTTCATGTCTTTTAATTTACTTTACTTTTGTTGGGCTTGCCTTTGTTTTTTTTTTCTTTTTTTCTTCAAATTAGAATTATTATTAAAGTTAGGTAAATGTTGAAATTAAGTTGAATTTTTAACAAATTTTATTTTAAATTTTAAATTCATTAAATTCATTAAATTATAGTTATATTAAGTGTTGGTTACGTTTATGTCTTCTTCATATGTCATATTTTGAATTTATTTAATTTTATATTTATTATTTCGAGTCTTTTTTAGTTTAAATAAATTAGATTTTAAATTAAGTTTTGGGTTATTTTATTTTCAAATTATTTGATTAGAAGATATTTCAATACAAGTTATTCATTTTTTATAATTAATATAAAATAAATTTAATCAAATTTTAGAGAAATTAAATTAGATTATTCTAGTTGGGGCATGGCTTACCACCTCCAACGTAGGCATATTCCAACCAAAAAAAAAAAAAAACAAATTGTTGCTAAATTTTTATGGGTGGTAATTAAATTAAAACATATGTTGGAAGGCATTTGCTCTTTTGGTTGGAGTATGCAGGTGCTTTTCGGTTTGCCTTGTGTTGGGGTAGCTTTCTTAGCAGCATAGGAATTCGATTTATTTTTTTTTTCTTTCTATTATTATTTTGAAGAATGTTCTTACAATTTTTATTCTAAAAGTATACTCATATACTCATATAACATATATATAAACAAGAAATAAGATTCGAATTTATAGAGATCAACTGCTCTAGACAAGTGATCTCAATTTTATTTTCTATTTCTTTAATTTTTCAGGTTCAGCTACAGGTATATATATAACTCATAGGTTGGGACTTTTTTTTTTTTTTTAGATTTATAAAATCTATACAAGATCTTGTAATCTTTTTTTTTTTTTTTTTTTTTTTTGGGTTTCCTTGATCTTCCTGAATGCTTTAAATTTACAATACAATTGTTTATTTTGTTATCTAGTCCATAAAAGTTGATCTTGAGTCAACAAAAAAAAAAAAAAAAGTGAGTAATTTAATGAATTACGTTACTTCTGAAACCAGAAAGCTAACATTTTTCAAAAGTATGGTTTTTACGTCATCTTTTGTAGTGTACCTCCCACCAATCATAATTAATTATTTATATTTTTACCCAGATTCACTCAAAGAGTATTTCCCTACTTAAGACAAAAACAAAAACTAAAAAAAAAAAAAAAAAAAAAACAAAGAAACCATTACGTCCAAGAAAAAAGCAACTTATTGGTTTCGAACCTCATTTCTTGATAGTAAATCTTGAATTCATTAGAACCTTGGTATTTGCACGTGCAAAGATTATTAAGAATCTTAACAATAAGCGTCTCCCGAACCCATTTTAAGCTCCTCCATTTGGTCAATTCAAGGGGTTGTTCTTCGAGATTTTTGTGTTGTCATTTTTTTTTTTCTCAATTTTCAATTCAATCTTAAGAAGAAGAGAGGAATGGGCTAAATTTGATTGTTTGACGATAAAACAAAATGTTACACGTAGTTAGTTATACATTTTAATTTTATTTTTTATTTATAAGTGTAATTAAAAAATATATTTAGTAATTATAATAATACAATATATAAAAAATTTCATAAAAATAATTGAAATTATAAACTAGAAACATTTTTTTTTTATGATGGATAGATGTATGTTTTATTTGTAATTCATGTCCGTTTAAAATTATATTTATTTTATTTAAAACATATAAAATGTATGTTTTTATGTGTGATTCTGTATAATTTATTATGTTTAATACTAATATAAAGTTAAAATTTCAAAAAATATATATACAATATAAAAAAAAATGCATCAAATTAATCACATTTATTATCTCGACGAGTTGCTGATTCATTTTATGCATGGCCCCCCGCCCAGGGCAGGCCGCGAGAGTCTGTGTAATTAATAACGTAAATGCATAAGTTTCTTTTCGTGGTTGAAAGTTCGAGCCTAAGAGCCGATGAAGAGTCCTTTGTTTCTTTTCCATTTGTCATTGGCTATTCGGAGTTAAAACAGGCTGGATTCTTGACTCCTGCGAGTCATAAGTACGAAGTAGACACAGACGTACGTCCCCCTTCAGGGCCATCTGATAAAATTGGAAGGATAGAGACATACGCGTGCGTGCGCACATTGATTAGACGTAGTCCTTTGAGTTGCAGCATGCATGAAAAAACACTCACACAAAAGACTCCATCTCATGGAAACACAATGCATAATAATAATAATAATAATATGGTCTTTTAGAAGTAATTTAAACAAAGATTCTAAACGCAAGATTTTGACTAATGAGGTAATGGCGATTGTCACCTTAGCCTCCTCCTGCCTTCATCCGGCTCCTAGATATGGCTGATATATGTATTGACATTGTTTTGGATGCGGTGAGAAGAGAGACCCAAGAAGCCATTTTATTCATCTGTTGCAGGCAGTATAGGTTAACGTTGTCATCAGCTATATATTTGCAATGTCTTCTAGTCCCTAATAAGGGCGCATATGGGTGGCAAACTGGCTACCTGAGCAGCTTATACACTGAAGCAAAGAGTACCTAGAAAGTTGAGACAAAAACAAGCCCGAAAAGCTCAGGACATTGATTGGCGATTATGACAAAGCACTAGAAACTGCAATTGACTTGGCATTAAGTTTTGCATCTCGGCCACTCCATCTGAAAAAGAATTTATGTTGTTTTCTTTCTTCCTCCTTCGTTTCCCCTTAAGAAATATGCCCAAAAGCGACAAATTCGCATTGTTGGTGAGCAGTGATGGACTGCAACATGCACACTCCTAATCATTTGTCACATTTAATTTTTACCCTTTTTTATGGTGACACTTACATACATACATACATACATACATACATATATATATATATATATATATATAATTAGGTTGCTAGCCTGGCAGTGCTTCGCAAACATTTGGTCCAAACTCATTTGATTGCAATATTTCAATTAATGTTCTGTATGGCCTTTGCCTGCATGCATGCATGGCCTAGCTGTATACCTTTAAATTGGTTTCTCATTCAAGTTCACGAAGTAAGCCAGTAGATATCTCAATTGAATTAATTAATGACATCAACAAGTTTGCAGGCGGCTTGTAATATATTGTATTAACATTTACAAGTTCCTCTTTTTTTTTTTTTTTTTTTTTTTGTTGTTCCCTTCATAATTAAATACTTTCAATTGTTTCCTGAGGATCATTTTTAGTTCGTAATAAAATCAAACTAGCAAGAAAATATTTATGTAATAATCAACTTAATTATTAAATTTGAGATTACAACTTTGTTATTATTATTGCTACTGATCATTTGATTCAACAGTCATGAAGAAAGTAGTGCATTTTCTTTGATACCTAAGAAGGCACGCCCAAGAAAAAGCATATTGCTCTTCCCTTTCCTTTGTAGAACACGATTTTTATTTATCTCTATGGACTGATGTAATGAAGCTTGGTAGGATCCTTAATATGTTATTATTAACTATCAAGATCCATAGTAGTTGAGAGAAATCCTTGGGGATGGAATAAGAACTGTCAAAATACAATACAAGCCGGAATAATTGGATGATTTTAGGGTTAGATTAGGTTGACTCGCAGGTCAATCTGATATACTTTTCTTAAAGAAAAAAAAAATAAAAGAAGTAAGATAGAATATCTTAACATTTGAACAATAAATTTTATGCACAAAACGAGTATTTTATTTTATTTTTTTATGTTATCAATCAATTGTGGACAAAAAGCCAAAAATCTCAATCGAGATACATTTACATACATACATACATACATACATACATACATACATACATACATACATACATACATATTTTTGTAATCAATAAAAAATAATATGCACCTAATCCACATAAATTTAGGCATCGACCTCGTTCTTGATTGTTCACGGGTCAATAAAATTTTAGTTAAAAAAAAAAAAAAAAGATGTGAAAAGTATAATTAAAATAAGAAATGCTATTGTTTCAAATGAACCCTACAAATGAATTACACAAACACATGTTTCATCAATCATGTTATATTATTTTGAATGTAGTTATCTTTTTGTGTGTGTGTGTGTGTGTGTGTGTGAAAAGCTTTGAATGTAGTTATCAGATTCACCACTATAATGACAAAAATTTTATTGGTGTCACATGTGGATGTAAGGTTCTGTTCGTGAAAATATTATTTACAAGAGGTCGTAATAATATTCAATGTTCAGCCACTTGTTACTTAAACTTCATGACTTCTTCAGTTATCAAGTTAAAAAAGCCAAGTGCAAGATGCCATGCTGTGTCTCTACACACAATTAGAACATGAAATTTTATTATGGAAAATTGTGAGATTTGACCATCAGAATCGCCATTAGCCAACAAACAAACAATGCCTGCCTAACCCTCAAACAAGGACGAACGTTCTCACCACAATTATCAATGAGTGAATCTCAGCGCTTAAGCGTGGACAATGTCTGATCACCACGAAACCTAGTTTTTCACTAATTTTTGGTGGACAACCTTTTATTATTATTATTATTATTATATGTTGAGACAATAAATGTAATCTTTATGCACATTGATGTATATTTCGATGATTCGCAAGCAATTATCTATATTGGTCATATATGCAATGACATAAAGCCGAAATTGACAAGTGTTTAAAACGTGCAACACAATTCAGCAACTACCAATATGCACATACGCAACATTTGTACCTGTACGTAAAATGTTTTATCAATAAACCAGTCATGGAGGATTACAAGGAAAGCAAGAAAACATAGGCTTTTTATTAACTATGATCATATATTACGATCAAATATTAAAAGATTAAAAATATACAATTAACATTCATAAAAGTGCGATATGTAACATTATATTTTACAGTTGATAACTAATTAATCATTTGATGTGGGATTTTTCATACATAAATTCGTTTTAGTTTTAGTTTTTTTTTTTTTGAAAAGGGCATGTATTAAAATCAATTGTAACATGATATGATATAGAATGAATTTGGGAAGACGGCAGTAGAAAATGATGCACTTGGATGAGTTTTGTTGGTAAATGATCTTTTTTCCTATATCATTGCTTCTTATATATATATATATATATATATATATATATATATTTATATATTAAAGATCTATTGGACCTCAAATCACTTGATAAATAATAATTCTCATAAATTTTATATCCTCTTTCTAAGAATAGAACCTTAAATCTCAAAAACTTATTATTTCTTATTTTGAATAATATGAAGTTAATAAATGGAACTTAAGTATTTTCAAATTCTTTTCAACCAAAAAATTTTCAAATTTTCAAGTAAAAACATAATTTTCTGTTCATTTCCATTCCTTTATATCTTACTATCCAAACAAAGTTGAAAAAGAAAATAATAATTCAATTACTTAAATTTCTTTTGCACGAATTTATTTTCTCTCAGTTATCTTTCCCTACACACTTGTATCCAAAACAAGTGTGGAGGATCATGTTCTGAGTTCCAATGGACCAAACTGACTTACAATCCGAAATCGTGGAAAATGTATCCGATCTCCAATTTACAAGGGTCATGTTCTGAAATCCACTGGGCCAAACAGACTTACGATCTGGTGATCTATGGTTCCTCAGCCTTTTTTAACTTGCGAGTCTGAGTTGCGACAGAGGGAACCAGAGGCGAAATGACAAGGCCCCAAGGCCAGAGGCAAGAGGAGATAGCCAATATCGGCCTTAAGGGAGCTTCTGGCATAGGATGATCTGGAAGAATCAAGTACACAGCTCACAGAGTAGCTATGGAGCCTCTAAGCATTAATCATCTTCCATTATCTCGTTTCCATTTCCTCTAAGCTTTGATCTTTTGGAGGTTATTCCTGTCTTCTGATATCTTAAAGCTTTTGCTGAAATCCAGTTTTCGTGGTTTTCAATCTATTTGGACAGGCTGCATGAAACATATTACAACCTCTTTCCAGATCCATTGACAATTGATCCAACGGATCTCGAAAAGGCAACAACCCCACCTTACATTTTTGTAGTTATTAGTTGCAAGAACTGAATCTGAAAACTATGGTTACATTATTGAAGCTCTGTGGTTCAGATTCTTCTTTTCTTTTTTCTTTTTTTTTTTTTCAGAAATAAATTGCAACATCGAAAAGGGGAGTTGGAATACAAATTGAGCCAGAGATCTTTACTCATCTTGTTGAAAAGAATCTCACTTTTACATAATTTTTTTTTAAACCAATCAGTATTATCTCTTTCCCAAAGCAACTTTTTGACATTCCCAGAAGATGATTTCAATTGTCTGGGTTGAATTATAAAACAACTCGCTGAGAAATTCCAATACAAAATTATATGGGGCAAAATACAGTTGCTAAGCCTTGCTCCACTGTTATTTGAAGCTTGTCATAGGCCATCGCGGCCTTCTGATCACACATGTATGTTTTATTTCCTCTGGCCAAGACTTCACCATCCACATCTATGATTCCTCCCTTAGTTGGATCATCACTACGTTGGCCAGGTTCCAAGATGAATGCTTTTACCTGTTGATTACTCACACAAGAAAACACTGATTAGGGGTCTACAGCTAGAAAGACTAAAAGAAATCTGCTGAAGCCGCAAGGAGGAAGACATAGGCTCCATCAGCATAAATCAGACAAACTGTTACATCAATACCAAAAATGGGAATTTTGAAGGAGAGGGAAGGCATTTCTGCGCCACTTGTGGCCCAGTGGACCTCCAATGAACTAGGACAAAACCAAACAACAACAATACCACCAAAACCTTAATCCCAAATTTAACTGGAGTTAGCTACATGAATTCTCGCCATTCCTTGCCATTATGGACCGTAGGACAACCAAAAGGAGAAATAAAACCAATCATAATTGTTGGCGCAAGAGTTCAAAAACTCAAGAGGAAGAGAAAAAGTAGAGGCCAATTTATTAGACTACATGGAAGGCCAACTGAAGCTAGTGGACTTGAATGGTAGGTGAAAAGGGGTCTATGATAGTGATTTTAATGAACTAACCTTAAGGTACTCCACAGCTGGTGATTTGACATGTCCTCCATTGCTCAACTCTGTCATTAATGTTAACAAGGATAATGTTGTGCATTCCTTGATAAAGATCAAGTCCAAGTACCCATCTGAGAACTGCCCATCGACAATCAGAACTTATCAAATACACTTTGTGCCAAAGACAAAAGACAATATATGAAAGAAGTGACTGCTCTGCTAGCATGTTATGCAGGAGGTTAGTGACTTTAATGCTTGAAACAAGTACACGGCTTTTTGTATCAAATAAATAAAGTAGAAGAGAATGAAAAACAGCTTAAAATGCTATTAGTGTGTTGTGTACTGTAGAGGGTCATCCCTATGAGGGGACAAAGGGCATCCTAGTGCATGCTCCCACATTGAGAAGCCTGGGGAAGGATCACATGTACATGGTACCCCAAATTTACAGTCTGTTTTTGCAAGTAATTTATGTTCCACACGGCAAGTGGACCAGGAATTAGTGCCATTCAAAACTCTATTGAGCACTTCCATAATTCCAAAATTCCATGAACTAGGCCATCTCATGCTCATAGAGCAATAGAATGTCTAATGCCTCACTCCAGGACTATTAATTCACGATTATGTTTCAATACAGGACCTGAACATGGATCAACATTTATGCTCACATTACCAATCACAAGCTTTGGCCACTAAGCACAAGCTTTATTCCTTTTCATGTTTTGTTCCCCAATGAGTTCTATGAAAATGACCAGTTGGCTGAAGACAATAAGAAAGAAACAGGTTGACAGATTATTCATGAAAAAAGAAATAAAGTTTGGGCCGATATAATGTTTATCCTTAGCAAGAGAAAACAACCTTTGCATCAGGTGCTGCCATAGTAGTCTCACCACCCCAAGGTACATTATGAAGCCAGATTGAAACAAATGGCCCAGTAATAGTCCTCCAATCCTGTTCCGCCAGGTTGATGTCAGGTCCCTGGTAACCATTTTGAATTCTAGCAGTCTGCTCAATGTTCGAATCATCTATCTGCTCTGTGCCAGTAGCTTGACCATTGTAATCAATTGGCTCGCCAAAAGCTTCAAAGCCTGGTGCAGGCACAAAGGAAATACGCCCATTGTATTTCCTAATATGTAATATCCGTTGAAGGGCCTAGACACCAGACAAAGAATGAAAAGATCTGATAATGAGTAGAATTCAACAACACTTCAAAACAAGGTGATGAAAGATACAACAGAAAATATAAATTTCAAGCCTCTAAGCTATGCAACAATGTACTTGTATGTGTGCACACATAATTGTGTGCGTGTATGAGAAAGAGGATATGGAAAATTGCATAATCAAATTGAAGATTGAAACTAGACAACAGAAATGAACATACATAGAAATCAATACGAGCACTTCCCATCCATCGATATTTTTCGGATTCTATGTCAATATCTGCCACCAGGCCTGCAGAGACATAATAGATAAGAGGAATTAAGAAAAAGTGATAATCATTTCAGCTTGCTGCCAGGGTAAGCCAATAAAATTTTTCATAAGAGACAATGTCAAGTCTGATTGCAAATCATTATGAGCATAGAAAGTCCCACTTAAAATATGAAACTGATATGGAAGCTGTGAATAGTTGTGTACCCCATGCAAGTGTCAAGACGCTAAAAAATTTTGTATCTCCTTGTGAAATTGTAGCTACATCCAGTGAACATTTATGGCCTGCCAACAAGGATGAAGTAATATGATCTTTTAGTCAACAGATTGCAATAATGCAATCATTTAAAAGGCAAACTTCTTCCTGCTTAAACATGATTTACTTAAAACACCATATTTAACCTCTTATAATTGCAAGAACGGCATTGGATGCTTTACAGGGTTCTCCAACTGAATCCAAGGTAGATTTTACCATGCCATTTCCTGTACCTGAATCCAGACATACTTTCTGTCAGCTGTGAAAAAAATGAAAGCAACTTACTAGGCATATAGAATGAAAAAACTACAAACTATATGCTAATGATGAAGTAGAATGTGCCAGCACACAAAATACACCAAAAGGGAGCTGCATCAAAATCAGGAAGAATCAGAAGTGTGAACTCCAGGAAAAAAGATAGCCCAAATCTCTATAACACGTGAGGTTGTGGATAAATCCTTTACCACAACAAAACTTTAGGATTGAGGGGTCTCACAAAATCATGCAAGACTAAGTCACTCCTATGATAATTTCAAATTCAGTATTGACTTCTATGCTTTGACAAACTAAATTTTGAGCCACTAAAATGTGCTCAGCAGCTTAAAAGATTGTTAATCCAAGAGTTTTAAATGCCTATTTATATATATGTATATCTTTGTAGATAAACAAACCTCCAGGAATTATTCCAAGAGGCATCTTTATTGCGGCAGACCAGTCCTTTCTTCCTAAAAGCCCGTTTACCACCTACTAGAAAGCACAACACTAGTAAGTAGGAGAGCAAAGAAAACAAATTAAAGATCACAAATAAGAACAATCACATCAACGTCAGCTTGGCTGTGTTGGTCCAGTCGAAACAAATAGAACTTTTCTTGCTTAAGCAATTGAACATCAGTATATCTCAATTTATTATTTATAAATAAAAGAAACCAATAAATGAGCAAACTAAGCATAGTCAACTAACCTCAACAAGGATACCATCTCCACTGACACAAACAATACCATCATATTTTAACAAATTCAAAGTGCTGGCGACCTCCTTTGCATGAAGCCTATGCTCAGTCTCTGAGAATACAAGATTTTGTCAATTCCAGCCATTGGAGATATCACGAAACCGTTGATCACCAATATTTGCACAACAAAAAAACCGAAAAAAAGAAAGAAAGAAAGAAGAGTTAAAACCTTGCACTGTAATTTGGATGCCAGCGTCTTCAAGTAACGGCCTCACAACGTCAAGAAAAATCTTTAAAGCCTTCCTCTTTCCTCCGTAAGGGTTCACAAATATAAACAGCCTCTTCGGCCGGCCTGTCGTCAGCAAAATCAAGACCCTCACACCATTAACCAAGAAATTCCATTGCAATCCGGAAAACTAAAATTCTAGGCAGCCAAACAGAACATCATAACAACAACATAATCGCATTTTCTCGGCAACCAAACAGAAAGGAAAAAAAAATCGGAACTTTATCATCATAAATTACCGAGAGAATCGATGTAATCGCGGAGGTGCTGGCACCAAAGCTTCTGCGAAGCAGTGTTCAGAGGCTCGAACACGAAATCCTTCCTCACCAAATCTCCAGTGCTCCGGAAACAGCACATTCCATCTTTATTCTCAACCAAGGCCCTAATCCTTATCTTATCTCCTTCGATTTCAAATCCGAGCACCTCCTTCTCCACCGTCAGCCACCGCTGCTTTACGTCCGTCCACCGCAGCATCCCGTCCGACGTGAAAACTAACTCCGTAAAGGCGCCATTCAGAATGCCCCGACCCGACATTACGTATTGCGGCGGCGAGCTCTCGGGTCGATCCATTTCCACCCGGTGGTTACTTTCGTCCGTCACCGGCCCTGTTGGTTTCGTATGCTTAGAAGGCCGGGCCGTTTTCGGTTCGGTTATATACATAAATAGAGATGCCTGGCTCGGGGTTTGTTTTTGGTGACTTGGATAATGGCTTTTGTTAGATTGCACGCCACGCAAGCGCCGCCGCGGAGGCCTCGTTATTTAGGTTAATTTTTCGGACAGGCATCGACTCTCTTTATATAGTATTTTTTTCATTTTTTTCTTCGCCTTATTTATTTTTATTAATCTCTCACTTGTATTTAATTTCAGATAAAAAGAGATGTAAAGATGGAAATTGTGTGGTTAAAGGAAATATTATTAAGATTTTAATTGTAAGTATATAAATGGTATAATTAAAGAATCTTTTTTCAAAAGAAAAAAAAATAAAAAAAATGTAAACAGAAAAAATTCATAAATTTAATAAGATTTTGAGTTAAAATATAGAATAAAATTATATACTTAAATTTTATTCTAAAAAAAAAATTCAAGTTATGGGTCAAGGTGGATTTTAAAATCTGGACTTGAATTGTCTTTGTTGTTTTGTATAATCAAACTTAGGAACTCTAATAATATAAAGAGAAAAAAAAAAAAAAGAAAGACAATTGAACCTTAATTTTCACTACAGAATGCTACATATATTATAATAAGTTAAAATTTATAATTCATGAGAATTTTATTATCTCTATATTAAAGTTAAAAAAAAAAAAAGGGGGTCTGTCAAAATAATTTGTCACCATTCCTTAAAAGTCCCACAATTTTCTAGATATTTTACACGTCTTATATTTAAATTTCAATGGGTGAGATTTATAGAACCAAAAAAAAACAAAAAACAAAAAACTTTTGTATGCATTTCGCTACTAATATAATTGTCAAATAAAACCATCAAAAGAGAGAGTCTTTTTTTTATTTTTATTTTTTATGCAGGGTCTCTTATAAATTTAAAATGGAATGGATGGATTTTTCATAGGATCTCTGCTTCTTTTATCGACAAACTCATTATTATTTTCACTTGTTATTATTATTTTTTATTTTATTTTTCTGTTATTGCCTTTTCTTTTTACTTCAAAGGAGGGGCCAAAAAATTTTTTTTAATTATTAATTTATAAAAATAATTATATGTAAAATAATTAAATAACCCAACCCCCCCCCCCCCCCAAAAACCCAAAAAAAAAAAAAAAAAAAAAAAAAAAACCCCCCCCCCCCCCCCCAAAAAAAAAACCCAAAAAAAAAAAAAAGAAGTTCCATTAAATAAGTTGTTCGACTTGTGGAGGATTTTTATTTTTATTTTTTTTCAATCCTCACATGCAAATGATGCACCGAATAAATACGGGAAAAGGACTGTAGTAAATAGTAATTAATGGTACAGCGACAACTCATTCAAATATGTGACAACATCGTATTGCTAAATACCTTGTTTATGTGATTGGCACTGAGAGCCCCAGAAAGAAATTTTCAGACTTTGTGACAAAAATGTACAAATTGGTACGGGGAACTTGATTTGAATTAGACTGGCAATGCCCGACAATGGAATTTATTGGGTTGGTGGAGGAGATGGGAAAGGGCAAAACACCATTAAATGAGGACAAAAGTGGACTGCTTAACTGATGAGAAGACCAAGATTGTTGGGAAAATTAGAACTACATTAATGAAAATGTGATGCAAAATTTACATCCTGTTTGGGAATAAATTGGAGAAAATAAATTATGGGGGAAGGAAATTTGTTTTCTTTTCTTCTGTGTTTTTTTTTTTCTAGTTGGGGAAGTGAAAGAAATAATTGGAAAATAAAATTGTTTTTTTTTTTCCTCTTTCCTTTAAGTATCTAATAAAATTGATAACCAAGATTATTCATCCTCCCACAAATAGGGAATTTGACTTTGTCCATGTCATCATTTTATTATTATTATTATTATTTAAATCAAAATCCTTAACACTTATTTTTATTTCTATGAGACTAGATAATTCAAAGAGATATATGCTTGATACTGTTGAATTTTTATTTAAAACCATTAAACTCATCTAATTTTCATTCAAATGCATATAAAAAGGCCCTTTTCATGGGAATTGCAAAAGTCATAATCAATTGATAATTGAGTTTTTATTTTATTTAAATAAAATAATTTGCAATGCCCCAAATATGAGGTTGGTAATATAATTTTAGGAGATTCCTAATTTAAAAATGAGGTTCAGAAATTGTAAAGTGAGATGGGTAGGTCTTTTGGAGCTGTTTCTAGATGTCTAGTGATGTTAGACTCTATATTTATATATTAGATTTGTTATACTTTCATTATTATATGGGATGTAGAATATGCAAAGCACCGCCAATTTATATTTATGTGAGACTATCTTTTTGACCTTTCCCAATCAGGCATTGCAATTTTATTTTTTTTTCTTTTTAAAAAATATAAATATAAATAAGAGTAATGTTAAATATTATAAAAAAATTATAATTAATTAATATATATATATATATATATATATTTGTAATATCCGGTATTATTGCGAGGAATCTAAGGTCAGGTCCCACCCACCCGCTACGCGACCCGATTTGCTGGAACCGGTTTCATAAAACCTCAGCCGGCCACTTGAGACCTCCTCGCTTGGTTGTTTCACCGAAACCCGAATCCAAAAAACCACTTCGAACAGCAACCAACGAGCAAAAATTAATTAATTTTGGAGCTACAAAATGGAAGAGGACTTGGAAGCAGGTGCTCCGCAGGGACAGCCGACTAGGGCTCGCCACGTAAAGAAACGAGATTTAAAGAACAAGGCACTACATGTCTCTTTTGACGAGAAGGATCTCAGGTACTACTAACACTCTGTGTGTGTGTGTGTGTGTATTTTTTAATGGTACTTTGGGGTTGGTTGTAGTGGCAGAGTGTTGGTTAAAATTTGTTTGTTGGCGTGATTGGTGAAGTGGGTCAATTGGGTTTTGGTTTATTTTGAAGGGACTATGTAACTGGGTTTCATAAAAGGAAGAAGAAGAGGAGAAAGGAGGCCCAGAAGAAGCAAGAGGAGGCTCTGCGGCGCAAGCGTATCGAGCAGCGCAAAAAGGTTCATTCATTCAAGTTTCTTCCTTTTGTTTCTTTGGCTCAGAAAAAATTTAGATGAAGGTCTCATGTGTTGGTTTTTGTGGTGCTGATGACAATTTTGCAAAGAACTCTTTGTGGGTTGCAATTTTATAAAGCGCTTTTAGCAGTTAGTCGAGATTGAGAGAAAATGTTACTGACAAAGGACCTTGTTTTCTTACATATGCATTCCGACACATTATTCTGTTATGCAGACCCCTAGACGGCACACCCCAATATTGTCAGGAAACTAACACTTCAATCTTTATGTCATTCTGCTAGTTTTTTCTGGATATCTATGTTCGATTTGTATGCTTGCTCAATTGCTATAATTTGACTAGTAGTAGTTTGAAATTGTGTTTGGTAGTCCTGCTTTAGTTATGGCCCTCCCTGTATAGAATTGGATGTTGCTCAATAGCCCATTCAAAGAGAGAGCTGGAGAGGAAGGCTAGGGTTGTAAAAGAATTATTAAAGGGATATCAGAGTTATTTTCCCATATATGGAAGGAAAAGAACGAAAGTTACTCTTTGTTCACTGTTAGAGACCTCAACTGTGTGGAATGGTCATGCGACTGTACCAAATTTGTATATTGCATCTACAACTTGCAAAATATAATAGAGCTATGCAATCTAATTCTGCATGTAAATTTTGAGCTGGTACCATATTGTGAAAGGAGAACTTCCCCTTGTTTTCAGGGATTTTAGGAGGAAAATGGGTTTGGCAGCTGTTAAATTAGTAAGAGCAGGCATAAAACTTTTCCTTTGAGAGCATCTTGTTAAAAAATTCTGTTTTTCGTCCACCTCATTTCTTTTCCTGTAACTCAAAATTACAGCAGGATGAGTTATTGTTTCTTTTATTTATGCACAACATGTGTGTGTTTAAAGTTGCAACCTGAAAAAACAGTTCAATAGCTTGGTAAGTTGCAACCCTTATCTTTTTGTAAGTTGGTGTGCATAGACTAGGATCTAAGGGGAAGTTTACCTAGGTTGGGCCTTCTCTTTTTCGATCCAGAAGGATTTGTGACTTAAAAGAGGGGCTTATTTAAGAGGAAAAAAGGCAAGAGGGTACATTAGGTTGATACTAATTGAAATCCAACATGTTTGTTTTCCTTTTTTCATTTCACCTTGCTTTCTACTTGTAGTTGATGTGGCTATGAGTTTAAATTGGCTGGCCATGTAGTCTAAATTGAAGATCCCACATTCTTATTGTCTTGATTTTGGTGCTTGTGTTTGTAGAGGAAACTAGAAAGAGAATTTGCTCTGCATGGTGGAGCCCCACCATTGAGTGGTGGAGAAACTGATGAAAGTAACAACGAACACCAGGAAAGAGAGGAAGAAAGTGAACAAATTTCATCAATAAATGGTAATTTTTCACCAACTGCAATTTGATATGTAAAGAAACATGCATGCTGCTTTCAAATATCAATTAACCCTGTCTTGAGCTGTGTCTCCGGTTGTACTTAACAAACTGGTTTATTCTGCAACCCATGATTTGTGACTGACATATCAGCTATAATATATCTTGCTCATTGGACACTGAATATGTAAATACAAGCTTCAGCTCTATGGTCTTTTGATTTTGTGCTTTTATTTGGTGGCAAAAGGAACAACAATGTATGATACCGGGGACATGCAAGTGACAGTGGTGACTAGCACGATTACTCAGGAAGACGAAGATGCCCCAGGTGAAAAGATAGAGACAGAAGATTTGGGATCGATTGGAGGTCACGAGAAGCACAATTTAGCCGTGGGTAAAAAGAAATCTTTCAAGAAAGCTTCGAAACATGCATCACGCTTGAAGCCACGGAAGAAAAGAGACGTAAAAGGAAAGAAAATGAAGAAGAAACGGTAGTTGACTCCTCAATTTATATGAAGTTTGTGATCTTGCTATGCTTCTTTGGAAGAAAGTATTCTTCTTTTTCCAGTGTTCCTTAAAAAAAATTACTTTTTTTTTTTTTTTTGGTTCTCTGACTTGCAAGGCAACAGCGATGATGAGTAAAAGCAGTTTAAATAATGTATTAAATATTAATTTATTATATTCAAAACTAGAATTTACATGACATTAAAAACATTTTATACCACAAATTTTTTTTTAAAAAAAAAGTATGATAGACAATAAATATTTGTACAATTATAATAAGTTTTCAATGCCATCCTATAACTGCGAAGAATGAAGGATACATAATTTATGTAATATATATTATTGTCGAGAAATTAAACCAAAAAAGAAGCAGAGGCTTTCCAGGAACAAGGCTCCCGGACAGAAAGCAGTCATTCTGCATCCAGAACTTCTTCATCTTCGTCGAGGATGTAAACCAAAGCTCGCTTTCGTGCAGGAAAAACACATGCCACACCTCTTGATGCTGTTACAATAATTTTTGATGAAAGTATCAAGACATTTTTACAGCTTTGTGCATATAATTTTGGACGATCACGAATTAACTGAGATAATCAAAGAAAGTTTGCAATATGGTTCCATGCAGAACGTGCAGAGGAATACTTTAAGGGGTTTAAACATTAAGATACAACATTTACACCACCAGCTTCTTATCACCATAAAGTTTTCAGTGCATCCTGTAGAATAGAGCCCCAAACACACTAACCGTTTTCTTTAAACTTCCAATTTCCCAAGTGTAATAAGAAACCAGGTTATAATGAGGAAAACTCACCACTGACTGCCAATGGAGCAATCACAGCGTAAGGAACGCTGCGAACCTTCTCATTCTCCATTTGCAGCTGAACAGCAGAATCCTACATATCCATAATTTGAGAAAAGCAAGAATACGTTGACGAAACTATAGATTAGCAATGGGGGCCAAGACAAATATTCCCCTTTAGGAATTTAAATTATAACACAAATACTTGTATAAAATAATCAAGAGATAGAAAATGAGAGAAGGTTAGAGATAATGATTGCATATCTTGACACATTTTATAACCATAAAAACAATTTCCATAAGTACTTCAATTGGGAGACTTTCCTCCCACAAAATCTAACATGTTAGGGCAGAATCTAGACCCGGGGAGCATAGATAGAATGGTCATTAAGAAAATTAAGGAAAGAAAAATAAGACTTTCATGAACATCTGAAAACTGAAAATCCAATCAAGATATCCTGCAACGGTACAAGAAACTGTTCAATTTTAGATTAGCATACAAGTTGCTGAAGTTACCTTCAGTTGATGTAACTTCCATAGGTCTAGACAAGTGGATCTTGAGATAGGTATGAATGGGAGTTCGCTAACTTGCATAATCATCATACAAGCACCTCCAGAGCTTTCAGATGAAGTACTTTTCTTGTTTAGTAATAAAACAATTTGACTTTCCTGTTGTAAGCAAAACAGGTTACAGAACATCTTTAAAGAAACATGACAACTCTCACTGGAAATCTAGGTATTTTACCTTGTATAAAGACAGGTCCACACAATCATAGCCAGGAGGTACAGATAGCAACGTGGTTTCCAATGAAGTAAAGCCACTCTTTAAACTGCTCAAGTCATGCATAAATCCTCTTGTTATGCCTATACAATTTGCAGTTTCTGAAAAAGGCTCAATGGGTATTTGGAAGCACATGTAATCAACAAAGCCATGTTTGCAATTCTGGCGAGATGGTACAGTACTGGAAGTATCCTATAAGAAAAAAAGTAACAGAATTACTAGAATAATACCAGACACAAGATATTGACCCAATATTAGTTCAGAACAAAATGAAGAAAAAAAAGGAGCAAGTCTTGAGAGAAATTAGAACCATCCTGGACTCGCGACATAATACCTCATAGTATGATATTGACATAGGTATTGGCACTGAGACAGATGCTAGTGAAGATGGAAAGGGAAACAATGGAAGTAAATCCTCACAAAGTATCTTTCCAGAGATTGCAGTAAAGGGCAACAAGAAAGCCTCTTTGAAGCTGAAGAGAGCAGCCACAAATGATGGATCAATAAATATTAAGTACATAGAAAACTAATATATGCCAAACAAAGTTGAATTAACTTAAATCACCTAAAAAGAGACAGGATCAGGATAATCTGTGATAGTGAGCATGTTGCATACTTAGACCATAATATACTATAGTTTCAGTTTACATGATGAAATTGTGACTAAAG
Organism: Kandelia obovata; assembly: GCA_021464305.1. Taxonomy (NCBI): domain Eukaryota; kingdom Viridiplantae; phylum Streptophyta; class Magnoliopsida; order Malpighiales; family Rhizophoraceae; genus Kandelia; species Kandelia obovata. Next base: position 470,635 of record CM038485.1, on the reverse strand, counting down.
CTTTGATATCATAAAGTTCAATTGTAAGAACTGAAAAGATAAATTGTGATTATGTTTAATAGCAATTAAGAGCCTTGGAAGTAAACTGGGCTATGTTCACCCTAATAACATCACAAAAAATGCCGTTTGCTTATTTGTAGGTTGTGTAACAAAAGGAGAATGCCTGGACTCTTAATCAAAAAACAGGAAGAAGAAGAAGAAATACCTGGACTCCATGTGTTGAAATTCTTTAGCCAATGTCCTCCGCAGGTATTCACAAACTGAAAATCCCCCAAATAGGACTAATTCTTTGACTCTTTGCATAGTTGCCCTAATATATTTAGCAACATCATAAACCTCTCCATTTATGGTGCATAACTTTATGAAGACATGCATTCATGCACTTGAGAATGTAACCAAGACCATCTCTGTATCCAGCACCTGTCTCTTATACACATCTAGATGTGTATAAGAGACAGTGCCTGGACTCTTAATCAAAAAACAGGAAGAAGAAGAAGAAATACCTGGACTCCATTTGTTGAAATTCTTTAGCCAATGTCCTCCGCAGGTATTCACAATCTGAAAATCCCCCAAATTGGACTAATTCTTTGACTCTTTGCATAGTTGCCCTAAAATATTTAGCAACATCATAAACATCTCCATTTATGGTGCATAACTTTATGAAGACATGCATTCATGCACTTGAGAATGTAACCAAGACCATCTCTGTATCCAGCACATGGTTAACAGATATTCTAACAGACATTACCAAAAAGAAGCTCATCAGTGCTCAACAGGCACTAACTGGGAACTACCTCCCTTCTGTCCTTAAGAGCCGACTAACTATCCAAATAAAACTCAAGAAAAGCCAAGAACAAAAAAAATGGTAACTTTGATTAACTAGATTAATCACTAATTATTTCACCTATCACCTCAAATATTCCATGCCAAATTGTCCTCGGGTGCACAAACTGTCAGTTCAATTTTAAGGAAATTGAAATTTTGTGATTACTGTTGAATAGGCAAGTCTATTTCTACTGGAACTGTGGTTAACAGATTGGATACTTTATTTTCTAGAAAATCAACAGATGATTTTTCCTAGAAAATCTATTTTGCAAGGGAAACTTTTTAGATAATATTTATTGACTTAAACTTTAGAAAATGGTGCCCACCATCTTTACATCTTGTGTGATAACAATTGGATGGCATACATCAATATCCAGATTTTTAGTGTCAAGAAATACAGTATGAGAAGTATGGTTGAATAAATTACTTACAAGTCCACGTCGATATCATGATCAATTTCAGATGGCTCTAGCAACTGCCTAACTGGATCTTGATCATATAGGAACTTCAAGAAAATGACAACAAGTTCACTGCCAGAAATAGAGATTTCGAAAATCAAATGCATGCCCATAACCAGATTGGCAAAAAATTGCCCAAAAGGCAAACCTATTGTATGGCAGAAGCTGATCACTTGGTTCTTGCATTAGTAGCTTGATACATTTAAGAAGCCAATTAAAGAAATTTGAAAACTGCAAAAAAAAAAAAAAAAAAAAAAAAGCACAAGGAGGAATGTTAGTTAGAGCAAAAGAATTTGCATAATTTTAAGCAAAGGGAACAATCATCATCATTTGGTGCCAGCCTTGTGGTTTGGAGGTAGGACTGCTCAACTCTTAGTCCCAACAACTGAGGTTCAAATATTGGCATGAGCCAACAAAAAGAAAAGGCAAAAAAAAAAAAACAAAAACTCCATTCCTTCTCAAAGAAAAGACAATTGACCATAACTTATCTAAAAGTCGCTGCAGGAGACTTCAAAATTACACCATAGCATGAAAAGAAAAACCTTGTAATGTTCATAACTGACTTAGTAGATTCATATGCCTTTTAACGACTTCATATAAGAGTAGCATTGTAAACATATAGAGTAAACTACTCTATGTTCCAACGAGTTTCCAAAGCAAGCCTTATAATCTGCCAGTTGAAGCTTGCATATATAATTAACAAGGACAACACATTCAAGAAAAGATTCTGTGGTTCTACAAAACAAATAATTCAAAATTTCTGTTTCTCTTAATCTTCATTCTTTCTAAGCCTTATGAAGAATAATTTGATTTAGTCAACAACTGCTCCAAGATATTAATAAAACATTTTTAATTTGTTCAATCTATAATACCTGCTGCTCCACAGATGACAAGATCCTCATAAAACGTTCAACTTGTACTAGCATCATACCAGACTTCTCTGTTGCATTGTTGATAAGCACCTCATCTAAACCAATAGCCTGGTAGTGTGCACGCCATCTTGAAAGGCCCCTGAGTTCTCCCATCCTAAATGCAATAATTTCTGCAGCAGGCTGAGGAAATCAATATTTTTTCTTTTAATTTTGACTCAAGCCTTGTTATAAGGAATACAACCAACAAAATCATATTAGCAGACAGAAAGCTACACCAGAGAACAAACTGTGACAGATGAAGCAAAAAAAGAGGACAATGAGATGAAAATAACAGATGCACCTCTGTGTAGACAATAACAAACATGTTTCATTATAGTCATGTACATAGGTGCATATATCTTCATATGTAAGTAAGTGGTTGGATGCCAAAATCTACAATTTCGGGACTTGCAAAATCTAGGAATGAAACCACTGTTCAATCCGTTTTCTTGAGTTGACCAACTGTTCTGTCCATTCAATAAGATGCTCCCTGACCTAAAAAGTAAATGAATGTTTCAAAAGTAATGCATTAACCACTTAGAGATAAGGAATATTGCACCTGAAGATGATCAAGGACAATTCGCTGAAGTTCTTTTCCAGCACCACAAACAGCCTTCGACACACGCTTCATACCCTTTCAACCAAAAAGAAATGGAAAACGAAAACTTGCTGAACCAAACGTGCAATGAAATGTTCTTCTCAGGAAAAGGGAATATCATGTAAGACCAAGCATACCACTTCACCAAGTGAGTTAACTAGAAATTGATGAACTGGTGGACTGGTCCGAGCCCCACATAGAAGGCTTAGGAATTCCTCCTGAGGCGATGAGTCCAGGTCTGCATAAAAATAATGCAGGGCAATAACTTGAGCAATACAAGCCAATCAATGGAGCACTACATGCAATACAATCCAATCAATGCAAAATTGACACAAGTAATAAAACAGACAGGAGGTAGAACCAATAAGCTTATATCTACTTATTTTGTCAATGATTACCATGGTCAATAATAAGGGTGGATAGAGAATCAAACTTCTCGTGAAATGTGTGCATTGCATCTGACCACTGCTTGCACATAACTGATAATGATGCCCTTATAACCTCAGTTAAGTCCTCAATGTTAGATGCTTGCTGGGCTAACTGATGAAGCTCATTTTTCCTGAAGTTAACCAAAATAAAATTCATATTACTAGGAACTGTGAAACAATAGAAAGCAAACGTACAAAGTCAAAAACAACAATTTCGATCTCATAACAAAGGACATGATGGAAAGAAGAATAAAACATCTCAGTGAGCCAAATTCCTAATGTTTAACTCTATAGAAAATCTGGGTGTAACTCAATTTCTCTGACTACTTTACCTTCTCGAAAATATAGAAGTATCAAGCACTAAACCATGCAATCCATGTACATCATGCTCAACCACTTGACTCTCCCAGGAGTCAAACTTCTCATTCAGTTTCCCTGAGCAAACAACGATCAAATGACAGAGGTCTTTTGACAAAGCTACCTATTAACAGCAAAAGTATGAGACTAATCATTTTTCTGTTCTTCTTTGAAAGGCACACAACATAATTACCTTACTTTCTAAACTACACAAACTTTGGTCCCAATGGAGAATGATTATACCTTGTAAATGGAAGCATTTGAAAGCCAGTAATTAGCTTGCCTATCCATAAGGGGAAGTGGAACAGAAAATTTGTGTACATTCTGCACAACATTTTGCAAGTGTTAGATACAAAAAGAAAGAGAGACAGGAAAACATTGACAAATAAGTGCTCACAGAAATGATTAAGCTTGCAACAAACTCAATTATCAAGGTATCATGCTGTCCCACTATGGACCATTTTTCAATCAAATTTCTTGAAGATAGCTTGGGGTAAAACAAAGGTAGTTGTCATCACAAATATGTTAGATTGTTAAAGGATTTTTACTTCTTATTTTTCTAGTCACCAAGATGCAATTGTATAAATCCATAATCAAAGACTATTCAGCATATTCATAAAGTTCTTATCATTAAGCAGAAGTATTGTAGTGCCTAGTCTTTCTTTTGTCTCTCCTTTGAGTTTCTTACCCGCCCAATTGAAGCTTAGTGCCCAAATTTGGCATTATGTTTCATGCTAATGTCACCCAGCCAACATTGCCAAGCTAACAATTGCATATTGATTAAACAAACAAAAAGAACATGACTAAAAATAATGAAAAGAGCCCATGTAAATGCAAGGATACTGAGAATACAATGTCAAAGTTTTATTGGGTAAATGCTGAGCATGTGAATAGCTAAGCAAACAGTAAAGTTGAAGTAGGTGCTCGAAGACAATATAAGTGACTTACAATTTTTCCTATTGGAAATATTCCAAATATACTAAAGCATATGCTTCCTTCTTTGTCTCCACTGCACAGGATATTGAACCGTTGGTATGACGAATTTGACAGCTCTCGATATGAATCTTCCTCATCTTCCATGAAACCAGTATCTCCAGACATGATCCCTGGCAGCTGAGGAATTCGTGGAGCAGGAGGGAAGAAGTGGGAAGTACGGTCTTCAAATGTCAAGAAGTTATGATCATCACCCTAGGAGCCAAAGTCTCAATAAGACCAAAAATTTGCTGATCAAAAGGATGAGGGGGGAGGGGGGACATATGGCCTAACCCAGATGGAAAAGGTAACAAAGCAGCAAATAAGTAGAAGTTTACAAGGCATGGTGAAAACTTTAGTACTCCAACTAAATGTGAGCCCTAAAAGTGTCTTTACGGATGTAATTTTTGTGGAAGTTAGAAGAAAAAAAGCATACTGCAATCAGCTGTGCATCCTCCTGCCAGTTAAGACACACAACTGCGACATTATGGGACTTCACCCTTCGTAAAAGCTTTCCATTCTGCAGGATATGCATCACGGCACATTAGAATACCACAACAGCAGTTCACAAGACAGCATATATATATATATATATATATATGAGAGAGGATGGACAAAAGCTTGCTGACCTCAACGTCATGCAAGGAAATAGTCCCATCCTCAAGCCCCACGGCTATCGCCTTACCATCAGGACGCCAGCACAAGGACGTAATGCACCTTCCTTAATAATTTAAGAAATTTCAGCAAATTACAAAGATATTAGACCTATCATGCATAATCAAACCTATTTTATGAGAACATTACATTCCAACATCATCTTGTTGGACCTTGGCTTGTCTATGTAACCTTCATCTAGCAAACAACTTCTGAAAAGCCCTTTTATATAACAAGGATGTTCTTACCATCATTTACCAAAAGCGATTGAAGCACATTAGCTAGAAAGTAACAACCAAAAAGAGTCAATGTCTAAAAACTAGAATAGAGTTGAGAAATTAAACAAAAATAAATACATAAATAAATAAAGGGGTCAAAGAAAGAACGGAGAAGGATAATAACCAGGGAAGATGGTCCACAATCTCTGCCAATTGAATCGATGAAGCAAAATCTTGTAGTCCTCTGTCACCATGGCCAGAAGGTCCTTCTCGGGATTCCACTCTGCGATTTTGATCTAATCCAAAAAGGAAAAACGAAATCATGCGAAGAAATCAAACGCGAACACACGTAGTGCATCCGAAAAATCGCATAAGAACAGGGGATGTTGGGCAAATTCAGGACCTGAGATGGAAGAGGCTTGTCGAACTGAAGCTGAAATGGAAGCACTCGCTGCTCCTCATCAGTTTCCATTGCTCACAGCTTTTGGAGAAAAGTGCTGAATGAGAAGGAAACTTTGTCGTTGTGAAACCCTAGGAAGTTGAAAACACTGCTTGAGCACAATGACAGCGTTTTTAGACGGCGTCCTTTCTCTTGAAAGATACGGAAAAACACCAGCCCAAGAAGAAGAAGAAGAAGAAGAAGACGGCGGCGAATGGCTCAGCCGGAGATAAGTCTAGAGGCCGAGCTCGGCGGTGCGGCTTTGCTTACAAGAAAGCAGGCACAGGAGAGTGTAGAAGTGTCAAGAGTGTGTGTTGAGTCATACTGAATTACAGGTGTCAAAATGGGTTAGCTCTCGTTTTGGATTATTTTTACAACAAATTATTTTCAAATTAAATCAGAAGCCCTTTGAGTTTTACCCTTCGAGTCATGAATTGAAAAATTATTATTTAAAAAGTAATCTCGTTTATTTATTTATTCATTCTAATTTTTAAAATTTTATGGAAGATTAAGGTCCATTACAGGCTCAATCGTAGCATTAGAAAATCTAATCAACCTTTTCATTCTTTCAAGATGAAGTGAGGTGTTCAAGATATAATGGAATTGAATTTCAAAAATAATGAACAATGTTACTGTAATTCTTTACAAGGTTACATGCATATATAGATATAGATCTTGATCCAAATATATATTTCAAGATAATCAATTACATTTCCAAATTAGCATCTTGTGGGTTGGTATTTTATTTTGTTTTGACCCAATCAAATGCAATGTCCTAGTCATTGAAGAAGGAAACATTATTTTCACTTTTGCCTATTTGTAAAGAATCAAAATGCACCAATCTATCATTCTTCCTTAAAACTGTTTCTCCTTAGTTCTTCAAATTCAAGTTATTCCTTTAACCTTTTCCCTCCTCTTATGGATGTAGTATCATTTTATTGCATTCTCACCCAAATCAAATTCGTTGACCTAAGTATTACAAGAAGGGAAGAAGATGAGGATTTGGTTAATGCATCGTCGGTTAATGGTTAATAATTGGATTGAAGTGCAAGACCGAGTGTATCCCGGGGCATGAACAATATGATTAGCATGTTGAAAAATAAAAGAAGAATTTTTCAATTATTAAAAAAAGAAAAATGAAGATAGGATTAGGTGTGTAGAAAGAAAGAATAGGAAAATTGTAACAAAGAAGAAAGAAATTATTGCTTTCATATTTATTTTATTGTAAGTAATATCTAATATAATAGTATTTGATAAGATCGAATTAACCTTTTCCTTCCTCTCGCATTGGTAATATTCTTCATTATATTTGATCCTCATTTTGCTTTATAAGTAACAAAACTCAAATAATTATCTTCTTCCTTATATATTTATAAATATTACGGGAGAGAGGTAAGAATTTTTTTTTTTATGTTTTTATAACATTTAAGTTTATTCTAAAATTTATAATTAGATTTAAAGGTAAAACAAATTATTGAGATTTGTTAAAATTATTAAAATTTATAAAAATATTATTAAGACCGGTAAGATCATATGTTATACTATATTAGTTTATATTTTAATATATATATAATTATTTATTAAGTAAATATTATATATATTTGAATAATTATTATCTTAATTTATATTGACGATGAAAAGGCCTTAAATTTTTTAACAATTGTGTAAAGATATTATTATTTTATTTAAATTTTTAATTATAAAAAAATATGATACGAATTCTTAAATGATTTTAAGTACTATAAAAAAAGAAAAGTAAAAAAGAAATGGAGAAATTGAATCGATCAACTAAATCAATCTTCGATTAACTTGACACTAATAAAGTTAACAATATAAATTTTAAAAATTTTAGATCGATTAAACTGATTAATAGTTATATTTAACTGGTGAAACTAAATAAATTAAAAATTTATAAGTATAAGAAAATTAAAGAGATTTAAGTATTATAGTTAACCGATACTTTAAAGAGAAAATTTTATATTTTAAAAATTAATTTTTATATGAAAAGAAATCAATCTTTAACGATAATAAAGTGTAAGTTTTTAAATTAAGAAAAGAGTAAGATTATTTTAGTAAAAAGTGATAAAATGTAAGTTTTTAAATTATGAAAAATTGATATTGTGAAAAAATAAGTAGGCCAAGTTGTGATTATAAAAAGAGTAAAAATATTTTAATGAAGAGTAATAAAATGTGAGCCTTGAAGTTGTAAAGAACCATTAATTTTTATGAAAATTTTACAAAAATTTTGTTGTGTTTACATTACTAATGTATTGTAATAAAATTTTGAAGTTAAAGTGAACTAATGTATTATCTTTGCCTTATAAAAGAAGAAAAAATTAGTTAAGTTAAATTTTTAAAAGATAAATCTCGAAGAGTAGACATAAACTCTTAATTTGAATTGATTTACATTACTTATTTTATTATTTTTATTATTAATTATCTTGTTATTATTTTTTAGAGTTAAGATTAAATATAAGTTGAGAGATGAACCAAATTTATCTCTATTTTAAGTAGACCCTAAAAACTAACAAGTAATATTAAAGTTCGGTCTCTGTTTCATAAGCTCATGACATCCCCTTTCTACCCATGTGTCATATTGAAGATAAAAACATTCGTAGACTCTTAATTTTTGATGATTTTAACTATAACTATTGAAGAGATAAAATGATTATATATATCAAATATCATAATTATGAATTTTAGAAAATAGTTCATAATGGTTCAAAAAAATATCCTAAAAGCAAACATTAGTAAGAAACACATTAAGTCTACCATAAAGACAAAAAAAATCAACAATTGTCAACTCCAAAGTCATGTATGACAATGAAGGTAATATGAGACAAGTTCAAAATTTTAACAAGGATACTACATAAGTTAAATGGTTATTCCTTATATGTAAAAACATTTATTAAGTATACATTATCACTAACATCATTTGATCACTAGTCATCATTAATTCCTCCTCTTATGATAGTCAAGCTTATAAAAAGAAACCCCAAACAACCATCAACCAAAAAAATTAAGCAAGTGGACAAAAGAAGAATGAATGCAAAACCTTAAAGTAAGCCAACATCATTTTCATTAAAGATGACTTCCAAACCTCCATCATTTTTAACACCACCACTTGTGACACGATTATTTAACTCATTACCACAAACATTAATTATAGAATATCAATAATTTTTTAACTTATATAATTTATATAAGTTTTATAGTTTTCATTTTAGAACTTTTCAAATTAATGATGATTTTTATAAGTTTAAGAAAAGAATCCTTAATCTTGGTAAACCACTAGATTTAGATTATGTTATTAAATTTGAAACAAATAATTTCTTAAATGGTTTTGCCTTCCAAAAACATATTACATTTATCACATTTCACAGTAATTTTACTTTAAGATGATCAAATATTTTGTAAATATAAAAATAAATAAGTATTACACTATGATCACCTCTTACAAATATTGAAAGAAAGTGAAAATTACTCTTAAAGTCATTATAAATTATTTAAATTTACTATTATAAGTTAGTTGTGTTACATCACATGATTCATGGAAATGTAGGCAAATTTAGTATTCATGAGTAAATAAATATTGTGTTCGAAAGATAAAGTGACTTGCGTATAAAAAGTGGTGATATCAAAAAGCCCTTTTTAAGGCGTTTTCATTGTCACTCAAGTCGAGGATTATGGATTATACAGAGTATTATTACTTGCAATATCAATCTTAGAAGTGGTCACTGTAATCACTTAACTTTTACTGACATGTGTCTTTTAACTTATTTATTAAAGAATGAAAAATTTAATAATGCAAATAATTAACAAAAGCGCAAAAGGAGCAATATGAAAGTTACTTTAAATGTGCATTTGGGTTAGTTACTTCCAAAGCTTAGCGTAAGTATGGTCAGAAAAGCTCCTTCTCATGTCAATTCGGTCAATTCATCAGTATTAATAGATTCAAGCAAATGCATTTGATGTCTTCTCATGTCAGTTCGATCAATTCATCAGTACTACTACTACATTCAATTAAATGCATTTAATGTAAAGTGAAGGCAAATGATCTACATAATAAATTTATACGTAACAAATGACATTAATTACTTAGAAAAAAATCATACGTAAAAAGTTATATTCCAAGTTTAAAGGCAAATATATCACCAACTCGGCTAAGCTGAGTTGGCGTGAGGCCTTAGTTTCATAAGGGACGGCTTGGATTCAAATCTCCACACCCCTAATAAACTGAAATATTTGTAAGAATTCTCGAGTTAGACCCCGGTTGATAACCTACTGATTATTACCGAGTTCAACAAACAAAAAATGCAAATGTGTCATGCAAAGACATTAAATCTGTTCCCAAATATACATCCCTCGAAAGGATTTCTATACAAATGCAATGACACCTAACATTTGTGTGTGTCCAACATTTTTAGAATATTGGGCAGCAACATATAATAATACTATATGATAGTTAGAAAAACTAAGATGTAGTTTTAGGAGCCATTATCTGTCTTATAAAATGGTTAAATGTCTTACCATTAAATGACATTTCTATCTACATGCATAAAAGGGTAGTAATTGGTTGATTTGGGTCAACAACGAGGGCATGTGTTTTATCAAAGAGAATAATTGCATTTCTAAAATATGGCATCCCCCTCATAAAAAGTATCAGAGTCCAAAATCTCCACAAGCAAAAAGGGCACCAATTGCATATCCGAAACAAGTCTTACCTTCACCATGCAATTGCTACCAGTCACTCAAAACGACATCCACCTTCCGTCTCCATACACCTTGAAACGACACCCCTTCTTTTATGTGACCCACTATCCCATAATTGGTTGCATTGCATGAAAAAAAGAAAAGAAAAGAAAAAAGTCTAGAAAAGGCAAGCCAATTTGGAAACGTAAATATCCTTATGGATTCTTAAGAAGAATAATAAAAAATAAAAATAAAAATTCCAACATTAAATCCCATTTATGACTGTTCTTCCTATATATGTCCTATATCCCTCACAAACTTTCTCAAACATCCTCATTGTTAGGTACCCTCTTTGAAGGATATTTTGTGTTATCAATGGTTGCTTCAATGGAGTCTTCCCAAAAGAGAACCAAATCTTTGAGATGTCATGGTCTTGGTGATTCTATTGACTCTGTTGTCTCTTATGACCATTTTCATGATGATCTTCTTGAATATCTCTTCTCATTCTTGCCTGTGAAAGATGCTGCAAAACTTGGAGTTCTTTCAAAAAGATTCCAAAAGTCTTGGACGTCGAGCCGCAAGCTATGCTTTGGCAATCAGTTTGCCTGGCGAAATATGAATGATTATATGTCAATTGTTAGCCATGTTTTTCGGCACCACACAGGCCCTAAGATCGACACTCTTCAACTGTGCTTTGATCCAAAAGGTGACGCTGTATTGGTTCGAGAGTGGATCAAAATTGCTATTGAAAAGGGCCTCGAAGAGCTTGATTTGTATTTTTATGAAACACAATATATTTTGGAGCTCTCTTCGGAACTTTTTGACAGTGAGTCCATGAAAATTCTGAAGCTCAACTATTGCCAAATTGAGTTTCCGCCGGAGTTGAAAGGCTTGAACCACTTGCACACTCTTGTTCTTAGGAGGATGGCAATAGCCACAGAATCGCTTCATGCTTTGTTTCAGCATTGCCTTTTACTCGAGACGTTGGATTTGGCCTATTGTCGCAGAATTGATCATTTGAAGATCTTTGCTCAAAACAAAAAATATTTTAAGACGCTAAGAGTTGTGGATTGCCTAGACATCTCTCAAATCGACATCGATGCCCCAACTCTTCGTTCATTCCATTATTCTGGGTACATTTCCATCTTCAAAATTCGTGATTTTACGCAATTGAATGATGTGATGATCGATATCACACCTTCAAGAAGTTTTATGTGTCCTGCTATACTAAGAAATCTTGCGTATCATCTCACCCATGTCCAAGTTCTCACCACATCTAGTGTATTTCTTGAGGTACATATCTCTTATGACACCCTTCCCCATTAATGTCTTTTTTTTTTGTTAGCCCTTAGTTCTTGTTGTGTGATTGAAATTTATTGTTTCATTTTATTTTTTTATTATTTTTTTTATTTTACTAGGCTCTAAGTCCAAGAATTGTAGCTGGGAATTTCCAAGAAATGCAATACTGTTTTCGAAATTTGAAAGAAATTCAATTGTTTATGGAAGGTGCGACCTTCTGTAACATCTATGATGTCGCTGCTTTTCTTCAGCTTTGCCCAATCCTAGAGAAGATATTCATTGATGTATGTATCCTAGGATATTCTTGTCTTTTCTTCTTCTTCTTCTTCTTTTATTTAAAAAAAACTACTTTATTTTTATTAATTATTTACTATGATTAGTTAAATGATTTTTTGATGGTAACTATAGTGACACTACCATAACTTTGAAAATAAGACCACTGCTGAATTATAAATAAGAAAAATATATATTTATAGTTTAACTAAATTTTATATTATTAACCTCACTCAAATTCTATTTTATCTTCACATGTATATTTCAACCAAATTACAAATATAAAAAAGAAGGTAGGTATTATTTAAAAAAAAAAAAAAACAATTCTCTCCTCTCCAATGCAACAAGAACTTGAAGGACTCATAACTTTTTTCAATTTTTACCTTAATCATTGACCAACCAGGACTGATGCCAACTATAGGTGTTGATCAACCAGGGTTGGTATTTATTTCATAATAAGTGATTTCTAATATCTTAAGAAATTAAATTGTTTAGTATTTTTTTTTTCTAAATTTATTAGTAATGAAAAGCACTCATTGGTAATAGATTAAGAGTTACAATATTAATTAGATAAATATAACCCAACATATGGGTTTGTCACAGCTTACAAAATTATAATTGTGATTTGGTCAGTTTTTGTCATTAATTTATATATGAATAATTGTGTTAAGTTTAGTTTATTAGTTTATTAGTGTATATGACCCTTTTAAATAGACAATTAATTAAGCATAGTCATATTATCATTTTATTTAAATTATAAGGTTATGGAAAATTTTTATCTTGTAGTTTGAAGTGATATGATCTTATTTGTAACAATAACTATAGTAGGAAGAGAATTTGTAGCAATGAATATTATTAAGAATCAATTGAGCAATCAAAAAGAAAATAATAATATTTAAATGATTGGTAGTTATTTATAAAGAAAAAGATGTTTTTCACAGATTTGATAACAAAAAAATTGTGAAGAGATTTTTAAATATTAAAATTTATAGGAAAAAATTGTAATTTCTATATTAAATGATTGAAATTAATTACTTGACTATCTTTTCCATTTATTGAATTTTGTTATTTTTATTGTCTACGTTCACTTTTGGATTCGCTGTTAAAGGTAGGCGTTGTCTTGTCAATTAGTGTGAAATATGCATATGGCATGTTACTTTTTTTCTAGACTTGCTGGCTTTTTATTTTTTTATTCAAACCATAAAAGTAATTTTTTTTATCAAAAATAATAAAATTAAAATTTTCAGAATTATCTCTTATGTTTTAAGTATATCAATGAATTTGTTTAATATTTTAAATTTTCTTTATTCTTCTTCTTGTTTTTTTAAATATTTTCTCATATCTTGTTTTATTTTTTTTTTCAATTTTTTTTCTTTTATACTTTTTTCCTTTTTTAACCTATATTTTTTTTACGTGTTTGTTTATTCTTTTTTTCTTTTAAATATGTATACATTTTCTTTATATATCTTTTGCCAAAATTTTCTTTTTTTATTTTTATTTTTTATATTTTCTCTTCTCAATCACTTTCTTCTCTTTTATTTTTTATTTTACTTTTTATTCTTTTCTTTTTTTACCTCTTTTCTCTTATTTTTAAATTTTTTCTCTTTATATTCTATCTATTCTAATCTATTTTTATCCTTTTTCTTTTTATACTTTCTCACTATTTTTTTTCTTTATAATTTATATTGTACACACACTCTGTCTCTCTTATTCTGTTCCCCATTCTAAACTTTCTTTTTATGTTTTATATTTTTTATTTTTCTCTTCATTCGATATTTTTACATCTTTTCACTCTTTTTTTTTTCTTTATGCAGTTTTTATCTCTCAACAAACACTTATTATCATAATATAGTTATTTTTATATCAAAATAATATTTTTTATTTATATTTTTTTTCTCTGCTCTCTTTTCTCTTTATTCTTTTTTTATATGTATAGTTTTTTTTCCTCTCTGTGTTCTCTCCTCAATTTATTTTTTGTTTTTAAATACTCTCCTCTTTTTATCTATAATTTACCTTGCACACACACATACTATCTCTCTTACTCGCTCCTCTCTCTAAACTTTCTATTCTCTCATTTTCTCTTTAATTTATACTTTCACCTTTCTTCCTTTTCTCTCGTCTGTTCGTCTCTCTCCTTTTTGCTCTTCAATTAATCTCTTTCTTGCCTCTACACATTCTCTCTCTCTTCTTTACACTTTCTCAACACTCACGCCCCCCTCTCTCACCGCCCTCCTTCCACCACTTACAGTGAAACTCTTTTATTACAGTAATTTTTCAGTGTTTATGTTTCTTTACACTCTCATGCTTCTCAATAATAATTATTAGAAAGGCATCCATAAAAAAAAAATTAAAAATTAAAAAAAAGCAAAATAGTAAAAGGTAACGAAATTTAGAAAATGATATAATTATTTATGACAAATATAACTTAGGATGAACTTTTGTCTTTTCAAGAAATATTACAATATGATTTTACATTTATACTTAAAAGTATAATAATATAACATGATTAAACGATTCTCCTAAATTCTTGACTTGACATGATGGGGTTTTTTTTTTATTTTTTATTTGCAGTTAACAGAATTTACTTTTGAGGCTAGGCATTATTTCAAATTTCATCAGATGGAAGATTTTCAGAAATTGCACTCACCATTTGTCCATCTCAAAGTAATCAAGTTGACAGGATACAAATTTGAAATATACGAACTACAACTAGCCAAAATTTTCCTGCAGAGGGCAGTGAACTTGGAGCAGCTAGTTCTGGTAGCTGCAAAGGCTGCTCGTGTCAAGGTCCGCATAGCAACCATGCGAGTATACTGCCATTATTTTCAACGTTGGAAAGCTTCTCAAAAATCCAAAATAAGTTTGTATCAGTATTTCGGTGATGGAAGCTATCTAGATCCATTGCATAAAAGGATTTTGTACTAAATGATAAAAGAAGGAAATGATTTCTGTTGTCTTTTGTATTAAATAATATAACACTCTCATGTCTTCTTCTGAAACAATGAAGAGCAACATAGTCTTCTTTTTAAATAAAAAACGTTAAGAAAATGCAACTCAAAGCAAAATACAATAAATATCTCAGCCAACACTTCCCCTGAACTCGAGGGGCACCAAGCTTGGAGATAATAACAGAGGCGTGCAAACAGGCTGAACCTCGACTATAAAAAGAGTAAATAGTGTCTGAAACTTATTGTAATAATTCTCCTTTTGCCGTTAGCAGCATTGCGTTTCCTATTGCAGAAACAGCTGCGTTTCCGTATTCATAATGTCTTAAAGTTTATTGTGATACAACCTCATATTCAATAGAAAACAGGAAGCTTTCAACTTTATAATTCTAATAAGTTAAATTTTGAGAAAATAAATAAAATTTATAATAAAATAATATTATAATAAATTCTTTCACATTATTTAACTCTAACAATTTTTTTAAAAAGAAAAAAATTTTGAATCATATAAACGGTTTTATTATATATTCTAACGAATACTTTTTTTTTAAAAAATAATAAAATCTATCTCTATTTCACCGTGAGAGTTTTGGTTAAGTGCGTAACTAAATATCCAAGAATACATCAATAAATTTAAATTAAAAAAAATAAATTTTAATAATATATATATATATATATATAATTAATATTTTTATTAGTAATATTATTATTAAAAAATTAAGATAATAAATAATTTAATTCTAAAATTTAGTGTAAGTAATAATTTTTTTATTTTAATAAATTAAAGATAATTAAATTTTATAATTATATTAAATTTATTTTTTAAAAATATAAATTATTATAGAACTCAAATGTTAACATAATTTTTGTTATATTTAAAAATATAAGAAGTGGATTATTATTAAACTTACAATAGAATCGGTTCAATCAAAAGGAAAAATAAATTAAAAAAACTTGTCAAATTTTTTTAAAACAATTTTATTTCAAGCAACATATGACAATTACTGATAATCTTTTTTTAAAAAATAAAATAAAATCTCAAATTATATGTGTGTGAGGGCCTGTCTCTCTCCTTATCGTAGTATCGAGTCTCCTACTGTCTGAACCATTTGAGATTATTCTTGATATCGTATCAACAACACTATATTTTCAATGCGAGCTTTGCAATAACTTGAGCTTGTGTTCGCTTGCTCGAGCTACCCGGAAAAGTTTCAATCTTTTCCTATCTTTTGATAAGGGTACTTGGCTGTCTGCTGTTTGATAAAATGACAACTTGGGTATTCGAGTTCTTATGATCGTATGTTTGCCGTTTGATTGATGGAGCTAAGCTTGATTCTGGGTTTTGATTGTTTGATTTTTGTGCCTCTCTCAGTTTGTTTCGCAAATGGGGTCTAAAGTCTGTTGACTGAAATTATCAATGGCTAAAACTTTGAAGAAGTTAATCTCTGGTGTGATTCTTGATTTGGATGGCACTCTTCTTAATACAGGTCAATTTGTGCTCTTGACTTGAATTTCATCATTTATTGGTTTCAGTTTTCGGGAATATAGTCATTCATTCAGATTTGTACTAGTTGAAGACACTCTGTATTATGGTTTTGTAATTGTTCCAGTGTGATGTTTCTTTTTATTTTATTTTATTTTTTTTCAGTGTACTTGTATCTCTGTATTTAATGTCATTGTTTGTTTCAAATTACATTGCAGATGGTATAGTAAACGATGTTTTAAAAGTTTTCATGGTGAAGTATGGGAAACAGTGGGATGAGAGAAAAGCTAATAAAATTGTAGGAAAGACACCTTTGGAAGCTGCTACTGCTTTAGTTGAGGATTATGGACTTGCTTGTGGAGCGGATGAATTTCTCACCGAAATCACCCCGATGTTCTCAGATCAGTAATCATACCACACCTTTACTGTGTATATCACTTGTTTGAAAGGTCTCTGATAGTGTTTGTCTTAAAAGCTTCTGTTAAGTTTCTAGCTTCCAAACATACATGTTCTTAGGAACCTCTATATCTTGGTATCTGAATATTTATGGCCTCATGATGAAAATTTGTTTTGCTGATTATGTAGAGCTGGCTCTACTTTCATGCTCTTAGCTTCTATTTCTCTTTCAGGTGGGCTATGTATATTCATAATCAAAATTTTCTCTAAAATAATTTCAGGTGGTGCAATATTAAACCCTGTCCAGGTGCCAATCGATTGCTTAAACATTTGAGCCTTCACAATGTGCCTATGGCATTGGCTTCAAACTCTGGAAGGGCAAACATAGAATCCAAAATTTCTTATCATCAGGGTATACTTTTCTTAAGATTACACTGATCACTTTATTTTCTTGTATTCTAATAATTAGTCAGTGTGACTTAATTTATAGACGAGCTATGTATGAGCCTGTGACCATGGTTCCTTCTCACAGGTTGGAAGGAATCATTCTCCACCATCATTGCCGGTGATGAAGTCTTAGCACCAAAGCCATCTCCTGAGATGTAAGATTATGTCAGCATATTGTTCAATTGGTACGTACTTATGTTCTAACCTTTTGAACTTGTCATGTAAGATTTTTGGAAGCAGCTAAAAGGCTAAATTTGGAACCTTCTGATTGCCTGGTTATTGAAGATTCCCTGTAAGTGAGTTAACAAACAGATGTTATCATTCTGATCTCTTACCTTGCTCCACTTTCACTGCTGGTTCTCTTAGAGGAACACCAAGTCCCTTGTGAACATTGCACCTGTAAAAGCCACTGTCGAAGAGGCTGTCTCTACCTAGAACTTCATAGAAGAAATAATTTGATTCTTTGGAACCCATGAATGATTTAGTTTCTTTTCTTTTGTTACTAACAGACAAACTTTTTCACAACTAAAGTTCCTTTTAATGTTGGAAAAGAAATATGTATTAAAATTCATGGTCAGAACATAAAATGACTTGCAACCTTGATGTCTTCTATAGTCTGTAGCGTTGATAGAGTATGCTAAAGGAGTACACCAGCTACCTTTACCATTAAAGATACCATCTTCCAGGATTCTCATAAACATGAAGTGGGCAGCAGCTGGTGCCCCTGGAAGGCCAATATGTCATTGGTCATGTATTCCTGAGTATAATGAGGAAGCCATATAACCTGTTGTTTCAGTCAAAATCAATTCACAATAGTTCGGTTAATTAGTTATAAAATTTAGGCTACTCGTGTTAAGGTTGAGAACCCACCAGTTCATGATAAGTTCAATTTCTAACAAGTTTCTCAGAGGCGTCAAAATGGTAACCCGTACGTCCATCTCTCTCAAAGATATATATATCCATCGTATAATAGTTACTCACATGTCATATAACTGTAGTCAGTAAAAAAATATTTAATATAAATTAAATGTAATTAATAAAATTACACATGTTAAATAAATTTTATAATAAATTAAATATAATTATAATTTTTTAATGTAATAATTTAAATTAATTTTTTTTCAATAATAAAAAAAATGTAAATAATAAATTATTTATTAATATTTTATAAAATAATTCACTGCTTTAATGTCATTATACTTAAAAAAAAATTAAAAATTCAAAACCACACTTAATACATCAAGATCAATCTCAATAAATTATGGTAAATACTGTAACGATAATGCTCCTACCCTTATCAGTTTAGCAACAATGGAAGATTCATTCCATTTCAAATGGGTGAAAAGGCGAAGAGTTGTGGGACCCTTCTTGGGCCAAGTGGGTCAGCGCAAAAATTTGTCCCCTCACAAGGTGTGCATAAGAAATCTATCTTCTTATCTAAATAGTAATTCTCTACCAAAGATTTGATAAGTCAAAATTATAAAATAAGAAAAATTGTGTATCTTTTTGTAATAATAATGTAAATTATTTTTTTAATATAAAAATATTTTATTTTCTATAGCGATATAAAACAAATTTTTAGTTTTATTCATACAATTTAATGTTAAGGAAAAATAAAAAAATCTAAGTCACAACAAGGGGGGAGGCAACTATCAGATGCATCCTAACAAAAAGAGATGGGAAACACTTAGGAAGCGATGTATAATATTCTATCATACTTCCAAAAACTAGGATGCAATTTTAGGTGACAATATCTGTCCAAAAAATCAATTATTAAATGTTTTCTCATTAAATAACATTTCTCTTTCTCTGCATAAGAGGATAACAATTTATTGTTTTGACGGGTATTTTGACTTAAAAAGAGTTGTGGTATGTCATTGGACCCACTGGGTGGCCACCCACCAATGTCCGGTTAGCCGAGTCGAAGTCCTACCTCTCTTAAAAAAGTCCATTGAAGTGGGATTTGGGTTTTGTCTTTCTGGATTTTTAATTGTGTTTGTAGACTTTCTTTTTTATTTTTTCTTTTTCTTTCTTTCTTATTTTTAATATTTAACAGATTAATTACTAATTATTTATATATTTAAAAAGATTATAACAGGCACCAATCGTACCCAAAAAGAAAAGAAAAAAGAAAAAAGAAAAAAGGATAAAAGAGGGGGCAACTCTAGCATGGCCAAAACAAGATTTTCACTTGGTCTAACATTGTTACCATTCAATCTAAACAATATCTAAGCTTCATGACTCCACACTTCAGAAAGGAAATCCTTGTTGCATGTGACCCACAATTCCCAGTAAAATCATTTCCTTGGATACTTGGCTGCAATGCATGCGGAAGTGTAGAAAAGGCAACCCAGCTTGGAAACATAAATACCCTCATGAATTCTAAAGGAAAAAAAGGGCCAAATAGGAGGAGCATTAAATCCCATATGGTCTCCATTCATGATTTCTCTTTTCATATGTGGGTGTGTGTGTGTGTGCGCCCCATTTTGTCAACCATCCTTATTGTTAGGTACACTCTTTTGAAGGACATTTTGGTGTTTTCAATGGCCTCTTCAATAGTCTCTTCCCACAAGAGAACAAAAATTTCAAGACGCCATCTTCGTGACGATTCTATTGACACTGTTGTCTCTTACCATCATATCCATGATGATGTTCTTGAATATATCTTCTCATTCTTGCCTGTGAAAGATGCTGCAAAGCTTGGAGTTCTTTCTAAAAGATTCCAGAAAACTTGGATACTGAGCCGCAAGCTTTGTTTTGGCAGTCAGTTTGTTAGGCGAAACAATCGGGATAATTATATTTCGGGTGTAAACCGTGTTTTAGAGAATCATGCGGGGCCTAAGATCGAGACTCTTCAACTGCGTTTTCGTCCACATGGGGAGGTTGCGTTGGTTCGAAAGTGGATCGGAATTGCCATTCAAAAGGGACTTGAAGAGCTTGACTTGGATTTTGATGAACCAACGAATCCTCTTAAGCTCTCTCCTGAATATTTTGATATTGAGACCTTGAAAATATTGAAGCTCAACAATTGCCAAATTGAGTTTCCGCCAAAGTTTAAAGGTTTGAACCTCTTGCACACTTTTGTCCTTAGGAGGATTTCAATAACTTCCAAATCCCTCCATGCTTTGTTTTACCATTGCCCTTGTCTTGAGGTCTTGGATTTGGCCTATTGCACTAGAATTTCTCAGTTGAAGCTCTATGCTCAAAACAAAAAATGTTTCAAGACATTAAGAGTTGGGAATTGCTCACATATCACTCAAGTCGACATCAATGCCCCAACTCTACGTTCCTTCCATTATATTGGTCACATTTCCAGCTTAACAGTCCGTGATGTTACGCAATTGAATGATGTGATGATCAACATCCCACCTTCAAGAAGTTTTACTTGCCCAGCTGTACTAAGGAATCTTGTTTATCATCTGACCCATATCCAAGTTCTCACCACAACTAGTGTGGTCCTTGAGGTAAATATCTCTCGTGACGCCCTCATCGATCTATGCCCTTCTTTTCGTTAGTCACTTGTTCTTGTTGCATGATTGAAAATTTTATTATTTGCTTTTCTGTGTTTTTGATCTTGTTAGGCTCTAAGTCGAAGATTTGTTGATGGGCAATTGCGAGAGATGCCATACTGCTTTCGCAATTTGAAGGAAATTCAACTCTTTATGGAAGGTGCAACGTTCTGCAACATGTGTGATATTGTTGGTTTTCTTCAGCATTGCCCAAGCCTACAAAAGATATTCATTGATGTAAGTATCCTAGAATACTATTTTTAAGGGTTTTTTTTTTTTTAATTTCTTCTTCTTCTTCTTTGACTACTATGAGTAAGCTAATTATTAAATATGATTAGTTTAATGATTTTTTGATGAAAACTATAATCACATTAACATAACTTGATATATGATGACGTAAACATTAACGTATTTATTTGAAAATTTGTAGAAATAAATGTCGTAAATAAAAAATAAAATATAATAGATTTCTATCGTTTAATTAATATATCATTTTGATATTACACATGATATTATTTTTATAAAAGAATAAAACTTTTAAAAAATTATGTTGGTTACTTTGAACTTAGAAAATGAATATACAACATTGAGAATTTTTCCAAAGGGAAACAATGAAACTGTATTGGTAATAACAATTTTATTATGATAATTTTTAAGAAATTTAAAAAAAGAGAAAATAAGATTTAACATATGAGTGAATAAACTACAATTACAATAGACTAATGCTTGTACTGACTACATCCATATAAGAATACTATTCCTTATTCCTTACTTCAACCAAAATTTTGTGTTGTAAAATGATGAAAAGTTTGTTTATTATAATAATTTCTCTAGTTTAATTTTCACAAACTGAAATTTTGTAACTAGTTTTAGTTCATAATATAGGTTGCAGATGATTAGATAAATGGAAACAACTAATGGAAATAAGCAAAAGAAAATAATGGCCCCAAAAATGGGGCTTAATGTGAAGAACTTCATCAAACTGGAAATATATTATTTTCAAAAGTAAAAATCCTGACAATTATGGGCTATAAAAAAAAATAAAAACCTAAATAATTGAATTTTACCTCTTGCCATGAGCTAGGAAGAAATATTAGGATGCAATTGAGCTCTAACCTCTTTAGAATTTGATAATTTAACTAAAAATAAGCACTGTCTAATTTAACCAAGTTATGTATCAAAGAGAGAAAACCACTTAACAGATAAAAGGAAAAAGAATAATCATTGAACCATCAAGAAATTGAAGAAATCTTGTAGATGATTTCCACAACTATAGCGAAACACTGAATACATTTTGTGGAACACTGGAAAGTACAATAGAAAGTTCCTTCATCATAGGCCACCGATTTTGTGGGCTCTTTGATTCCGAAAGTCATGATCAAGCACCATTTTGTCTTATGGAATATAAGACACTTTATATGGTGGACATGTAGCATCTGAAAAGCTTTAGGTCTTGATCAATAGGGCTTATTTCATAATAATTGATTTCCAATATCTTAAGAAATTCAATTGTTTAGTATCTTTTCTGAATTAATTAGTATTGACAAGTATACTTACAGAACATAGTATAGTCATATTATTAAATTTATCTAAGTTATCAGGTTAACAAATTTTGCACAAAAGGAATAGACTTGGACAAGTTATCTTCTAGTTTGAAGTTAACTTTGATCTTATTCGTAACAATAACTATAGTTGGAAGAGCTTTCTTTGCAATGAATATTATAAATAAATAAATAACACTTGTGCAATCAGATAGGAGATGAATAGCCAAATGATTGTTAGTTATTTTCGTAGAAAAAGATTTATTGATTGATAACCAATAAGTGATAGAAAGATTCTTAAATATAAAATTTTGTAGGGAACATTTTTTTTTCAAGTATATTCACTCTACTCCCTCTCCTCTCACTCTAAAACTCTCTCAAATCTCTCTGTCTTTTTTTAATCTCTCATATCTCTCACAAACAATAATTGTCAGAAAGATTTCATTGAAACGATAAAGAAAACAATATAATAGAAAGTGTAGAAACCAACATATTCTTAATATTTGGTAAAGGATGCAATTATTTATAACGAATACAACTCAAGATGACTCGAGTCTTTTTCGAAAAATAATTACAATAGTATCATTTGTTTGTAATTGAAGGTCTAATAACAATATGATGATTATACAATTCTCCTAATCTTGATATGGCATGTTTTTCTTTTTCTTTTTTTTTTTTGGGGGGGTTGCAGCTAACTGACTTTACTGTTGAGGAAAGGCATTACTTGATATTTCATCAGGCAGAAGAATTTTGGCGATTACGCCCACATTTTGGCCATCTCAAAGCAATCAAGTTGGCAGGATACAAGTTCGAAAAATATGAATTACAGCTAACAAAATTTTTACTCCAAAGGGCAGTTAACCTGGAGCAACTAGTTCTACTCACTGCAAAGGCTACTGGCGCCAAGGTTCGCTTGGCAGTTATGGAAAAATATTGTTCCCATATTGAGCAGTGGAAGGCTTCTCAAAGATCAACGATATCTTTGTATCAGTATTCGAAAGATGGAAGTCATCTTGTTCCCTCGCATCAAAGGATCTGGTACTAGTAAGAGATCAAGAAGGGAGTGTGGACTATCCTTTTTGTCTTTGCATGGAGTAATAATTGTCAATTATTTTGTTTTCGTTTTTCGTTTTTCGAATAACATGTTAGAGTTTTTTTTTTTTTTTTTTTAATTAAGGTGGTGGTACAATCTTATGTTCTCTTTTTCTCTCTCTGTCTATGTTCCTGAATCTGATCAGAAGTAGAGTTAAGATCATATTTGTCTGTAATAATTTTCGAAAATGCTACATGAGCCGGGGAGAACTGCCACTGCTCAGATGTAGGGTTGATGGTATCATGATGTTATTTAAAATAATATAATATATATTAGTTTACAATTTATTTATTTTATTTTTGGATAAAAATTATATAATTTGCATGAAAAATAAGCAAATATTCAATTAGATTGAATAAAATATACTTAAATAATAAAAAAATTATAAAATATTATGTTATTTTACTTTTTTACAAATTGTTTGCATGTGTTGACTTTTAGCTTAATTGAACAATCTAATAGCATTGTTCTTTTCTTTTCAGAATAAGGGGGGGTGATGTATCGCATAAAATTGTGACAAATTTATTATTATTTGTGACAAAAAATATATTTTATTTTATTTTATTTTTTATTGATATCAATAGGGTCGTGCGGTTGACTGAGGGATCCATAGGCAACGCCAACACGTAAACGCTGCAACTGGAAACAGCATTCAGCCGCCTCCGTCCAACAAACCTTTGGTCATCGTCGAACTGTCGCTCACCTTCCCACCCTAGCCAATGAAATATCGCCACGCGCCCAGAAAGCGGTGACTCTAGAGAGATCTCCAGCCCGCCAGAACGCAAAAACGTGTTAAAAGAAACAACCGACGCCCGCCGACTTGGACCGACCACTTGGACCACGTCATCATCCTCGAAGCAACTTCGTAAATCCACTCATCGGCTTCCGCGTGTCATCGACTTCAAACGGCTAGTTTCCCCTGGAACTCTTGCCTTTGTTTTTTAACCGCCAAAAGGATAACCTTAAACTTTTTAATTTTTGATTTTGATTTTTGATTTTTGATTTTTTATTTTTTTGGGTCCACCCAATGGAACCCAAGAAAGAAAAAGGAAGGAAGATATTTTCTTGGAAACCTCCAGTAATTTCTCGCACATTAATTATATATTTTTTAAAAATATTTTTTTGGGTGAATTTTAAAAAATACTTTTCTTTTCTTTTTTTCACACTCCCTATGTGTGTATATATATATCTGAGCGGAAGTTTACATTTCTGGAAGTAAGTTCTGAAAGTCTCCACCTTGAAGGCAGTTGCTTCGTTTCCATTTTGTCTTTTTTTGTTCACTTACACAGAAACCCTCACTAAACAATCTCTATCAAGTGAATCTGCTCCTTCGAAGGTCTGTTACTATCGATCCCACTTCTGGGTTTTCTTGACAAAAGGTATTCAATTTCTGGGTTGGCTTTTGATTCTTCGATTGTGGGGTGAAAAAATGGCTCTGGGTAAGACTAAGAGATGCAGTTCAATGAAATTGAATCGTGGTGGGAGGATGGATGGAGGAGAAGAAGAGGGATTTGTGCTGAAGGAGTTCGTGAGATACACGCGCTCTTTTGGGAGGAAAAGGATTTTGATATCGAAGAATGATGGCGAGGTCGATTTGGTGACTCTGGATTCGTGTCCCCAAACTCCCCTGAAGAAGTTTTGCAGTGGGAGAATAATGAGTCTGGATGCTGAGGATGAGAGCGAGAAGTCCTCCATTGAAAGCCTGCCTCAAGAGATCCTGGTTTGTGCTCTGAAATTCTAGCTTGTTACTTCAATTTTCTGTATATAATTGAATGATTGTTAATGGGTCTTTCTAATTTTGGCATGCAGATTAAGATTCTCTGTGGGGTAAATCATGAAGATTTGAAGCAGCTTTTCCATGTATCGAAAACAATCAGAGAAGCTGTAAGTGTCATTTGGTCACTGTTTTGGTCAAAATTAGCTTAATCCTTGGTTTCATTTGATCATTGATTTGATGGGGATATCTGGAATTTTGTTATTTTTTTTTCAACAGACTATTATTGCGAAAAAATGGCACTTTGCCTATGCCACGCCTACAAAGATTCCAGCTTTTCGAACTAGGATTAACTTTGAGAGTCCAGATGAGTTCGATGAGAATGAAGCACCCAATGCACCAAAGCAATCAAGGCCTCACAGGTCGAGATTAAATGGGAAGAAGAGCCTGGCTGATATATCAGTGGCCTTATTTGCTTCCCCTCCCAAGAGGGGGCTATTCATGGAAACATAGGTTTGAAGTAGGTGGCTTGTGTAGATAGACTACGATTTGTTGTTTTGTTGTAGATACATCGGGAGATTGATGTGGGTCCTTGGAGATTTGTGCTATCAGATCTCGTTTTGGGTTTTAGGGAATCTGTACATGGCAACAAGAATCTTTACAGTCCATTTTGTCTTCAACATTTTCATTGAAGAGGCCTTTTTGGCTTGTTTGTAACCTGTCTCTGTGTGTACACGTGGGTAAGGAGGATATTTGTTGCAAGAGCGATCTTGGCCTTTCAGTTCGATAAAAGAGAATCAGAAATCTACCAACCTTTGTTGTACATATGAACACGATTAGTGCTTTAATAAAAATGAAAGAATGTTTCTTTGTTATTTGTTCATCTGCCATTTTTTGTTTTCATTTTGTGCCTTGTCCATGCGTTGCTTGATTGGTTGGTGATAGGAAATTAAGAATGTTCTGTTGTCCAGTGGAGATGGGGGTTGGCAGCAGCTAATGTCTAGAATGCGGTTACCATTTTTGAGCGTGGTTTTAGCATTAACAAGTGGGAGATTGATGCAGAGAAAAAGATTTGCTTGGGAGTCTTTGGCAACAAGTATGTTTTTTGAGCTGAATTTATGGGGACAGTATCTGTGGTTCCACGCAGCTGTTACTGGATTTGTGTCTGTTTACTTGCAAAAGCGGAAAGATTTCAATCACCGTTGAATGTGCCATCGTCCTGGACCGAGCTGTACTCTTCTGAAATCTAGGAAACATAATATTTTTTGAATATATATATATATAGAGAGAGAGAGAGAGAGTATATTAATAATTTTACTTGTGAATTTTTTAATAATAATAAGTTTAAGTATTATATATTAAATATAAATTTTTATTTTACGTTTAAAGATGAATGCAAAGGGCAAGAATTTTAACGCAAGCCAATAAAGCACATCCCACCATCACCAGGCTATCACTTAGCGGTGTAAACATAAATTTTAACTACTGTATATAGTTGACCGCACCATAACGTTCTGGGATTTAGAATGTTCTCATTTTATAGTCAACTTGTTTTCCGTGGTAGAACTTAGAATCCAAGGGGAACAAGCTTTAAGAAAATGACTGAACTAACCATTTTAGGAAAGTTGTACAACTTAATTTAATGCACATAGCAAACACTATGTATCAAACCTGACCCTAGTTTTACTAATAAGAGCACTCCAGACCATCCTTGGCAATGAGTGACTATCAAACCATTTGCCTTCAAGATGTTGCCTATGAGGTTACTCTATTGTGATTGAAAATCACTAGTTTGAGTAGTTTCTATGTAAAATAAGATCCCATTCTATAGACTCTAAAGCAGACGCTTTAATATTGGGTATGAGGGCTAAGTCTACCTCTTGCCGAGTCTAGAACCGTGCAGTGCGGGTCAGGTTACATTTCCAATCTCAACGCTCGGACTTTATACACAGCTTAAGAAAAGTTATGTTTCTGCTAATAGCTTAAGTTTAGCAAGCGTTCAACATCATGCAACAAACAATACCGCAACAGAAGGCAAGCATCTTGGGATTGCTGAATTTCGAGGAAATTGTCTTTCAAATTGCAGAGATTGTCGATGAAAATCAAATGTGCTCACCTTCTCTGTCATTCTTAATCAGAAATTCTAAAAGCAGAAGCAGATCTTCGGGTGCACAATAACCTGGCATGAGGCCAAAATTTCTCAGTTTGTCTTTGAGATGAAACAATAAACCACTGAAATCCCTCTCCCGTAAATGTGATTCCCGAATACCATTTCATTTTCCTTGGAGTTTTAGAGCAGATGTTGCACGATAGTTCTTGGAGAATGCTCAGAAAAGAAGATGCCTTTTATTACAATTGCCGAGTTCTGTGAAAATGGCCTAAATATCACTGCATTTAGATGCCAAACCAGAGAGCTTTAACTTTTCTTTTTAACACTTTTAACTCTTTTAATTTCTGACACTATTGTAAGACATAATTACATTATCTTTATGCATGAACAATTAAGCATAAAACAACTTTAATTATGGATATTAAAATTTTATAAATTTTTACATAATTAGTAAGAGTAAATATCTTAATCTATTTAGAACTGGTAGAATTTTGATGCAAAAAATTAATAGAATATGATTTCTCTTTTTTTGACCCCTTCCTTGATAATGGAACACAAAACATTTTGTTATTTTGTAATAATAAGTTAAGTACATAACGTTTGATGTAAAAGATAAAGAGCTGACTATACTTCTATTTATAAACTGTAAAGATGGTCTTCTATCAACATTTGTTAAAAAATTATTCCTCTTGGCTTATAAAGAATTTTACTTAAATATTTTTTTTATTAATCAATAAATTTAAATATTTAAATTACTTATTAAATCACTTATAATTTTATCAAATAAATTGATATTCGATAAAACACACAAAGTATCATATGGGTCTTACGACCACGTGGAGGATAACATTTTACATATCTGACAAGTGAGGGCAACTCAAATTACCATTGCCATTTTCTTTTACGGTGTTTGGAATCTGTGTCTATCCTCTGACGTTGCCTGGCATTGCGATTCTACTAATAATTGATGGAAAGCTTCTGAAATCATCAATTGACCAGATGGGGTTGGAATCAATGTCTCAAGTTAGATGCGAGAATAGTCGAGATTTGTCGTCTTTCGTAGCTGCCAACCACCCTTCTCCACAACCTTAGCAGCATGGTCGGCCCCTCCAACAGGCAGCTGGTACGTGAGCTAGCTTTCCGTGCTTGGGGAAATTCTTATGTTAAAGCCAAATGGTGGAAGTTACCATATGTACAGCAGATAAAACGGTGCCAGCGTGAAATGTTCAGCTTTAGCCCATTCACCGGAACACGCATATGAGGGGCCCTGTGGACCCTTTAGTCGACGCAATGCTTCCATTGAATTCACGCTACGCTTCAGTGGTCGACCGAGCATCTTTCAATCAAGGTCCTAAGGAAAAGGAAGCAAGCTAGCAGTGTATCTTTCAGCTTTGCGACAATAGTCACAATACCAAGTCACAAAACGAAAAAGTTGAAATAGCCTTTTATATATATATATATATATATATATATTTATATTTATATTTATTTAAAAAAATTATTAATATTAAAATTAGACAAAAAGATATTTAATTTAAATTAATAATATTTAGTATTGAGTAATTAAAAAAGTAATTAAATAATAATATTAACAAATAACTGCATTTCAGTTTATATATATTATAATAGACATATTAGTTAAACCTTTTTATAATTGTTAAAAAGAAAAAAGAAAAAAGAAAAAGAATACTTTGGCTTGGCTTTTGCTATTTTCCAATCCAATAAATGGTCAAGAGGATGCTTTTGTGGAGAATATTACACGGAACCCTTAGTTCAGCGCATGTAAATGGTGGGCAACCTGGGATTGATATAACGCACCCATGCCTGTCGTTCTAAGAACAGTTACAGTTTTGATTTCATTATTGAGACCAAGAAGTGTAATTGACCTCCCCTTCTCATTCTCATTTCTCCTTCTCCCGTTCACAATCAAAACAAGAATTGTGCAACCGATTCCCATTTTTAGTGCAGTTTCGGGGCTGTCTAGTTCTCAATCAGTCCAACTCTGATCAGAACCGGGTCTATATCCATGAATCGGTATTTCAATAATTGATTTAAAGTCATCTGGACGATGGCAGGCTCAAAACAGCCCGACACAACGTAACACCACCGTTCCCACAACCCTTCCCTTTAAATATTTTAGGCCTCTCTTGCGCACTCCTAGGTTAAAAACTGTCCCATGAAACCCCTCTCAGCCTCTCTTTTTAAAGTTCAGCATCTATGTCTGTCTGTGTTGTCTTCATACCTTGAGTGATTGATTGCCAGAATCCATGGGAAGTGAGCTCCATTTCAGCCTTGCTTCTGTTGGAAACCATGACCATCTCGTCCAAAACTATTCGTGTCTCCGATAACCCTCTCTTTTCTTGCATCATCACCCTTTACACTGTAATTCTCCTCTATTTTCCTCTTGCTCTGAAACTCTCAATCTCTCTCGTTTTCACACTTACTTTCCTTCTCTTGTTGTTTCTCCTCCGTCTAGGCGCCGGCCAAACGCTCCGGAGTCAAACCCCAGAAAGCAAAGAATGCTTTGAATGTGAGAGGCAAAAGGTTGATAACCAATTGACTGAAGCGGGGAATTCTGAGTTTTCGATCCTGTTGGAGAAGTGGGTCCCTGGCCAATCCAAAACTGTTCTTGCACAGAGTCCGAATCCGGATTTTGAGGAGTCGTTTGTTGAATGGGACGTGAGGGCACCGTTGGAGGTGATATATGAAGCTTATGAAGGAGAAGAGGATCCGAACTATGAGACGAACATTGATTCGGATTCGACTCGGTTTGTCGGTTTGGAGAGGCATCCATCTTTGTCTATGTATTACCCGGAAACTGATTCGGATTCATCTTGTGGCGGAGAATTAATGCGACCGGGGGAGCGGGGGTCACCGGAAAGAGTTTGTTTTGAATGGGACGACGAAATTAGAGAAGGTTTGTTCATAGAAATTGCGTTGGATGCCAATGGCAAGAAGGACTCGGGTCCGGATTTTAATTTTGAGGAAGACAATTTGATAGAGATTGACATTTCTCCCAACTCGGGTGAGGAGTGTTTTTTATAAGGTTTTCTGGTTTGAGGGTTGAGTTCTTGTGTTTTTTTGGAAGATTTTGTTCCAACTTGGAGTTTTTGATTTTTTTTTTTTTTCTTTTGCATGTTTTCTTGTATTATTCCCTATATTAAGTGCACTAAATAACTAAATCCAAAGAGTTAAATCGCTTGACATTTTCGATGACTAATATGCCCTTCAACATAAAAGTGAAAGAAAGTATGATGGATGGTTTGGACTTTAGCATTTTTTAATGGATGGTGTAGGAGATTTTCACATTATAAGTTTGAGAACTGCTGGAGGGTAACACTTGTGCTGGTCTCTTAAATAAGTGTTAGCTTGGTTGACGGTAAAATACTTTTTAGTCGTCAATTTTTGAACTTTAGAGTATTTCTATATGGAAACAATTATGAGATTATTTTTCAGGGATAATTTTTTTATTATATATATATATTTACATATGTACTAAAAAAATAGTTATTTGCTCAAAGTAATCTCTGTAAATTAAAATTTACAACCATCATATCACAAAAACGAAGTAATGGACTCGAAAAGCATGACTGAAAAAGAAATGGACTTTAAAGAGGCACAATGAGGTGTGTGTGTCTTTTGTCCAAACTCCAAACTAAGAAATGGGATGGTTCACAAACAATGACCGATGGCATGTAACATGGAAGAAGGAGAGAAGAAAGTCTAAAGACATGGGGGGGGCTATCAACTTAAGCCCATGTGGCCTAAAGGTGTCTCTGCCTAATGCATAGATATCTTTTGCTTTATCATTTCCATTTGGTGCGTGTTTCCTTGTGTGAATGTGCACATCAAGTGATTGTATATGATAGGCACCATATTTTCGGCCTTTCATTGTTGCCCGACCTTTTTCTTTCTTTCTTTCTTCTTTCAGGAATTACGAAAAAAAGAAAAAAGAAAAAACTTTTGTAGGGTATTTTGAATAGACCCAAGTCTTTTCTCCAAGAAAGCTTTCCAAATGCAACAAATAGGTGGAGCCATCACTGTTTGCTTTTGTGAAAACTCCTTGGTTGATAAACTTGACGAGATATATGCCAAAACGTGTTCTTGGATTGCTGGGGTTGATGAAATGGCATTCACGGGTTATTTTTTATTTTTTATTTTTTGCCTTGAATCATATCTATCGTTTCGTGGGTCGTGAATTACCTTACACCAAGCCAATCATGCCTATTTTTAATGGAACAAAATTGGGGTCGAAGAGAAGTATCCAAATCCCATCACTTAACCCACTTTTAGGACGTGATTAGGTACGATAATCCCTAAAAAGTTCCGCCATATTGGTCACCTTAATTGGACAATTTGACAGTAGCTTCAGCCCAAAGTGCTACATCCAATTAATAGGCTTTTAAATTGTCCTTTGCATTTGAAAAAACTTCGTTCTCCGTTTCGTTTTTGCCAAAAAGATTGACATTTTTCAGTAAGAGCATATAAAAAATGGAAGAGGAAATTTGAATTTCATAAACTTTGACAGCACCCCCCCCCCCCAAAAAAAAAATAATAATAATAAATAACTCAAATAAAATAGCTTACAAGTCACAAGCTATCTCCGTACGAAGAAGTGCAAATGTTCTCTTAACAATTGAAAAGGAAGAGAATTCCAGTCCAGTGGGCTGGAAATTGTCTATCGAAACTAATTAGACTATATTAGCAAATAAATAACTGGGCTCACTTGGAGGGCCCGATCAATTGACATTATTAACCCAATTGGGTGATTCTCCGTTACAATTGCTAATTATGATCTAAGAGTTTTAAGTAATCTTAGTCTGTGGTCAACTATATAAATCTTTCCCATTATTCTATTATATCATGATTTGAGTTTAATATATGATATAATGATTCTAAATCATTCTTAATAATTTTCAAGTTAACATAAGGACATGACTTGTTGGGGGTACTTTGTGATTATAACATGTTGCCGATAGTCCCTAGATTGGGTTGCTAATGCAAAGCGACTATTTTGAAACTTATAATAAGGACGAAGAACACAATAATCACAAAGAAATACAAAATACTGCTATTGATAGAAGTTTGGTCCCTCTACGAGCTATAAAAATTTTCAAGATCAAAA
Source organism: Kandelia obovata (assembly GCA_021464305.1). NCBI lineage: Eukaryota > Viridiplantae > Streptophyta > Magnoliopsida > Malpighiales > Rhizophoraceae > Kandelia > Kandelia obovata. The sequence goes on along the minus strand of CM038485.1, from coordinate 438,148 downwards.
AGATTGTTATAAAATTATTGAGCTCTCGTTAGATTAGGATATAATTCAAATTGATTTCCCACTTTAAATTTTCTCTAAGGTCATAATATAAGTGTTATAAGAATTTAAGAAGAAGAAGAAGCATTTTGTGTGCTAAATTTGAACGGTGTGGTCATCTAATTCTATTAAATTGACTTAGGACAAAAGGCATAATGTTCAAATTTTCGGTGAGATAATATATAACCTTTTCACAATTAATAGTATATTTTTCTTTCTTTCCTTTTATTTTTTTGCCCTTTGGTGAATCAACTCTTACCTGTATAGTTAACTTATTAACTTATTGAAGTGTTTAATTTAGTTTTAATATCTAGATTTGAAGTGCACATTACGTCAACAAAACCCTAGCCACATGGGTTAATAAACCACGTTTTCTGACATTAATGACGACAATCAATTATGGCACAATCTCCAATTTTCAATCTAGATTAGTGCACATGATACATGAAACATGTGTTATAAAACTCGCTAGTCTGACCAGCCAACCAATGAACAGAACTTCAAATCAGTTCTTTTTTTAAAGAAAGAAAGAAAGGGAAAAGAAAAGAAGAAAAAAAAAAAGATGAACTTTTGTCTCTGATAGACTGTTTCAATCCAATGATGGATTCATACTTTTGTTAGTTCAATTTTTTTTTTTAAAAAAAAAAATTTATACCAAATATTTTATTAATAAAAATATTGAAATATACAAGTTAGAATATTCAAAATATGATATTAAATTTATAATTCAATCAAAAACTATTTTATATGTAATATTTCACAATATTCATTTATATTTACATTAAAATGATTAATTTACCATAAAATATCAAATAATCAAGTGAAAATTATTCTTATACCTGAAAGGCTAACACTTACATTTACTTAGAGTTTATAAAATAATACTGGATGCAAAAATATAAAATATATACATAAATATTATTAAAAAAAAAAACTCAAATGCTCAACCAATGAGCCACTGACGCAAAAGCCAATTTGAATTTTATAACCATTCCAGAAACAACATTTATTGGCTCTTTTGCCTAGGAGAATATCTTTCCCGAATAAAAGGAAAAAAGGTTTGTTTTTCTTGTGAGTCAAAAAAAGGAATAAAGGTAGGTTTTTCTTTCGAGTCAAAAAAAGAATAAAAGTAGGTTAGTTCAGAAGATTTGTGGGTCATCGGACATGAAATCAAAATCATTATATATATATATATATATATATTAAATATAACAATTTTCTTTTTGATTTCACATTAAACAAAATTTATTGATTTTAATAAAAATAATGTGGTGTAACAAAAATGAATTATTTATTTGATGTTTAATATTATTTATGAACATTTTCTAAAGATGCTTGCTTTGACTTTGAAAGTCAATCCAGACTGTCCAGAAGCAAAATCGAAAAGCAACTGGAAGTCCAACAGAAAATCAAGGCCATTTGGTGGCCCAGTTCCCCGTCAAGCTCTTGTTTGGAATAAACTTGGAATGCCGTCCAATCAAATGTTAAAAAGTATTTTCATTTTTCATCCCACATGGTCGACACGTGCTGTTCTAGAAACATTTAGACCCAGAAAAACGGGAAAATCATGAGTGAACGGGGAAGGAGATTACACGGAGCGCCGACGAGACATGGAAGTCCGTGACCAAATTTTATTTTGAAATCTTTTTGTTTTTTGAAGAAAATGTAAAATATATAACAAATATTATAAAATATATAATAATTATCATATCATTTATGACTATATTTATTGTATATTTATATATAATTTTTACATATTTTATCATACATTATATATTTTTATAAAAAATATAAAAATTATTTTCACTAATTTTTTATAATTTATTCATCATATTAATTTTATTAATTAAATTAAATTTAAGATAAAATATTTATTTTAACTATAACTACGTCACTGTATAATAGATATAATTTTATTTTATTATTAAATTTATTGACGAGATATAAATTTTATTTTTTTAAAAAAATTATAAATTATATTATATAAAAGTATTAAATAAATATATTTAGTATTCAATCTAATGAACATAACTAATAATTAATATATTAGGTAAATTTTTAAAAAATAATAAATACATATAATTACAAAAATTTGTAATATTTAGAAAGAAATTAATATTTGTACGAAATAATAATAATAATAATTTTATTGGACCCGAGATCTACAAGATTCTGGTTACACTTACGCGACGCATTGTAATGCATGTAATTGGATGCAAAAAGAGAGAAGAAAAATCAACGGTGGTCATTTGCTTACCTGCCAAGTCAATAAAAAAGAATGGGAAAGCAGGAAAGTTGGACAAACACGCACTGTACGTTGCATTCCTAAAACAAAAAACCGCTCCAAAACTTTCGGGGGCTAGCGGCTTTTACATTTTCTCCTTCGTCTCCCACACATCCCGCAGTCTCTCTCTCTCTCTCTCTCTCTCTCTCGCTCTCGCTCTCTGCAGTCAGTTTTTCTCAAAACATCTGAATCTCCAGGAAAAGAAAGGAAATAAAATAAAAAAAAAAAGAATGAGAGGATTCAGCTTCAGCATGTACGAGAAAGCTTCTCGAGCCTTCCATGACTATCCTTCGCTTTCTAAGCTGGTTGTCATCTTCACCGTCGGGTACTCTCTCTCTCTCTCTGCTTTCTTTCGTTTCGTCCGTTTTACTGAACGCCATTTTCGTTTTGTTTATATTTTACTGGATTATTTTTTTTATTAGTTGCGCTCTGTTTGGTTTCCGAGATTATTGGATGTTTTCGAAATTGAAAATGATTGAGATCCGTCGTTGCTGGCAATAATGGAGGCTTGTTTGGATACTATTTGGTGCAAAAAAAAAAAAGAAAGTAGTTCAAAATCGAAAGGCTGCCTAATGTTTCTGTTAATAACGCAAAGATTTGAAGTATTAACAGGTTTTTCAATGCGATGATTAGTTACTTTTTTTTGTGGATCAGTTGTGAGTTTGTCTATGTGAAAATTTAGAAGATTTGGAATGCGATCTTTCAAATTTAGTGTTACATAAGCATAGATTTGCATGTGTATGTGTGTTTCTGTTTGTCTGTTTGCATGTGCGTGTGTGTATGTATGTATTTGAATCCTCTGGCACGTCGTGATCAAGTGCCAATGGCAACGATAGAGGAAATTTTCGTTTCTTTGTTTCTCGTTGTAACTGAGAGTGGAGCTAGTTTTTGTGTTCATAGCTAGAGGCTAGAGCCCTTTTTGGAAAAATGATTGGTTTATAGAGTATGTTTTAGGTTACATTGCTGCCTGGAAATTTTGAGTTATTTTCCACCAAAAAAAGAAGAAGATAAAGTTAGATTGTGATATTGAATATTTAGTTATCTGGTTCTAATCTTTATCCTTTGTTGGCTTTTACAATGGTGTTTCCGTGCAGTGGTGGTGGCCTATTGGCTTATGCTGATTCAAACTACAGTGGGGTACATTCTATTTCACCACCTGGGGCAGAGGCCAAGAAAAAAAAAGTGGTGGTACTTGGAACAGGATGGGCTGGGACGAGTTTCTTGAAGAAGCTTGATAATTCCTCGTACGATGTTCAGGTGATATCACCTCGTAACTACTTCGCTTTCACTCCTTTGCTGCCCAGTGTTACCTGTGGTACAGTGGAAGCTCGCAGCATAGTGGAACCCATTCGTAACATAGTCAGGAAGGTGAGGCAAATTGACCATGTAGCTGTCATTGGCAATCTTATATTCTGCAGGGAATGTAATTTTCATTTAATTTTTCCTATGATTTCTCTTCCCTTTTTGCAATTGCCATTGACTATTGTCTGTATCAGGAAAAGAATTTGTTGTTGCTCTGCAAGTGTTCTATTATGCTTATTAAGAGTTTTTCTTTAAGCTTTCTGGAATCCATAATTTTTCTTCAAAATGTTGTAACTTACAAGGTCTCAAGGGCCCTGGATTTGGTCTCCCTTCTAATCTTGTATTTGCCCACAGACAATCCCCTATGTTTCACGGCCATAACATGTTTTACTGTGTTTGTGAATTGGCATTCAGAGGTGTAGCAGAGCTCCATGTTTGCCAAGTAACATGTGGTACAAAATAGATAGTTTAACATATGGAATTACTCAGTAAACATTTCAAGTGACAGCAAGTTTCTGAAAAGGCGAATATAGAACAGCAGTTGATTCTAGTCGCTTAATTTTCTGATGACACAGCAGGTTTACATATAATGAACTGAACTGAACAAAATGATCCATGTGAATTTATTCTTCATGTCTTACTCTGGTAGCTGCTACAACTTGCTTCTAGTATACATTTCAAAATGATGCAGTTTTTGACCTTTTGTATTTTCATTTTGCAGAAAAAATTTAATGTTGGTTTATGGGAAGCTGAATGTTTCAAGATTGATACAGAAAATAAGAAAGTTTATTGCCGATCTACTCAAGACACTAATGCAAAAGGGAATGATGAATTTGTTGTTGATTATGACTACCTTGTCATAGCCATGGGAGCACGTTCAAACACATTCAATACGCCTGGTGTTGAGGAACATTGCAATTTCTTGAAGGTCACTTCTTTGACAGTGTTCTAAGATATGCATATTTTCTTCTTTCTCATGGAATATAATATATAAATCTTCAATTATATCCTTTGAGGGTTTTCCTGCTTGAGTCTGTTGAAATCACATAAAAGAATGTGAACAAATACTAAGGCAGTATTGATGCTGTGCTTGGGATTTTGGTGGTGGTCAGTGTCAAGTCTCTCTCTACAAATGCGCATCTGATATCTTCAAGCAAATGGATTTCTTTATGCAGGAAGTTGAAGATGCTCAGACAATACGCAGGAATGTTATTGATTGCTTTGAGAGGTCAAGCATGCCAAATCTAACTGATGAAGAAAGAAAGAAAATCCTTCATTTTGTTGTTGTTGGTGGTGGTCCAACCGGGGTGGAGTTTGCTGCAGAGTTGCATGATTTTGTCAATGAAGACTTAGTCAAACTATACCCCACGGTCCAAAAATTTGTGAAAATAACACTTCTGGAGGCGGCAGATCATATTTTGGGCATGTAAGCACTTAGGCATGGTTGCATATAGAATATTTTCAATATGTGAATCCTCTGTTATGTTGAGCTGTTGCTTCCATAGCTATCATCTACTATAACTCCTAATATCTGTTACTAGATTCGAATTATTTGTGTAATTCATGCAACGAGTGTGTGGAGTTGACCATAATGCTAAATTTCTGGTGATTATATATTTGGGCATAATACATTGGATTGACATGCATGATACGGAACCAATTACATTACAGGTTTGACAATAGAATTACGGAGTTTGCTGAAGAAAAGTTCAAAAGAGACGGTATTGATGTCAAATTAGGGTCCATGGTTGTAAAAGTATCTGATAAGGAGATTTCTACTAAAGAAAGGGTAAATGGAAAAACTAACTCTGTACCATATGGGATGGTTGTTTGGTCAACTGGAATTGGAACTCGCCCTGTCATGAGGGATTTTATGCAGCAGATTGGTCAGGTATGCTTTTCTAGGACCATGAAGCCTTCAACTACTCTTTTAAGTCTTTAAAAGCTTCTGGGAGTTACTTTTGCTGCTGTAAAATAGCCAGCAGTTTTTCTTTTGCATCTTAAGAAATTATTTCGCTGTACACAGGGAAATAGGCGTGCTTTAGCAACGGATGAATGGCTGCGGGTTGAGGGATGCAGTAATATATATTCCCTTGGTGACTGCGCAACAATCAACCAGCGCAGAGTCATGGTACCTGCACTTGATATAAATTTTACATTTTTACGCTTTACTTTGCCTGCTATTTGGATTTTCTCTTTTCTTTTAGCAAGTTGTTTGCAGTTGATGCCCAATGTCTATTTCAGATTATAAACATACTGCTTCTTGAGACCAAGAAAAGCTCTCCCCCTGTACATCATTCTTCTAACTTGCAATTGGTCTGGTTTCATGCTTTTAATTTCTCTGTTCGCTAGTATATATTGAACAAAGTGCAGAGAGACAAAGATTCTCTACGACTTGTTCAGATGTCAAAGTACTGACATCATGCAAACATGAACCTCCTGAAATGATCTGAGTAGAAGATGTACTAACCTTTCTTGCCAGTCATATGGATATATGTTAATAGCTCAAAGTTATATTATGTTTTGTGGAAATATTAGTGCGGTTTGCTATTTAAGTTTGTAGGTAGCTGAATCTGTGCAAGAATTTTGAATGAAGTGGCCTTGCATAATTGATCCCAGCAAATAAATTTAAGAGGTGTTAAAAAATCTATTCCTTCAAGTCATATAAATTAATACTCCAAACTCAAAATGTCAGAGCCTTGCTTTCCACGGTTATTTCCATTTAGTTAGCTTTAAGAAGTTAGAATAATGGTTTAGGAGGTCAATGGAGCATGTTAACATTTAGCCAAAGAAGAAGTACTAAAGTCTTCTCATTGATTGTTTTTAGCAAGTTATGCACAAAAACAATCAAGTTTGGGATTTAAAACAATTAGGTCTCACATTTAAATTAGTGCATAATAAAAAGAAACAACGAGAAAAGATTCATAGAGCCAAATGCAATTAAATGGGATTGAGGCTTTGTTGTTGTTTGTGCACAAAAACAGTGTGCAAGGCATTAGTATGGTAATACAAGCTGTGGACAAAAACAGCTCATGTAAAGGATCACACCTTTTTAGCTGATATCGTGACATTGACTTTTTCCGACTATGCTTGTAGGAAGATGTTGCAGTAATTTTTAAGAAGGCAGACAAGGACAATTCTGGGACACTCACTGTCAAAGAATTTCAAGAAGCACTTTCTGACATTTGCGAAAGGTATCCTCAGGTTGATCTTTACTTGAAATCCAAGAAGATGAAGAATCTTGTTGATCTCTTGAAGGAAGCTCAAGGGGATGCTAATAAGGAGTCCATTGAGCTGAGTATTGAAGAGTTTAAGAAGGCCATTTCTGAAGTGGACTCAAAGATGAAGCTTCTGCCTGCAACAGCACAGGTGATCTCTGCTTATGATGCATGCAACATATTATCTTGATTAAGACACAGCTGACCTGACCATGTGATTTAAGCGTTTCCTTCTGTCAGGTTGCAGCTCAGGAAGGCACCTACCTTGCCGATTGCTTTAACCGCATGGAGGAGTGTGAAAAGAACCCGGAAGGTCCATTAAGGTTCAGGGGTGAGGGTCGCCATCGGTTTCGTCCCTTTAGGTATATCGAAGTCCTCTTACCCGTTTTTATATGTTGTGCTTGGGAGTGTTGATGTGACAGATTGAACCATATGGATTGCAAAATGCTTCGCTTCTGCACCTATTCTTGTCATCTAAATTCAAATGCTTTCCAGAGCACAAAGTAACCATGCTTGTGGCCCAATCACTCTGCTGCTTCTTCTTCTTCTTCTTTGCTTCTGTAAATGACAGTTTACTTGCTGGTTTGCCTCAGTCAGTGTCTATTATTTTGACCCTTGATATATATTGTCTATGTCTGCTGTTGAGTTATTAATGCATCAATCAACATGTTTGTCATGCTATTCTCTTCTTCAACGATAAATGGGGAACAAGTTTCCATGTTCCGAACCTGGAGTTTGGAAGTAATGAGCTCCAAAGCAGTTGTTAATATCTCATCTTCATGACATGTTGCAGGTATAGGCATCTTGGACAATTTGCTCCACTGGGAGGAGAGCAAACAGCAGCACAGCTTCCAGGTGATTGGGTTTCAATTGGTCACAGCACTCAGTGGCTGTGGTACTCTGTCTATGCAAGGTAGTGACTCGGCCTTCAGCTGCATTTCCTTCTAAATGCATCCCATTCTTATCATTAGAATTTGATTTTAACTGCCAGTAACACTTTTTCTTTCTGGCTTTCTTCTTGTAATTCAGCAAGCAAGTGAGTTGGCGAACGAGGGCATTGGTGGTATCAGACTGGTTGAGGCGCTTTATCTTTGGAAGGGATTCAAGTCGCATTTGAGTCAGAATCAACAACATTGGCAGAATAATGGCGTACACTGTCTTACCGCAAATTTGTTTGTAACCATAAAAATTTTGCTTCCTTTTCTTTCATCGAATCAATTCATTGAATGACCTTATCAGTTTGCCTTTTACCAGAATTGGGAGGGACAAATGGTTAACTTTCCATTGTTCACAGAATCAGTATTCCCCAACATTTCCTTGAAATAATTCATTGAGTGACCTTACTCGTCATGCTCGCTGTCCGAATACATATGAGTGAGCTTTGTAGTTTTTTCCAGTTTTCCTTAAATGAACGGCCTGTCCTTCTAATGTCTTTGGAGGGTTTGATGGCTGGACCCTACACATGTCTCTATGATTTTATTGGGATTAATATTTTTATTTTATTTTTCTTTTTCCATATTTGTTTGTTTCTTCAATTTCCCTGTACGTGCAGCCAAACTTTTCCGAACAGCATTTATGCAATTTTTGTTTCAGTCAATGTTCTCTTGCGTTTAATTTGCCCAAGTTTCGTGTCAGTTCTTATTTATTTGGACGTGTCAGTTTTCACAAATCGTGAATGGATCACGAGTTACAGTGTAACTTGAGGATTATTATTTTTTTTTTGGGTTTTGTGTTTTTTGTTGTCTTTTATGCATGCGAAACATTGCATCAAGGACTTCACGAAATTACTGTGAATTCACAGGTCTTGTTGTGGGGGCGTCAAAAGGGTCATCATGACCAATTGCAGCTTTTTTGGAGTCGCTTCTATATTTCGCTCATGAAAACTAATTTCGTAATTAAAAATAAAGAGTAAATAAATAAAAATAAAGGACTCTTTGAAACATGAAAAAAGGAACATTGCTACCCTCCTTTTTTTTTCTCCCTCCTCACTCTTTAGTATTTTCCATTCATGGTACCGTAGGTCATTTCTTAGTCAGCCCTATTTACCAATTCTCGGGGAGATGTACACTTACCGCTTTAAGCATCAATTTCAATGGAAAAAAAAAAAAGAAAAAAATATCATTATTTTGCTGACATTATTGTGCTTTTTTTTTTTTTTTCCCTAATCGTATCCTTTTCTTGGACTTAATATTTTCATAATAGAATTTTGATAAATGCTTTCTTTCTTTTTTATTTTTTTGGTTGTTTATTTATTTTGGTATGTAAATATTGATGAAATGGTCTTCTCAAGGGGAGCTGATTATGGTTTTGTTATGCATTTGTACTTTAACACCAGCAGTGGTTACCAATCAACCTAAATGGAGTTGGTCTGGCTCATGATCTCTAAAAAAAAAATTGTTGTCATGATTCATTTAGACTCTGATTCTCTAATTATCTTTCCTACGACAATCACACAATCAATAAACATTCCCTGGGAAAAGTTCTGGTAACCTGTCTCGTTCAAACAAGAACTAACAATAACCATATGATTCTTGAGGCAAGCTTGCATGCTTAACATTTGAGGACGCATCGTTTTCTTGATATAAATTGTGAAATTTAAGCTACTCCATCAATTTATCATACCCATTTGTCATGTCTTTGAATGCTGATTTGAGCTCTAGATTTAACCGTCATCACGATCAAGATTTTCAGTCTACATCTCAAGCTTTCAAATTGGAACTTTGCCACCATGTGTTGCTTATCACATGTAAATGAAATAGAATTAATCTAAAAAATTAAAATTCCAGAAACTTTGAGAAGGCATAGAAAACTTGTAACTTAGGAGTGACTGGAAGCATTCAACCACCATAATTTTGACATTAATCACATGGGTTCTATGCATTGACCTGTTACGTTAATGGTCGTTTTCAGTGGCAGCCGGAATAGAAAGCCTATACAACATAAAACCACCAACCTTGTACTAGTACTGCTCATTAAAAAAAAAAAAAAAAGGGAATAAGTCAAGTAACAGGGGTCCAAGGACTAGGTTAAAACCATATTGTATTTGTGTCTGTCATAATCAATGCTAACAGCTCTCTTTAGTCCATCACATCAAGAGTCAAAACTAGCTCATTCTTAAATCTGATCATTTATTGGAATTTAGCTTAACAAATTTTCACATATGGGCTAGAGATTAGCAAAGAAGCTTTAGTAATTGCTTGTACTTTGTATCTCCATATAACATGGTGCATCTATCTTAGCCTTTAAATTAGGGAAGTGGTTCTTAATGTTGAAATTTGAAGGATAGAATAGCCAATTGCATTGGGAGTTTAGCTTTTCAACATCTAATGGTTGGAATGATTAACAACGATAATGAAATGGGTCATCAAATCTATATGCCCACATCGAAGAATATTTTTGCTTGTTTACCTTACTAAACAAATCTCGTCTCATTATTGGTTCATTTTCCTGCCACTGATGATGAGAATGATCATGAAAATTTGCTATGCATGTCTTTCTCTTCAAAGCCAAGGCACGCCATAGCCATGTTTCTGTCTCGAATTTCCCATGGCTGATGTGGATGATCATGAAAATTTGCTGTGCATGTCTTTGTCTTCAAAGCCAAGGTATGTTATAGCCATGTTTCTGTCCTGAATTTCCCTTGTCCTCCACTCAAAGTAGTCTAGGAAGTAGGAACCACTGCTTCCGTGCCTTTGCATACAAATAGCATTCGTACCTAACGACCCGAACACCGTTGCATTCAGGGTTTTATGCAATCTAGCACTGCACAACAGCTACGCAACAATAAATTTTTGAATTATGGCATCTCTCAACCACCAAAAACGATATAATGGAGTGATGATAATCCTGTGATCTAGGCATGGTTGAACACAGCCAAGCCTTGACATGGGCAATCATACCTTTTCGTTTACATTTATCATGCATGAGACAGAGCCGACACAAGAAAATTAGTGTATTAGAATAAATACATATTGATAAAATATATAACCATCGATTATAATTATATAATAAATAAATTTAAGTATATCTTACCTCAATGTATCTCAATCTATCTTGCACTTACATATATATATATATATATATATATATATATATTATAATTGAGGATGGAAGTATCTTAGACATGTTCCTATGTAACATTGTTCTTATTGAAGACAAATATACATGTAAAGAAACAAAAATTAAAAGACCTACCAAAATGAGATTCAAATATGAAATCTGAATTTGTTAGCCACTGGGTCCTCAGAAATCGACCAATTGAGGCGTGTGGATCGTATTATATGTGGTATATAGTGAAAAGCCAGCATAGGAAAGCGAAAAAAAACAAAGCTAAGGACAATGAAAAGGGGAAACTAATCTATTCAAAAGCTAAGTAAAACTAATATATTCAAAAAAAAAAAAAAAAAATTAGCCAAAAGAATAGTCATTATAAGAAACACTGATGAACTAACCATCCACAACAAGCAGTGTAATTAATAAGTTTTTGTACTGCAATAAGACAATATTAGACATCTAATCATATCATGGGCCATTCATTTACCTATATTACATTTGTCATCTTCTAAACCAGTAACTCAATGTGCATAATACTTTTGGTTCCCTTCTTTATATATAAAAGAAAAGATCATAGATTCCTCCTATACTTATTCCAGAAGCTAAGCCTTTTTGTTCACTTTAGCAAATATTGTTTTGAAAATACACAACTTTAGGGCTTTTTGGTTTAGTCCCAATTCGCTGTTTCATCTTTCACACAAAAGATGAGAGAGAAAAAAAGACAGAACCTTTCTCCCGATGGGGCTGTGTATAGGTTCATCTCCACTTCCAATTGCAAAGGTGACTGCTAACTCAAGGCATCCAACAAAGTGCTTCACATGGTGGTGGGGTGGGGTTTTGTGTCGTCTGCCCCATCCCCATATGCTTAGAAAATTGAAAGCTACTCTTTTTCTTCTTGCCAACTAACAAAACGTAGTGTCTTTATTGAGTATGGTCCACAAGGCTTTTCTTTCTCTCACGCTATATTTAAAAAATAAAAAATAAAAATTTACGTTTAATCTGATTTTCCTGTTTCTCGTTTTAATTAGTTATCCTTCATCTTCTAGCTACACAATAGTTCTAAACATTAGATTTCAATAGAGTGAAATGAATTTTTTTTTTATTTTTATTTTTAGAAATTAAGAATGGAATCATAAAAAGAAATCTTAAGTCCAATTTGATTTTTTATCAATATAAGCTATTAATCCTATTCTGATTAAACATGAACATGTTCCATAGAGTTTTGCATGGACAAAAGTTTTCTAGCTTTCGACATACTGTTCCGAACAGTAAAATACATTTGGTAAGCTGACAAACCGCATGGTGTAATGAAAGTAACAGTTAACAAATAGCTACCAGTCAACACTTAGCGTAAAAAAAAAAAAAAAAAGTAACAGGAACTAATAACCACCAGAAAAGAATAATTAACAAATAGCTAGGCGGTATTTTTTTTTTTCTCTCTTTGAAAGATGATGCATTAAATGTTTATTTTTTTTCGACGATGATGTATTTTTTTTTTAAAAAAATATTACAAATATATCAATCATAGTCAAAATAAAAAAAATATTTATTATTATTATTATTATTTAATTTTTGTTATTATAAAAACATATCACTCAACTACTATTAATTTTAAGTAAACTTCATACATATTTAATATCAATGTTAACAACTATAAAATTTTATCATTAAACCTTAAAACACTTAAATTTAATTATCTTTTAAGAAAAACACTAACACAAAATCTTGAATTTATGTCAACAGAGAGATACTGAAACGCCTATGATGTATTCTCTTCGTCTAACTTTATTGTCTGTCTGTATATATGTATCTTTCCTGCATAATGCAGAGAGTCATGACAACCTTAGTACAATAATAACATTATAAAAATGCATACATTATGTACAATTATCTTATGTGACACACACACACACACACACAACCTTCACATTCTGTCCCCTCGGTACACCCACATGCTCCTCATCCATCCCCATCGTCTCTGAGCAAGGTTAGCGAGTTCCAAAAGAACTAGAATCTCCCTTTTACCTCTAACGAAAACATAGAGGCCCTTCCATCCTTAAGGTCAGTCCTGTAAATTCTGGGTATCACTCAGTTGGCAATTCTGTTTCAGCCCCATAACAGAAGTCAGAAAGATGAGCAGCAAGCGCAGCTAATAGATAGATCATGTAGCCAGTCGCTCTTTCTCTCTCTAAAAAGATCAGAACTTTATATTCATCTCTTGATCGATACACAGGTACACACATGGGTTCGTTTCAAAATCTTTGATAAGAAAAAAGGAGAAAAAAAAATATGGGCAGAGAAAATCGAAGAAAAGATCACTGCTTGGAAGCTTCTTCAAAGTCCAGTATCAGGCAAGCTATTGAGGACATATCTGCTTTGATCTCCATCTCTCATGGTATTAAAGTTTTTGCAGGGAAATGGAAATTGATAAGATGCAAATTGGAGGAACTAAACGCAGGCCTGATTGCCATAGAGAATTGTGATTCCGGCCAAAACCAATTACTTTCTGGCTTGATTTCTGCCATAATAATCTCTTCAAACGACTGCTACGATCTCGTTCGAAGATGTGTGGATCTTTCTTACAGTGGCAAGCTCTTGATGCAGAGTGATTTGGATGTAGTGGCTGCAAAGTTTGATCTTCATGCGAAGAATCTATCTGGGATTTGCACTGCAGGTATTTTGACTCAGGGTTTTGCCATTGTTGTGTCTAGGCCTGGAGTCAACGCTTGCAAAGATGATATGAGGTTTTTTGTTAGAGATTTGTTGACGAGAATGAAGATTGGTGACACAGAAATGAAAAGCCAGGCTTTGGCCAATTTGCATGATGTTGTAGAAGACGAGAGGTATGTCAAAATAATTGTTGAAATTGGTGATATTGTTAACTTGTTGGTTAACTTTCTTGATTCCCCGGAAATGAAAGTCCAAGAAGAGGCTGCCAAGGTGGTGTCTGTGATTTCTGGGTTTGATTCCTGTAAATCCCTTTTGGTTGGAGCTGGGGTTATAGGACCTTTAATTCGGGTTTTGGAGGGTGGAGCTGAACTGAGTAAGGAGGCTGCTGTAAGAAGTTTGCAGAAATTTACTGAGAATTCTGATAATGCTTGGTCAGTTTCAGCTCATGGTGGCGTCACAACTCTATTGAGAATATGCGCTAGTAGTGATTTTAGAGGAGAACTTATTAGTACTGCTTGTGGGGTGTTGAGAAATCTTGTTGGAGTTGAAGAAATTAAGAGATTTATGCTTGAAGAAGGCGCAATTTCTACGTTTGTCAAGCTAGCAAGATCAAATGATGAAGCTGTGCAGATAAGTTCAGTTGGATTCCTTCAGAACATTGCTTCTGGAGATGAATCAGTCAGACAATTGATTGTTCAGGAAGGTGGAATTCGAGCATTAGTATGGACACTAGATCCAAAAAATTCATCTACTGCTAAATCTCGAGAGGTTGCATTGAGGGCAATTGAAAATTTATGTTTCTCCTCAGCAAGTTCCATTGCTTTGTTGATGAACTATGGCTTCATGGATCAATTGCTATATTTAATCCACAACGGAGAAGCTTTGGTACAAGAATTGGCGTTGAAAGTGGCGTCTAGACTATCTGGTACATCAGATGAGACAAAGAGAACAATGGGTGATGCTGGTTTTATGCCTGAATTTGTTAGATTCCTTGATGCCAAATCATTTGAAGTCAGAGAAATGGCAGCTGAAGCACTATCTGGCATGGTTCTAGTACCTAAAAACAGGAAGAGATTCGCACAGGATGATGGCAACATTGGCTGTCTTCTTCAATTGGTTGACCAAGAAGGGTTGAATTCAGGTAACAGAAAGTTCTTGTTATCTATACTAATGTCATTGACTAGCTGCAATAGTGGAAGAACGAAAATAGTCAATTCTGGTTACTTGAAGAACATAGAAAAACTTGCGGAAGCTGAAGTTTCAGATGCTAAGAGGCTTGTGAAGAAGCTATCTACGAATAGATTCCGAAGATTGTTAAGTGGAATCTGGCATTCTTGAATGTAATTTGCCTTTTTAGCTTCTTCTTCTTCTTCTTCTTTTTTTCACTGTATATTTACACAAGTAATTTCCTTGTTTTCCTTTCTTTGTTTTGCAATCTCAAAATATGAATTCTCTCTATTTTTTTTCTCTCCACTTTTTCATCTGCAAAAGCAGCTTTAGAGTATCTTCCCATTTTGGTTGTAACTATTGTAGTCTTGCTAATAAAAAGGCTGTTTTAGATATCGTGGCATCGCTAATTGCAGAGCTGAAGTTACATTTCCATTGTATGAAATACTAAAAGAGAATGCAATTACAGTTATTGAAGTTAACAGGAGACACAGAGGAGGCATATAATTAGAGAAGTCTTGTATGCATGTGCGGTGGAGCACATGGGAAGGCCACGAAAACCCCAGAAAGGCACGTGAATAGAGTTATCAAGCTTTTGTCCATCTACCAATGTGGACATTCGAGACAGTGATGGATGAAGTTTCTTGCTGTATTTTGCCGCCTTGTCTTTTTGGCCATCCCGTTGTCTCCTCATCATGGCATTTCCATTGATAATGCGACCCTTTTTCGGTGATATTATGCTAAAATTATCAATATATAGTTAAGCATCTCCATCTCAATCGTATCTGTTTAGCCTGTGATTTCATGCAGGTTAGCTCTAGAGTTTCTCTCCCGTGCATTTATCAGCTGGACAATAACTATCTTAGGTAATTAAGAGAAGCATTGATGACTGGAATATTTGGTTGGCACTTGTAAGGTACAGCACACTGCGACGCCCCAGAGCTTGATCTAATTGACAAAGTGGGTGTGGGGCATGGACGGATGGCTTGTTTTTTGACCAAAGAAATGGTTTGAAATTATTCTAGCCTGCACAAACTAGATGTGATACCATTTGATCATAACAGGAATCGTATCTTAATGCACCAACCTCTCGTACGACATGTTGGAAGCTTTTGAATTTTGAATGTGAGGGCCAAGCTCAAAGTCCTATGTTAGAAATTTAAATAATAATTTATTAGTAAAAATAATTGTGAATTTAATATATAAAGAATATTAATTAAAATATAACATTAAATTTATAAATTTATTATTCATATAAATTATAACATGTAATCTTAACATAACTCATAAAATAAAGAAGAAAGATTGTTTGAAATTTTAGATTTGAGAGTAAAATTAAAAATTTTGTACTAAAAATAAAAGAAAGAAGGAAATTATGAGTAAAAAAAAAGAAGAATAAATTTAATATTAAATTTATTTTTTACATATGGGATCTAAATTATTATTATTATTTAAATAATAATAATAATAATAATAATAATAATAATAATAAAAAGAAGTCAAATATTCTGTATCCGGTGAACTGTTTTTACAAACCATGTGATATAATTTGGCCGCATTGCAAGAAAAACAATTAGGGTAGCCCATATTGCTTTCAAATTAGCAAAATTTTTGTACTTTCTTGTGGGTCTAAATGTGCCTATCCCATATGGCCTAGGGAAGAAAAATTGACAAAATTAGACACCACTTGATTATTTGATGGTAAATTGGAAGTATAGATAATGATGTACATTATATCAAACTTTGTCAATAAGCCAGCATTCTATTTAAACCAAAAATTTCATGTTAAAATTTAAATAAAAGTGAAAATTTTTGTACTTAACTAAACACAAATTAATTAGTCTATGTTGAAATATTGAGTAAATTCATCATATTATATATATATATATATATATATATATATATATTTATTTATTTATTTATTTATATATTTATTGATCCAATTAATTTTATTTATTTTGAAACTATCTCTTTTTCTAGGGAATAGCACATAGACTTGGTTGAAAGTATCGTCCCCTCCACTCAACATAAGCCCGAGCCCACTGGACTTAAAAGGTTGCTGATGTCTGTTTCAAGGACATTCTCCTTCATCAGGTACAAGAGTAAGGTCGCCTCAAACAGATAACTTTACCGTAATGTTGACAAAACTGAGAAATCTTGTAAATTGGAGCTAACATTTTCCTTCTTTTTTTTTTTTTTAATCAGAGTAAATTTATGCAAATTTATTTAACAACTCAAAGTTGAATTAATTTGTCTGAAAGGAAAAATTAAAATTAAAAAATGATTTTTTGGAAAAGTTGAGAGTTTAAATAAAAAGATTTTCAAATAAAATATAAGTAAGTAATAAATTTATAAGTATAACACTATATTTTAATTTAAAATTTTTAAAAAATAAATTTATATATTTTTTTCAGATATCAATATAAATTTTTTTAACCATATAGTTTATATTGGAATTTTTTTTTACAAATTAATCCTAATTTTCAAAATTCAGAATATACATTTACTAATACTCAATTTAAAGTGTAATCTGTCACTTTTTTTTCTAAATAACATCTTAACACTTTATTTATATTTTAATATTGTTAAGTGTAATTTATTTTTTCTTTTCTCTTAAAAAAATTAGTGAATTCAAATTTAAAATATTTTCAATAAGAGTTTAAATAGACAATAAAGTTGTATAATTATATTATATCTTAATTTGAAATTATAAAATATTAAATTTATACGTTATTTTTATTTATATAATTTTTTATCATATCAAATTTATTAATTACGTTTTACACTTGACGTGACAGTACATGATATGGACATCTCCATGGCTAATAAGATAACAACAATGTTTACAGAACCAATGTTTTTTTTTTTTTTTTTTTGTAGATAAAGCGACTCCTGTGGAGCCATTAGAAAATCATTAACAAAATTCGTTGCTCACATTTGTCTTTGCAGCAAAACAGTGATGGGAAATGAATGTAAGCTTCACAAGAAGTCTGGCTGGCGGAAAATGTTTCCGCATGATCATTTCTGAAGGACCCTGGATAAGATTGGCAATGTTGAATTTATGACGTGCTTTCCTTTTTGCATGGACATAATCAATGTATTTCCATTAACTTCCTCAATGGTTTTGAACTCAGCATCAAATGGAAAAACACGGTTTTCCCATTTTGGTTATCGAAATGTCAGTGGTTCCCAACAATTTCAAGTTTCCAGCCATCTTCTCCTCCCCCCCCCCCACCCTTCTCCCCAACCCTTCCTTGTGTCTCATTAGATGGTGTATACCCCATAATTTTTTTTTGCTCTTTAGTGAAAGTAATTTACTCTCTATGATAACCGCTCCTTTGGTTCTCTTCATATTTGTGATGATCGGTTGGTTGCACTCAAGCACATTATTTCCATTAAGAGGATTTATTTGAGATGTTTTTCTTATTACTTTATTAATAATTATATGGTTTGTTCCCTTTTTAAGACAATTTCATTTAGTATCAATGAATTTATCTTCTTCATATTAATGTGTTTTGTGTGTGGCATCCTCGCTTTCTCCCCTTCTCCTTTTTTGTCTTTCATTGGAGATATGAAAATATTAATTAATTGATTATTTTCAAATGCGGGACTTTTAAAAATGTGAATGATTATTAAAATTATCCAAAAGGTTACATGCTCCGATAAGTTGAAGTCTCTGAATATATTTTTCTTTTGTGTGATACATTCCAACTCTCTGTACATAACTAAAATCATAACGATGTAGAAAGATAACAACAATGTCTTAAAAACCAAATTTTTAGATAAAAGCAACTCCTGTAGGTCCATTAGAAAGACATTTGTATCTACCTAACATTGTGGTCTAGTGGTAAGAATAATGTTCATTTTAGATAAGGTTTTCAATTTGATTCAACTTTAAATGTTTAGTAAAAATAAACGTATGTCCTAGACATGCATGCATGCATCTAAGAATAGTTAATTTCTCATTAGATCTGTTCCTCTAGTTGATTTAGTACAGGGGCCAACTCACAATATGGTATAAAAAGCACAATTTTTCTTAACGTAAATGTGGATTATCATCTTTGTTTTTTTTTTTTTTCTACTTTTGGTATAGTAATGTTTTTTTTTTTATTAGCACTTATCAATTTTATTATAAAAGCAAATTTGAAATTGTAACGTATATTATTTTCTTTACTTTCACTTTTTACTCTTTTTTTAAATAAAAAATTTTTTATTTTTCCTTTCTCCCACTATTTTTCTTTATTTTCATCTGATTATCTTTCTTCTCATTTTTCTCTTCCCTTATTTTCTTACCCAAACATATGGTTAGGGAAAAAAAATATATTATCACATATATACCAAAACATTTATTATTTACAAGATCCGCAACTGCACAATAAAATTTACTGTCAGATATATACCCAAAAAAAATTATTTTTACATAAATTATTTTGTTGTTAGACTCTCCCTTTTTTTTGTAATTATAACATTAATCTTGTAATTAATAAATCAATTTCTATTGTTAACACCCACGAAGGAGTGATTTTCAATAAGGTAGAGTTTTTTTTTTTTCCAACACACTTCAGCAAACAATCCATGGTTGTGATATTGAAGGTAATGAAATGCACTCTTTCGTAACCGCTTCTCTGGTTTTCTTCATATTTATGATGGTCAGTTAGTCACACTCAAGCAAATGTTTCATTTGAGAGGAATTATATAATTTTTTAAAATTATTTTTATTAAAAAATATATAATTTTTTATTATTATTATTTATTAGCAGACATTCTGAAGACCAAATATTAGTCTCTTAATTAAATAAAGCATATCAGAAACCAAAAATTAAATTAAAAAAAATAACAATTCTATTTATTGGATTCTAGATTATTTTAGTAAATAGAAATCATTGAAAATATCATTTTCATATTTATGGTTTTTCAATGTGAAATTCTTTTTTTTTTTTTTGGGTCTTTCAAATTAAAAAATTAAAGATTAATTGATTGATTATTTTTTAATATGAACATTTCTAAAATACTCATATTATTATTTACTGAAAAAGGCATTTACTCTAATAAGTTGAAGTCTCTGTTTTTTTCATTTTTTTTTTTTTAGAATGATGTATGGTTAAAAATAGTGCCACAATTTGATATTTGTACGCACTCTAGGTTTTGGTCAAATCAAAAAAAAAAAAAAGAAAAAAACAAAGGACATAGCAACAAGGAGATCAATTAATGAGCATTCAAATCAAATAATACAGTCAAACATTATTCTTATCTTCAAATTTATATTCATACCATATAGTACAATTTTTTTGCTGTAAAGTACTTGAAACTCACGTTTTGCTTGATAATAACTGTCTATTGCAAGTTCCCACAAAGCATTATCCAAATTCGGATAAGGACAATTAGCCAAATATTCGGCCAAAATTGTTTCATGGAGTCAGCATGATGATGACTCACGTCTAACGTTTAAAATTCACCCAATTTCACGGATTCTTTCTAATTTTGGCAATTTTTCTCAAGATGGATCGATAATCAATAGGATATATTCACACTGCTTATGGCAAGTTTTCTTATTATCAATCTCTTTTTGGTGTTTCATCCAAAATACGATTTTGGTGTATTCTACTTAATGATGACACTATCACTGCCTTAACGATGGATACTGAAATTGTGGGAACTAGTTTTTGTAGGACATTCAAAAAGTGAATAGGTTTATTGATTTGGGATAAAGTGAGATCCCTATAAATTTGTTTATATCTTGTAAGTGTGCAATTGAGTTCAATTGGCAAAAAAAAGGAAAATAAATGAAATTATAAATATTTCTATGTTGGCAATTTGACAGCTCAACAGTTGAAATATCCAAAGAGATTAATGACTTCTTGTCTTGATATATACTGTACTTCTCCTGTCCAAAGCCTTCATCTTTTTTCTCTCTGAGTTTTTGCCAAAATATTTAGTGTTTTTTTCTCTTTGTTTCAGTATCTCTCGTGGGTCTTGAAGTGTTCAAGAAACCGCGGTCAAAATGCCAGCAGTAGGAGGGATTGCCCCTGGCAACGGCAGGGAGTATCCAGGCAACCTCACACCTTTTGTTCTTGTGACATGCATTGTTGCTGCCATGGGTGGTCTGATCTTTGGTTATGATATTGGGATTTCTGGTGAGATGGAGTCTGTTTTTTTGATCAAGTTACATATAAAAAGTTTTGACCTTTTCAATGTTTACATACAAAAGTTGTCAACTTTGGTCTTGCAGGACTTTTTTCCCTATCATTTCCATGATTTCTTTTTATTTCTTCTCCATCTGATTGATTAAATGGGGCTTTTGTTAGGTGGGGTTACGTCGATGGATTCGTTCTTACGGAAGTTCTTTTCATCTGTTTTTCTCAAGAAACATCAAAGCTCTTCAAAGAACCAGTACTGCCAATATAATAGCGAGTCGCTGACACTTTTCACGTCTTCGCTCTACTTGGCTGCCTTGATTGCATCCATTATAGCCTCAACGGTTACCCGAAAGTTTGGGAGGAAGTTGTCCATGCTCTTTGGAGGTGTGCTCTTTTGTACTGGTGCCATAATCAATGGCTTTGCCACTGCTGTCTGGATGCTGATTATGGGTAGACTCTTGCTCGGTTTCGGAATTGGCTTCGCCAATCAGGTTGCTTTTGTGTCTTTCTTTCTCCAATCTTTTGCTTCCTCATGGATGGATGATGCTACTCTGTTCTGGGAATTCATCTTTAATTTTGCAGATAAAGAACCAAAAAATTGTGATGGATGTGTTTACAGATTTCTGGTGATTCGTTTTTGAATATTTATCTATACTTTTTATTTTTTTTTTTCGTCTAAACTCATTATTCGTTTTTGAATATTTATCTCTACTTTTTATTTTTTTTTTCGTCTAAACTCATTATTTAGTATTAAAAATGACTCTTTCAATTCCTCAGCTTTCCCAAGGCTCCACTGCTTTAGGTCAGGAACGAGTTGGGTTTCGAGCCTGCCTCCTTCAAAATACCCCCAATTAAACAACTTAGGAGTCCTGTCCCTTGTGATGCTTTTGGTCTCTCTCTCCACACTAGTAGCTAATAGGATAACAATTGACTATTATTATGTTAAAGGAAAAAAAAGAAAAAGATATGTAATGGGAAGCTCTTTCTGATTTAGAAATTTTTTTATTATTATTTTGATCCTAACTTTTTTTTTTAATTTTTATTTTTAATGTGAAATAATCTCACTTAATTCGAATTTTGAAGAAAGAGGATTTGACTTGGTGGCCACTTGAGCTAAGAGATTGATGTCTCCTTTTATTGTCCTATTTTCTGCTATTGTGATTATAATAATCAGAATATTGTTTTTCATATATTATAGTATTGAACAGGACAAACTAAGAAACTTTTGTCCTTTTTAGTCAATATATGTCTTTTTCCTTTGCATGACATAATTAGTTTATATTTTTTCATCCTAAGTTTACTGTTGATGCTAATCCTCGTAATTGAATTAATTTGATAGTAGTTTGTTGAATTGTATGTACACACTAACATATATGCATGTGTGTTTTTTTTTCGTGGCCCTCAATGGAAGAACCGTGTTTCAATACTCTTAATTTAATTATTTAATGGTGGTTGCTTTATGAAAATATTGTATTTGAGATTTAATTATGGTTGTTTTACTTGTAATTGCAGTCTGTGCCACTCTACCTGTCTGAGATGGCTCCATACAGATACAGGGGTGCACTCAACATTGGTTTCCAGTTATCAATCACAATTGGAATCCTCGTAGCCAATGTATTGAACTATTTCTTTGCCAAGATCAAAGGTGGGTGGGGGTGGAGATTGAGTTTGGGTGGTGCCATGGTCCCTGCCATCATAATCACAGTTGGTTCACTAGTCCTTCCGGACACACCAAACTCCATGATTGAACGCGGGAAACACAATGAAGCAAGAGACAAACTGAGGAAAGTTCGTGGTGTTCATGACATTGACGAGGAGTTCAATGACCTTGTCATGGCTAGCGAAGTATCTAAGAAGGTGGAGCACCCGTGGAGAAATTTGTTGCAGAGGAAGTATAGGCCTCACTTGACTATGTCTATAATGATCCCCTTCTTTCAGCAATTCACTGGCATTAATGTGATCATGTTTTATGCCCCTGTTTTGTTCAATACTATTGGTTTTAAAGACGATGCTTCACTCATGTCTGCTGTGATCACCGGCGTTGTTAACGTTGCTGCTACCTTGGTTTCAATCTATGGTGTTGATAGCTGGGGAAGGAGATTTCTTTTCCTTGAGGGTGGAACTCAAATGTTGATTTGCCAGGTAAATTTCTGGACATGGCTGCAAAACTTCCACTGACTGTGCATTGGTTCACTTTGATTGGTTTTTTCTGGTGTGTGCAGGCAATTGTGTCAGCTTGCATTGGTGCCAAGTTTGGAATAGATGGGAATCCTGGTGAATTGCCCAAGTGGTATGCCATTGTTGTTGTGCTTTTCATCTGCATCTACGTGGCCGGATTCGCATGGTCTTGGGGTCCCCTTGGCTGGTTGGTGCCTAGTGAAATTTTCCCACTTGAAATCCGATCTGCTGCACAAAGTATCAACGTCTCTGTCAACATGTTCTTCACATTTGTGGTGGCTCAAGTTTTCCTAAACATGCTTTGCCATCTGAAATTTGGGCTCTTCATTTTCTTTGCATTCTTTGTGCTGCTCATGTCCATCTTTATCTTCTACTTCTTGCCCGAGACAAAGGGCATTCCAATTGAAGAGATGGGCATGGTGTGGAAGTCACATTGGTTCTGGTCCAGGTTTGTTGAAGATGAGGACTATCCCAGTGCAGGCCTTGAGATGGGAAAGGAAGGCCGAGCTCCAAAAAATGTGTGATCTCAGGTTAGCAGCTGTTTTTTCAAGATTTTAATTTTTACTTCAATGTATGGACAGGGATATGCCATGTGAACAGTTATTATTGTTTTATATATGAGAAATTTTACTTTATTTTTTGGTTTCATATTTTATTTGGATTTTAACTTTATCTTCAAACAGTAGCCAACACCATTGCAAATCCTCGCTAATCATGCCTTATTATCCAGAACGTTTGTGTCTATATTAATGTATTGTTAATTAGTCAAGGATGATTGGCCTTTGATTTCTCCATTTAAATGATGTCATGATAGTTATGATGATGAATTAGCATGTGCGTACTGGATTAAGTATGGGAAGCTTTAATCCTTTTTATTTTATAAGTTCTGTGGCACTCCTAATGCAAATAATTTGGTGGAAAACAAACTATAGTATATTACTAGGTGTTACTATATGATGTTTAATGAGATTAAATATCTCTTCACAAAATTTATTTTTCTAATAATAAGCAATTTTATTTGCTGGGACTCTAAATTATATATAGTACACACAATCTTTCGGTTGGAGCTACAGAGATATGTTCGATATTGTTGGATCATTCTAAAAATAATGGATGAGATGTTTTTTTGCTACATTATCCTTGATTCATGCCACCTTAATTGAAAATTGAAAATTGGAGTAGCTTTTTTTTTTTCTTTCTTTCTTTGTTATAATCAAAAAGAGTAATTATTAAATAAATTAAACATAAAATGTGGTAATAGGTCAAGTTATGCTTGTGTGATATGGTAATTTTAAGTTTTATAATTTTTTTTTCTTTCAATTAACTTCTTCTGAAATATTTAATTTTATTTTTTTTAATTTATAAGTATTTAAAAAAATAATAATAATTCAAATTGCTTATCTCCGATCAAGTGGGATTTGAGGTTCCAGAATTGAAACGCTCGAAAGATGCAAGCTTTTATTTTATTTTTTATTTTGTACCAAAAAATATTAAGAAATCTATAAAGTATTTCTTTTTGTACCCAAAAAAAATTCTTTTTATGTATTAACTCTAATAATTAAATATTAATTAATATCTAAATACTTAATTTTAAATCTAATATTAAACTTTAGTTACTATAAATTATAATAATAATAATAAAGTAAAAGAGTCCACTCATTTGTTGAAAGGGGGGGGGGGTCTTCTCGATCTATTAAGAGTGAATAACAACAACCATCAAATGAATGGATGGAACATTTCCCAAATTAATTAAAAACTTTAACTCAAGCAGAGAGTACAAGTTTCACATGCTTCTGGAGGAGCATGTTTGATCTCTCTTAACAACATAGAGTCTAATGATTATTAAATATAAAGTATATAGTGAGATATAGATTGAAACAACTCATTTTTAATAATTCTCTTTTTGCAATTCAATTGGATTTTAAAAAAAAAAAACATGCAATGAGATTGCAAAAAGTTTGGATGACATAATTATATCATAAATGCATGAGGGGCATCCTGGACCCCAGGTGTTTTTGAAGGGGAAAAAAAAATGCTAGACATGGATAAATGTGGGATTTTATTTCTTCTTCTTTTTTTTTTTTGTTTTTTTTACTTGCACTCAAAATAGCCCAACCAGAATTTTTTATTCTTGTATTAGAGTAAAACCATATTTTCAAAAATCCAACCAAGTCAGAATTGGAAAACTAGTAAATGAATTATAAGTTTAATATAATTCAATTAAATAAACAAATAAGACAATAAATTGGAGAAAATCACTCTACTTGAATTGATCCAAAATAATCTGACTAGATGAATAAATTATAAATTAGATGTACTTTTCTTTTTAGCCTAAAAAAATAAAAAAAAATCAAAATCATCTTGCTGTAATATACTATAAAAAAAGAAGAAGTGACTTTTGGTTGTCAGACTAATGACCCAACCAACTAAACCCTTGTCCAACAAACTGAACCCCTGTCAAAGATACGTATTTTGAATGATTCACGTGGCAACACACCAAAACTCCAGTGATAAAGAAGTGGACAACCAGGCCATGAATCTGTTGCTGTATGGCTATAACTTTCTCTCGATCTAAAATTGATCTAAGATGTAAAGAGACTGGTCTTATATAAAGGGACTAGTAGTAATGTTAATAAGAATTGTTGGCTTATTTTATTTTTTTCTATAAATTTGATATCGGAAAATTTACCTTAGACTAAAAAACTTGATTTTGCCGTTCAATATTTCTCATCAAAGCCCATTTGATCCGATTGCCTTTGAAGTGCCATTTCTGTTTGAGTAGTTGAGGGACAGGACAGGTCATATCTCATCTCAGAACCATTAAGCAAAAGGAGCCGTATACATGTTGGCTGGATGATTGACAACCTCAGAAGTTATATGCTCATTTGGGGTTATATACCCATCTCCTAGAAACATTTTGACAGCAACTAGCTACTTGCTCTTTGCCATCAGTTCAAGTTTGTTTATCACTCTCTAAAAGGACTATTCAACTGGTTTTCTCTGGCTTCCTTCTTCATCAACCCATCACTGGCGGGCCAAAATTGTTCTTTCTGCCATCACCAGCTGATGTCCATTTCGAACCATGACCGGTTTGGCTTTCAGCTGCAGTCACATCAGATAGCTGTAAACTAACGTTTTCCGTCTTGGCAGTGTGCTCGGGAAGGGCACTAGCTGTGGATACCTATAAATAGAGGCATAATCGAGGAGTATCAATTGGCGAAGAAAATGAATTTCTTAACCCACAACTGGGAACCATGATTTCCTGGGCCGGGGATTTTGTATGCATTTTCATTTCCAGATTCCAGTTCATGTGTACCATAGAGGGTTGCTGTCGGCTGTCAATAAAATTACAGCGACCAAAAAGGCCTTCGGGGCATTATATATATTCAGGATGGAAAAAGAGGCAGAAGAGTGAACAAATGTGACACCCCAACCACATTATCTCATAAAGACCAGATTAATTTCTGGATCAAACAAGCAAAATCACAATTATCTACAAGCATTTTGTTACAAAATATGTTCCTCCAACTAAAATCAAGGGAATTCACCGCACGTTTTACTTTTTTTTTTTTTTTAAAGAAAAAAAATGCAGAACATATTGAACCCTCCTACATGATTATCTGAACCAGACATCCCCCACGTTAAATGGAAAGATTGGAGGAATATGCTGAATGGCAGGGTATAATAGACATAGATGTTGCATTGGTTGGATACGACACATCTTCAAGGCCAATAACTGCTGTTCTATACTGAGTCTACTCCTTCAACCTGCTGTTGAGCAAGGTATCTTTCCCTTCTTTCTTTCTACAGCAAGGGATTAAACAAGATTAAGGACCCAAAACTTTAGCAAAAATTTCATGAGAACAGTTTGTAAAAGGATTCGTTCAGTAACTCACCCATTCATCAATTACAAGTCCTTCTCCAATAATCTTTGGACCTGTATCTTCTGGAGGTTTCTTGCGTGCCTCGACTGCAGCATTGGCATCAGCCAATTGGCGCTTCAACTTCTCCAAAGCCTGTATGAACAAAGATGCCCATAAAGGCACATGCTTTTAGTTTGCACCTCAAGCATGTCAAAAACACAGCAACTTGCAAAAATGAACACAAACAGAAGCACAAAAACTAACTTCCACTAATATTAAGTAACCATTATTACTTACAGGACTAGGGCGCTCTGGATCCAGAAAAACAACCCTCAATATTTGCTCTACTATGACTTGATCCTTCTGCTCGTCAAACTGCAGAAAAAAGTATTTGCAATCATTTTAGCAATGGTATAAAAGAAATGCCCAAACAGTTATTTTAACTTTCATAGAAACAGAAGTTTCAGCAGATGAGTAATCAAGATCAATGCCATGAAAACAGCCCAGTAACCCAAAATGCAATTGAAACTGAAGCTTGAAATGAGCTCATTCAAAAATTTCAAACCGTCAAGAAAAAGTAGTTAACAATAACTTCATAACAGATGTCAGCCATCAATACGAGACTCATGTTGCATCAACATAGATGACCTATATTGACATACCACAAACTTTGGTGACAGAAAATACCCTGTAATTAAATACTAATCCTGAATGAGAATGCCACTTCAATGCCTCTTTATGGCAAAGAAAATGTCTTTGTTGTACTCGTGGGTGTCCCTAAATTAAAGGTAAATTGATGCAATGAGGAGGTCACCCATTCGGCACAAAAGTATTTGCAGCCACGTTCGATAACATGACATCAACATCAATGGGAGCAATCATCATACTAGAATCTCAACATTAAATACAAGTAAAAAAATATGCGCTCTACAAACCAGCTCAGGCAAATAGTCCATGGCCCCTTTAACCTTCAAACTCATAATTTTGAACTTAACCCTGCTCTTCTGTTCCATTGGTTTCTCATTATTTTCTGGGAGCTCAACAAACTTGAAGACTAGCCAAAATAAAAAGAGTCAGTTATATTAGAATGGGCACAACCAGATAAATGACAATATAGACACATGATCTGAAGCACTGTAAGAACAGGAGAAAATGCATGGACAAGTACCTGTCGCGATGATACTTTCTCCAGGAGAGAGCACAGCACCTGGGGGACGCATGAAGCAGCTTTTTGGTTCCGTAGTTTGAAACTAAAGAAATAAAGCCAAAGCCAAATCAGTACGCGGATCATCCACATATTTATCATGAACATGCATGCACCCACAACAATACAGATTGTTGTCCAATCAATGCTATTTGGGTTGAAAGAAAAATAAAAATCTAAGTAACAACATCAAATGGGAAAATATAAATGTGGGAACTTTCTAAACATAAACACAATGAGGAAATGAACATTTTACAAGCCTAATGCTGCACCTTGAAAGCTACATGGGACTTGCTGGTATTTTTAATCTTGATGGCACTTTTAACTTGCTTGCCAGCTTCATCTGTCAAGGAGATAAAGCACCGAATTTAATGTAAACAAGTCATTTGGGAATTACCAGGAATTCCGCTAATAAATTTAGAAACATAATTCATCAATGTTAGGAGATGAAAATAAATTAAAACCCAAAAAGCATCCATTCCTAGTGAAAAGTTTCCATCACACAGATAATATTTGAAAGTCACTACAATTCAAAGGGGTAACCACATAACTATAAACAATAGATCAAACAACTCCACACGTAGATCGAATCCGCCCGTCAATAACCAAGTTTGCCTCAATGCATGCATATATAAAGACTCTTTCAAATCAACTTTCTTTGCTGCTCATTCACACACTCCAAGCTCCTATCTGGAAAATAGCTGGACTTAAAAACAATTTATTATAGAACACAACCTTAATGCTCCATTTTGCAAGTGAAGAGCCCTTCTTTTCTCTTACAACTACTTAGAGAACAGATTGCAAAATGGCGATCTAAAGAAACGGATGGCGCGTGCATCACACGAACATAACAGATCGAGTTGACTTGAATTTAATCCTAGAACAAGACTTACAAGGAAAGTAGAGCTTGGTCGCCGGATCGAGCTTGAGGCGACGACGGGTCGGCAGAAGCGACCGGGCAACGGATGAGACCGAGGTCGAAGAGTGAGCAGAACTCGACGATCCTTCGTGCTGCGCGTTGGAGTGGCCGTGGTAGTGGTGCGCTGTCGCCGCGTAGGAGGAGGACGACGTAGCAGTAGGCAGCGTCGTGTTGCTGTTGTTGCCGCCAAGAAACGGCAGCTTGAAGAAGCCCCAGACTTTGTTGTTACTGTTGTGGTTGTTGTTGTTGTTGCTGTTGTCGGACGGCGACTTGTGGTCGGCTATGGCCATGGATTGTTCGCTTTGTTTCTCAGATCATGTAGTCCACGGCGTCGTTTCTTTTTTTCTTTTTTTTTTTTTGTTGTTGCAGATTTAAGTGCTTGTTACGCCGGGCAGAGGAAGCAGAAGGGAAATGTTAGCGAGACCCGTGGACACTGGAGAGCTGATTATTTAATAGGCTGCGCGGATTTCGAACGACGTCGTTGAATTCCGTATTATACTAATGCCATTCATCTCACCTCCCACTTCTGACCAATTGGGCAGACCAATCGGTTTAAGAGAAAAAAAGAAAAAACAAAAGCAGAAATAGGTCACGAGATGGCTTCTCCGTGTACTTTTCG
Source organism: Kandelia obovata (assembly GCA_021464305.1). NCBI lineage: Eukaryota > Viridiplantae > Streptophyta > Magnoliopsida > Malpighiales > Rhizophoraceae > Kandelia > Kandelia obovata. The sequence goes on along the minus strand of CM038485.1, from coordinate 408,498 downwards.
AGTTGACTCGGGTGGCCTGTGGACTTTTAACGGCCGAAATGGTGGGTGACAATTGGGGTTCTTTTGTTTTCTTTTGTTTTTAATATTTAATACACAAACGTGTATTGGGTATACGAGACACGACATAACCAACGTAACATAAGATTAATTTCTTGTATATTATTTTGTCTTGTGTCATGTACTAAACTTATATAATAAATAAAAAGTGGGTCGTTGATTAAAGACCCCTCACACTTGTCCTGCTACGGAATCTGATCTATACCGACCTACTCCTGTCTTCTCTCTCTCTCTCTCTCTATATCAGACTCCATTATCTACAGTTAGCTGATACAGTAGGTGGTGTGGCCATCCCTTCCAATGGATTGTATTTATCTATAAATATATATATTTATGTTTTATGTCTTTGTTTCTCTCGACAGCAGCACCCAAAAAAAAAAAAAACAAAAACAAAAGAAAAAGAAAAAAAAATTGTTTTTTTTTTAAAAAATTTTCAAATTCATGACCTAGAAGCGTTTAAGTTTCAATTGCTAAATTACAACGACTAGTTTTTTTCTTTGAATTTTTTCAAATGTCTGGTCTTTTCTTGACTTTATTATTATTTTTCAATGTTTAAATTTTTAAAACTTGAATTAGGATTTGAATCATAGAATTAGACCCTAAAGATTTAATTCTCTAATTCTTCTTATTTTTTTTTCTAATCTCGACATTACTTTAATTTTTTATTTTTTATTTTTACTTAAAAAAATATATCGTAACTATAAAATTATTATGTTGATATTAAAAATTATTTAAAAATTATTGAATTTTAATAAAATTATCTTTCATTTAATAATATGATTAACCAATTTATCTTTAAATAAATAAATTTTATGATTTTCACATAAATTTTTGTACACTTAATTAAATTATTATTTTAAAATACTTATACATTATTTAAAACTAGATTTAAAATAAGGTTAGTGTATTCGTTAAGATTTAGCCAGGATGCTAAGAGGAATTCTTTCTAGACTCTAGGAGGACTCTATAATAATTATTTATGATTAGGCTTTAATCAATTGATTAGGTTCAATTAGGTGGGGACACAGCTCAAGGCAGCAGTGGTTGGTTACTGTGCATTTACGCGGAGAGAAGTGGGGGAGTCTAGTTTAAATTGAGCGGTCCTTTTAGGCGTTGGTTAAAAAGCTCGCTCGCATCCCCTCGCCTCCACCCCCCCCCAGTCAATCACGGCCCAAGTCAAGGCAGTGTTGACCTTAAAAAGACAACTTCAAAAAGGGCACAATTGCCCAATGGGACATGCTAACCCGGAGATATTTTAAAACTTAAAAAAAAAAATTATTCATAAAATAAATAATAATTATTATAATAAAATTAAAAGCTCTTGGACCGGACTAGCTATTGGAAAATCTATGCAAATACACTGTAACTTCGTTCTCACGGAGTCTACTAATATGATATGTATCAATACTTCAAAGAAGAACACTAAATTTTATGAATTGCAGTTGTGTTTGACCAAAAAAAAAAAAAAGAAAGAAAGTTATAACAATACTTTTGCATTTTTGGTATTTGTCCCATGATCAAAATACAAAGAAAAATGATCTAAGAAGGGTTATAAAAGATGAGGCTTTAACAAAGTCAAAATGGCAAGTGGCAATCTTGCTTTTGGTGGCTCTAAGTAAGCGTTGCCAATGTTATCCACCAAATCTTGAGTTTAGCCCTTTTATTGCAATTACATAAATACCTTAGAGAATATATTATACTGATTAAAAATTTAAATTTTTATTTTTAAAAAATAAGATATACAATTTATAAAAATAATAAAAATTATTTTAAAATCCTACACAAGGACCTATAAAGAGCCGAGTGCCTACGACTACGAAATAAGACAACTCTAGCAATCTACATTTTAATATTTTTTAAAAAAATTAAGAAGTTAAGTATAAATTGTGTAAATAAAAAATATTGTGTATAAAAAAGTAAATTATATATAGACCAAAATCACCAATAATTTTTTTGATTAAAATATAAAATTAAATATATAAATTTATTAATTATTTAAAATTTACTCAAAGATCTCCCAACAACCAAAAATAAAATCAAAATCTTAAGTTATTAATGAAGAAAAAAAAAGAGAAAAACAAAAAGAAAAAGAAGGAATTCAGCTAAGATAAGATTGGAATGGGCCAAACATATAAATGTTGTCCGACTTATTAAAACACTTAGTCCTTGGTTGTTTTGGGCCACGGCCCACAAGATAACACCAAGCCAGCCGTGCGGCAGCCACAAAGTCTCCGGGAGAGATCAGAACACCCCACCCACCGTCCAAGCGTTGCATTACATGGGTCTTTTTGGCTCCGTTTCCCATTTCTCCTCCATCCGATTCCCACACCGCCATCCGTTTTCCTCTACACCTCATAGCAGACGATCATTCTCTTCCTTCCCTCTGTAAGGTCTCTTTCTCCGCGCGTTTACTTACAGACCTGCTTAAAGTTGAAATTCCTTTATTATTATTTTAAAATAATAATTTTTTAAAAATGTTTGGTGGTGCCAATTTTTCAGTTCGAGCCTTCCGTTTCCAAATGAGAAGGCCAAGTACCACAGAGAGCTCGAAGCTGCTGTCGACGTCGTGGAGAGGGCCTGTCGCCTTTGCGTCGACGTAAATTTTCTTTTCTGTTTTTTTTTTCTTTACTTTTGTTTGTTTTCCTGGAAAATGTGTGGGAAAGACACACACACACACACACACGCAAAAAGGGAAAACAAAAGAAACAAAGAATGATCTTCATTTCTCAATTAGATTAGTGTGAATCGGTATTGGTGATTGATGTAGGTGAAACGGTCTTTGTTTTCAAACCAAGAACGGGTAGTGAAAAAAGACGATAATACCCCCGTCACTGTGGCAGATTTTGGGGTGCAAGCCCTCGTGAGCTTAGGTAACTTTCATTTTGATATTTATGTGTACTAGATTGCTATCCATGCGAAGTTAGTTTGGAGTTGAATTTTGTGGTAGCGAGCTCTGGATGCACGAATTTTTGTTGTCTGTGTTTGAATCCGGCAATTTTGCTGATTAACATTGTGCAGGTAAATGGATTAACTCTGCTTTTTTGTTGTTATTATTATTTATTTATTTATTATTATTATTATTACTTAAAAACTATTTGTTTTGTGAGAATGGTCAAATGGGTCGCAGTAAAGAATGGGGACAGGTTGTTTGTTTAATCAAATTTAGTTGCTGAATTAAGTTAGATGTTGTTGGAGATTGGCATCTAATCAAATGATAGGTATGGAACCATTGCGATGAACGGGACAGTCTGCAGTCCACTTTTTGTCCATTAGGAGTTACTTTCCCGTGTTATTCTGGTTCCCTGAAAAAACTGTGTGTTGCTTGTGTGATCATGATGAACAAATCAATGGTTGAATGGTTTTTGTTTTGATATCACGGTGAAAATGAGTAATATGGCTGGCTACTTTAGCTATTATCTTAGCACGATAGTGTTTTCTTGGGGCCTAAGAGGTTTGCCTTTTGTTTTTGTTGACAGAACTAAGTAAGTTGTTCCCTACTATCCCCTTAGTGGCTGAAGAAGATTCTGGTTTTCTATGTGCTAACAATCTAGTGGATTCCGTGGTAAGTGTGCTTACTGATAAAGTAACATCCAGTGATAAACCATTGAGGCATGCTGATGTCTTAGAGGCAATTGACAGAGGAGGGAAAAATGCTATTGCTTATGGAAGCCAGCCTGCCACATATTGGGTAGGTCTAACTATTATTTCCAGAAACTTTATTTTCCAATCATTTTTTTTTTCCCATTAATTTGGTGACCAATTCAATAAAATTATTTGGGTAGGTCTTAGCTCTTAATGATTTGGGGACCCCTATGACCTGACAGTGTCATAATCCAGTGCACACGGTTGTGCTTATCCTCTGTTTCTTTTTGAATGGGATCCTAATCATTGTCTGCCATTGCTGCATTATGGTTCATTTTGCTGTGGCAGTACTCATCTCCCTCTCCCCCCCCTCTCTCTTTCATTTCTCTTCTTAATGGTTTGATTGATGACTTAATGCAGATATTTGATCCAATTGATGGTACCAGAGGGTTTTTAAAAGGAAGTGAGGCCCTATATGTGGTATGCTTTATGTATTATTATCATTCATTTGATCACTTATAGTATGCAGTGTTGTATGTTCACTAGGCTTTGTTGTGGGAAGTGTGTCCATATGCTTTGCAATTGACTTTAGGTTAACCAATCTGATGTGTTTACCTCTAGGTTATATAGATTAACTTTCAGTTAGAAGGTCATTTAGTTGCATAGTTGTGCTCCAAGTGTTGGTTATGTTTGATGCCATTTCAATGATGTTGTATATTCTGTGCGTAATGATTTAATTAAAATTACAATTTTAGTTAGTCTGAGCTTCTAACTAGTAGGACAGATAGAAGGCAGTTTTGTTTAGTCTTACAACTGTCTCTTATACACATCTAGATGTGTATAAGAGACAGAGTATGTGCTATCCAGATCTGGGATGATAATGGTTGCTCATATTGGTTGTGGAAAATGGATAAAAAGGATACCCAATATCTGTCTCTTATACACATCTAGATGTGTATAAGAGACAGGCTAACGATGATAGTGAAGAATCACATACCTTTCCCCCAGATTCCCGTACACAGATTATGCCAACAGCATGATCCCATGCCTATATTTGCAAATGAGCAGAAGAATCAAATAATGCCAAAGAAAACGTTGCATTTGGTTTGTTTCAAAATTGATATTATACCTTGATAATTTTCTGAGCTCTTGCTTGAAGAAGGAAGACTGAAGCCCTACCTAAAGCCACCATCATATACTTGCATAAACTGCATAAAAACAGAATTTTGTCACACATATGTGGTGATGCTACTTCAATCCATAATTAAAGCGTTAAATTATTATGTTGTCACTAGAATCCACAATGAATACTATAAATATGACAAGCTAGATAGGATGCCATAGACTGTAAATTCCAGTAGTATAATGAAATGATAGAATTAAGCGAAAAATTATTCATCCATAAGAAAACATTTCTTGCTCAATTTATGGATAGATGGATTTTGCTAGTCAATTGAGGAAGATAAAACCTTCCACAACATGTCGGCAAAAGAAGGATTTCTGTATCTCCAACAGCAAAAGGATCAATTGATGCCCTGAATAAAGCAGATAGTGGCAAGGAGTCCGATGTTTGACTGTCAGGAATACAATAGCGCGCTTCAGGTACTAAGCAACATTTGTCAACAAAGCATCTGGTCCAACTGCTTGAAACTTTGGCTGATATACCCAGCATATTGGGTATCCTTTTTATCCATGTTCCACAACCAATATGAGCAACCATTATCATCCCAGATCTGGATAGCACATACTCTGTCTCTTATACACATCTAGATGTGTATAAGAGACAGGAGATGAGTACTGCCACAGCAAAATGAACCATAATGCAGCAATGGCTGTCTCTTATACACATCTAGATGTGTATAAGAGACAGCCATAGTTGTGCTCCAAGTGTTGGTTATGTTTGATGCCATTGCAATGATGTTTTATATTCTGTGCGTAATGATTTAATTAAAATTACAATTTTAATTAGTCTGAGCTTCTAACTAGTAGGACAGATAGAAGGCAGTTTTGTTTAGTCTTACAATGCTAGACATATTCTTGAATTTAATAGGCTTCTAATTCAAGAAGATAATCCAAGTTAGTGTATCTTTCTGTCTTCTAAATGTTCAGTTTGTGTTTGATCTGTTCCCTTGGTTTCCGCCTAGGGCTAAACACTCTTCCTGATTTTCAGGTAGGTCTAGCTCTTGTGGTTGAAGGAGAGATTGTTTTTGGTGTCATGGGCTGCCCTAACTGGGAAGAAATTGTTTCTGACAATTCCAATGATGTCAAGGGACCTGAGTATGTGCTATCCAGATCTGGGATGATAATGGTTGCTCATATTGGTTGTGGAACATGGATAAAAAGGATACCCAATATGCTGGGTATATCAGCCAAAGTTTCAAGCAGTTGGACCAGATGCTTTGTTGACAAATGTTGCTTAGTACCTGAAGCGCGCTATTGTATTCCTGACAGTCAAACATGGGACTCCTTGCCACTATCTGCTTTATTCAGGGCATCAATTGATCCTTTTGCTGTTGGAGATGCAGAAATCCTTCTTTTGCCGACATGTTGTGGAAGGTTTTATCTTCCTCAATTGACTAGCAAAATCCATCTATCCATAAATTGAGCAAGAAATGTTTTCTTATGGATGAATAATTTTTCGCTTAATTCTATCATTTCATTATACTAATGGAATTTACAGTCTATGGCATCCTATCTAGCTTGTCATATTTATAGTATTCATTGTGGATTCTAGTGACAACATAATAACTTAACGCTTTAATTATGGATTGAAGTAGCATCACCACATATGTGTGACAAAATTCTGTTTTTATGCAGTTTATGCAAGTATATGATGGTGGCTTTAGGTAGGGCTTCAGTCTTCCTTCTTCAAGCAAGAGCTCAGAAAATTATCAAGGTATAATATCAATTTTGAAACAAACCAAATGCAACGTTTTCTTTGGCATTATTTGATTCTTCTGCTCATTTGCAAATATAGGCATGGGATCATGCTGTTGGCATAATATGTGTACGGGAATCTGGGGGAAAGGTATGTGATTCTTCACTATCATCGTTAGCATGGTGTAGATTGACTGGGGAGAAAATAAGAAGTGAAAGTCAACAATGTTCTTGCATTTGATTTGTATTTTGGTATACATAACCTAAACTCTCGGACAATCAGAATGACAATGAAAGCAATCAATCCAAAGTTGATATCATATGTACATAATACAAACATCATTTTAAAAAGTGCACAAAGAGTGGGAAAATGCTAAGGAACACCAAACTGGAAACTTAACTTCTATGCCTGAGTGGGAGATTGTGATCATAATCAAATAGTCTTCTTGGGACCCTTGATATGAAGAGGCCCCTTTCTATTTCTGTTTAGTTTGTCTACTCGGGGCTTTTATATTGTTAGCTTAACAGAAGCCTTGGCAATTATCTGCTAAGTTCTAGTTCATAGAATAAGATTTCAACTCCTTAAACAAGTGATGGGAGAAATGTATACTGGATTTTGCAGAGATAATTCATAGCTCAAAATATCACATTTGTTTTGTCTATTAATCTGGCCATGTTTGATCAGGTTACTGACTGGAAAGGGAATCAGCTTAATCTTGCGGCAGATCAAGTTGAACGAAGGATCATTTTCCCTTCTGGAGGTGTTCTTGTGACTAACGGTAACTTGCACCATGAATTGTTGGACCTGCTTTCTTTCAGGTCTTGACTGTTTGATGGCAAATGGTATCCTATCGTGGTTTCCCCTGCCTTTTCTCTTCTTCTCTTTAATTTTATCGGAGAAAGAGCCCGGGGACAAGGTGGGGATTGGGTGTCTGAGTCTTGCTGGCAGAAAGCTGTTTAGGTAATTCTGTGACCTTACAATGGTCTTCAGCTCCATTCAGGGGATTGCATTTCCAGAGCATCCAAGACATTGCCAAACCTCTCAATGGCTTTATCCACTTAGGCAGTTAAACGTCTTCAGCTCATTGTGAACCTTGATCCATTACTATCCATTTTACATTTCTTCATTGCGGATAACATTTCTTCATCGTGGATTTCGTGAAAGCCTCTTGGATCGATGGGCACAAGTGGCAACATTTTGCAGCTCTAAGAAACTTTTAAGGTTCGTATCAAAAGTTTGGTGGTTTTTTCGTGGAAAAAATTTAGAAGCAACGTTGTATACCTTAAATTGTATGGAAAATGGATCTACCTTTGTCAAAGAAAGAAGGATGCGAAGATTCGATTGGTGACATAAACCCCTTTTTTATTTTATTTTTAATAATCGTTCCATTACATTGCGAACCAAAATGATGGTCAGTCAGTGAATCTGTACGAAATCCTTCATAAATGAAAGACAGATCTTTTAAACTCTATGTTCTTTCAAGATCCTTGTTTACTAGAAAATTTACTTACCCATTTTCACTGACATGCATTGTTCACCTCTGCTAAACATGTTAGACATTTGGCAGCCACAATTTTTAGTATCAAAATTGCAAAATTTATTGCTATAAATTAAGAACAGTTTGGTGACTTTTGGGCACAATGATTTCATTGGAGGGTGCCGGCGGTGTCTGGCTTTTAAGTTTAGTGTTTAGGGTTTAGTCACAAAATTCCTCTGCAAGCTGCCCATCAAATCCATAGCGAAATTCACCGTTGTTTGTAAGGAATGTTGCGCTCTCATCACAAGCCAAACCTTCATTTCCTATCACCTCAACGACAACGTTAACAACAACAACAACAACAACAACCCAAAAAAAAAAAGCAACGTTAACGATTGTCTAGTCCTTTGCAGAAGTCGAATACTACATACACTTTAACATCAGAGATTTCAATGATTACATTGAGCTTCCTCTCGTTTCCAAAGCCTTCTGCCGCCACGGTTACCTCCGGAACACCGTGGCGGGTTCTTGCAATGGCCTGCTTCTTATGGTCCACTCGCATGATACCGTAGATGTAAGTATTTTTTGCTTTTTGTGGAACCCTTTGATTAGAAAAATCGGTGTTTCTGCCATAACCCTTTAAGTTGCGGGCGAGGAAGGAAGGATTTGTCTGCAAGGAGTTGTTTGGTTTGGGGTTCGATTCTGCCGACGATGACGATAAGGTTTTATGTATTGTGGAATTGTCGGATGAGTAGGAGACTTCGAGGATGAGCTCGTTTAGCTTTCAGCTTTACTCTCTTAAGGGTCGTTATTGGAGTTTTGTCGCTCCTTATGCCTTCCAGCATCGAGTCGTTGTTGGTTGCTATAATTCCCCGATTGCTTTCGTTAATGGTTTCCTCCATTATGTTGGTTTTCAAAGAGTTGATGATGATAGCAATAGTGATTCTGATGGTAGTGACAATGATGATGAATATTGAAACTTTGTTGGGACGTTTGATGTTAGTAATCGGACATTTATCGTGCTTTCACTGCCCTAGAGTTTAGAAGGTACTGATGCATATGAGTTTTCCGTGTGGGCATACAAAGATTCCTCCATTGCAGTTTTTGAACACAATTCTTCAACTTATGAATTTAGTTTGTGGGTGATGGGAGAGTAATGGGGTGGAGGATTCAGGGACTAACCTGCTGATCGTGAGCGAATATCCTAATGATCTGATACAGGAGGTTTATGCTTTAGCAGCATTTAGGAAGAATGGAGAATTAGTGCTGAAAGCCGCTCAACCTGGAGATGAAGATCTTGGAACAGATGTAGTCCTGTATGACCCAGAGACAGAGCAATTTAGAGAACTATGTTCTTGGTTGAATTGGCCTGGTGTGAGAATTTTTCCTTATTTGCAATCCTTAGTTTTGCTTGACATGGGAAATGATGCAAATGTTGAAAAAAAGTGCAATTGACGGAGTCCTTCAATAGAAAGTAAGGGGAAAAGGCAATATTTACTGTCTTCATAAGATTGTAGGGACATTTTATTCTCTGTACATGTGTTTTATGTCGATGGTTTCATCAGGGTTTGTATATATTTTAGTCATTCCAAGGGCTTGGTTTTTAAGAAACTAAGTCAGTGGTGTTATGGTTGGTGTATCAAGTCATGTAGGTGAGCTAGTGGCAAAGAAAGGGGATCATGTGTGTGTAGACATGTTTATGTGTGCTTTTAATAGTTTAGTTCTTATGGTCCTCGTGCCATTCGTTGATTTGCTGAAATTTTTTCCTCAACACCTCAGAAATTGTGTCTTATAATGGCATCTATGTGCTCTTTTTATGATGAAAAAAGAGAAAAGCATGTGGGCTTTGCAATGTTTTATTGCCTATTTTCTAGTTGCTTATCACTTCCATTTGAGTTCAATGTTTTAATTGAATCACAGCAATGTCTTAGTTTACAGTTTTTTGGTAATGGTTGATGGTATGTTGTCGATGAGTTTCTCTACTCTTTCTTCTCCAGTTACTTCTCTGCATATTAGGCAGCAAGACATCTGCTGGCAGTGGGCAGGGTTACCTTCTGGAGTCATCTTTCAGCCTTTGGATGCACCCTTTTTTTTTTTCTCTGCGGTTTGCTTTTAGGCATTTATGACAAACAGACTCACAGCATACTTGAATCAGCTCGTGACACCCTCTCCCATTTATTTTCGTGACGTCCTCGTCGCGTTTTTATCCTTGTAGCGGTGGATGAAATTCGCAAATTGCCAAAGCAGGTCCTCTCGTTCCTAACTAATCTCTTCGTCCGGCAAATCTTTCCACTTCACCAAGTACTCGGTGTAGTTAGGAACTCCCCTTATTCGGATCACTCGATCAATAAAGATGCATTCCATCTCCTTGTGGTGACTACAGCGGTTGGTGCGCGCTTAGACTCACTTTGACTAAGATCTTCATCGTCCCCATGAAAAAATTTTAGAAGACCTACATGGAAGACATTGTGGATCTTGAGTTTAGATGAGAGTTGGATTTGATAGGCTGACTTCCCTACACGCTTGAGGATAGGAAATGACCTTTCATATCTTCTCACCAAACCCTTATGAACTTTGCGCAGAGATTTGAATTGGTTGGTTAACAACTTTACCATTATTAAGTCTCCTTTCGCATATGATTTTGAGTGTTGTTTCTTGTGGACTTTGAAAGGTCTGTCGCAGTCCGGAAGCACCACAACAGTTTCTTTGGAGGGTGCTTGCTTCAATTCTGCAAGCTCCGGGGGTGTCATGCGATAAGGGGTCATGACAGGAGGTTTGACACCGTGTTCCAGCTCGATGTCACTGTCACTGCCTTACGATGGATACTGAAAGTGTCGGAACTAGCTTTTATAGGACATTCAAAAGGTCGATAGGTCTATTGACTTGGGATAAAGTGAGATCCCTATAAATTTGTTTGTATCTTGTAAGTATGCAATTGAGTTTAATTGGCAAAGCAAAGGAAAATAAGTGAAATTATAAATATTTCTATGCTGGCAATTTGATAGCTCAACAGTTGAAATATCCAAAGAGATTAATGACTTATTGTCTTGATATATAGTGTCCTTCTCCTGTCCAAAGCCTCCATCTTTTTTCTCTCTGAGTTTTTGCAAAAATATTTAGTGTTTTTTTCTCTTTGTTTCAGTATCTCTCGTGGGTCTTGAAGTGTTCAAGAAACCGCGGTCAACATGCCAGCAGTAGGAGGGATTGCCCCTGGCAACGGTAAGGAGTATCCAGGCAACCTCACACCTTTTGTCCTTGTGTCATGCATTGTTGCTGCCATGGGTGGTCTGATCTTTGGTTGTGATATTAGGATTTTTGGTGAGATAGAGTCTGTTTTTTGATGAAGTTACATATAAAAAGTTTTGACCTTTTCAATGTTTACATACAAAAGTTGTCAACTTTGGTCTTGCAGGACTTTTTTCCCTATCATTTCCATGATTTCTTCTTATTTCTTCTCCATCTTATTGACTAAATGGGGCTTTTGTTAGGTTGGGTTACGTCGATGGATTCGTTCATACGAAATTTCTTTCCATCTGTTTTTCTCAAGAAACATCAAAGCTCTTCAAAGAATCAGTACTGCCGGTATAATAGCGAGTCGCTGACACTTTCCACGTCTTCGCTCTACTTGGCTGCCTTGATTGCATCCATTATAGCCTCAACGGTTACCCGAAAGTTTGGGAGAAAGTTGTCCATGCTCTTTGGAGGTGTGCTCTTTTGTACTGGTGCCATAATCAATGGCTTTGCCGCTGCTGTCTGGATTATGTTTGTGGGCAAACTCTTGCTCTTTTGTGTGTTTCTTTCTCGAACCTTTTGCTTCCTCGTGGATGGATGATGTTACTCTGTTATGGAAATTCATTGTTAATTCTGCACATAAAGAACAAAAAAATGTGATGGATGTGTTTACAGATTTCTGGTGATTCGTTTTTGAATATTTGTCTATACCTTTTGTTTTCTTCTTTTCGTCTAAACTCATTATTTAGTATTAAGAATGACTCCTTCAATCTCTAGGCTTTTCCAAGGGGCCACTGGCTCTTTAGGCCAGGAACGAGGTGGGCTTCGAGCCTGCCGCCTTCAAAATACCCCCAATTGAAGGACTTAGGAGTCTTGTCCACACTAGTAGCTAATAGGCTAACAATCGACTATTATTATGTTAAAGGAAAAAAGAAAAAAAAAATATGTGATGGGAAGCTCTTTCTAATTAAGAAATTTTATTATTATTACTATTATTATTTTGGTCCTAAATATTTTTTTTTTTGAATGTGAAATAATCTCACTTAAGTTGAGGTTTGAAGAAAGAGGATTTGACGTGATGGCCACTTGAGCCAAGAGATTGATGCCTCCTTTTATTGTCCTGTTTTGATGTGTTGAACGTTTATGATACCGGGAAAAAGTGAGCAAAAGAGAAAAAGTACAACCAATTTTTTCTGCTATTGTGACTATATTAATCAGAATATTGTTTCTCAAACATTATAGTTTTGAACATGACAAACTAAGGACCTTTTGTCCTTTTTAGTCATTTTTCCAAGCCAAACTATGTCTTTTCCCTTCGCATGACATAAATAGCTTATCTTTTTTCATCGTAAGTTTACTTTTGATGCTAATCCTTGTAATTGAATTGATTTGATAGTAGCATGTTGAATTGTATGTACACACTAACATATGTGCACGTGTGTTTTCTTTTTGTGGCCCTCAAAGGAAGAACCGTGTTTCAATACTCTTGATGCTAATCCTCGTAATTGAATTGATTTGATAGTAGCATGTTGTATTGTATGTACACACTAACATATGTTCATGTGTGTTTTGTTTTTTTTTCCCTCAATGGCTTTTCATTTTCCTTGGATTCTTTCTGCTGCTCATATCCATCTTTATCTCCTACTTCTTGCCTGAGACAAAGGGCATTCCAATTGAAGAGATGGGCATGGTGTGGAAGTCACATTGGTTCTGGTCCACGTTTGTTGAAGATGAGGACTATCCCAGTGCAGGCCTTGAGATGGGAAGGGAAGGCCGAGCTCCAAAGAATGTGTGATCTCAGGTTACTAGCTGTATTTCAAGATTTTAGGAGGAACTATAGAAAAGTCTAACTTACCCGTCCAATCTCCGATTTGGACAGCTACTCCTTGCGCCACACCTTGGACAGGTTTTGCCTCTGAATTGACAGCCTTAATGGTGTCATTCCCCTTTGCAATTCTATTTATTGGATTCGTGATTATTTTAGTAAATAGAAATCACTGAAATTATCGTGTTCATATTTATGTTTTTTCAATATGGCATCGTCCTTTTTTTGGGGGTCTTTCAAATCGAGAAATTAAAGATTAAATGATTGATTATTTTTCAATGTGTTCATTTCTAAAATGCCCATATCATTATTTACTCAAAAAGACATTTGCTCTAATAAGTTGAAGTCTCTGTTTTTTTATTCTTCTTTTTTTTTTGGAATGATGTATGGTTAAAAATAGTGCCACTCATTCAGTAATTTGATAATTGGACGCACTCTAGGTTTTGGTCAAACCAAAAAAAAAGAAATAAGCGAAGGACACAACAACAAGGAGGTCAATTGATATATACTGTCCTTCTCCTGTCCAAAGCCTCCATCTTTTTTCTCTCTGAGTTTTTGCCAAAATATTTATTGTTTTTTTCTCTTTGTTTCAGTATCTCTTGTGGGTCTTGAAGTGTTCAAGAAACCGCGGTCAGAATGCCAGCAGTAGGAGGGATTTCCCCTGGCAACTGCAGGGAGTATCCAGGCAACCTCACACCTTTTGTCCTTGTGTCATGCATTGTTGCTGCCATGGGTGGTCTGATCCTTGGTTATGATATTGGGATTTCTGGTAAGATGGAGTCTGTTTTTTGATCAAGTTATATATAAAAGGTTTTTACCTTTTCAATGTTTACATACAAAAGTTGTCAACTTTGGTTTTGCAGGACTTTTTTCCTTATCATTTCCATCATTTCTTCTTGTTTCTTCTCCATCTAATTGACTAAATGAGGCTTTTGTTAGGTGGGGTTACATCGATGGATTCGTTCATACGAAAGTTCTTTCCATTTGTTTTCCTCAAGAAACATCAAAGCTCTTCAAAGAATCAGTACTGCCGGTATAATAGCGAGTCGCTGACACTTTCCACGTCTTCGCTCTACTTGGCTGCCTTGATTGCATCCATTATAGCCTCAACGATTACCCGAAAGTTTGGGAGAAATTTGTCCATGCTCTTTGGAGGTGTGTTCTTTTGTACTGGTGCCATAATCAATGGCTTTGCCGCTGCTGTCTGGATTATGTTTGTGGGCAAACTCTTGCTCAGTTTCGGAATAGGCTTCGCCAATCAAGTTGCTTTTGTGTGTTTCTTTCTCGAACCTTTTGCTTCCTCGTGGATGGATGATGCTACTCTGTTATGGAAATTCATTGTTAATTCTGCACATAAAGAACAAAAAAATGTGATGGATGTGTTTACAGATATCTGGTGATTCGTTTTTGAATATTTGTCTATACCTTTTGTTTTCTTCTTTTCGTCTAAACTCATTATTTAGTATTAAGAATGACTCCTTCAATCCCTCGGCTTTCCCAAGGGGCCACTGGCTCTTTAGGCCAGGAACGAGGTGGGCTTCGAGCCTGCCGCCTTCAAAATACCCCCAATTGAAGGACTTAGGAGTCTTGTCCACACTAGTAGCTAATAGGCTAACAATCGACTATTATTATGTTAAAGGAAAAAAGAAAAAAAAAATATGTGATGGGAAGCTCTTTCTGATTAAGAAATTTTATTATTATTACTATTATTATTTTGGTCCTAACTTTTTTTTTTTTTTGAATGTGAAATAATTTCACTTAATTTGAGGTTTGAAGAAAGAGGATTTGACGTGATGACCACTTGAGCCAAGAGATTGTTGCCTCCTTTTATTGTCCTGTTTTGATGTTTTGAACGTTTATGATACCGAGAAAAAGTCAGTAGAAGAGAAAAAGTACAACCAATTTTTTCTGCTATTGTTACTATATTAATCAGAATATTGTTTCTCAAACATTATAGTTTTGAACAGGACAAACTAAGGACCTTTTGTCCTTTTTAGTCATTTTTCAAAGCCAAACTATGACTTTTCCCTTTGCATGACATAAATAGCTTATCTTTTTTCATCGTAAGTTTACTCTTGATGCTAATCCTCGTAATTGAATTGATTTGATAGTAGCATGTTGAATTGTATGTACACACTAACATATGTGCATGTGTGTTTTGTTTTTGTGGCCCTCAATGGCTCTTCATTTTCCTTGTATTCTTTCTGCTGCTCATGTCCATCTTTATCTTCTACTTCTTGTCTTAGACAAAGGGCATTCCAATTGAAGAGATGGGCATGGTGTAGAAGTCACATTGGTTCTTGTCCAGGTTTGTTGAAGATGAGGACTATCCCAGTGCAAGCCTTGAGATGGGAAGGGAAGGCCGAGCTCCAAAGAATGTGTGATCTCAGGTTAGTAGCTGCTTTTCAAGATTTTAGAAGGAACGATAGAAAAGTCTAACTTACCAGTCCAATCTCCGATTTGAACAGCTACTCCTTGCGCCACACCTTGGACAGGTTTTGCCTCTGAATTGACAGCCTTAATGGTGTCATTCCCCTTTGTAATTCTATTTATTGGATTCGTGATTATTTTAGTAAATAGAAATCACTGAAAATATCGTGTTCATATTTATGGTTTTTCAATGTGGCATCTTCCTATTATTGGGGGGTCTTTCAAATCGAGAAATTAAAGATTAATTGATTGATTATTTTTCAATGTGGTCAATTCTAAAATGCTCATATTATTATTTACTGAAAAAGACATTTGCTCTAATAAGTTGAAGCCTCTGTTTTTTTATTCTTCTTTTTTTTTTGGAATGATGTATGGTTAAAAATAGTGCCACTCATTTAGTGATTTGATACTTGGACGCACTCTAGGTTTTGGTCAAACCAAAAAAAAGAAAGAAACGAAGGACACAACAACAAGGAGGCCAATTAATGAGCATCCAAATCAGATAGTACAGTCAAACATTATTCTTATCTTGAACTTTATATTCATACCATAGAGTACAAATTTTTTCCTGTAGAGTGCTTAAAACTCACGTTTTGCTTGATAATAACTGTCTATTGCAAGTTCCCACAAAGCAGGATAAGGACAATTAGCTGAATATTCGGCCAAAACTCTTTCACGGAGTCAGCATTATGACGACTCACGTCTGACGTTTAAAATTCACACACTTTCACAGACTGATTCTTTCTAATTTTGGCAATTCTTGCTCAAGATGGATCGATAATCAATAGGATATGTTCACACTGCTACGAACGACAGGAAGTAATTATGGCAAGTTTTCTTATTATCAATCTCTTTTTGGTGTTTCATCAAAAAGACGAAAAGAAAAGGAAAAAGAACTTTGTTTTTGGTGTATTCTGCTTAATGATGTCACTGTCACTGCCTTACGATGGATACTGAAAGTGTCGGAACTAGCATTTGTAGGACATTCAAAAGGTGGATAGGTCTATTGACTTGGGATAAATTGAGATCCCTATAAATTTGTTTGTATCTTGTAAGTTTACAATTGAGTTTAATTGGCAAAGCAAAGGAAAATAAATGAAATTATAAATATTTCTATGCTGGCAATTTGAGAGCTCAACAGTTGAAATATCCAAAGAGATTAATGACTTATTGTCTTGATATATAGTGTCCTTCTCCTGTCCAAAGCCTCCATCTTTTTGCTCTCTGAGTTTTTGCCAAAATATTTAGTGTTTTTTTCTCTTTGTTTCAGTATCTCTCGTGGGTCTTGAAGTGTTCAAGAAACCGCGGTCAAAATGCCAGCAGTAGGAGGGATTGCCCCTGGCAACGGTAGGGAGTATCCAGGCAACCTCACACCTTTTGTCCTTGTGTCATGCATTTTTGCTGTCATGGGTGGTCTGATCTTTGGTTATGATATTGGGATTTCTGGTGAGATAGAGTATGTTTTTTTATCAAGTTACATATAAAAAGTTTTGACCTTTTTAATGTTTTCATACAAAGGTTGTCAACTTTGGTTTTGCAGGACTTTTTTCCCTATCATTTCCATGATTTCTTTTTGTTTCTTCTCCATCTGATTGACTAAATGAGGCTTTTGTTAGGTAGGGTTACGTCGATGGATTCGTTCATACGAAATTTCTTTCCATCTGTTTTCCTCAAGAAACATCAAAGCTCTTCAAAGAATCAGTACTGCCGGTATAATAGCGAGTCGCTGACACTTTTCACTTATTCGCTCTACTTGGTTGCCTTGATTGCATCCATTATAGCCTCAACGGTTACCCGAAAGTTTGGGAGAAATTTGTCCATGCTCTTTGGAGGTGTGTTCTTTTGTACTGGTGCCATAATCAATGGCTTTGCCGCTGTTGTCTGGATGTTGTTTGTGGGCAAACTCTTGCTCGGTTTCGGAATTGGCTTCGCCAATCAAGTTTCTTTTGTGTGTTTCTTTCTCGAACCTTTTCCTTCCTCGTGCATGGATGATGCTACTCTGTTCTAGAAATTCATTGTTAATTCTGCACATAAAGAACAAAAAAATGTGATGGATGTGTTTACAAATTTCTGGTGATTTGTTTTTGAATATTTGTCTATACCTTTTGTTTTCTTCTTTTCGTCTAAACTCATTATTTAGTATTAAGAATGATTCTTTCAATCCCTCGGCTTTCCCAAGGGGCCACTGGCTCTTTAGGCCAGGAACGAGGTGGGCTTCCAGCCTGCCTCCTTCAAAATACCCCCAATTAAAGGACTTAGGAGTCTTGTCCACACTAGTAGCTAATAGGCTAACAATCAACTATAATTATGTTAAAGGAAAAAAGAAAAAAATATGTGATGGGAAGTTCGTTCTGATTAAGAAATTTTATTATTATTACTATTATTATTTTGGTCCTAAATGTTTTTTTTTTGAATGTGAAATAATCTCACTTAAGTTGAGGTTAGAAGAAAGAGGATTTGACGTGATGGCCACTTGAGCCAAGAGATTGATGCCTCCTTTTATTGTCCTGTTTTGATGTGTTGAACGTTTATGATACCGGGAAAAAGTCAGCAGAAGAGAAAAATTACAACCAATTTTTTCTGCTATTGTGACTATATTAATCAGAATATTGTTTCTCAAACATTATAGTTTTGAACATGACAAACTAAGGACCTTTTGTCCTTTTTAGTCATTTTTCCAAGCCAAACTATGTCTTTTCCCTTTGCATGACATAAATAGCTTATCTTTTTTCATCGTAAGTTTACTCTTGATGCTAATCCTCGTAATTGAGTTGATTTGATAGTAGCATGTTGAATTGTATGTACACACTAACTTATGTTTATTTGTGTTTTATTTTTGTGGCCCTCAAAGGAAGAACCGTGTTTCAATACTCTTGATGTTAATCCTCGTAATTGAATTGATTTGATAGTAGCATGTTGAATTGTATGTACACACTAACATATGTGCATGTGTGTTTTGTTTTTGTGGCCATCAATGGCTCTTCATTTTCCTTGCATTCTTTCTGCTGCTCATGTCCATTTTTGTCTTCTACTTCTTGCCGGAGACAAAGGGCATTCCAATTGAAGAGATGGGCATGGTGTGGAAGTCACATTGGTTCTGGTCCAGGTTTGTTGAAGATGAGGACTATCCCAGTGCAAGCCTTGAGATGGGAAGGGAAGGCCGAGCTCCAAAGAATGTGTGATCTCAGGTTAGTAGCTGCTTTTCAAGATTTTAGAAGGAACGATAGAAAAGTCTAACTTACCAGTCCAATCTCCGATTTGAACAGCTACTCCTTGCGCCACACCTTGGACAGGTTTTGCCTCTGAATTGACAGCCTTAATGGTGTCATTCCCCTTTGTAATTCTATTTATTGGATTCGTGATTATTTTAGTAAATAGAAATCACTGAAAATATCGTGTTCATATTTATGGTTTTTCAATGTGGCATCTTCCTATTATTGGGGGGTCTTTCAAATCGAGAAATTAAAGATTAATTGATTGATTATTTTTCAATGTGGTCAATTCTAAAATGCTCATATTATTATTTACTGAAAAAGACATTTGCTCTAATAAGTTGAAGCCTCTGTTTTTTTATTCTTCTTTTTTTTTTGGAATGATGTATGGTTAAAAATAGTGCCACTCATTTAGTGATTTGATACTTGGACGCACTCTAGGTTTTGGTCAAACCAAAAAAAAGAAAGAAACGAAGGACACAACAACAAGGAGGCCAATTAATGAGCATCCAAATCAGATAGTACAGTCAAACATTATTCTTATCTTGAACTTTATATTCATACCATAGAGTACAAATTTTTTCCTGTAGAGTGCTTAAAACTCACGTTTTGCTTGATAATAACTGTCTATTGCAAGTTCCCACAAAGCAGGATAAGGACAATTAGCTGAATATTCGGCCAAAACTCTTTCACGGAGTCAGCATTATGACGACTCACGTCTGACGTTTAAAATTCACACACTTTCACAGACTGATTCTTTCTAATTTTGGCAATTCTTGCTCAAGATGGATCGATAATCAATAGGATATGTTCACACTGCTACGAACGACAGGAAGTAATTATGGCAAGTTTTCTTATTATCAATCTCTTTTTGGTGTTTCATCAAAAAGACGAAAAGAAAAGGAAAAAGAACTTTGTTTTTGGTGTATTCTGCTTAATGATGTCACTGTCACTGCCTTACGATGGATACTGAAAGTGTCGGAACTAGCATTTGTAGGACATTCAAAAGGTGGATAGGTCTATTGACTTGGGATAAATTGAGATCCCTATAAATTTGTTTGTATCTTGTAAGTTTACAATTGAGTTTAATTGGCAAAGCAAAGGAAAATAAATGAAATTATAAATATTTCTATGCTGGCAATTTGAGAGCTCAACAGTTGAAATATCCAAAGAGATTAATGACTTATTGTCTTGATATATAGTGTCCTTCTCCTGTCCAAAGCCTCCATCTTTTTGCTCTCTGAGTTTTTGCCAAAATATTTAGTGTTTTTTTCTCTTTGTTTCAGTATCTCTCGTGGGTCTGTCTCTTATACACATCTAGATGTGTATAAGAGACAGCAGTAGGAGGGATTGCCCCTGGCAACGGTAGGGAGTATCCAGGCAACCTCACACCTTTTGTCCTTGTGTCATGCATTTTTGCTGTCATGGGTGGTCTGATCTTTGGTTATGATATTGGGATTTCTGGTGAGATAGAGTATGTTTTTTTATCAAGTTACATATAAAAAGTTTTGACCTTTTTAATGTTTTCATACAAAGGTTGTCAACTTTGGTTTTGCAGGACTTTTTTCCCTATCATTTCCATGATTTCTTTTTGTTTCTTCTCCATCTGATTGACTAAATGAGGCTTTTGTTAGGTAGGGTTACGTCGATGGATTCGTTCATACGAAATTTCTTTCCATCTGTTTTCCTCAAGAAACATCAAAGCTCTTCAAAGAATCAGTACTGCCGGTATAATAGCGAGTCGCTGACACTTTTCACTTATTCGCTCTACTTGGTTGCCTTGATTGCATCCATTATAGCCTCAACGGTTACCCGAAAGTTTGGGAGAAATTTGTCCATGCTCTTTGGAGGTGTGTTCTTTTGTACTGGTGCCATAATCAATGGCTTTGCCGCTGTTGTCTGGATGTTGTTTGTGGGCAAACTCTTGCTCGGTTTCGGAATTGGCTTCGCCAATCAAGTTTCTTTTGTGTGTTTCTTTCTCGAACCTTTTCCTTCCTCGTGCATGGATGATGCTACTCTGTTCTAGAAATTCATTGTTAATTCTGCACATAAAGAACAAAAAAATGTGATGGATGTGTTTACAAATTTCTGGTGATTTGTTTTTGAATATTTGTCTATACCTTTTGTTTTCTTCTTTTCGTCTAAACTCATTATTTAGTATTAAGAATGATTCTTTCAATCCCTCGGCTTTCCCAAGGGGCCACTGGCTCTTTAGGCCAGGAACGAGGTGGGCTTCCAGCCTGCCTCCTTCAAAATACCCCCAATTAAAGGACTTAGGAGTCTTGTCCACACTAGTAGCTAATAGGCTAACAATCAACTATAATTATGTTAAAGGAAAAAAGAAAAAAATATGTGATGGGAAGTTCGTTCTGATTAAGAAATTTTATTATTATTACTATTATTATTTTGGTCCTAAATGTTTTTTTTTTGAATGTGAAATAATCTCACTTAAGTTGAGGTTAGAAGAAAGAGGATTTGACGTGATGGCCACTTGAGCCAAGAGATTGATGCCTCCTTTTATTGTCCTGTTTTGATGTGTTGAACGTTTATGATACCGGGAAAAAGTCAGCAGAAGAGAAAAATTACAACCAATTTTTTCTGCTATTGTGACTATATTAATCAGAATATTGTTTCTCAAACATTATAGTTTTGAACATGACAAACTAAGGACCTTTTGTCCTTTTTAGTCATTTTTCCAAGCCAAACTATGTCTTTTCCCTTTGCATGACATAAATAGCTTATCTTTTTTCATCGTAAGTTTACTCTTGATGCTAATCCTCGTAATTGAGTTGATTTGATAGTAGCATGTTGAATTGTATGTACACACTAACTTATGTTTATTTGTGTTTTATTTTTGTGGCCCTCAAAGGAAGAACCGTGTTTCAATACTCTTGATGTTAATCCTCGTAATTGAATTGATTTGATAGTAGCATGTTGAATTGTATGTACACACTAACATATGTGCATGTGTGTTTTGTTTTTGTGGCCATCAATGGCTCTTCATTTTCCTTGCATTCTTTCTGCTGCTCATGTCCATTTTTGTCTTCTACTTCTTGCCGGAGACAAAGGGCATTCCAATTGAAGAGATGGGCATGGTGTGGAAGTCACATTGGTTCTGGTCCAGGTTTGTTGAAGATGAGGACTATCCTAGTGCAGGCCTTGAGATGGGAAGGGAAGGCCGAGCTCCAAAGAATGTGTGATCTTGGGTTAGCAGCTATTTTTCAAGATTTTACGAGGAACGATAGAAAAGACTAACTTACCCGTCCAATCTCCGATTTGGACAGCTACCTCTTACGCCACACTTTGGACAGGTTTTGCCTCTAAATTGACAGCCTTAATGGTGCCATTCCCCTTTGCAAGTTTGAGGCCTAGACGTTTGGCCTCTTGGACGTCCATGAAGTTGTGCGTTGCTCCCTTGTCTAGCATTGCACATGCGGTTTTACCTTCAATGGTGACGTCCGCGTACAACAGTCCCTTTTCCTGAGGAACTGTTGGAGAGAAAGGTTTGACAGGTTGCTTAATTGTTGAATGACTCCCATGTTGAGTTGGGACTCTTCCTTGGATTTCTCCTTGTTGAGTTTCGCGATCATTGCATTCATTGCCCTACAGTTGGGGCTATCCTTCACCCAGTGAGGTCCATCACAAATGAAACATGGTTTTGGGGGATTACCTGTGTTACGTTTGCCCGAAGTATGACCATGCTTGGAATTAGCATTTGAGGATTTCTAGTTTCCACCCTCCTTATGAGTTGTATCCTATTTCTGCCCGTTATTCTCCCCCTCACTTCTATTGGGGTTCAGCCTTCTATTCTTGCAAGAGTAGTCGATGAGCATTTCGGCAGCAACAATGGCAGAATCTAGAGTCTGCACATCACGTCTGTCTAGCTCTACTCTTGCCCAATCCTTCAAGCTGTCCTTGAAGTGGAAGAGAAGCTCCCTATCGAACATATCAATTTCAAGCATGATAGTAGTAAATTCCTTGATGTAATCGGAAATACTACCTGTTTGGCTTAAGCGACGTAACTTCCCTCTAACTTCGCTGTCCCCATTGTGAGGCACAAAGTGTTTGCGCAATTCAGCCTTGAATTGCTCCCAGGTGTTGAAGATGCATAAGCCTTTCTCACGTTCTGAATGCTTCTTTCTCCACCATAGTTGAGCAGCATCCCTCAAGAAGATTGGAGCGTTGCATACCTTTGCAAGGTCGTCGACAACCCCCATGGTCTCAAAGTATTATTCGAGACCGAAGAGAATGTTTTCCACCATTATGGCGTTGCGGGTTCCATTGTACATGGCCGGCTTGGGGACCTTCAAACCATGGACAATAGGGGCACTTGTGGTTGCGACAGTCGTACCACTCGAGTGTGTGCTACTTCAGTAGCGTGACTCCATCTCCCTACGAAGGTCATGGATCTCTCCTACCATGAACTTGCGTAAGTTGGACAACTCTTGATTGATAGAGCATATCTGATCCTCGAATGTGCGACCAAGATCTTCAATCATAGGCCTGATAGCCCTTATAATCTCAGCGTTCTCATGGATCAAGTTATCGACTTGATCACTAAGATCGCCTACAGCGGAGCTCACATTTGTGATACTCCTCTCCAAGCCAACGACACGAGTCTACATTGTTTCCTTCGCTGGAGCTTTAGATTTGCTGCGCTTGGCTGGGACACCTTGTTCCTCTCGCCCACGTACTTGTTCTTCAAACTGTTGTTCCGCAGCAGCAACTCCTTCCTCACCTGTCATACTCACAACTCAAACAAGAACAATGAAGACCAAATATTAGTCTCGTAATTAAATAAAGCATATCAGAGACCAAAAATTAAATTAAGAAAAAGCAACAATTCTATTTATTGGATTCGTGATTATTTTAGTAAATAGAAATCACTGAAAATATCGTATTCATATTTATGGTTTTTTAATGTGGCATCCTCCTTTTTTTAGGGGGGTCTTTCAAATCGAGAAATTAAAGATTAATTGATTGATTATTTTTCAATGTGGTTATTTCTAAAATATCCCATATTATTATTTACTGAAAAAGACATTTGCTCTAATAAGTTAAGTCTCTATTTTTTTTATTCTTCTTTTTTTTTTTTTGGAATGATGTATGGTTAAAAATAGTGCCACTGATTCAGTAATTTGATACTTGGAGCACTCTAGGTTTTGATCAAACCAAAAAAAAGAAAAAAACGAAGGACACGGCAACAAGGAGGTCAATTAATGAGCATCCAAATCAGATAGTACAGTCAAACATTATTCTTATCTTGAAATTTATATTATACCATATAGTACAAATTTTTTCCTGTAAAGTGCTTGAAACTCATGTTTGCTTGATAATAACTGTCTATTGCAAGTTCCACAAAGCACGATAAAGACAATTAGATGAATATTTGGCCAAAACTCTTTTCATGGAGTCAGCATGATGACGACTCACGTCTGACGTTTAAAATTCACACACTTTCACCAACTGATTCTTTCTAATTTTGGCAATTCTTGCTCAAGATGGATCGATAATCAATAGGATATATTCAGACTGCTAGAATGACAGGAAGTAATTATGGCAAGTTTTCTTATTATCAATCTCTTTTTGGTGTTTCATTAAAAAGACGAAAAGAAAGGAAAAAGATATTTGTTTTTGGTGTATTCTGCTTAATGATGTCACTATCACTGCCTTACGATGGATACTGAAAGTGTCGAAACTAGCTTTTGTAGGACATTCAAAAGGTCGATAGGTCTATTGACTTGGGATAAAGTGAGATCCCTATAAATTTGTTTGCATCTTGTAAGTGTGCAATTGAGTTTAATTGGCAAAGCAAAGGAAAATAAATGAAATTAATAAATATTTCTATGCTGGCAATTTGAGAGCTCAACAGTTGAAATATCCAAAGAGATTAATGACTTATTGTCTTGATATATACTGTCCTTCTCCTATCCAAAGCCTCCATCTTTTTTCTCTCTGAGTTTTTGCAAAAATATTTAGTGTTTTTTTCTCTTGTTTCAGTATCTCTTGTGGTCTTAAAGTGTTCAAGAAACCGCGGTCAAATGCCAGCAGTAGGAGGGATTGCCCCTGGCAACGGTAGGGAGTATCCAGGCAACCTCACACCTTTTGTCCTTGTGTCATGCATTGTTGCTGCCATGGGTGGTCTGATCTTTGGTTATGATATTGGGATTTCTGGTGAGATGGAGTCTGTTTTTTGATCAAGTTACATATAAAAAGTTTTGACCTTTTCAATGTTTATATACAAAAGTTGTCAACTTTGGTCTTGCAGGACTTTTTTCCTTATCATTTCCATGATTTCTCTTGTTTCTTCTCCATCTGATTGACTAAATGGGGCTTTTGTTAGGTGGGTTATGTCATGGATTCGTTCTTACGAAAGTTCTTTCCATCTGTTTTCCTCAAGAAATTCAAAGCTCTTCAAAGAATCAGTACTGCCGGTATAATAGCGAGTCGCTGAACTTTTCACGTCTTCGCTCTACTTGGCTGCCTTGATTGCATCCATTATAGCCTCAACGGTTACCCGAAAGTTTGGGAGCTCTTTGGAGGTGTGCTCTTTTGTACTAGCGCCATAATCAATGGCTTTGTCGCTGCTGTCTGGATGCTGTTTGTGGGCAAACTCTTACTCGGTTTCGGAATTGGCTTCGCCAATCAAGTTGCTTTTGTATCTTTCTTTCTCGAACCTTTTCTTCCTCGTGGATGGATGATGCTACTCTATTCTGGAAATTCATTGTTAATTCTGCACATAAAGAACAAAAAAATGTGATGGATGTGTT
Organism: Kandelia obovata; assembly: GCA_021464305.1. Lineage (NCBI taxonomy): Eukaryota > Viridiplantae > Streptophyta > Magnoliopsida > Malpighiales > Rhizophoraceae > Kandelia > Kandelia obovata. The sequence goes on along the minus strand of CM038485.1, from coordinate 383,036 downwards.
ACAGATTTCTGGTGATTCGTTTTTGAATATTTGTCTATACCTTTTGTTTTCTTCTTTCGTCTAAACTCATTATTTAGTATTAAGAATGACTCTTTCAATCCCTTGGCTTTCCCAAGGGGCCACTGCTCTTTGGCCAGGAACGAGGTGGGCTTCGAGCCTGCCTCCTTCAAAATACCCCCAATTAAAGGATTTAGGAGTCTTGTCCACACTAGTAGCTAATAGGTTGCTAACAATCGACTATTATTATGTTAAAGAAAAAGAAAAAATATGTGATGGGAAGCTCTTTCTGATTAAGAAATTTTATTATTATTACTATTATTATTTTGGTCCTAACTGTTTTTTTTTTTTTTAATGTGAAATAATCTCACTTAATTTGAGGTTTGAAAAAAGAGGATTTGACGTGATGGTCACTTGAGCCAAGAGATTGATGCCTCCTTTTATTGTCCTGTTTTGATGTGTTGAACGTTTATGATACCGAGAAAAAGCTAGCAGAAGAGAAAAAGTATAACCAATTTTTTTGCTATTGTGACTATATTAATCAGAATATTATTTTTCAAACATTATAGTTTTGAACAGGACAAACTAAGGACCTTTTGTCCTTTTTAGTCATTTTTTCAAGCCAAACTATGTCTTTTCCCTTTGCATGACATAAATAGCTTATCTTTTTCATCGTAAATTTACTCTTGATGTTAATCCTCGTAATTGAATTGATTTGATAGTAGCATGTTGAATTGTATGTACACACTAATATATGTGCATGTGTGTTTTGTTTTTGTGGCCCTCAATGGCTCTTCATTTTCCTTGTATTCTTTCTGCTGCTCATGTCCATCTTATCTTCTACTTCTTGTCTTAGACAAAGGGCATTCCAATTGAAGAGATGGCATGGTGTAGAAGTCACATTGGTTCTGGTCTAAGTTTGTTGAAGATGAGGACTATCCAGCGCAGGCCTTGAGATGAGAAAGGAAGGCCGAACTTCAAAGAATGTGTGATCTCAGGTTAGCAGCTGTTTTTCAAGATTTTACTGAATTTTTACTTCAATATATGGACAGGGATATGCCATGTGAACAGTTATTATTGTTTTATATATGAGAAATTTTACTTTATTTTTTGGTTTCATTTTTTAGTTGGATTTTAACTTCATCTTCAAACAGTATCCAACACCATTGCAAATCTCGCTAATCATGCCTCATTATCCAGAACGTTTGTGTCTATATTAATGTATTGTTAATTAGTCAGGAGATTGGCCTTTGATTTCTCCATTTAAATGATATCATGAATGTTATGATGATGAATTAGCATGTGCGTACTGGATTAAGTATGGGAAGCTTTAATCCTTTTATTTCATAAGTTCTGTGCACTGCTAAGGCAAATAATTTGGTGGAAAAACAAACTATATTATATTACTGTTACTATATAATGTTTAATGAGATTAAATATCTATTCACAAAATTTATTTTTCTAATAATAAGCAATTTATTTGTTGGGACTCTAAATTATTTATAGTACACAATCTTTCTGTTGGAACTACAGAGATATATGCTCGATATTGTTGGATCATTCAAGAAATAATGGATGAGATGTTTCTTGTCACATTATCCTTAATTCATGCCACCTTAATTGGAAATTGGAGTAGTTTTCTTTCTTTTTTTATTTTCTTTTGATAATCAGAGAGAGTAATTATTAAATATAATTCAACATAAAATTTGGTAATAGGTCAAGTTATACTTGTGTGTTATGGTAATTTTAAGTTTTATAATTTTTTTTTCTTTCAATTAACTTCTTCTCGTTATATGGAATATTTAATTTATTTTTTTTAATTTATAAGAATTTTAAAAAATAATAATAATTTAAATTGCTTATTTCCGATCAAGTGAGATTTGATGTTCCAGAATTGAACCACTCCAAAGATGCAATTTTTATTATTTTTTATTTGAACCAAAAAATACTATAAATCTATAAAGTATTTCTTTTTGTACCCAAAAAAAAATTCTTTTTGATGTATTAACTCTAATAATTAAATATTAATTAATATCTAAATACTTAATTTTAAATCTAATATTAAACTTTAGTTACTATAAATTATAATAATAATAATAATAAAGTAAAAGAGTCGACTCATTTGTTGAAAGGGGGGGTCTTCTCGATCTATTAAGAGTGAATAACAACAAGCATCAAATGAATGGATGGAACATTTCCCAAATTAATTGAAAACTTTAACTCAAGCAGAGAATACAAGTTTCACATGCTTCTGGAGGAGCATGTTTGATCTCTCTTAACAACATAGAGTCTAATGATTATTAAATATAAAAAACCAGTGCACATGGTTGTGCTTATCCTCTGTTCTTTTTGAATGGGATCCTAATCATTGTCTGCTATTGCTGCATTATGGTTCATTTTGCTGTGGCAGTACTCTTCTCCTTCTCCCCTCCTCTCTCTTTCATTTCTCTTCTTAATGGTTTGATTGATGACTTAATGCAGATATTGGATCCAATTGATGGTACCAGAGGGTTTTTAAAAGTAAGTGAGGCCCTATATGTGGTATGCTTTATGTTTTATATCATTCATTTGATCACTTATAGAATGCAGTGTTGAATGTTCACTAGACATAGACTTGGGAAGTGTGTCCATATGCTTTGCATTGACTTTAGGTTAACCAATCTGATGTGTTTACCTCTAGGTTATATAGATTAACTTTCAGTTAGAAGTCATTTAGTTCCATAGTTGTGCTCCAAGTGTTGGTTATGTTTGATGCCATTGCAATGATGTTTTATATTCTGTGCGTAATGATGTAATTAAAATACAATTTTAATTAGTCTGAGCTTCTAACTAGTAGGACAGATAGAAGGCAGTTTTGTTTAGTCTTACAATGCTAGACATATTCTTGAATTTAATAGGCTTCTAATTCAAGAAGATAATCCAAGGTAGTGTATCTTTCTGTTTTCTAAATGTTCAGTTTGTGTTTGATCTGTTCCCTTGGTTTCCTCCTAGGCTAAACACTCTTCCTGATTTTCAGGTAGGTCTAGCTCTTGTGGTTGAAGGAGAGATTGTTTTCGGTGTCATGGGCTGCCCTAACTGGGAAGAATTGTTTCTGACAATTCCAATGATGTCAAGGGACCTGAGTATGTGCTATCCAGATCTGGGATGATAATGGTTGCTCATATTGGTTGTGGAACATGGATAAAAAGGATACCCAATATGCTGGGTATATCAGCCAAAGTTCCAAGCAGTTGGACCAGATGCTTTGTTGACGAATGTTGCTTAGTACCTGAAGCACGCTATTGTATTCCTGACAGTCAAACATGGGCTCTCCTTCACTATCTGCTTTATTCAGGGCATCAAATGATCCTTTTGCTGTTGGAGATGCAGAAATCCTTATTTTTTCCGACATGTTGTGGAAGGTTTTATCTTCCTCAATTGACTAGCAAAATCCATCTATCCATAAATTGAGCAAGAAATGTTTTCTTATGGATGAATAATTTTTCTCTTAATTTTTCTAGCTTGTCATATTTATAGTGTTCATTGTGGATTCTAGTGACAACATAATAACGTAACACTTTAATTATGCATTGAAGTAGTTTCACCACATATGTGTGACAAAATTCTGTTTTTATGCAGTTTATGCAAGTATATGATGGTGGCTTCAGGTAGGGCTTCAGTCTTCCTTCTTCAAGCAAGAGCTCAGAAAATATCAAGGTATAATATCATTTTGAAACAAACCTAATGCAACATTTTCTTTGGCATTATTTGATTCTTCTGCTCATTTGCAAATATAGGCATGGGATCATGCTGTTGGCTAATATGTGTACGGGAATCTGGGGGAAAGGTATGTGATTCTTCACTATCATCGTTAGCATGGTGTAGAGTGACTGGGGAGAAAACAGAAGTGAAAGTCAACAATGTTCTTGCATTTGATTTGTATTTTGGTATACATAACCTAAACTCTCTGACAATCAGAATGACAATGAAAGCAATCGATCCAAAGTTGATATCATATGTACATAATACAAACATCATTTAAGAAGTGCACAAAGAGTGGGAAAATGCTAAGGAACACCAAACTGGAAACTTAACTTCTATGCCTGAGTGGAGATTGTGATCATAATCAAATAGTCTTCTTGGGACCCTTGATATGAAGAGGCCCTTCTATTTCTGTTTAGTTTGTCTACTCGGGGCTTTTATATTGTTAGCTTAACAGAAGCCTTGGCAATTATCTGCTAAGTTTAGTTCATAGAATAAGATTTCAACTCCTTAAACAAATGATGGGAGAAATGCATACTGGATTTTGCAGAGATAATTCATAGCTCAAAATATCACATTTGTTTTTGTCTATTAATCTGGCATGTTTGATCAGGTTACTGACTGGAAAGGGAATCAGCTTAATCTTGCAGCAGATCAAGTTGAACGAAGGATCATTTTCCCTTCTGGAGGTGTTCTTGTGACTAACGGTAACTTGCACCATGAATTGCTGGACCTGCTTCTTTCAGGTCTCGACTGTTTGATGGCAAATGGTATCCTATCATGGTTTCCCCTGCCTTTTCTCTTCTTCTCTTTAATTTTATGGGAGAAAGAGCCCGGGAGAAGGTGGGGATTGGGTGTCTGAGTCTTGCTGGCAGAAAGCTGTTTAGGTCATTCTGTGACCTTACAATGGTCTTCAGCTCCATTCAGGAGATTGCATTTCCAGAGCATCCAAGACATTGCCAAACCTCTGAATGGCTTTATCCAGTTAGGCAGTTAACGTCTTCAGCTCATTGTGAACCTTGATCCATTACTATCCAATTTACATTTCTTCATTGCGGATAACATTTCTTCATCGTGGATTTCGTGAAAGCCTCTTGGATCGATTGGCACAAGTGGCAACATTTTGCAGCTCTAAGAAACTTGCAGGTTTCGTATTAAAGTTTGGTGGTTTGTTCGTGGAAAAAATTTACAAGTAATACTGTATACCTTAAATTGTATTGAAAATGGATCTACCTTTGTCAAAGAAAGAAGGATGTGAAGATTTGATTAGTGACATCCCCTTTTTTATTTTAATTTAATAATCGTCCATTACATTGCGAACCAAAATGATGGTCAGTCAGTGAATCTGTACGAAATCCTTCATAAATGAAAGACAGATTTTTGAACTCTATGTTTTTTCAAGCTTCTTGTTTACTAGAAAATTTACTCACCATTTTCACTGACATGCATTGTTCACCTGCTAAACATGTTAGACATTTATCAGCCACAATTTTTAGTATCAAAATTGCAAAATTTATTGCTATAAATTAAGAACAGTTGGTGACTTTTGGGCACAATGATTTCATTTGCGGGGCCTGCTGGCGGTGTCTTCTTAAGTTTGAACCGGCGAGCACGATGGCGGCAAAAAGATGATGGCGGGAGTTGTTTCATGAAGATTTAATCACAAAATTCCTCTGCAAGCTGCCCATCAATCCATAGCGAAATTCACCTTGTTTGTAAGGAATGCTGCGCTCTCATCACAAGCCAAACCTTCATTTCTATCACCTCAACGACAACGTTAAAACACAACAACAACCCAATAAAAAAGCAACGTTAACGATTGTCTAGTCCTTTGCACAAGTCGAATACTACATACACTTTAACATCAGAGATTTCAATGATTACATTGAGTTCTCTCTCGTTTCCAAAGCCTTCTGCCGCCACGGTTACTTCCGGAACACCGGGGCGGGTTCTTGCAATGGCTGCTTCTTATGGTCCACTCGCATGATACCGTAGATGTAAGTATTGTATGCTTTTTTGTGAACCCTTCGATTAGAAAAATCGGTGTTTCTGCCATAACCCTTTAAGTTACGGGCGAGGAAGGAAGGATTGGTCTGCAAGGAGTTTGTTTGGTTGGGTCGATTCTGCCAACGATGACTATAAGGTTTTATGTATTGTGGAATTGTCGGATGAGTAGGAGACTTCGAGGATGCGCTCGTTTAGCTTTCAGCTTTACTCTCTTAAGGGTCGTTATTGAGTTTTGTCGCTCCTTATGCCTTCCAGCATCGAGTCGTGTTGGTTGCTATATTCCCGATTGTTTCGTTAATGGGTTCCTCCATTATGTTGGTTTTCAAGAGTTGATGATGATAGCAATAGTGATTCTGATGTAGTGACAATGATGATGAATACTGAAACTTTGTCGGGACGTATGATGTTGGTAACCGGACATTTATCTTGCTTTCACTGCCTAGAGTTTAGAAGGTACTGATGCATATGAGTTTTTCCGTGTGGCATACAAAGATTCTCCATTGCAGTTTTTGAACACAATTCTTCAACTTATGAATTTAGTTGTGGGTGATGGGAGAGTAATGGGTGGAGGATTCAGGACTAACCTGCTGACCGTGAGAGAATATTCTAATAATCTGATACAGAAGGTTTTTGCTTTTGCAGCATTTAGGAGAATGAAGAATTAGTGCTGAAAGCCGCTCAACCTGGAGATGAAGATCTTGGAACAGATTGTATCCTGTATGACCCAGAGACAGAGCAATTTAGAGAACTATGTTCTTGGTTGAATTGGCCTGGTGTGAGAATTTTTCCTTATTTGCAATCCTTAGTTTTGCTTGACATGGGAATGATACAAATGTTGAAAAAAAGTGCAATTGACGGTGTCCCTCAATAGAAAGTAAGGGGAAAAGGCATATGCAGGCAAGTGAATTTGGTGTACATTTTCACAGCCTCATAGTTCAAGCTTGCGTCATAATTTGTTTTTGTTTGCTGGTTTGTTTCCTTGGTGTGGTCCAGATAGCTGCTTCATTAATGTTGGTTTTATGCTTCAATTAGCTATTGCTGAGCAAAGGGTAAATCAAGGTGTTGACATGTAACTTACTTTTCCACTTAAAAGATTTTGATATGCTATTGATTTGATTTGCAATGTTTGGGATGGTGTGTTTTATATCCATAAGAAGCTTTCTTTCTGCATTTTAACTGCTTTTTTATTCTGATATCCAGTTATTGATATATAGCTATATAGATTGCAACCTAGGTGAAATGCAACGTATTGCATCATGTTTTATGTGGAAAGATAATTATGCTCAAACTTAGGAAATAAAGTGAGAAACAAATGGACGCAGCTGTATACTAATTCCGCATAAAGAAACTCTTTCCTCAATTTATCTGTCTTCATAAGATTGAGGACATTTTATCTCTGACATGTTGTTTTGTGTTGATTTTTCATCAGGGTTTGTATATATTTTAGTCATTCCAAGGCTTGGTTTTTAAAAACTAAGTCAGTGGTTTATGGTTGGTGTATCAAGTCATTAGGTGAGCTAGTGGCAAAGAAAGGGATCATGTGTGTGATAGACATGTTTATGTGTGCTTTAATAGTTTAGTTCTTATGGTCCTCGCCATTCGTTGATTTGCTGAAATTTTTTCCTCAACACCTCAGAAATTGTGTCTTTATAATGGCATCTATGTGCTCTTTTATGATGAAAAAGAGAAAAGCATTGGGCTTTTGCAATGTTTTATTGCCTATTTCTAGTTGCTTATCACTTCCATTTGAGTTCAATGTTTTTAATTGAATCACAGCAATGTCTTAGTTTACAGTTTTTGGTAATGGTTGATGGTATGTTTCGAATGAGTTCTCTATCTCTTCTCCAGTTACTTCTCTGCATATTAGCACAAGACATCTGCTGGCAGTGGGCAGGGTTACCTTCTGGATCATCTTTCAGCCTTGGATGCACCTTTTTTTTTTTTTCTCTGCGGTTTGCTTTTTAGCATTATGACAATCTCCTGCGTGACATTGCCTCTTAATTTAGTTAACACTTTTTTCTGCCTTTTTAAAACACTGGCAGGCCTCTAATGAACTGCACGTGATTACGAGCTGTAGTTGTATAACCTGACAATCTCTGCTTTCCGTTGTGACTGCGAAGATTTCATTGTTCCTTTGTCTGTTGTTACTATAATTTGTTCATGTCAGATCAAAACCCTTCTATGGATGTTGAATTAGCACAGAGAACTGGGTGGTTTGCTATCGAATGTGTCTGGAAATGCCTTTGTTTTTCCACTTACCTTTTAATTAGCAAATTTTCTTCCCTTCCTTATTGCAGGCAAAGCACTTCAACATAAGTTGAAGTTCTGAGAGTAGTATTAACTGAAAACTGTAGCCATGAAGAAGTCTTTTTGCAATGAAAAAACCCCATTGCTTAAATGCTCAGGACTCTAAATCAATCTGAATACCACATCTCAAAACAAGACCTGAAAGTAGTTTGATTGCTTTTACCATAATCACGCGTCACCTGCCAAAGAAGTTTCACAATTCCCAATTAAATACGTTCACAAAGCAGTTTAGACCATTCGTGGTCCGTTGGTTACGGCAGTGCTTTTGTTGCGGATGGTTGTCGTAATGTGTGACACTTTAATTTGTTTTGCCAATATTGTGAACATTGAAATTATATGGGCATTCGTGTGTATTCAATGCTGTACATATATATATGGAAGATAAAGAGAGAGAGAGAGAACCAAAATATATGCGAAATTGATGCAAATGCACAAAAAGTGTATAAATAATTGTTAAATTGTATAATTATAGTCTTATTTTTGTGCAATGAACAATTTGATTGCACTTTTTAAAATCATCAATTAACTCTTTGTTGTAAGTTCTAACAATAAAGCCCTTCATTTAATATTTACATATTAAATCTTCACCATATATATGGGCTCAAAACACAAGTAAAGACACGATTTAAAAACAAACCAAGGGTTCAACATTGTGCATGGATGGCTTAATACCAGTAACTGTGGCCACCAGCCATGACATGCCTTGGATACGTATCTAAAAAATAGCCTTAAATATTGGAACTTTTACTTTTTTATTTTTTGTTTAAAGAAATGTTCTTGAGACACGTAAACAAAACCCCAATTCAATATTCGAAGTTTTGTTGGAGCAATCAACGCACACAATGGAAATTATTTGAACTAAACGGTCTATAGTGTATTGTCCGCCAAATTCTGCACACATATCGTAGTCAACGCTAACGCTTAGGCTATTGTCTAGGTAACCCAATCTAGAAAAATAATAGAAATTCAGTACCATGCACGAGAAGTAAGAGACTCTAAGGTTTAATCATATAAAATTGATTTGTATTATAGTAGTATGCCACAAATTTGCTGATTTATGCTACTTGATAGTTTGATTACACGTACCAAACACAACAAGGAGTGTCTACTGACAATGGACATGGAGGAGAATATAAAAATATTTGTTATACTTATCTTAATTATAATATATTTTCTAACTTTAACTTTTGAATGTTCTTTTTTCTTTCAATCTTAGTTACTATCATAAATTAAAAAATTAAAATTTATAAGAATATAATATGTAAACTCATATCTACAATGCGTCATTGACTAAATTTGTGTAACTTTCCACGATTCATACATATACAATTTGAGCTAATGTGGACCCACTTTCTTCTTTAAGAGACACGATTAAGGCTAATTTTCCCTCCACTTAATGAATTAACGATTGACACTTGTGCTGCAAATACTTACATTGTATTTGTGCCATATCTATCTGCAAAAACTCTTGGACCCCTTTTCTGTTGTGGATAATTATATTTAAATTACTCATCAAAGCAATTTAATGTACTTAAAGATCAGCCGATGCCTTTGATCTGAATCTTCTTGGAATTCACTAGGACTAGCTTGCCAGTTTTACTGGAATTCCAACGAGAGGAAGCTTCAGGGAGGAAAAAAAGTTAAGCCATTTAGGACCCATCAAAATTGGGAATCACTGGTCTATATGAACTTAGACTAAGATCAAATTAAGATTCATAAAAATCTATGTTCTGTCTCTTTCCGACTCTGTTTGCTTCCTCTTGTATGCCCCATTTTGAACACAGGGGAACATCATGCTTGCCTTCTGCTTACCTTGGCGCTTTTCTTTTCGTTTCAGAATTGCCATCCAGTGTAAAAGTTGACATTTGGCTTTCTATTTTCAAAAACAAAAAAGGCGTTGTTTCAACATGTCAATATAACTCCTATATATATATATAAAGATATTGTTCCTTATTTAATTTCTAGCACAAAACAATTCAACAACCGAAGATAAGCTGCTAAAACTGGTTTGTGGGGATCCGGTTATGAAATCATTGTCAAGAAGATAGCCAACAGAAGCTAGACTACAGCGAGTGTGAAATGCGCAGCAGAAATTAATATTTAAATTTGAGTGTGTTAAGTAATATTAAAATTTTTATATTGTAAAAAAAAAGAGAGATAGAGATGAGAGAGAAAAGTAAGTAATATAAAGTAAACAATAATTATAAATTAATATCTTGAAGCTTAAGTTAAGATATAATATTTTAAAGTATAGATTTATTATTTATTTAAATTTTATACTAAAAGAAGATTAAGTAAGTTTCAAATAAAATAATAAGAAGTGACTGCCAAAGAAGTCACCCAAGGCGACTCTTATAACATAGCTAATAATTACTTGTTCAAAGTCAATTAAGAGAGGGGTTTGCAGGGTTGAGACAAGACAATCGGGAAAAAAAATCCTCAGTTGTTATGTACAATTCTAACTGAATTGAAGAGATAGGTTAAGGCATGTGGGAAGTCTAATAACTATT